>FR997761.1:8858944-9557945 GCA_905475315.1 Autographa pulchrina | reverse complement strand
GTCTGAAATCTTATGGGGAGGTAACTTTACTGTGAAATACCATACATGTTTAGTTCAAAATTTTCACGCGCTCTCAAAATACCAATAAATACTAAAAAAAATCTATCATAAATGGTCAGCAAACGAAATAAATGTTATTGTTTTTTACAAATAAATTGATAAAAAGTTGGTTACGTGTAAATTATTTGTTTAATTCCGATCGATATCTTCTAAAATAAACCAAAATGAAAAGATAAAATTTTACAATACTTCACAGTCACGCAGCGAAAATGGCGGATAGCAAGTGAACTGTTCTAATATTAATTAATGCTAAGGTCTGTACGGGTGTTCTCATGTGGCCTGTAATTCAGCAAATAGTAAATTAGTTAAGCAATTGTGAGAAACTAATCAGCTATGGATCGATGTGAAGAGTAGTAGTGGTTCACATTTTGCGCTAGTTAACCAGAAAACCATATTATGGATCCAAGCTTTAGGGTCCCGCTGTCGTTCTGCTAAAACCATTTCATTCCCATTTTAGTAATTACTCGGCGACCACTACTGAATTTAAAATGTAGTATAATAGGTAGCTGAATTTAATTAAATAGCTATTATATAAACTATTTAATTATTCGTTCCGCGAGATAGGTACTTACTTAATAATTATTATGTCATGACGATTTTATTTGGTGATCAGTATTAATATCTGACATGCGACACACACAGAATTTATTGCGTTTTGAATTTGAACCGTATTTTTTATGAAATATTTTGCTTGATCTGCAACGTGATGCATGCAACGCGATCCGTCCCCCGACCCACCGCCATGCGCCAGCAGAGGCCGGGGGGCGCGGGTGGAGGCGGGGCGTGTGATCGCTATGCTTGTTTTGTTTTCATAGATAGATCAGTTTATCGCCAAATCGCAACTGAGCCTGTCGTTACAAGTCACAGCTATGCATTCTATGATAGATTAAATATTATTACGCGAATATTATAGTACCTATTAAAAACGAATAATATAAATAGTGCTATTTTGGTAGGTACTACCTCCGTCTTCGTGTCTATAGGTATTTGTGCTAAAATAAATTTTAGGTTAAGTTTAAGTAGGTAATATGGTATACCTAGTTTGTTTACCAATTTCCACAAAAACTGGATACCTACGTTGTTTGAGTGATTTTATGTTGTCTGCAATCTTTCGTTTCTTGAATAATTCCTAATATAAGTACCTACTTATGATTTTGTTGTTGTTTTTACAGAACATGCCTTACAAAATCGTTCAGACAATAGAGGGAGGTGTTGCCACTCTGTCAGTCGTTCCTGCACTGTGGGAAACTAAGGGACTTTTACGGTGGCCACCGAGAAGTACTAAATACCCCATGAAATTATTGAAAGATGAGAATTCAAGGCCTGGACCAGGGTGGGATACCCTAAAATGTACTATAAAAAGAAACAACATTCGGACCTATGAAAATGCTAACAGCGAACTAACTTTTATGGAACAAAACACGGATACAGATAATCAGGAAACGAATATAATAATATGAGTTCTCCGGTTACATCTAAAACTTGCCAAGCAAAGAGAAACGAGGTTAACTTTGAAGCAATGGCAGAAAATTTGGTGAGTTTTTTTAAATTGTTTCCTACCTATCTATTCCAAATATAGATTTGGAATAGATAGGTAGGTACCTAATTGTTCTTTTGTAGGCTTTGTTTTTAGGCAGTTAAGTTAAGAGGGATCCGTAGTGGTAAGCCGAGAAATTCAAATCAAAAAGTAAAGTTATAGTTAAAAAAAAAAATGTTCTCACGGGTCAAGTCAAGATGTAGGGAAAAACGTTAGTCTCAAAATATAATAAAAGTATCAGTAGTAGTATTAAGTTAAGTAGGTATCTATCTACCTATTTTCCGTTTCACTTTCGGGTTAAACAGAGCCTATCAGCTCACACTGAGACAGGACGCGATATTTGAAGAGCCAGTTGTTTTGTGCTGCGCAGCACAGTTTCGCGAAATATCGTCGCGTCGCTGCGTCGCGCTGCGCCGGGTTTCTCCTCGAAATGCCTTTTTTGTGTAGTAAATAAAGTTTTATATTGTATAACGATACAACGATCTTAAAAAGTGCGCGCCCCGTCGCGTCTCGGAATCAGTTATTCCTAAGTCATACTAAAGCTTAACCTATTATTTCTACCTTTGCTATTTAGCATTTATAAATGATCGTCATTTTTATTACAGACATATTCACAGCCTGATGGGTATGAAATTTCAATGAAAAATTTTGAACCAGTGCAGCAAGAGACCATAGTAGGTGTAAATTGGGGTTTCTGGATCAGAGGAGATCCAGAAACACCCAATTTACACCATCATTCATTTTATTGAAAATAATGATCTAGTGACTCCTATACTTATCTATTCATTTAATATGCATTTCTACGTGCATTCTAATTTTTCATTGTTAAATTAGTACGTTCATTCATTAATTTTATTCATTGACCCGCGTATGAAATTCGAGCATATATCGGAGCACAATGCAATAGCGCATATTCTAATAGAGTAATTGTTTCAGACAGTTATTAATATAATATATCCCACCAAAAACATTCAATGTAAAAAAAAGCCAAGTCTCTCTATGCAATTCTTCCATCGTAAAAAGTTTTGAGATCGCATAGGAGCCAAGTCCTGTTCAACTTAATTTGTAATAATAAATCAATATTTTGTGACTATATCAATAGTTTTGTTTACATTATAATAACAGTGACTTGGCCATGAGCACAAGTCAAAGGTCGTTTGCTCCTTGTAATTACGTGCAAATACCGTTGAATTTATATATTATATATATTATGGACATGATTTTGTAACTGATTGGAATTTGAGATCACTATGGACTAAACATGCGCCATAGTGCATGTGCAGTTCACTGATCTTGGATGATACCGACTGTCGGTAAAGGTGTCCTGATATTATTTATTATTTACTTGCAACTCCTCCAAATATATTCCGCTTTATATTTGTATCTTATTGTGCTCACGGCCAAGTCACTATTATTGTAATGTAAACAAAACTGTTGATATAGTCACAAAATATTGATTTATTATTACAAATTAAGTTGAACAGGACTTGGCTCCTATGCGATCTCAAAACTTTTTACGATGGAAGAATTGCATAGAGAGACTTGGCTTTTTTTTACATTGAATGTTTTTGGTGGGATCTCATTTATTTTTTGTAGGTCTATTTCTTTTCTTTTTATAAATAAACAAAATTGCTATAAAAAATATTTGCTTTTTGTACATAAACAAAGAACAAAGTTAACAATGCAGTCAAAATTCATATACCATGTTCTTGTAAAACCGCAAATATAAATCTGTTTCATATTATTTACTAAGGTATATAATTTATTACCGTTTTTATAATTTTCCCTTTACATGTAGCTAAAAACCTATCTTGGTGCCAAATTTGAAGGTTCTAAGTTTGCTAGAAGTACCTTAGATTTTTGATGATCGGTCAGTGAGTGAGTCAGTGAGTGACAAAATGGTGTAACTTTGATCGCTCATAACTCGTAAACTATTGGTTCAAATGTCATGTAATTTTGAGGCTGAGCTTGTTTTAATACTAACTCTAGGTCATCGAAAACCTAAACCCCTAGCTTTGTCCGTATCGATGATACAGGGGGGGTGAAATAGCCGCGAAACGCTTGGAGAAAAGAATGGTACGGCCGTGCCCGTTTTGCTCGAGACTTGGCTGGGGCACTGCCGTGCCCCCAGATTCCTTTCACAGCATTCAAATAAAAACATTGGGGAAAATGTGTAGCATGCTGCATCCAAGGATCGTCGTAAATCTCCCAATCTTCTATAACACCTCCACATGAGAAACACGCTGCTTTATCATTTACACCATTTCCACAATAAAAAAATCCGGCGTAAGCCATTTCCATCACCAACCTTATTTTTGAATTAGCCGTTGCCCAATAATGTCTGAACGAAATTTCACGCATTTTATACGTATTATAGATGTCATAACGAGGGCTGCATTTATTTTGAGACATGTTCTGTTCACTCACTGTTTAGTTCTTCATACAGATAATTATAAAAGTGAAATGATATCGTACTGCTGGAGCCAGCAACTTATGAAGATTATCATTTGATTATAGTGGAAGAATACTTATGTAATGATGTCATGCTATACCTAGATTCTAAGAGTATATTAGATTGTGTAAGTATCGATTATATGGGAGTAATAAATCATATTCGTTGCTTAAAGGACGTGTTCTATTTCTCTCCCGAATCGAACCTTTATATGGCGACCCTGCCAGCGCAGTGGAATGTCCCATAAAAGGCGACGTTATTATAAACATTGAGTGCTTTGGACAGTTTTGAAGACTTATTACGATGGCACTATTTTTATTCATTGCGTTACGAAGTGACCGTTCGTGTACTGTGAACTCAATTTGTGACTTTTCCCGTGTTCCTCAATTAAAAATCAAATTTCAAAATGGGCAAACAACAATCTAAGACCCAGGAAGTTATAATAGCACAGAACGGCGCAGGAAATTCGGCTGGGGCCGAACAGATGTTGCAGCATACAAGTGTGATATCTTATATGTTGATCACTATCGCAGTTATACTATTCATTGGAGGCGCGATATGGCTATTGCGCTACTACAGGAAATGCCATGAAAAATGGATTGAAAGAGGTGTTCGTGATTTCGATCTGCGAAGGTCGATGAGCTTGTTCCGTCGTCAGCAACGGGAGGCCAATTTTGCAGCGTCTACAGGAACGTCACCGGTGTGAATGTTGTGATTAAATAATAAAAAGTGCGATCACCCCGAGATAAAGTGCGATTAGTGTAAAACGGCACGGCAAAAGATACGGTAATGATACAAGTATAAGGTACATACAACATTTATATCTTAAATATTAAGCATGTATTTACTCGCATTTTAAAGTTTATTAAATACGGTAATACTAGTGTGTTATTTTAAATGATTTTGTCATATTTTTGTGCATTATTATGATGACTAATATAATAATAATCATACGCAACTTTATGTAATGATGTTATGGCTAGTGAGGTTAAAGAGATATTTGATAAATTGAAGTATATTAAAGATTACCTTACAAAGTTAGGTCCAAGTAGAAGGTCAATTAATGTAAGACAAGCAAAACTTACTGAAGTAAATATTTTATATAAACAATTTTGTTCCTTACAAATAGCTATTGAAATTAGAATAAAAAATAAAGAAATTAATGATAGTGAAATTCAGATAATTACAAACTTATTTGATGGTATTAATAAATTGTATTCGAAAATAATTCAACTTTGTTCTGATAGTACAGAGGATATGAAAAGCACCATGGAAAAGTTCGAGTTGAAAACTGCGATTGCTTTGTTACCAATAATGACGGGTGATGAAAATATCACCAAACAATTAATTTCAAACATCGAGATGTATGAGTCTATGATAGATGATACGGGTAAAAAGCAACTCGTTCAATTTGTTTTAAAGTCACGGTTATCCGAAAGCGCTAAGCTGCGCATGCGTAATACTTATTCGTCTGTTGCAGATTTGATTCTAGACATGCGTAGTATCTTACTGCCAAAAAAATCCGATACTGCGATCCACAGTAAGCTGCAGTATATGAAACAGAACGACAAGAGTATCGAGAATTACGGTAAGGAAATAGAACAGTTATTCGTCGATCTGACTATTACTCAGGCCAACGGAAACACTGAACTTTACCAAACTTTGAAGCCAATAAACGAGCGGATAGCTATAAAACGATTTTCTGATGGTCTAAGGAATAGTCGTCTTAGCACAATAATTGCAGCTAGAAATTATAGCACATTGAAGGACGCGATCCAGGGTGCATTGGACGAGAAGCTATCGAGTGGAGGTGAAGAGCGAGTGATGAGTTTTTATCATAACAGAGGTAGGTCAAACCGCGGTCATCGTAATTATAATAATAATTTTAACAGGGGGGCTCAAGGGTCTCAAGTATTTTCTAATTCTCAAAATTATAATAATCCCAGTCGTGGTTATTACAATTATTCCAGTCGTACACGTAACTTTAATAATTCATCAAATTATCGTGGTCGCGCGGGTTTTCGTGGCCACACAACGTTTCGTCGCCCGGCTCGACAACACCAAATTAGGCTAGCTGAGTCGAGTAGTAGTGAGTGTTTACAAGAAAATCCTGAAGTGCAGACTAAAACTCAAAATGATAACTTGTTTTTTCGTGCATGAACATTTTTATTGCCAGAATATTAACTCTATTAATTTAGATGTATTCCAAGTGTCGCGTAGTTGGTTACTTGATACCGGCGCGTCTGTGTCCATAATTAGGCAGGAGGCATTAGAGAGCCTGCAAATTCCTTTCCATATAGAGCGCATTAAAATATACGGTATAGGTGGTCATGTGTATTGTGATGGCTTTGTTTATCTTAAATTAAATTATGATAAATATGAGTTCGAGCATAAGTTTTATGTATTTAAAAACTTTACTTGTAGAACGGATGGTATATTAGGAAAAGATTTCTTGAGTAGATTTAATTGCATATTAGATTTTGAGCGAAATATATTGACAATTAACCATGACGTGCCCATTGTTATCCCACTACAAATGGGGCAACTCGGCAACAATACTTACATGACTATACCGGCCAGATGTGAAGTTACTTACTTAGTAGAGACAAGTTTAAAAGATGAATGTATTGTTATGTCCAAACAGTTAAGCGAAGGTGTATTTTTAGCATCTGTTTTAGTAAAACCTATAAATGGTAAAATACCATTAAAATTTTTAAACACCCGAGAGACAGACATATGCTTAAGTTATTTCACGCCCGATATTGTACCTTTAAATGAATATTTTGTATGTTCTTTTGAATGTAATAACTTAAATGCGAATCGTGTGAAACAATTATTTTCGGTTTTGAATTTAAAGCATTTAAATAAAGAAGAACGAATTTCGATCGAAAACATTTGTGCAAAATACTCAGATGTATTTTTTTTACCCGGCAACAAATTAGGCGTTACGAATTTATATAAACAGTCAATTCATTTAAAAGAAAATACTAACCCAGTTTACACCAAGTCCTATAGGCTCCCTAAAAGTCAAAAAACGGAGATTGATAAACAAATCGACGATATGTTACGTAATGATATTATTGAGGAGAGTATGAGTGAATGGTCTAGCCCTGTTCTTTTGGTGCTGAAAAAATGTGATAATAGCAGTAAAAAATGGCGAATTGTTAATGATTACCGGAAATTAAATAATAATCTTAAAGACGATAAGTTCCCTTTACCAAATATTTCGGATATACTGGATTCTTTATCAGGAGCAATTTATTTCAGCCACTTAGACCTTAGCCAAAGTTATTATCAAGTAGAATTATGCCCAGAAAGTAGAAAATACACTGCATTTACTACAAGCAAACAATATCAGATGAAACGGCTCCCAATGGGTTTGAAAATCAGCCCAAGTGCTTTTAGTCGGTTAATGACGGTAGCAATGTCTGGTTTAAATCATGAAAAATGTCTGGTCTATTTAGATGATCTTATTTGTATGGGACGCAACTTACATTCGCATAATAAGAATTTAATTGATATTTTTGAACGGCTTAGAAGTGTAAATCTAAAAATTAACCCTGAAAAGTGTCAGTTTTTAAAGAAAGAATTACTGTACTTAGGTCACATTGTATCTGCTAAAGGAGTTTCGCCTGACCCTGCAAAAACACGAGTAATACAAAATTACCCCACGCCAAAAAATAGTGACGAAGTAAGACGTTTCGTTGCTTTCGCGAATTACTATCGTAAATTCATTCCACACTTTGCTGATATAACAATACCTTTAATAAATAATAATAAATAAATAATAATAATAAATAATAAATGCGGACAACATCACATACATTGCTCTGAACCCAAAGTAAGTAGCTAAAGCACTTGTGTTATGGAATGAAGAATGTTACTAGGTATGCCAAATCCCTTGAAATTGTGTCTCAGTAAAGCCTGTATGTATACAAATACACTAGTTTTTGTCGTAGTCAAAAATCCCAAGTAGTTTTGATTTTATACGCATTCAAAGTTTCGAAAAATATCGAGTCCCGCTAATAGTCACGTGACCGCTTGTGACGTCACGTTACAACGCGCCGCGCGGCCGCGCCCCCGCGCTTAGTATCAAGTCGGCAGCGCTGTAGTAGGTGTAATAGCTTGCGCAGTATTTTGATGGGTTTTCGTCCGCGAATTACGTTAATAGTCCAATAATAGTAATTATTATTCGTTTAATAAAATGGATGAAGGATTCGAAAAAGGGCAATCGGATAATCTACCTAAAATAGATGGATTAATGGTTGCGCATTATTTATCAACAAATAGTAATTTCGTTGCCGCCGAAATGCGAGGAATAAAAATGCAAAGGTAAGTAAACTTTCCTTGCTACTACCTACTCATGCTTAATAGTTTATCTATTCTAAATCTTGTTTTATCAAACAAAATATCCAACTAATGTCGTAATGGAAGAATGCAACTCAAATTGCTATTACTATTGCTATTTCGTCTTCACAGCTAGCAACAAATGTCTATTCTGGTTTTTCTACCGCCAAAGTTTCATCTTTATTTAATAGTTTCTCAAAATATTCTATACGATTACGTTTTTGCACTGCTGATCTCTGAGGTTTATCTTCCTTTTCCTGTTGACATTTGAATTTGTGTGGAACTATACCCTGTTTTAGTTTAATTCTTCCCCCGACCAACTTATATTTAGTATAGTTCTCCATATCATTCTCAACCTAAAACAAGAAAAAATCTTATTAGCCATCTACCTACACCTAGCCCATACGAGCAGAGCAGAAGCACAGTCTAGTATAGATTAAAACTTGTATAGAAAACAAAGGATAACGCAAAACAGCTGCAATGTTCTCAAAATATTATAATATGTAGTACTATGTAAGAACACGAAAAATTCTGACACCAAAGGTGTTGCACCTCTGACCATTTTTTGTTTATAGGTATTAAATGAATGTAAACTACAAAAGATTATAATAGTAATGTCTTGGGCGTGGACCCATGTCTACGGTGCGGCGCCGTGCCGCACCACGGCGTGGTGGCATGGATTTACCCAATATTTTCTTTGATTTTGTTTTTTCTTCATTTGTCGTCGTCTTAACAGCAACAGGAGCAGGATACGTCTTTCGCGATCCATATCAAGAAAATATTGGGTAAATCCATGCCACCACGCCGTGGTGCGGCACGGCGCCGCGCCGTAGACATGGGTCCAGGCCCTTAGGTATTCACGATCACTGTAAATTATATTGAAACTATTTTAATCCGGATTAATCGCGTACTTAATGATTTTGCAATTTTGCTGCCAATATAAAAACAATAAACACGCGATTAATCCGGTAAAAAATTGTTTCATTGTAAGATGAAAATAATTATTATTACTAATGTACCTTTATAAAATATGATCACTATACTTACGTCAAAATGGTCTTCACAACAATAAACTGTACTTTTATCTCCAAATGGATCTAACCTCTTCATAGCTTTTATCCATTTTTTTCTCATTTTAACGTCCTTTGGAACTACAAAAAACAACTTATCCGGCAAATTGGTAGTTGTATTTTTACATTTAGGCACAACACATGATTTTCTGGTATTTCGATTGGACATTTTTAAAAGTATTAAATTATAATTTCGACGGCACGGGCGCGCGATCGCTAGCGGACTGAGTGAGCCAGATTGAGCGTGTTGTTGTGTGACGTCACACCATCACCGGGCGTTTACAACTTGTTTTACTTCTAATTCGGACACTAATTGACGTATCGAAGTAATTTTTTCACTAGTATTTTTTATTTTTGACAGAGAATATGGAGTGCTAATAATCAAAATTAGTTAACATTCTTCATTCAGAAACAACGAAGGTACCACAAACACCCAGACCCGGGACAATGTAGAAAAGTTGGTTTCTACATTGACCCGTCCGGGGATCGAACCCGGGACCTCAGAGCTAGCGACACCTTGAAACCGGTGCGTACGCTACTCGACCACGGAGCTCGTCGAATTTTGAATAGACTATGCAGGAAAGGTGCTCATTTTATTTGGAATACAGAATGCGAACATTCATTTAATCTGTTAAAGCAATGTTTGGCTAATCCACCCATTTTACAATATCCAAATTTTAAGGACGATAATGAATTCATATTGCACACAGATGCTTCTGGTGTAGCTGTAGGGTCCGTATTATGTAATAAAAATGATATGCCGATTGCTTATGCAAGCCGGCCGCTCAATAAATCCGAGTTAAACTATCCAACAATAGAAAAGGAACTCCTTGCTATTGTTTGGTCCGTTAAATATTTCAGACCGTATTTATTTGGTAAAAAATTTAAGATCAAAACAGACCATAAACCTGTACTTTATTTATTTGGTTTCAATAACCCGTCTAGTAGGCTAATAAAGTTTCGATTAACCTTAGATGAGTACGACTACGAAGTTGAATATATTAAAGGTGTGAATAACGTGGCTGCAGACGATGCGTTATCTCGCATCGTGATTACATCCGATGAATTAAAAAATATAAATCAGAATGTCTTAAATGTCATGACACGAAGTATGGCAAAAAAAATATTAGATGACAATTCTTCGGTCGATAAGGACAAAACAGATGGTCGGTCTGATCAGCCGAAAATCGTTGAAATTCTTAAAAAGCCGAATAATTGTACTGAATTAATATTTTCTCGGTGTATACTAAAACATAACACTAAATATATTAAAGTAAATGACTTTATTTATGGGACACCCAGGCCTTATCACTTTTAAAAATATTTAACTTGACGTTCGACGCAGGCGACTTGCGCGGAAGCTCC
The DNA here is from genome assembly GCA_905475315.1 of Autographa pulchrina. Taxonomy (NCBI): domain Eukaryota; kingdom Metazoa; phylum Arthropoda; class Insecta; order Lepidoptera; family Noctuidae; genus Autographa; species Autographa pulchrina. The sequence goes on along the minus strand of FR997761.1, from coordinate 9,547,114 downwards.
GCCCTCCTGTGACGTTGACCAATTAGGACATTGCAGTAACGAGATGGAAATATATATTTTGACTATTTTTGTGGACGTCAGTCGCATCTCACTGTTTGTTGATTGTTGACGTTCGATGTTTTCTCCGTGACTTTGACTACTGTTTACGAACACTCGCGCGTGTTTACCGGACTTTTATTTTATGTGATATTGGAAATTGACTGTCGAAGAGCGAATAAAATATATATTAGTCAAATTGCGAATGACCTGAGAATATCTGTAAGTATAACATTTTAATTTTATTTTAAGCATTATGTTTTTTATCAGTCAGCCGAAAACCAGATAGATAAAGTGTATATATGCATAGTAGTGGGATAGCAAAAAGATTTTAAGTAACGCGAACTACATACAATACCAAATTCTAGTTGGTCAAAATTGTTTCATATACTTTTTATTATTGCACCAAACATGAAAACACAAGTTTCTTTTAAGTAACTTATTAAGTGTTGTTCACGTTGATATTTTAATAATGTGTTTTAATGGTTTTAATACAAATGTATAAAAAATCCTGTTGTGCTAAGTAGGGACGTTTTCAGAATTGATAATTATAATTGATTGTGTGAGTCATCTGACACTAGTCTCATGTTTTAACCTCTTAATCTATTTAGTGTCAAATTTTAAAGTTATCTTTGTGGCCAATACTTGTTTTTTTATTTTATATTCAAACTTCATTATATCCACCATTTTGTAGGAACACACACTCTTACAGCTTTTTTTACGCACTGTATAAAGTAACAGTAAGTCAGTGCATTTCCATTCATACTTTTGTTGGGATTTATTTAACTTCACCAAATGAGTGATTTGTTAAATAAAAAAAAGTTGTAGTTAAAAAGATAGTCCATCTATATTCTTGTTTAGGGTATACACAATATTTTAAAGAATAATCTATTTATAATAGTGTTTTGTTAGGTGTTTTTTTAATCTTATTTCATTCCTTATGGTTATCATAATATTAAACCTATCTTTAAAAGAGTAATTAAATAAACGTCTTAATTTGAATTTTAAAAATGAAACAATAATTAGCAAAGCCGGCCGGTTTGGCCGGAGCAAGGTATCGGTGCACCCGTGCACAAATCTACTCGTCACTATAACAATAGAATTCCACTGCTATAGATATGCTATGTTATAATCGTGTATCAGGTGATTATGACCACCGAAGAGCAAAGTAATACATAGGTAGATGACCACATTAGCAGAGAGTAACGATAGCCTAGTATTACCGGCGACCCGTTAAAACTTAAGTCTCGAGTTCGAACCCAACTCGACAGATTTTTAGAAATCTATTTGTGATGACAGATAATAACAAAAAACTTAAAATTTCACTTGATTACCTATTAAGTCAAAACTTTCAATCTAGTTCGGTAAATTGTTATCTTACTACTTGGTATATGATACAATATAGTTTGTTCTATAGTAGGCAGTACTTTTCCTGCTTGTTGTATTCTACATAAGTAACCAAGTATAAAATAAAATATAAAACATCTTGTTAACGTCATGTTTTTGTGAACTTATTAGAATTTTATTATGTATGGATTCATTGTTTAAACATTTTGTTTGCAGCGCTCTTACAGTAAGGCTGTGGATAAGACGGTAGGAAGAGGATGGCAGACTAAATAACTGCCCGCGCGAAGTGAGGTCACGATTTTTCATCGACGAAGAAGACCGACAGCGGATGCTGAGAACCTATGAAGGCGAACCTTTTACTCCAACGAAGACCTTTGATCGACAATTTGTCTTTTCTATGCGAACAGTGAGGAGAACATTAAAAAGAAAAGCAGAAAGCCTGCAAAACTAATAATATAATCTATATAGGTAGAGACTTTTGCTAGAGATTTGGCGGTTGGCTTATTGGGAGCGTTATAATGTTTTTAAAACTTTCTTCGACCGCAGTATACTAATTATTTTAACTTTCAGTTATTAAATTAGGTCGTTGAGTCTGACGAGGATATGTGATATGTAATTGTAGCATAATGCTTAATTCTTAGCAGTCTTATTATATTTCAATCGTCATTCTAGGTATATTATCAGGCCCCTGACGGTTTAAAGTAGTTTTATAAGTTCCATCAATAATCTTCTTATTCACCTTTGATTTTATTGCCTCTCTATTAAAGATATATTTTAATTCGAATTGTTAATATATACTACTTACTACTATATACTATCGTATTTTAACATTAAAACACTAAATGGACGTCGGATCCAAAATAAAATCTACAAACAATCTATGAGAAACATTAAAAAAACAGTAACATCCTAATAGGAACCTTAAAATCATTCGCAAATAGTTTAGTTTTGCTCGCGACAGCTTATTTACTCAAGAACTGTAATGTAATGCACAAAATGCAGCTCTCTTTCTATCTACTGCGCACGTCATGCGTTAGAAAAGGACAGAAATATACCTTTTGTTTGTCTTGCTCGGATAGTTAGACCGACGCTAAAATCATAAATATAATTTTGGTTGTCAAACCATTGAGCCAGAATATCTTGTTGATACAAGGTATCACTTTTTAATTCGATTACGAACCTTCTTTTGGCCTCGGCACTTAAAAATGCATTCCCGACTTCCATATAGTTTTTTTTGTTTGTTTAAAACCCTCTTGATCTTGATAAATAAGGTAAATAAATATTATAAATGTTATGGATTCAGTAAAATTGCTACCTACACTCCTACTGCAGTAGTAGGAGTGTAGGTAATATAAAAATTACTACATCGTCAAACGTAGCCCCTTTAGCAATTTCGCCACCAATGGAGCTAGTCTAATTTGATATCCAAAATTACGATCATATTAACATAGTTTAGTTCGTTGGTAGGCAGCAACTGACGCGTCAAAGGCATCTACTGGTGAGCGTAATAACCGTAGCTCTCATTTATTTTTAGTAATCTAGTAAATAAAAATATATTTTGAAGTATCTAATTTGTTTTATTTTTAATTCCTTACTTAAATAATAATATGCTTAGCTTATGCTTCAAGCCAGACGTTGACCGACCAGCAACGTCTCTTTATTGCGCGTTTACTCCTTGTCATTAGCTAGTTGTCCTAGGTGTAGATGCAAACTTTAAAAATATTGCTATGGCAATTAAAGGCGCAACAAAATTCATACTCCAGACTCCATTCAAAAGAATACCTGCTACACACACAAGGAAAAGTGGTAAGGTTCAGATACTGGGTTTATAGAGTTGTAAAACTCAAAACTGGAGTATAAACGGTGATTTTAGTAAAAGAAAATAGCATTAAAATACTAATCAGATATTTTAAGTTTATATCTAATTAGTATTTTATTAGTAGTAAAATGCATTATGCATCCTATATGTATTAACTTAAAGTTAGGCAACAAATAATATAATAACATTAAAATTTTGGTATTGATGCAATTTTACTATTTAGTAAACAAGCTGTTGAAAGCATAAAAATCCCGACTAGTCATTTCTCAACCCAAATTACATTAAAACATAACATTATGCAACAAAGTGCATAAATTAAAAAAAAACAACATTTAAAATAATACTATAACATAATAATAATATCCTGGGACATCTTACATACGGCCATCTGATACCAAAGTAAGCAGAGCTTGTTTTATTGTAACCAGACAACTGATAAACATACTTATATATTTCTAATACATATTATAGATAAATTACACCCAGACACAGAACAAATGATTGTGCTCATAACACATAGATTTGTCCTGGGTGGGAATCGAACCCACGACCTCCGGTATAGCGGACAGGGTCACTAACCACTAGACCAACAGGCCAGTCATTTATAAAAACTATGTTTTGACAACGCACTCGATAGGTGTAGTAAAAAAATCGCCAATTTTGTTTTAATCACCCATAGAAATAATTAAAAAAACCTAAATCTGTCCAGAAGTTTAAAAAAAGAAATCTAGAAACTTATTATGAGACACGAGCAATAAATCTAATACTTCCTTGGCAGGCGAGTAAAAATAACGATAAATTACATAATTAAATGTAAACGCATTATTGTAGGCAAATCTATCTTTTTTAGTTACTCTATTATTAATTTTATTTTCAAATATACTGCAAAATCAAATAAAAAATAATCATCTTAACATATTAATATTCTAGCATTTGTAGTTTACATAATAGACAACACACTTTTATGAAAATATTTGCATAAGAGAAACATATTGCATAAGTCGTCAAAACATTCGTAGTATTTAGTGACGACGACGACGAACATTAATACGATATAATGTTTCACTCGTGCACAGTGTTCAACGTTTGCAATGACACTGGCAATTTCTATATTAAAATACAATCAGAAATAAGGAGGCGTCACCGCGTCGCTAGAGCGTTAGAAAGAGCGCAAGCGACGTAAACTGTTTCTCGACGGTAAGGTGATAAGGCGTGGATGTCCCCGATTGTACCATCTAAATTGAAAATTTATTTAGACCCAATTTCTCGATCATGCTCAGCGCGAGACGCTTTCGTGAGAGATTTGGAATCTATCTGTAAAAGAATATCAGTTGATGAAGTTTATATAGTTAAAAATGAGACGAGTGAGAAATATTGTCACTATATCTGTAGGTTCAAATGATAAAAATCCTTCCAAATTGTTTTCAGAATTATGTATAACTTTAAGTAAGCTAAAAGTATGTAAACAGGTATATTTGTTAAAAGTCCAATACAATCGATTTCTAAGTGAGAACCTTATAAACAATAATGTGAAGATATTGATACAAAACTATAAAAACTGTAAATTTATAGACGTTTATGAAAAGCCTGCTCAAAAAAATATGTACTATTGGGGTAAAAAACAAAACTACATACAATCTTTTTGCTTTAAATTAAATTTAGAAATAGATTGTTTGCAGTATGGCATTCAGTTTTTAAGCAACATTAAAAAAATTGTCTGTAATTTACAAACGCGACCAAACGGCAAAAAATATCGTCAAAATACTATTTTAAACTACTATAAACCTATTAATATTACTCAAACAAACGAAACACTAACCCCGGATCAGTTAACCACAAATCTAAATTCTATTTCACCTACGCTACAAAACCTACGTAATAACACACCACCACGCACCTTTCGTGAATAATTTTAAAATACTATTCCAAAATACTCAAAGTTTAAAAAATAAACGTGATTTAATAGATTTCATAATAAGCGAATATAACATGCAAGCACTTTGTTTGACAGAAACATGGATAACTGACACAAAGAGAGACCTACTGAGTATAACAACAGGATTTAACTTAACAGCCACGTATTGCCGCAAAACTCGCGAAGGCGGCGGGGTAGCACTATTTATAAAATAGAATTTAATGAACGACAAGAATACACCGATATGAGTGTAGAGTATATCTTTGAAACTTGTGCTGTGGAATTAACAAAAATGAATCTTTTAATTATTGTTATTTATTGGCCACAAAAAAATAGAAACATAGAAATATTTTATAACTCTTTAGAAAAATTACTAAGATTAATTACGATAAAAGACTCTTGCAAAAAAGTTATAATAGGCGGAGACTTTAATGTCAACATCTTAGAAAAAAATATAAGTACGTACAATCTCTTAAATACAATGTCAAGCTTTAATTTCTATCAAATGATAACAGAACCAACAAGAATAACATCTAAAACTGCCAGTTGTATTGATCTAGTATTCTCTAATACTCCAATTAAAAACGCTATAGAAGTAATTGAACTAGGGATTTCTGATCATAAGGGAATACAAATAACTTTACCAACAAATAACAAATCTATAGAAGGTAAAACTGAGTGGTACACATTTAAGAGAAAATTCAATAAAATTAATAATAGTAGGTTCAAACTGCAACTAGGTAAATTAAACTGGGATAATATTATAGCTAGCGATAAAAACATAAATCAAAACTATAATTCATTTCACATCAGTTTACAAAAAATATTAAATAACTGTATACCAAAAAAGAAAATTAAAATTAAACAAAATATTCCAAAAAACTGGCTAACAACAGGTATAAAAAGATCATGCCAACACAAGCGATTATTAAAAATTCTAATTACTAAAACCAATGACTCAATACTACATAAACATTATAAATTATACGAAAAAATACTTAAAAAATAATAGCGACATCAAAAAAGTTAAGCTATATAAAAAGAATGAGTAAATCAGAAAATAAAACAGTAATGATGTGGCAGGTAATAAAAGAACGTACAAATAAACTAACTAAAAAAACTAGGAAAAATATAACGCTAAAAGTATCTAATAAATTAACGGAAGATGCCAGCCTCATTGCAAATACATTCAACGATTTCTTTGTTTCCGTAGGAAAACAAAATTCTTCACAAAGTACAACCATTCCCACTGGTCGTCCAGTCATATCTCCCAGTGAAAAATCCATCTACTTAAAACCAGTTGATCCAGGTGAAATAAAATAAATAATTAAAAAACTAAAGAACAAACATAGCTATGGCCACGATGAAATACCACCAACGCTTGTAAAATTTTGCATCGAAGAATTAGTATTACCCCTAACTGTTTTAATAAACCAATCTCTAGCTGAAGGAATCGTCCCAGACCTATTAAAAATATCTTCAATAAAACCTATCTTTAAAAAAGGTGACCAAACTAATACAGAAAATTATAGGCCGATAGCATTGTTGTCCACCTTTTCAAAAATATTTGAAACTGTAATGTCTAAGCGCCTTTATCTTTTCTGCGAAAAATTTGAAATATTTAATGATAGCCAAAATGGATTCAGGAAAAATAAGTCTACAACGTTAGCTGTATGTAGATACATACAGGAGGCACTAAATATAATAAATAAAAAACAATATGCGGTAGGAATCCTATTAGACATGAGTAAAGCATATGATCGAGTTTCATACAAAATACTATTGGATAAACTCTACCCTATAGGCGTTAGAGGTATAGCACACGACTGGTTTACTTCCTACCTTAAAAATAGAATCCAGTATGTAGAAATAGAACACCACTCACAAAATGGCATGGCATTTACGTTTTCATGAAAAAAAGCAGTAACTTTAAAATTTTCAAAAATAATTTTTGTTATATGATGTAACTAAAAATTTATGGTTTTCGGAATTTTTCCTTTGTATGTGCTATTAAACATTGCTTCATGCCAAATTTCAAGATTCTAGATAGATTGGAAGTACCCCTTAGGTTTTGATTCTCTCGAGTAGTTGCGAGTTTGAAAATATGCGGCTTAAATTGCTATTTCTTTTGATTGCGTTGACATAAAAGTTTGATTTTGTTACAGCTTAAAGGTACTATAGACCTGCCCAAGTAGCACAAAAGTGCTTTATAACAGCATTTTCACAGTGCACCGTGAAAACATTAGCTGCATAAACTTGCTGTATAACAGCGTAGGCAGCGCATCCTCTGCTGATACAACTCTAATTTGGGCACAAATTTTTCAGCACATAGCTGTATAGGAATTCCAATTATCAAATAATTGAATTATATCAACATCATATTAGCATTTATGTGTGTAACAGTCACCCCAAGAGCTGAAAATTGCCTGAATAATAAAACACGTGTTACCTATAATACAGCAAAAAAGACGAATGTGTATATTTTGTATGCTGTTATACAGTTGAAAGTACACTCTGAGCGAAATTGTGGAATGCAATAACTTTGTTATTTATTTTTCTTCATTAAGAACTGTCAATTTGTGAAACATGAAGTGTATGTGTTGTGTGCAAGTTTGTCAGAATATAAATAATAATTTACGGTAAGTAAAACTTCGATTTCTTCCTATTATGTCTGAAATCTTATGGGGAGGTAACTTTACTGTGAAATACCATACATGTTTAGTTCAAAATTTTCACGCGCTCTCAAAATACCAATAAATACTAAAAAAAATCTATCATAAATGGTCAGCAAACGAAATAAATGTTATTGTTTTTTACAAATAAATTGATAAAAAGTTGGTTACGTGTAAATTATTTGTTTAATTCCGATCGATATCTTCTAAAATAAACCAAAATGAAAAGATAAAATTTTACAATACTTCACAGTCACGCAGCGAAAATGGCGGATAGCAAGTGAACTGTTCTAATATTAATTTAATGCTAAGGTCTGTACGGGTGTTCTCATGTGGCCTGTAATTCAGCAAATAGTAAATTAGTTAAGCAATTGTGAGAAACTAATCAGCTATGGATCGATGTGAAGAGTAGTAGTGGTTCACATTTTGCGCTAGTTAACCAGAAAACCATATTATGGATCCAAGCTTTAGGGTCCCGCTGTCGTTCTGCTAAAACCATTTCATTCCCATTTTAGTAATTACTCGGCGACCACTACTGAATTTAAAATGTAGTATAATAGGTAGCTGAATTTAATTAAATAGCTATTATATAAACTATTTAATTATTCGTTCCGCGAGATAGGTACTTACTTAATAATTATTATGTCATGACGATTTTATTTGGTGATCAGTATTAATATCTGACATGCGACACACACAGAATTTATTGCGTTTTGAATTTGAACCGTATTTTTTATGAAATATTTTGCTTGATCTGCAACGTGATGCATGCAACGCGATCCGTCCCCCGACCCACCGCCATGCGCCAGCAGAGGCCGGGGGGCGCGGGTGGAGGCGGGGCGTGTGATCGCTATGCTTGTTTTGTTTTCATAGATAGATCAGTTTATCGCCAAATCGCAACTGAGCCTGTCGTTACAAGTCACAGCTATGCATTCTATGATAGATTAAATATTATTACGCGAATATTATAGTACCTATTAAAAACGAATAATATAAATAGTGCTATTTTGGTAGGTACTACCTCCGTCTTCGTGTCTATAGGTATTTGTGCTAAAATAAATTTTAGGTTAAGTTTAAGTAGGTAATATGGTATACCTAGTTTGTTTACCAATTTCCACAAAAACTGGATACCTACGTTGTTTGAGTGATTTTATGTTGTCTGCAATCTTTCGTTTCTTGAATAATTCCTAATATAAGTACCTACTTATGATTTTGTTGTTGTTTTTACAGAACATGCCTTACAAAATCGTTCAGACAATAGAGGGAGGTGTTGCCACTCTGTCAGTCGTTCCTGCACTGTGGGAAACTAAGGGACTTTTACGGTGGCCACCGAGAAGTACTAAATACCCCATGAAATTATTGAAAGATGAGAATTCAAGGCCTGGACCAGGGTGGGATACCCTAAAATGTACTATAAAAAGAAACAACATTCGGACCTATGAAAATGCTAACAGCGAACTAACTTTTATGGAACAAAACACGGATACAGATAATCAGGAAACGAATATAATAATATGAGTTCTCCGGTTACATCTAAAACTTGCCAAGCAAAGAGAAACGAGGTTAACTTTGAAGCAATGGCAGAAAATTTGGTGAGTTTTTTTAAATTGTTTCCTACCTATCTATTCCAAATATAGATTTGGAATAGATAGGTAGGTACCTAATTGTTCTTTTGTAGGCTTTGTTTTTAGGCAGTTAAGTTAAGAGGGATCCGTAGTGGTAAGCCGAGAAATTCAAATCAAAAAGTAAAGTTATAGTTAAAAAAAAAAATGTTCTCACGGGTCAAGTCAAGATGTAGGGAAAAACGTTAGTCTCAAAATATAATAAAAGTATCAGTAGTAGTATTAAGTTAAGTAGGTATCTATCTACCTATTTTCCGTTTCACTTTCGGGTTAAACAGAGCCTATCAGCTCACACTGAGACAGGACGCGATATTTGAAGAGCCAGTTGTTTTGTGCTGCGCAGCACAGTTTCGCGAAATATCGTCGCGTCGCTGCGTCGCGCTGCGCCGGGTTTCTCCTCGAAATGCCTTTTTTGTGTAGTAAATAAAGTTTTATATTGTATAACGATACAACGATCTTAAAAAGTGCGCGCCCCGTCGCGTCTCGGAATCAGTTATTCCTAAGTCATACTAAAGCTTAACCTATTATTTCTACCTTTGCTATTTAGCATTTATAAATGATCGTCATTTTTATTACAGACATATTCACAGCCTGATGGGTATGAAATTTCAATGAAAAATTTTGAACCAGTGCAGCAAGAGACCATAGTAGGTGTAAATTGGGGTTTCTGGATCAGAGGAGATCCAGAAACACCCAATTTACACCATCATTCATTTTATTGAAAATAATGATCTAGTGACTCCTATACTTATCTATTCATTTAATATGCATTTCTACGTGCATTCTAATTTTTCATTGTTAAATTAGTACGTTCATTCATTAATTTTATTCATTGACCCGCGTATGAAATTCGAGCATATATCGGAGCACAATGCAATGGCGCATATTCTAATAGAGTAATTGTTTCAGACAGTTATTAATATAATATATCCCACCAAAAACATTCAATGTAAAAAAAAGCCAAGTCTCTCTATGCAATTCTTCCATCGTAAAAAGTTTTGAGATCGCATAGGAGCCAAGTCCTGTTCAACTTAATTTGTAATAATAAATCAATATTTTGTGACTATATCAATAGTTTTGTTTACATTACAATAATAGTGACTTGGCCGTGAGCAAATATAAATCTGTTTCATATTATTTACTAAGGTATATAATTTATTACCGTTTTTATAATTTTCCCTTTACATGTAGCTAAAAACCTATCTTGGTGCCAAATTTGAAGGTTCTAAGTTTGCTAGAAGTACCTTAGATTTTTGATGATCGGTCAGTGAGTGAGTCAGTGAGTGACAAAATGGTGTAACTTTGATCGCTCATAACTCGTAAACTATTGGTTCAAATGTCATGTAATTTTGAGGCTGAGCTTGTTTTAATACTAACTCTAGGTCATCGAAAACCTAAACCCCTAGCTTTGTCCGTATCGATGATACAGGGGGGGTGAAATAGCCGCGAAACGCTTGGAGAAAAGAATGGTACGGCCGTGCCCGTTTTGCTCGAGACTTGGCTGGGGCACTGCCGTGCCCCCAGATTCCTTTCACAGCATTCAAATAAAAACATTGGGGAAAATGTGTAGCATGCTGCATCCAAGGATCGTCGTAAATCTCCCAATCTTCTATAACACCTCCACATGAGAAACACGCTGCTTTATCATTTACACCATTTCCACAATAAAAAAATCCGGCGTAAGCCATTTCCATCACCAACCTTATTTTTGAATTAGCCGTTGCCCAATAATGTCTGAACGAAATTTCACGCATTTTATACGTATTATAGATGTCATAACGAGGGCTGCATTTATTTTGAGACATGTTCTGTTCACTCACTGTTTAGTTCTTCATACAGATAATTATAAAAGTGAAATGATATCGTACTGCTGGAGCCAGCAACTTATGAAGATTATCATTTGATTATAGTGGAAGAATACTTATGTAATGATGTCATGCTATACCTAGATTCTAAGAGTATATTAGATTGTGTAAGTATCGATTATATGGGAGTAATAAATCATATTCGTTGCTTAAAGGACGTGTTCTATTTCTCTCCCGAATCGAACCTTTATATGGCGACCCTGCCAGCGCAGTGGAATGTCCCATAAAAGGCGACGTTATTATAAACATTGAGTGCTTTGGACAGTTTTGAAGACTTATTACGATGGCACTATTTTTATTCATTGCGTTACGAAGTGACCGTTCGTGTACTGTGAACTCAATTTGTGACTTTTCCCGTGTTCCTCAATTAAAAATCAAATTTCAAAATGGGCAAACAACAATCTAAGACCCAGGAAGTTATAATAGCACAGAACGGCGCAGGAAATTCGGCTGGGGCCGAACAGATGTTGCAGCATACAAGTGTGATATCTTATATGTTGATCACTATCGCAGTTATACTATTCATTGGAGGCGCGATATGGCTATTGCGCTACTACAGGAAATGCCATGAAAAATGGATTGAAAGAGGTGTTCGTGATTTCGATCTGCGAAGGTCGATGAGCTTGTTCCGTCGTCAGCAACGGGAGGCCAATTTTGCAGCGTCTACAGGAACGTCACCGGTGTGAATGTTGTGATTAAATAATAAAAAGTGCGATCACCCCGAGATAAAGTGCGATTAGTGTAAAACGGCACGGCAAAAGATACGGTAATGATACAAGTATAAGGTACATACAACATTTATATCTTAAATATTAAGCATGTATTTACTCGCATTTTAAAGTTTATTAAATACGGTAATACTAGTGTGTTATTTTAAATGATTTTGTCATATTTTTGTGCATTATTATGATGACTAATATAATAATAATCATACGCAACTTTATGTAATGATGTTATGGCTAGTGAGGTTAAAGAGATATTTGATAAATTGAAGTATATTAAAGATTACCTTACAAAGTTAGGTCCAAGTAGAAGGTCAATTAATGTAAGACAAGCAAAACTTACTGAAGTAAATATTTTATATAAACAATTTTGTTCCTTACAAATAGCTATTGAAATTAGAATAAAAAATAAAGAAATTAATGATAGTGAAATTCAGATAATTACAAACTTATTTGATGGTATTAATAAATTGTATTCGAAAATAATTCAACTTTGTTCTGATAGTACAGAGGATATGAAAAGCACCATGGAAAAGTTCGAGTTGAAAACTGCGATTGCTTTGTTACCAATAATGACGGGTGATGAAAATATCACCAAACAATTAATTTCAAACATCGAGATGTATGAGTCTATGATAGATGATACGGGTAAAAAGCAACTCGTTCAATTTGTTTTAAAGTCACGGTTATCCGAAAGCGCTAAGCTGCGCATGCGTAATACTTATTCGTCTGTTGCAGATTTGATTCTAGACATGCGTAGTATCTTACTGCCAAAAAAATCCGATACTGCGATCCACAGTAAGCTGCAGTATATGAAACAGAACGACAAGAGTATCGAGAATTACGGTAAGGAAATAGAACAGTTATTCGTCGATCTGACTATTACTCAGGCCAACGGAAACACTGAACTTTACCAAACTTTGAAGCCAATAAACGAGCGGATAGCTATAAAACGATTTTCTGATGGTCTAAGGAATAGTCGTCTTAGCACAATAATTGCAGCTAGAAATTATAGCACATTGAAGGACGCGATCCAGGGTGCATTGGACGAGAAGCTATCGAGTGGAGGTGAAGAGCGAGTGATGAGTTTTTATCATAACAGAGGTAGGTCAAACCGCGGTCATCGTAATTATAATAATAATTTTAACAGGGGGGCTCAAGGGTCTCAAGTATTTTCTAATTCTCAAAATTATAATAATCCCAGTCGTGGTTATTACAATTATTCCAGTCGTACACGTAACTTTAATAATTCATCAAATTATCGTGGTCGCGCGGGTTTTCGTGGCCACACAACGTTTCGTCGCCCGGCTCGACAACACCAAATTAGGCTAGCTGAGTCGAGTAGTAGTGAGTGTTTACAAGAAAATCCTGAAGTGCAGACTAAAACTCAAAATGATAACTTGTTTTTTCGTGCATGAACATTTTTATTGCCAGAATATTAACTCTATTAATTTAGATGTATTCCAAGTGTCGCGTAGTTGGTTACTTGATACCGGCGCGTCTGTGTCCATAATTAGGCAGGAGGCATTAGAGAGCCTGCAAATTCCTTTCCATATAGAGCGCATTAAAATATACGGTATAGGTGGTCATGTGTATTGTGATGGCTTTGTTTATCTTAAATTAAATTATGATAAATATGAGTTCGAGCATAAGTTTTATGTATTTAAAAACTTTACTTGTAGAACGGATGGTATATTAGGAAAAGATTTCTTGAGTAGATTTAATTGCATATTAGATTTTGAGCGAAATATATTGACAATTAACCATGACGTGCCCATTGTTATCCCACTACAAATGGGGCAACTCGGCAACAATACTTACATGACTATACCGGCCAGATGTGAAGTTACTTACTTAGTAGAGACAAGTTTAAAAGATGAATGTATTGTTATGTCCAAACAGTTAAGCGAAGGTGTATTTTTAGCATCTGTTTTAGTAAAACCTATAAATGGTAAAATACCATTAAAATTTTTAAACACCCGAGAGACAGACATATGCTTAAGTTATTTCACGCCCGATATTGTACCTTTAAATGAATATTTTGTATGTTCTTTTGAATGTAATAACTTAAATGCGAATCGTGTGAAACAATTATTTTCGGTTTTGAATTTAAAGCATTTAAATAAAGAAGAACGAATTTCGATCGAAAACATTTGTGCAAAATACTCAGATGTATTTTTTTTACCCGGCAACAAATTAGGCGTTACGAATTTATATAAACAGTCAATTCATTTAAAAGAAAATACTAACCCAGTTTACACCAAGTCCTATAGGCTCCCTAAAAGTCAAAAAACGGAGATTGATAAACAAATCGACGATATGTTACGTAATGATATTATTGAGGAGAGTATGAGTGAATGGTCTAGCCCTGTTCTTTTGGTGCTGAAAAAATGTGATAATAGCAGTAAAAAATGGCGAATTGTTAATGATTACCGGAAATTAAATAATAATCTTAAAGACGATAAGTTCCCTTTACCAAATATTTCGGATATACTGGATTCTTTATCAGGAGCAATTTATTTCAGCCACTTAGACCTTAGCCAAAGTTATTATCAAGTAGAATTATGCCCAGAAAGTAGAAAATACACTGCATTTACTACAAGCAAACAATATCAGATGAAACGGCTCCCAATGGGTTTGAAAATCAGCCCAAGTGCTTTTAGTCGGTTAATGACGGTAGCAATGTCTGGTTTAAATCATGAAAAATGTCTGGTCTATTTAGATGATCTTATTTGTATGGGACGCAACTTACATTCGCATAATAAGAATTTAATTGATATTTTTGAACGGCTTAGAAGTGTAAATCTAAAAATTAACCCTGAAAAGTGTCAGTTTTTAAAGAAAGAATTACTGTACTTAGGTCACATTGTATCTGCTAAAGGAGTTTCGCCTGACCCTGCAAAAACACGAGTAATACAAAATTACCCCACGCCAAAAAATAGTGACGAAGTAAGACGTTTCGTTGCTTTCGCGAATTACTATCGTAAATTCATTCCACACTTTGCTGATATAACAATACCTTTAATAAATAATAATAAATAAATAATAATAATAAATAATAAATGCGGACAACATCACATACATTGCTCTGAACCCAAAGTAAGTAGCTAAAGCACTTGTGTTATGGAATGAAGAATGTTACTAGGTATGCCAAATCCCTTGAAATTGTGTCTCAGTAAAGCCTGTATGTATACAAATACACTAGTTTTTGTCGTAGTCAAAAATCCCAAGTAGTTTTGATTTTATACGCATTCAAAGTTTCGAAAAATATCGAGTCCCGCTAATAGTCACGTGACCGCTTGTGACGTCACGTTACAACGCGCCGCGCGGCCGCGCCCCCGCGCTTAGTATCAAGTCGGCAGCGCTGTAGTAGGTGTAATAGCTTGCGCAGTATTTTGATGGGTTTTCGTCCGCGAATTACGTTAATAGTCCAATAATAGTAATTATTATTCGTTTAATAAAATGGATGAAGGATTCGAAAAAGGGCAATCGGATAATCTACCTAAAATAGATGGATTAATGGTTGCGCATTATTTATCAACAAATAGTAATTTCGTTGCCGCCGAAATGCGAGGAATAAAAATGCAAAGGTAAGTAAACTTTCCTTGCTACTACCTACTCATGCTTAATAGTTTATCTATTCTAAATCTTGTTTTATCAAACAAAATATCCAACTAATGTCGTAATGGAAGAATGCAACTCAAATTGCTATTACTATTGCTATTTCGTCTTCACAGCTAGCAACAAATGTCTATTCTGGTTTTTCTACCGCCAAAGTTTCATCTTTATTTAATAGTTTCTCAAAATATTCTATACGATTACGTTTTTGCACTGCTGATCTCTGAGGTTTATCTTCCTTTTCCTGTTGACATTTGAATTTGTGTGGAACTATACCCTGTTTTAGTTTAATTCTTCCCCCGACCAACTTATATTTAGTATAGTTCTCCATATCATTCTCAACCTAAAACAAGAAAAAATCTTATTAGCCATCTACCTACACCTAGCCCATACGAGCAGAGCAGAAGCACAGTCTAGTATAGATTAAAACTTGTATAGAAAACAAAGGATAACGCAAAACAGCTGCAATGTTCTCAAAATATTATAATATGTAGTACTATGTAAGAACACGAAAAATTCTGACACCAAAGGTGTTGCACCTCTGACCATTTTTTGTTTATAGGTATTAAATGAATGTAAACTACAAAAGATTATAATAGTAATGTCTTGGGCGTGGACCCATGTCTACGGTGCGGCGCCGTGCCGCACCACGGCGTGGTGGCATGGATTTACCCAATATTTTCTTTGATTTTGTTTTTTCTTCATTTGTCGTCGTCTTAACAGCAACAGGAGCAGGATACGTCTTTCGCGATCCATATCAAGAAAATATTGGGTAAATCCATGCCACCACGCCGTGGTGCGGCACGGCGCCGCGCCGTAGACATGGGTCCAGGCCCTTAGGTATTCACGATCACTGTAAATTATATTGAAACTATTTTAATCCGGATTAATCGCGTACTTAATGATTTTGCAATTTTGCTGCCAATATAAAAACAATAAACACGCGATTAATCCGGTAAAAAATTGTTTCATTGTAAGATGAAAATAATTATTATTACTAATGTACCTTTATAAAATATGATCACTATACTTACGTCAAAATGGTCTTCACAACAATAAACTGTACTTTTATCTCCAAATGGATCTAACCTCTTCATAGCTTTTATCCATTTTTTTCTCATTTTAACGTCCTTTGGAACTACAAAAAACAACTTATCCGGCAAATTGGTAGTTGTATTTTTACATTTAGGCACAACACATGATTTTCTGGTATTTCGATTGGACATTTTTAAAAGTATTAAATTATAATTTCGACGGCACGGGCGCGCGATCGCTAGCGGACTGAGTGAGCCAGATTGAGCGTGTTGTTGTGTGACGTCACACCATCACCGGGCGTTTACAACTTGTTTTACTTCTAATTCGGACACTAATTGACGTATCGAAGTAATTTTTTCACTAGTATTTTTTATTTTTGACAGAGAATATGGAGTGCTAATAATCAAAATTAGTTAACATTCTTCATTCAGAAACAACGAAGGTACCACAAACACCCAGACCCGGGACAATGTAGAAAAGTTGGTTTCTACATTGACCCGTCCGGGGATCGAACCCGGGACCTCAGAGCTAGCGACACCTTGAAACCGGTGCGTACGCTACTCGACCACGGAGCTCGTCGAATTTTGAATAGACTATGCAGGAAAGGTGCTCATTTTATTTGGAATACAGAATGCGAACATTCATTTAATCTGTTAAAGCAATGTTTGGCTAATCCACCCATTTTACAATATCCAAATTTTAAGGACGATAATGAATTCATATTGCACACAGATGCTTCTGGTGTAGCTGTAGGGTCCGTATTATGTAATAAAAATGATATGCCGATTGCTTATGCAAGCCGGCCGCTCAATAAATCCGAGTTAAACTATCCAACAATAGAAAAGGAACTCCTTGCTATTGTTTGGTCCGTTAAATATTTCAGACCGTATTTATTTGGTAAAAAATTTAAGATCAAAACAGACCATAAACCTGTACTTTATTTATTTGGTTTCAATAACCCGTCTAGTAGGCTAATAAAGTTTCGATTAACCTTAGATGAGTACGACTACGAAGTTGAATATATTAAAGGTGTGAATAACGTGGCTGCAGACGATGCGTTATCTCGCATCGTGATTACATCCGATGAATTAAAAAATATAAATCAGAATGTCTTAAATGTCATGACACGAAGTATGGCAAAAAAAATATTAGATGACAATTCTTCGGTCGATAAGGACAAAACAGATGGTCGGTCTGATCAGCCGAAAATCGTTGAAATTCTTAAAAAGCCGAATAATTGTACTGAATTAATATTTTCTCGGTGTATACTAAAACATAACACTAAATATATTAAAGTAAATGACTTTATTTATGGGACACCCAGGCCTTATCACTTTTAAAAATATTTAACTTGACGTTCGACGCAGGCGACTTGCGCGGAAGCTCCGCCCTCCTGTGACGTTGACCAATTAGGACATTGCAGTAACGAGATGGAAATATATATTTTGACTATTTTTGTGGACGTCAGTCGCATCTCACTGTTTGTTGATTGTTGACGTTCGATGTTTTCTCCGTGACTTTGACTACTGTTTACGAACACTCGCGCGTGTTTACCGGACTTTTATTTTATGTGATATTGGAAATTGACTGTCGAAGAGCGAATAAAATATATATTAGTCAAATTGCGAATGACCTGAGAATATCTGTAAGTATAACATTTTAATTTTATTTTAAGCATTATGTTTTTTATCAGTCAGCCGAAAACCAGATAGATAAAGTGTATATATGCATAGTAGTGGGATAGCAAAAAGATTTTAAGTAACGCGAACTACATACAATACCAAATTCTAGTTGGTCAAAATTGTTTCATATACTTTTTATTATTGCACCAAACATGAAAACACAAGTTTCTTTTAAGTAACTTATTAAGTGTTGTTCACGTTGATATTTTAATAATGTGTTTTAATGGTTTTAATACAAATGTATAAAAAATCCTGTTGTGCTAAGTAGGGACGTTTTCAGAATTGATAATTATAATTGATTGTGTGAGTCATCTGACACTAGTCTCATGTTTTAACCTCTTAATCTATTTAGTGTCAAATTTTAAAGTTATCTTTGTGGCCAATACTTGTTTTTTTATTTTATATTCAAACTTCATTATATCCACCATTTTGTAGGAACACACACTCTTACAGCTTTTTTTACGCACTGTATAAAGTAACAGTAAGTCAGTGCATTTCCATTCATACTTTTGTTGGGATTTATTTAACTTCACCAAATGAGTGATTTGTTAAATAAAAAAAAGTTGTAGTTAAAAAGATAGTCCATCTATATTCTTGTTTAGGGTATACACAATATTTTAAAGAATAATCTATTTATAATAGTGTTTTGTTAGGTGTTTTTTTAATCTTATTTCATTCCTTATGGTTATCATAATATTAAACCTATCTTTAAAAGAGTAATTAAATAAACGTCTTAATTTGAATTTTAAAAATGAAACAATAATTAGCAAAGCCGGCCGGTTTGGCCGGAGCAAGGTATCGGTGCACCCGTGCACAAATCTACTCGTCACTATAACAATAGAATTCCACTGCTATAGATATGCTATGTTATAATCGTGTATCAGGTGATTATGACCACCGAAGAGCAAAGTAATACATAGGTAGATGACCACATTAGCAGAGAGTAACGATAGCCTAGTATTACCGGCGACCCGTTAAAACTTAAGTCTCGAGTTCGAACCCAACTCGACAGATTTTTAGAAATCTATTTGTGATGACAGATAATAACAAAAAACTTAAAATTTCACTTGATTACCTATTAAGTCAAAACTTTCAATCTAGTTCGGTAAATTGTTATCTTACTACTTGGTATATGATACAATATAGTTTGTTCTATAGTAGGCAGTACTTTTCCTGCTTGTTGTATTCTACATAAGTAACCAAGTATAAAATAAAATATAAAACATCTTGTTAACGTCATGTTTTTGTGAACTTATTAGAATTTTATTATGTATGGATTCATTGTTTAAACATTTTGTTTGCAGCGCTCTTACAGTAAGGCTGTGGATAAGACGGTAGGAAGAGGATGGCAGACTAAATAACTGCCCGCGCGAAGTGAGGTCACGATTTTTCATCGACGAAGAAGACCGACAGCGGATGCTGAGAACCTATGAAGGCGAACCTTTTACTCCAACGAAGACCTTTGATCGACAATTTGTCTTTTCTATGCGAACAGTGAGGAGAACATTAAAAAGAAAAGCAGAAAGCCTGCAAAACTAATAATATAATCTATATAGGTAGAGACTTTTGCTAGAGATTTGGCGGTTGGCTTATTGGGAGCGTTATAATGTTTTTAAAACTTTCTTCGACCGCAGTATACTAATTATTTTAACTTTCAGTTATTAAATTAGGTCGTTGAGTCTGACGAGGATATGTGATATGTAATTGTAGCATAATGCTTAATTCTTAGCAGTCTTATTATATTTCAATCGTCATTCTAGGTATATTATCAGGCCCCTGACGGTTTAAAGTAGTTTTATAAGTTCCATCAATAATCTTCTTATTCACCTTTGATTTTATTGCCTCTCTATTAAAGATATATTTTAATTCGAATTGTTAATATATACTACTTACTACTATATACTATCGTATTTTAACATTAAAACACTAAATGGACGTCGGATCCAAAATAAAATCTACAAACAATCTATGAGAAACATTAAAAAAACAGTAACATCCTAATAGGAACCTTAAAATCATTCGCAAATAGTTTAGTTTTGCTCGCGACAGCTTATTTACTCAAGAACTGTAATGTAATGCACAAAATGCAGCTCTCTTTCTATCTACTGCGCACGTCATGCGTTAGAAAAGGACAGAAATATACCTTTTGTTTGTCTTGCTCGGATAGTTAGACCGACGCTAAAATCATAAATATAATTTTGGTTGTCAAACCATTGAGCCAGAATATCTTGTTGATACAAGGTATCACTTTTTAATTCGATTACGAACCTTCTTTTGGCCTCGGCACTTAAAAATGCATTCCCGACTTCCATATAGTTTTTTTTTTTGTTTAAAACCCTCTTGATCTTGATAAATAAGGTAAATAAATATTATAAATGTTATGGATTCAGTAAAATTGCTACCTACACTCCTACTGCAGTAGTAGGAGTGTAGGTAATATAAAAATTACTACATCGTCAAACGTAGCCCCTTTAGCAATTTCGCCACCAATGGAGCTAGTCTAATTTGATATCCAAAATTACGATCATATTAACATAGTTTAGTTCGTTGGTAGGCAGCAACTGACGCGTCAAAGGCATCTACTGGTGAGCGTAATAACCGTAGCTCTCATTTATTTTTAGTAATCTAGTAAATAAAAATATATTTTGAAGTATCTAATTTGTTTTATTTTTAATTCCTTACTTAAATAATAATATGCTTAGCTTATGCTTCAAGCCAGACGTTGACCGACCAGCAACGTCTCTTTATTGCGCGTTTACTCCTTGTCATTAGCTAGTTGTCCTAGGTGTAGATGCAAACTTTAAAAATATTGCTATGGCAATTAAAGGCGCAACAAAATTCATACTCCAGACTCCATTCAAAAGAATACCTGCTACACACACAAGGAAAAGTGGTAAGGTTCAGATACTGGGTTTATAGAGTTGTAAAACTCAAAACTGGAGTATAAACGGTGATTTTAGTAAAAGAAAATAGCATTAAAATACTAATCAGATATTTTAAGTTTATATCTAATTAGTATTTTATTAGTAGTAAAATGCATTATGCATCCTATATGTATTAACTTAAAGTTAGGCAACAAATAATATAATAACATTAAAATTTTGGTATTGATGCAATTTTACTATTTAGTAAACAAGCTGTTGAAAGCATAAAAATCCCGACTAGTCATTTCTCAACCCAAATTACATTAAAACATAACATTATGCAACAAAGTGCATAAATTAAATAAAAACAACATTTAAAATAATACTATAACATAATAATAATATCCTGGGACATCTTACATACGGCCATCTGATACCAAAGTAAGCAGAGCTTGTTTTATTGTAACCAGACAACTGATAAACATACTTATATATTTCTAATACATATTATAGATAAATTACACCCAGACACAGAACAAATGATTGTGCTCATAACACATAGATTTGTCCTGGGTGGGAATCGAACCCACGACCTCCGGTATAGCGGACAGGGTCACTAACCACTAGACCAACAGGCCAGTCATTTATAAAAACTATGTTTTGACAACGCACTCGATAGGTGTAGTAAAAAAATCGCCAATTTTGTTTTAATCACCCATAGAAATAATTAAAAAAACCTAAATCTGTCCAGAAGTTTAAAAAAAGAAATCTAGAAACTTATTATGAGACACGAGCAATAAATCTAATACTTCCTTGGCAGGCGAGTAAAAATAACGATAAATTACATAATTAAATGTAAACGCATTATTGTAGGCAAATCTATCTTTTTTAGTTACTCTATTATTAATTTTATTTTCAAATATACTGCAAAATCAAATAAAAAATAATCATCTTAACATATTAATATTCTAGCATTTGTAGTTTACATAATAGACAACACACTTTTATGAAAATATTTGCATAAGAGAAACATATTGCATAAGTCGTCAAAACATTCGTAGTATTTAGTGACGACGACGACGAACATTAATACGATATAATGTTTCACTCGTGCACAGTGTTCAACGTTTGCAATGACACTGGCAATTTCTATATTAAAATACAATCAGAAATAAGGAGGCGTCACCGCGTCGCTAGAGCGTTAGAAAGAGCGCAAGCGACGTAAACTGTTTCTCGACGGTAAGGTGATAAGGCGTGGATGTCCCCGATTGTACCATCTAAATTGAAAATTTATTTAGACCCAATTTCTCGATCATGCTCAGCGCGAGACGCTTTCGTGAGAGATTTGGAATCTATCTGTAAAAGAATATCAGTTGATGAAGTTTATATAGTTAAAAATGAGACGAGTGAGAAATATTGTCACTATATCTGTAGGTTCAAATGATAAAAATCCTTCCAAATTGTTTTCAGAATTATGTATAACTTTAAGTAAGCTAAAAGTATGTAAACAGGTATATTTGTTAAAAGTCCAATACAATCGATTTCTAAGTGAGAACCTTATAAACAATAATGTGAAGATATTGATACAAAACTATAAAAACTGTAAATTTATAGACGTTTATGAAAAGCCTGCTCAAAAAAATATGTACTATTGGGGTAAAAAACAAAACTACATACAATCTTTTTGCTTTAAATTAAATTTAGAAATAGATTGTTTGCAGTATGGCATTCAGTTTTTAAGCAACATTAAAAAAATTGTCTGTAATTTACAAACGCGACCAAACGGCAAAAAATATCGTCAAAATACTATTTTAAACTACTATAAACCTATTAATATTACTCAAACAAACGAAACACTAACCCCGGATCAGTTAACCACAAATCTAAATTCTATTTCACCTACGCTACAAAACCTACGTAATAACACACCACCACGCACCTTTCGTGAATAATTTTAAAATACTATTCCAAAATACTCAAAGTTTAAAAAATAAACGTGATTTAATAGATTTCATAATAAGCGAATATAACATGCAAGCACTTTGTTTGACAGAAACATGGATAACTGACACAAAGAGAGACCTACTGAGTATAACAACAGGATTTAACTTAACAGCCACGTATTGCCGCAAAACTCGCGAAGGCGGCGGGGTAGCACTATTTATAAAATAGAATTTAATGAACGACAAGAATACACCGATATGAGTGTAGAGTATATCTTTGAAACTTGTGCTGTGGAATTAACAAAAATGAATCTTTTAATTATTGTTATTTATTGGCCACAAAAAAATAGAAACATAGAAATATTTTATAACTCTTTAGAAAAATTACTAAGATTAATTACGATAAAAGACTCTTGCAAAAAAGTTATAATAGGCGGAGACTTTAATGTCAACATCTTAGAAAAAAATATAAGTACGTACAATCTCTTAAATACAATGTCAAGCTTTAATTTCTATCAAATGATAACAGAACCAACAAGAATAACATCTAAAACTGCCAGTTGTATTGATCTAGTATTCTCTAATACTCCAATTAAAAACGCTATAGAAGTAATTGAACTAGGGATTTCTGATCATAAGGGAATACAAATAACTTTACCAACAAATAACAAATCTATAGAAGGTAAAACTGAGTGGTACACATTTAAGAGAAAATTCAATAAAATTAATAATAGTAGGTTCAAACTGCAACTAGGTAAATTAAACTGGGATAATATTATAGCTAGCGATAAAAACATAAATCAAAACTATAATTCATTTCACATCAGTTTACAAAAAATATTAAATAACTGTATACCAAAAAAGAAAATTAAAATTAAACAAAATATTCCAAAAAACTGGCTAACAACAGGTATAAAAAGATCATGCCAACACAAGCGATTATTAAAAATTCTAATTACTAAAACCAATGACTCAATACTACATAAACATTATAAATTATACGAAAAAATACTTAAAAAATAATAGCGACATCAAAAAAGTTAAGCTATATAAAAAGAATGAGTAAATCAGAAAATAAAACAGTAATGATGTGGCAGGTAATAAAAGAACGTACAAATAAACTAACTAAAAAAACTAGGAAAAATATAACGCTAAAAGTATCTAATAAATTAACGGAAGATGCCAGCCTCATTGCAAATACATTCAACGATTTCTTTGTTTCCGTAGGAAAACAAAATTCTTCACAAAGTACAACCATTCCCACTGGTCGTCCAGTCATATCTCCCAGTGAAAAATCCATCTACTTAAAACCAGTTGATCCAGGTGAAATAAAATAAATAATTAAAAAACTAAAGAACAAACATAGCTATGGCCACGATGAAATACCACCAACGCTTGTAAAATTTTGCATCGAAGAATTAGTATTACCCCTAACTGTTTTAATAAACCAATCTCTAGCTGAAGGAATCGTCCCAGACCTATTAAAAATATCTTCAATAAAACCTATCTTTAAAAAAGGTGACCAAACTAATACATAAAATTATAGGCCGATAGCATTGTTGTCCACCTTTTCAAAAATATTTGAAACTGTAATGTCTAAGCGCCTTTATCTTTTCTGCGAAAAATTTGAAATATTTAATGATAGCCAAAATGGATTCAGGAAAAATAAGTCTACAACGTTAGCTGTATGTAGATACATACAGGAGGCACTAAATATAATAAATAAAAAACAATATGCGGTAGGAATCCTATTAGACATGAGTAAAGCATATGATCGAGTTTCATACAAAATACTATTGGATAAACTCTACCCTATAGGCGTTAGAGGTATAGCACACGACTGGTTTACTTCCTACCTTAAAAATAGAATCCAGTATGTAGAAATAGAACACCACTCACAAAATGGCATTATATCTCAAGTTAGGTCACAAAAAGCAGATATCACCATGTCCATACCACAGGGAAGTGTTTTAGGTTGTATTCTATTTCTAATCTATATAAATGACCTGCCTAAAGAACTGAATACCCAAACTGTCCTCTTTGCCGACGATATATCTATAATATTTCCTTGTACTAACGCTGATAATTTAAACACAACTCTAGATGACAACCTTTCAAAAGTAGTGGGTTGGCTAAATGATCATAATTTAGAACTAAACTGTAAATAAAAAAAATATAATTAAAAATTAAAAAACACGCCTGCCATGTAAAAAAAATTAAAAACAAGTCAAATATTTGCAGTCGGGGGACCTGTAATGAATTGTTCCAAGTAACCGACCCCGACTGCAAATATTTTTTTTATTTTTTTTTACATGGCAGGCGTGTTTTTTAATTTTTAATTATATTTTTTTTATTTAATACCTTTTAGTGAACAACAAAAAAGCATGACACAACACAAAAAAAAATTTCGTTCGGAACCCTTTGCAGGCGATTTCGACTCACACTTGACCATTTTTTAATGTCCACATAGCCTATGTCACTCGGGATAACTCAAAGCTTCTAATGATACCACAAACATTGAAATCGGTCAAGCCTTTTAGAAGTTATGGTGGAATAAAGAAACTCACAAACATACATACATACATACATACATACATACCTACATACATACATACATGAACCCTGAAAACATAACACTCCTTTTTGGGCAGTCGTGTAAAAAACTAAAATAATGCAATTTAGACCGCATCAATAATAATATAAAAATACAATGCGTAGATGAATTTCGATTATTAGGCTTAACAGTAGATACCTTTATAAATTGGAAAATGCATGTACAAAATATAACTAGTAAATTATCTAGATTCACATATGCATTACACGAACTTAAGAAAGCAACAAATGAAAAAACAGCATTAATTGCATATTATGCTTATGCATACTCGTGGTTAAACTACGGTATAATACTATGGGGAAACAGTGTTGATGCAGAGAAGTTATTTATCTTGCAAAAAAAATGTGTAAGAATTATTCAGAATATTCAGGACCCTAGGGAAAGCTGTAAAACACATTTCGTTAAATTAGAAATGCTCACACTAGCGAGCATGTACATATTAGAAATTGGTAAATTTGTTAGAAAACACCCTACATTATTTCCATTAGCAAGCGATCAACGACCTCAAAAACGCAATCTTAGATACAAGAATAAACTAGCAGTACCCAGTTCAACATTAGCTATATACCACTCTGGTCCTTTTGCAATGTGCATTAAAATATATAATAAAATACCAAAAGAAATAGAATTTGAAAATAAATTTAAGAACGAGCTGCGTAAATACTTAGTTAAAAAAAAATATTATAGCGTAAAGGATTACCTAAATGATAAATAAATAAATTAAATAACAATATATTTTAATATTTAAATGATATTAACTAAAAAGTGTGTAAGAATTTTATATAACAGTTATGTAATAGTACCTATATAAATTAATATTTTATAATGTATATTGTCATAAGTGTTTAGATTTAGCAACTTAGATATAGATATTTTGCTGTGCCCTAACCGGGTCCATAATGTATGTCCAACCCTAAATTTAAGATCTTTTTGTAAAAAACATTGTGGAAATGCAATAAAGAATATGAGAAAAAAAAAATATATACAGTGTGGAGATGACAATACGACTTTAAATGAAAACACTGGCAGTACTGGTTTATAGAAACATTTTTCAACTATCAAATAAATCCGAACATCGAAATTAAAAAAAACATTTTTTTCTAACAAACTAAATAGCTTAAAACTGCAAACAAAATAAAACATCATGTATAAAATTAGTACACTTACGGCACGCTTACGGCGATAAGAACGGCAACGCAGCTTGGTTTCATTCATGTTATAGCTGTGGCCGACGGCGACGCAGCGACGTAATGTTTGGCGCCATTATTCTTATTTTTTCAATTACACAAATCAAATCACAGAATATTAACCAAATAGTCAGGCATCATTCACCCGCGAGTTATTCACTAATCAATTTATTATTCATAATCACTTTTCGATCACATAATTATGTCGCCAGTCATTAATTTTTTTTATTTTCAATATGTCCGCCATTTTCTTGAATACATAAACTACACCGACGTATAATGTTATTTCTCACTCTTGATAATAGGTCACCATTAGCAGCCATTTCTTTCAATTTATTAAAAGATATTATTATTCTAGCTTACTACTAGTAACTAGATGCGGATTCACGCGGCTCCAGTACCGAAGGTTCTGTCGGTTCCATAAACCATTCCTTGTAAATGTATTCTCGAGATGTTTGGTTTCCAACCAGCGACAGAAAGTTTCTCTTATTGGTTTATCTCTCGGTAACAATGCTTGTACTTTCTTGTACTTGTAAGGTCTGCGTTTGTTACGTTTCAAAACTTTTTGAATGGTTTTGTGATTTACATGAAAATGTCGACCTGCATTACGCAGACTGGACGTCGGATTGCGATCATAATAATTAATAACTCTTTCGTCTGAAATCACATTTGCACGTGGAGGAGCACCATCTACGTGCGGGATCAAGGATTGATTTTCCCGTATCCTCTGGACAGCTTGTACAATAGTACGCCCGTGGGTCGGACACATACGCGTGTTCTCATACCTCTCACGGTATGTCCGTACAGCTAAAGCGGCATTACCGTGACACTCCCCATAAATTAAAATCATATCGGTGTATTCCGAAGCGGTATAATTGTAACGAGGCATGATTATTTAATAATAAAACCTTGAAACACCAAGTATTAAGCGTCTAATTTCGCAAAGTTTACTTCACTATTTAACTAAGTACCTATAATACGTTTATGTGTCCTGTCACTATTAAAACAAAGCGTCAAATTTCGCACAACACAACACAACAACAAAGATACGATAACACTCGCGCCGCGACTTCAAACGGGCGCGGGCGCATCCGAAATTCCAGAGGAAAACAAAACGCGTCACAGCAGGAAGGAGGTCCGGTGACACACTGACCGCGTGACCTAGACACGTCGACAAGTAAGCAAAGTAGAAACAAGCAAACTTACCTATCTCTTTCGCACATACATATTTTGCGATTGACATGAGTGCGTAACAGGAAAGTAATAACTTTCGCATGCATTTTTTATTATTTAGCTGTGACGACACGCTTTATGACTCTTATTTTGAGAAAATAGGTTTTTAAAGTAGCGAGCTGGCAACGTGTGTCGTTAACTTGTAGCGCGCTCAGCTGTTCACAATACATCATGTAGAAAATACTTAAACTGAAAAATAATTTCCTGTGGCTAAACTACTGGATATATTCATTTGATTTTTTGTGTGACGGTTGGGAATATCATGACTTATACGAAGTTTAATTTATGATCATATTGTCCTCCCCACCCTGTATACACTTCTCATCAAAAAAATCGAAACACCTCGCAGTTTATGATTTGATAAGGATTATCAGAAAAATGTGTATATTTAGGAATAAATGTAAAATGTCATTTAATAGTGAGTAGTATGAGGTTTTTAAATCCTAATGTTAATGTTCTAAATTCAAATTAAGTCTTCATAGGTTTCGTATTTTGTATAATGAGTAATTTTTACCCTGTATGGAATATGAAGGAATGGGTAAAACAACACGCGTAAATGAAAAAAAAAAACTGTATTTATAAAAATAACTTGTATTCCCTCCGCGAGCTCTTATTACTGCTTCCATACGGTTCTTCATCGATCGGATGAGAGTCACGATCACATGTTGTGGTATATTATCCCATTCCTCTTGGATTGCATTTTGCAGCTGGCTAAGTGTTTCTGGGGCTGGATCTCTTGCTCGAATTCGTCTCTTTAATTCATCCCATAGATGTTCAATGGGATTCATGTCCGGGCTTCTTGCTGGCCATACCATAATGGAGATACCGACTTCGGAAAGATAATCTCGTACGACGCCCGCGGTGTGAGCTCTAGCATTGTCGTGCATGAATATGAAGTCGTTGCCAATAAAATATGCATAGGGCATCACATGAGGTTCAAGACACTGTTCGATGTACCGATGAGAGTTTAGTGCAGGCAGCCGTGGCCCAGACACAAAGGCAAGTTCTGTCTTACCGTCGGCGCTGATTCCTCCCCAAACCGTCCACGAACCGCCACCATAGCTGACCTTTTCTTCAATGCAGCATTGTGCAAAGCGTTCTCCATCTCTTCTGTAGACCTTGTTCCTTCCGTCGTTACCATACAGCATAATTTTACACTCATCAGAAAACAGTACTTTGCTCCACTGAAGGTATGACCAAGTTAGGTGCTCGCGTGCAAAGTTAAGGCGCGCTCTTCGATGGTCTGCAGTTAATTTCGGCCCATTCGCTGGCTTATGCGGTGCCAATCCGCGTTCCTTCAACCTTCTTCTTATTGTAGAGTCACTTACAGCTACTCTTCGTACAACGCGAAGCTGCTGCTGCAGTTGAAAAGCGTTAAGGCGTCGATTTCGTAAAGAAGTTGTTACAATAAATCGATCATCTCGCTCAGAAGTGACCCGATTCCTGCCAGATCCTGAACGGCGCGTGAACGAACCAGTCTCCCGATAGCGTTTGTAGACTCTATGAACAGATGATAAGCTTAGATGCAATCTTGCAGCCACAACACGCTGACTAAGTCCAGAATCCAGCAATGCCACCACTTGGGCGGCTTCTGCGGGCGAAGTATCCATATGTTTTAGAAAAAAAAGTTTTTTCAGACGTCCCAAAGTCACAGTAAATGAAATAAGAAACAAAAAGTTTAAAGACAAGCGCTAATTTTTAGTTTTTAAACGAGAAACGTACTCCAACCCTAAATACACATTTGTCTCAAAACAGTGATTAATTTCATTTATAGGATAAACAAATGAAATTCTAATTTCGAATTTTGATTTTTTTCTTCTTACTGTAATGACCAAACTGCCAGCTACACAATAATGTTTTTTTTTTCATGGAATTAATTCTCTTTTGTAAAAAAATAGGACAAAAACAATAAAAACGAAAGTGTTTCGATTTTTTTGATGAGAAGTGTATATAAAATGGTTAACCAAATATTGTAGAAATCATGATTGGATCGGTCCACGAATTTTAATATTGAAGAATTTAATAAGAATAACAAATGACGACGATAAGCGGGTATTATTAAATGATTTTCACGTGCTTCCCACTAGCGGGCATGCAGGTATTAAACGTATGACAAATAATATAAAGCGTTATTACTTTTGGCCAAACATGGTAGAAGACGTTATAGGATTTGTGAAGAAATGTGATAAATGTCAAAAACAAAAGCATTCGATGCATACAAAACAACCAATGGTAATAACCACAACTGCGCAGTCAGCATTTGATAAAATATATTTAGATATAGATATATATTACAATTTATCACAATTTTATTGTGATCCTCTGCAAACCCTAAAATCTTATTTAATGGCACCACAACACTAAAATGCCCATCACTTTGGAACCCGTTTAAATTCCAACCCCATAATGCAGCAACTTTACTTTCTGCTTCATTTAATGAGATGTATGACTTTATTGTTGACTAGCGGTCGCCCGCGGCTCCGCCCGCGTGGATGTCGGTTACCGCTGCAAAAAGCCTACCCAGGAAAGACACGGTATTTTTCTAAAATAAAATTTAGCCTATGTTACTCGTGGATAATGTAGCTTTCGAATGGTGAAAGAATTTTTAAAATCGGTCCAGTAGTTTTTGAGCCTATTCATTACAAACAAAGTTTTCCTCTTTATAATATAATAAAAAAAAAAAAAAAATAAATAAATAAATAATAAATAATAAATAATATAAATATAATATAATATAATATAATATAATAATATAATATAATAATATATAATATAATATAATATAATATAAATATAATATAATAATAATATTAAATTATATATTATATATTATAAAATAAATATAAATATAAATAAATAAAATATAAATTATTATTATTATTATTATATATTATATGTATATATATATATATATATATATATTATATATATATATATATATAATATATATATATATATATATATATTATATATATATTATATATATTATAATATTATTATATTATTATATATTATATTAATAATATTATATATTATATATTATTATAGTGTAGATGTTATTCCGGAATTTTTTATACGATCTATTTCAATTCCATTCATTTCGTATCTGATGTCTTGAAACAAATGCATAACAGGGTTATTAGTGAACGTAACAGGTTTCTTGATCGGATTCCCATCCTTACCGAACAGCTTTGCCTGACCTTCGATGTAGATTGAACTGGCTGATGGTAGCACGTATATATCTTGCTGATGTATGGGGATTCTGATGTCATCGTTTTCTCTATAGCTGTTATTGTAGGGATTGTATGAATGGACTTCATAACTTTCGATTGAACTATCAAAGTGTGGTAAATCAATAATCTGTAGTATACTCATACTTTAAACCCTAAAGCTTTAAGAAAATCTTTATTGGATTTAGTCAATTTCTTCACGTTTTTCTTACGTCTGTGCACCTTAACGGTTGTCGACGGAATAGGACGTTTTATTTTCACTGGAGGGTTTTTATCATATACTATCATTTTGCTTTTCTTAAATGAAGACGTAATTGAATATGTTCTTCGCCAAAGTCAATACAGTAACCAAACTGATCTACAATCCTGACAGATATGGATGAAATTATATTTTTGTTCACTGGGAAGTAAATAACGTTCTGAGGTATTTCTGTGTAGTCGCGATTTGAAGCAGTATCAGATATGAATTCATGAATAAAATGAGTCGGTAATCCGTTGTAATATGAACCGTGTACAAGATCACATTCGATTCTGATTACAGCTGTTAAACTGCTGTTATTAACGGGCACATTTGGTCTTGTTTTTAATACTGAAAAGTATACTAAACCGCACTCGTACTGATCAGATAAATGAAGAGGTGGTTGAAAATACGAGACCAGTTCTGATTTATTTCCAGAGATGGTAACCGTAGTAGATATGCTTGCATACTGAACTCTTTTAAATGAACCTGTTTATTTTATTTCTTGATTATACCAAAAATTCTTTAAGAAATCTAAACATAGATGTCCACAGTTGAAGGGGTGATCACGCTGCATATTTTCAAAATTATATTGAACTAGCGACCCGCCCCGGCTTTGCACGGGTGCATTGCTGTTACTAAATATACTACATAATCATAAAGTGTTGTAGGGCGAAGCGCGGCCTTCGACGCACTATTTGGTATAGGCACGCGCTCCCCGGCCCCTCGGCCGGTACCACCGCAACCGCTATGTCCCTGCATTTTAAATCTGTAATATCTTCGAAAATATTCATTGAAATTACATGCTGTAAAGGGCAATAGCTATATAGATTGATCGCTTTTTCGTTAATAAGTAATAAATAAAGGATAAAAATGGTTATTGTGGGTTATCCTCAAGAGATAGACATATACCACCGCGGACTACTTTTTTGTAGACCATTTTAAGGTGTACAATACTGTAGTACATTACTTTGATCTATCTCGTAGGGTTCAGCCAGCGTTTGCAATGTAAGCGCAAAAAAGTTTGTTTATTTACGACCTTACATAAAAAAACTCTATAATTATCAGTGTTTCTCTACTATATTATGCATGTATTATACATATAAACCTTCCTCTTGAATCACTCTATCTATTAAAAAAAACCGCATCAAAATCCGTTGCCTAGTTTTAAAGATCTAAGCATACATAGGGACAGACAGCGGGAAGCGACTTTGTTTTATACTATGTAGTGATAGTGATAGTGATAGTGATAGTGATAGTGAAGTGATAGTGATAGTGATAGTGATAGTGATAGTGATGATGTTAGAACCTACATATTTTATAAATTCCTTTGGGGGTTTAAGATTTCCATAACTGTCGAAATACTCAACATAATCATTATATTTTGCATAGGCTACCCAATGAGAACCAGGATTTTTAGAACTGTCTAAATTAATAACTCCACATTCTTTTTTATACGGATATTTAGGGAGCTCATCTCTCATAAAGACACCTCTAAAATGAGTAATTCTATTTCCATACTTTAAAATGTCTAAGTTAAGGCGCGATTGGGTAGCCGATATCTTAGTTTTTTTCTTTTGATACGAAAATTCCAAGACCACCTTCATGTGGTTTAAGGTGTAGTCCTTTCCCAATACATAGAGCTTCCATTTTTTCATTGTGTCTCTTCGATTCCTCATACAGCTTTTAGCCATTTTAAATTCATTTATGGTTTTGGCAATACCAGCTGCACCGCCTGCTAAAGCTCCCGCCGCTGATAATCCCGCAAAAATAGAAATCAGAGGTAGTAATCCCCCAGTTTTTGAAATAGGAATAACACGAGGGAGCTTAATCGATGAATCATCAGCTAATTCTCTGGTAGCGGCAATAGCTAATTCTATAGCCATTTTCTTGCTCTTAGGTTTTAATTTTTTTATGTGTCTTTTTGCTTTTGTAATAACAGTTTTTAATTTACTTTTTAATCCTTTTCCAGATTTAACTTTTGGAGAACGCTTTTTTCTCAAACCAGAACCAGTTTTAATTTTTGCCGACATAGCCTTACTTACTAAGCGCGCCGCGAGTTTTTCGCCTATACTGGCATCGGAAGCAACCGCTCGCTGTTTCGCCATTTTTAACAAAATTTAATCGGCCTTATGTCGATCTTTCAAGTTTGATGATTTGTGATATGCAATATCGTGATCTTTGCAATATTCGTCCAACTTATTTACACCGTTATCTCCTTGTGCAAGTCTTTTTATTAATTTAGTACCAGGACCACAGTAATTATATCCTGGTAAGTATAATTCAAATGGTAAATTATTAATAAGCCAATTGAGAAGACTACTCTTTCCAAAACACATTATAAGACTGATGATTCCGGTTTCAATACTTTAATAAATAGTTACGCAATTCGAGTTTGTTGTTAATATTATTTTATTTATAATATAACATTCGATTTATCAATCCAACTACTTTCAGCTGAAGACAAACCTAACCATTTTACTAAAACCCTGTTGCCTTTTCTTCTAAGAACTTTCTCTACTAGATATACATTGGGATGTTTTGTTTTTTGAAGTTCTTGTGTATAAAATGCACCTAAAATAGGCTGACCTTTGATAGTATCTTCAATTAAGTAAGTTATAAGAGTTGTATTTTGTATTTTACGAATTTTAAATATTTCTGTTGACCAGTTGGGAGTATAACCTTTTTCAAACGTTCCTTTGTATTTACTGATACGCACATTCACCTACTTTGTACTTACTTTTTAAATTATCATTTTTTAGCAACTTTAAATACCTTTCGTATATCAGTTTTTTATTATTATTGTCCACATTAGCAGGGATTTCATTAATAGTGCGATGGTGAGTGTGACTGTATTTGTAAATAACATCATTGAGGGTATTATTTACCCAATTCTAATTGCCTTTTAAACTAAATTCCTTATAGATTTTAGATTTCAATGTTCTGATAAATCGTTCAACTATTGAAGCCTTTTTTGTTGAGAAGGTTGAATAATGGTTAATATGATACGATGTCATAAGCTTCTGAAATTCGTTATTATAAAATTCTGTACCATTATCCGTTTGCAGATTTTTAGGAACACGTCCTTTATCCAATAAAGTTTTGAAAGAGTTACACACATCTTCTTTGGTTTTACTTCTCATAGGAAAGGCCCAAGCATATTTCGAAAATGTATCAATAACGGTAAGAATATATCTGTAATTTTTATTTTCTTTTGAAATTGATTGCATATAGTTTCAATAAGTATATATAGTTTCAATCTTTCAACCAATTCGTTAGGATCGTCCCAATATACCAAGTCAGCGTCTTTTTTGTATTTCTTTAGCGTTGGTAAGTTTCCCCCAAATTTAGTGACAATATTACTGTTTAACGATTCAGAAAACAATGGTTTGATTATTTCACGATATTTTATACCTTTATCGCCTCTAATTTGCCCATTAGGATTGAAATCTCTCTTATGTGCATTTGTATAATGCAACATATCTTTATAGACAAGTTTATCTTTGCTTGATATTAGTTTCAAATCAGGTTTTTTTCGAAGTAAAAGTTCTTTTAAACCAGGAGTTAAATTGTAGCTTTTGTCACCAATTTTAATTAAAATGACATTATCATCATTCACACTATCCATTTTAGAAAATGAAACTATTGAATTACCCATTAGTATTTTTTTGTTTGCACTCCTTATTCCAAATGGTATATTTAACCCATCATAAATATCATGAATATCACGACCCTCTAATGATATTTCTAAATCATCCAGTAATTCCGTCTGGGGAGACTTTTTGACGATCTGTACAGGATTCGGGTTTGGATCGTAGCATTCTTCAAACTTTGTTGATGAACTAGTATTAATGTCATCCAATTCCATGTCTTCAAAATTAGAGTGTGTATTTTCAAAACTTTGTATTTTCTCTATTGTCTTATTCGAATCAACTAGGGTTTTAAGGGGATCTGTGACAGGTTTTAACATTTTATCAAGTGACAAATTCATTGAGTGTTCCTGATTTTTCATTTGTTTTATTTTATTCTTTATAGAGTCTACCGACTTCACTAATTCTATTTTAATTGATTCGACTGAACTTGTACTTTGTCATCAACTCTTTTCAAAATTACTTTATTAACTGTTTGCGAATATAATACATGTTTAATGGATTTGATCATATTCATTTTACGCTTTAATTCAACATTGTTAAATAATGCTTCCTTATAGTTGGATGTATTCAAACTTTTTGTAGTTGGTTTTGATACTCCTTTAGCTTTTTTAATTCGTGTTTTTAGCGTTTTAATGGAGTAAAGTTTTGCTCTTAATCCAGTAAATTCTGTGATAATATCACCTCCCAATTCGTCCTTAAATAAACCAGGTACTTTTTCGTTTACTTTTGGTATACCATAAGGGTTATTAACGTCAAAATTGCTAGTGTCAAATTCATGTATATTATCATTCATATCTTTATAAAAATCAGGTGTCTGTATTAAGTACAGTAAGCTATCAGTATCGGTATAACATAGTCTGGCATTATCGCCATACTTATTTCTAATGAAATTATAATGGAAATTATACAAATGCTGTTTTGAGTATTCAAGCACAGTAAATCCAATATATATCGGTCTATCTAAAATAAGCTTTTCGTCACTCAATTGAACTGCAATAAATTTTTCATTAAAAACAGAAATACTTTTTAGATTTGGT
Source organism: Autographa pulchrina (assembly GCA_905475315.1). NCBI lineage: Eukaryota > Metazoa > Arthropoda > Insecta > Lepidoptera > Noctuidae > Autographa > Autographa pulchrina. Next base: position 9,510,782 of record FR997761.1, on the reverse strand, counting down.
TTTGTAATCAACTTCTCTGCACCTAGTGACTTATTTGTTTTATTGCGATCATCATTCCATCTAGTAACTAATTTAACATCAACCTGTTTACGTTTATTTTCAATTGTCTTACCAAATATTGAGTTATTTAAAAGCTTGAAGAAATCTTTTTCAAATGGTGTTGAAGCTCCTTGACGTAATTTAGTATTTAAGTCAATATATTTTTTTAAAAAGTTATCTTGTCGAAATTGAAGCACTCTATGATTTTTTTTTAATACTAGACCGTTTCTAAGACATTCCTTCAGGTGAACATAATGTATTATGTAATTATATTTATCATACAAATTAGCAATTAATTTAGGTGTCTTCCCTCCAATAGGTATAAATTTTTCTGGAGCGAAGGGCAAGTCACTAAGCAAATTATGCAAATGATCTGGATACATCATATCAACTTCTAAAATATAACCGTGGCTATTATCGTCAGGAATATCAAACAAATTAAAATTCGAAATATCATCGTTTTCCATAAATTTAAAATCTGATATAGGTAACATCTTGGTCATTGCATAACCGTAAAGATTGTTACAGTCAAGATATATTAAATATCGCACCCTCAGTGGAAAAAAGTCATAAGCCAGAAATGTCAATTTTTCAGTACGGCCAAAAAACTGGTTTTATGGAAATATTTACTTCGTCTTTGGTCGTAGAAGAAAGATTCTTATATAAAAAAAAAGGAAAAAAAACATTACACTGCGTGTTGTTTTTAAATTAGTGCTAATGTTTCCAGTTTATTAGGAATCGTAGAAATAAGTTATTATGCTATTTTTCGTAATTAAAAAAAAACATGGTTTTTTAAGCATCTATACTTAAGCCAAACTTTCCCGTGAAATTAAATATATTTTTAAAAGTAAGTTCAATTAAAGCTATTATGAACTTGTATCACTGTCAATTATTGCTAGTATAAGTAAGATTACTGCGTTTTTTCTTTTGTAGAATTTGTTGTTTATGTTAAGTATCTAACACTCATGCCTATTTTCAATTTAAAGGCTTGTTGAGAGACCTTAAGTAAACAATAATAATTATTTATTCCATTATGTGTTATAGAAATTTTACATGCATATTGACAGATATTACCGGAGCCTAAATATTTACGACAAAAGGAAAAAAATGACATTCACATTTTGTATCAAATAATTTTTGTTATATCCAAAATAATCAGCATAGCTTTGGATACAATTAAAGTTTGTAACATAAAAAAACAGTATTGAATAATAACTGCCAAGATATTATGTATTTACAGTGAAGATTACCGTTATTAATATTTTTTGGATACATTTCTTAATATTCAGGTTTAACTTGTAAAAATGATTAAAATAACAATCTGAGCAATTGTCACAACTCCATTTATAACATACTAGCTGATCCCCGCGACTTCGTCCGCGTCAATTTCTGTTATTATGACCACGATTAAGAAGTTAAAAAAAAAAGTATTTCTGCGTAAATGATAATTATATATAATTAGTATAGATTATGTTGATAAAACACTGTAGCAAATAATTGGCAATAATGCATTAATTTCGACCAAATGATTACCTTAAAAAAGGTTATAGTGAGTCAATTTTAAAAGATAGACATATACTGTCGCAGACATTTTTTTAGATCATTCAAAGAGGAACAATTCTTTCATACATATATTTTGGGTACCTCGAACCGTTTACGCAGCGCACGCAACGGAAGCTTTCAAGTATGAATATTTTCCCCCGTTTTTGTGACATTTTTCACTGCTGCTTCGCTCCTATTGGTCGCAGCGTGATGTTATATATCCTAAAGCCTTCCTCGATAAATGGACTATCTAACACAAAAAGATTTTTTCAATTCTAACCAGTACTTCCTGAGATTAGCGCGTTCAACCAAACAAACAAACAAACAAACAAACAAACTCTTCAGCTTTATAATATTAGTATAGATAATGCATTAATTTCGACCAAATGATTACCTTAAAAAAGGTTATAGTGAGTCAATTTTAAAAGATAGACATATACTGTCGCAGACATTTTTTTAGATCATTCAAAGCGGAACAATTCTTTCATACATATATTTTGGGTAACTCGAACCGATTACGCAGCGCACGCAACGGAAGCTTTCAAGTATGAATATTTTCCCCCGTTTTTGTGACATTTTTCACTGCTGCTTCGCTCCTATTGGTCGCAGCGTGATGTTATATATCCTAAAGCCTTCCTCGATAAATGGACTATCTAACACAAAAAGATTTTTTCAATTCTAACCAGTACTTCCTTAGATTAGCGCGTTCAACCAAACAAACAAACAAACAAACAAACAAACTCTTCAGCTTTATAATATTAGTATAGATAATGCATTAATTTCGACCAAATGATTACCTTAAAAAAGGTTATAGTGAGTCAATTTTAAAAGATAGACATATAAGGTGCTATAAAAATATCTGCCACGGCTTTAATGGGAGGTAGTATTGTGTTTATAGATTACAATAGTGAAGAACTTTCGTACCCCGGAACAGTTAATTAAATTTTAGAAAATAAAATTGTTAAATTAACATTGACTCTATTCTGCGTAACGTGGTTCACAAATTACGTGAATTCGGTGCGGAGCGGCAACAGCTTAGGACACGGGATGGTTTTATACTAATAAATCAATTCAAATTTATACGTTATTTTTTTGTATGCAAAAAAATATGATAAATAATCAATAATTTATCTATACTATTGTAATCTATAAACACAATACTACCTCCCATTAAAGCCGTGGCAGATGTTTTTATAGCACCTTATATACTGTCGCAGACATTTTTTTAGATCATTCAAAGCGGAACAATTCTTTCATACATATATTTTGGGTAACTCGAACCGTTTACGCAGCGCACGCAACGGAAGCTTTCAAGTATGAATATTTTCCCCCGTTTTTGTGACATTTTTCACTGCTGCTTCGCTCCTATTGGTCGCAGCGTGATGTTATATATCCTAAAGCCTTCCTCGATAAATGGACTATCTAACACAAAAAGATTTTTTCAATTCTAACCAGTACTTCCTGAGATTAGCGCGTTCAACCAAACAAACAAACAAACTCTTCAGCTTTATAATATTAGTATAGATAATGCATTAATTTCGACCAAATGATTACCTTAAAAAAGGTTATAGTGAGTCAATTTTAAAAGATAGACATATACTGTCGCAGACATTTTTTTAGATCATTCAAAGAGGAACAATTCTTTCATACATATATTTTGGGTAACTCGAACCGTTTACGCAGCGCACGCAACGGAAGCTTTCAAGTATGAATATTTTCCCCCGTTTTTGTGACATTTTTCACTGCTGCTTCGCTCCTATTGGTCGCAGCGTGATGTTATATATCCTAAAGCCTTCCTCGATAAATGGACTATCTAACATAAAAAGATTTTTTCAATTCTAACCAGTACTTTCTGAGATTAGCGCGTTCAACCAAACAAACAAACAAACAAACTCTTCAGCTTTATAATATTAGTATAGATTAGTATTAGTATTAGTATAGATTATGTTGATAAAACTCTGTAGCAAATAATTGGCAATAATGCATTTATTTCGACCAAATGATTACCTTAAAAAAGGTTATAGTGAGTCAATTTTAAAAGATAGACATATACTGTCGCAGACATTTTTTTAGATCATTCAAAGAGGAACAATTCTTTCATACATATATTTTGGGTAACTCGAACCGTTTACGCAGCGCACGCAACGGAAGCTTTCAAGTATGAATATTTTCCCCCGTTTTTGTGACATTTTTCACTGCTGCTTCGCTCCTATTGGTCGCAGCGTGATGTTATATATCCTAAAGCCTTCCTCGATAAATGGACTATCTAACACAAAAAGATTTTTTCAATTCTAACCAGTACTTCCTGAGATTAGCGCGTTCAACCAAACAAACAAACAAACTCTTCAGCTTTATAATATTAGTATAGATAATGCATTAATTTCGACCAAATGATTACCTTAAAAAAGGTTATAGTGAGTCAATTTTAAAAGATAGACATATACTGTCGCAGACATTTTTTTAGATCATTCAAAGAGGAACAATTCTTTCATACATATATTTTGGGTACCTCGAACCGTTTACGCAGCGCACGCAACGGAAGCTTTCAAGTATGAATATTTTCCCCCGTTTTTGTGACATTTTTCACTGCTGCTTCGCTCCTATTGGTCGCAGCGTGATGTTATATATCCTAAAGCCTTCCTCGATAAATGGACTATCTAACACAAAAAGATTTTTTCAATTCTAACCAGTACTTCCTGAGATTAGCGCGTTCAACCAAACAAACAAACAAACAAACTCTTCAGCTTTATAATATTATTATTAGTAAAGATAATGCATTAATTTCGACCAAATGATTACCTTAAAAAAGGTTATAGTGAGTCAATTTTAAAAGATAGACATATACTGTCGCAGACATTTTGTTAGATCATTCAAAGAGGAACAATTCTTTCATACATATATTTTGGGTAACTCGAACCGTTTACGCAGCGCACGCAACGGAAGCTTTCAAGTATGAATATTTTCCCCCGTTTTTGTGACATTTTTCACTGCTGCTTCGCTCCTATTGGTCGCAGCGTGATGTTATATATCCTAAAGCCTTCCTCGATAAATGGACTATCTAACACAAAAAGATTTTTTCAATTCTAACCAGTACTTCCTGAGATTAGCGCGTTCAACCAAACAAACAAACAAACAAACAAACAAACTCTTCAGCTTTATAATATTAGTATAGATATTTAGACTCTAATCAAATTGAATGCAAGAAACATTAACAAGTCAACAAAAAAAAACACTTTTGTATCTCTTTGAATCAAAATACTGTTAGGATAGTTTTTATTAAAAGGTAGTTAGTTGTATATTTATTGTTGACTAGTGATATGTTAACAAAATAGGGCCTTTGAGACATGGCCTGTACCTTTTGTTTTAAAATAATGATAAAAATACTTATCATTAAATATAAATCAAATATGTCATAATGAGATCATTAATTTAATATTAAATAAACTAAAAAGTTATTCTTCAGATGAATCAAATACCTCCAAATTTTTAGACTCAGTTGCTGGTAACAAACTGCAGAATTAAATGTTATAAAAGATATTTAGCTTTAATTCCGCTATAAAAAATCCAAGCTTGGAAGCAGGACGCAGTACCACCCTCTCGCCCTCATGCAATATGCGCATGCAGGAAAGCCCACCCTCCCGCCCTCATGCATACGCAAAAATACACGAAAAGTGGGACAAAAGGGGGTAGCATGCCATGCATCCAAACCAATACTACTCAATATAGCGGAATTAAAGCTAAATATCTTTTATAACATTTTGTTTCGTCATCATACAAATGACTAAAAAAAAACTAATAATTAAAAAAATTAAAAAACACGCCTGCCATGACAAAAAAGTGAACTAAAAAATTAAAAACAAGTCAAATATTTGCAGTCGGGGGTGTAATGAATTGTTCCAAGTAACCGTCCCCCGACTGCAAATATTTGACTTGTTTTTAATTTTTTAGTTCACTTTTTTGTCATGGCAGGCGTGTTTTTTAATTTTTTTAATTATTAGTTTTTTATTTCATACCTTTTAGTGACATAACGACCAATATTGAGCAAAAAAAAATCGTTCGGAACCCTTTGCAGGCGATTTCGACTCACACTTGACCATTTTTTTATGTCCACATAGCCTATGTCACTCGGGATAACTCAAAGCTTCTAATGATACCACAAACATTGAAATCGGTCAAGCCTTTTAGAAGTTATGGTGGAATAAAGAAACTCACAAACATACATACATACATACATACATACATACATACATGAACCCTGAAAACATAACACTCCTTTTTGGGCAGTCGTGTAATAAGATCGTTTAATTTCACCACGGGCAACACACGATGTTCTTATCGATTTTCAGCAGTGGCAATCACAACTGTTTTGACAGTTGTAATACGTGCCGTACTCGTTATCCGATTGGTGCTACTGCGGCATCTGTCATGACGTCACTACCGTTAACGGACAAACCGCCCCCCTATCGACAATCTTTTCTCACCATCTTGCACGCGCGCGCACTTCGCGATCTCTCTTAAGGAAACCTTTTAAACGCGTCAACTCGACCGATATTCTGCTGGGAATCAATATTCCGAGCAGCTCGTGACATTCAGCAATCAACTGTGGTGGAATCATATCGCCGGCGGATCATCGGCAGCAGAGATAGCAGACCAAGGTACGTGCACGTGTTTTAGTTTGTTACTGCTGCATTTATCTAAGAACATCGTTTGTGTGATCGTCCAGCCACCAAGGCTGTCCCAGATGTGTAGTTACTCATCGTTTTTATCGCGACTGCACATTTTTATGGTGCCGAAACCCGGGACCCGCTATTACCACTCATTTTTTAACCCAGTTGAACCTCTATAGTTATTGTAGGATCAATATTAGGCAATCAATCTTGCTTTCGGTGCTTGATATTAAAATTTCGGCCTATAATAACTGTTTTGGGTATCGTATAGGATCGTTAAAATATCGGTCATAAAAGTCCTTTGTTCGTGTGACATTTTAATTCGAAGGTAGGTATAAAAAAAAAACCTTAATTAAAGTAACTTAAATTGAACAAAGGATTTATGTTGCGCTTTTTACACAATCTATAATCTGTAGATATATAGATATACATACACACGACCAAAATTAAAAAAATATTACTACCGATTAGCGTAAGTACTCGTGTTCTTATCTTGTTTACATCTTTGTAAGCAGACAGCGCCCATCTGTTGGAACCTTGTATCGCCGACTATTCGTTATCGGTAACCGATCTTGCTAATCGTTTTCATCATGTCATTGTTAAGTAAACATTCGTCTCGTAAACAAAGTTGCTTTAAGAAATCGAAATCCCACTCTACGGAGAATGAATATACAGTTCAAGATTTATCACAGTTACGTAGAAAGCGTACTTTAGCTAGTAAGCGGTTGGATAAGGCATTGGAAATAGGTACATTGGCAATGAGTGATGACTCACAACGGAATTTATTTCTTTCTTATTATCAGGAACTCAAACATATTCTAGATAGCTTTGAAAGTGCTCATCAGATCGTTTTGGAGCTTTTAGATGATCCTGATCATGCAGATAATACGCTCCAGGATACATTTGACGATAAATATTTTCAAATCTTATCTATTCATCGTAGTTTAACTAAAAGTGAACCTCAAGTAAATAATAAACATAGTCCTTCATCGTCGAATATCCGTTTACCGAAAATTGTTCTTCCAACTTTCAGTGGTGACATAAAGAAATGGCCTGAATATCACGACACTTTTAATGCATTGATTCATAATTCTAGTAGTCTTACTGATACGGAAAAATTTCATTATTTATTCTCATCGTTGACCGGCGATGCATTATCTGTTATCAAGGCATTCCCATTAACTTATGAGCATTACGCGTTATCAGTCGCGCGCGCGCATCCACCCGCGTTGCATGTGTTTATTTTTCGCGTTGTGACAATGTCTACGTTGAAATGTAACGTGTGTAATATTGTGATCGATGAGCTATTGGCTTATTTGCAGAATAAAATTTCTGTGTCAGACGAGGACACTTTGGTGAAAATTTGTGCATCATCGTTTTCGAGTGAGCAGATTGAAAAATCAAATAAGTTGTTGGTTGAGTCGTTGCCATCTGACTTGCGAAAATCCACAAGGAAAGGAAAAGGAAAGGAGAATCGCATACTGTCCGATATAATAGGACTGTTTAAAGCAACTGATCCGGATATACTTCCAGTTTTCGTGGTGAGGGACCTAGAAAAATTACCTCCGCTAACAGTCGATCATCTGGATGTTAGCAAGCTACTAAAAGACCTGGCGCTTGTGCAGGCCGAGATCAGGACTATAAAAGGGTCATTCGTGACCATTGGTCATCTAGATGAGTTTAAGAAAGAATGTCGAGATATTCAATCATCTTTAAATAATTGTTCACAAAGTAAAAATACCAACACAAAGTGCACTGAGGGTAGAAGTGAATCGTTACTCATTCAAACGAGTGATAGTCGCTGCGATGTCAGCTGTGACGATGTCGAACATAACGGTAGCTCGAGCGCCGCCCGTGCCAGGCGAAGCGGCGGAGGTGGGGACACTGCGTCATCCTTACCGTTAACTGATAACAAACTGGCCGATCAGCTGTTGACTGTCTCACAAGTACGGTCGTATGCAAGCGTTGTACAACAGTCCAATCATGTTGAAAAGGACGGATGGATAAAAGTGCAAAATAGAAATAAACGAAATTATCGCTTACAAGGTAAAAAAGGCCAGGCGATAATAGAATCTGATAATAATTTTAAAGCGGCAGAACGAAAATTACCGATATTTATTACAAATGTTCACAAGAGTACGTCGGAAACAGATATTGTTAACTACATTGAAAAGAAAACTCAAGAAAGAGTATCTTTAGAGAAAATATCTATTAGACGTCAATGTGAATATAATGCTTATAAATTTTTTGTATCAGTAAATAAATTACCGATATACTTAGATGAAAACATATGGCCACAAGGTATTGTGTTTAGAAAATTTGTTAATTTTAGGCCGAAACTCCAAGGTAACGTTGCCGATAAGTCGAACGAAACAATTTTTAAATAAAAATGGATGACGAAATATGCAATTTTATTACTTTTAACTGTAAAAACGTTAAGCGATCTTTGGAAAATATTCGGGAGCTTTGCAAAACTAGCGACCTTATAGCTTTACAAGAAACTTGGTTACTTCCGAATAAGTTGTCTTTCCTGGATACTATAAGTGATGACTTTATCTCGACAGGAGTATCTGCAGTGGACATATCTAAAGGTATATTATACGGACGTCCACACGGGGGAGTCGCGCTATTATGGAGACGGAGTGTTTTCCAGCAGGTGACTGTTGTGCCGTGTTACAACCCGCGGATCTGTGCAATAAAAATAGTGTCGAATGATAAATGTTTCTTAGTGATGAGTGTGTATATGCCGGTTGATGTAATAACGAATTTAACGGATTTCACTGATGTACTGAGTTCGGTAAGTGCTACAATAGATAACTGTGGCGTCGATTGTGTGTATATGTTGGGTGACTATAATGCGCACCCCACTGAGAGATTTTATCGTGAATTATCAGACTTTTGTACGGATCAAAAATGGTCATGTGTTGACACTATAATGTTAGGATTGGCTTCGGATACTTATACATTTTTGAGTGAGTCACACGGTTCTAAGCGATGGCTTGACCATTGTATTGTAACTCAAGCTTCTATACATACAGTAAAAAAGGTCTATGTTTTGTATGATGTACTGTGGTCAGACCATTACCCGCTTGTTATTAGTTGTAATTTAAATAATATCTCATCAAAGATATATGCTGTAAATATATACCATAATATGGCTTTATGGGGCGAAAGAAGTCCACAAGAAATTGATAATTACCGAAATGAATGTAATAAAAGGTTAAGACTTATAGATTTTCCTCACGAATTTATTTCTTGTAGTGATAAAATGTGTAATAAATTATCTCATAGACCTGTCATAGATAAACTTTATAACAACATTGTACAAGCTTTGACTGAGGCCGCCAGTGTGGGTCGGGGAAGTAATAAACGAGGTAGAAAGAAAGTTATTGTAGGGTGGAACAAGCACGTCGCCGAGGCTCACAGACAGGCCAGGCAGAAATTTTTGCTATGGAATTGGTGCGGGAAACCCACTTCTGGTATTTATTTTGCGGAAATGTGTGAGTCTAGAAAAATATTCAAGTCTCATCTAAAATGGTGTCAAGATCATGAGACCCAGATCAAAATGGACATTCTTGCGTCGCATCACACTAGGAATGATTTTCGTTCATTTTGGAAAAACACTAATAAACTGAATTACAAGCCAGGGCTGCCTGTGAGCGTTGGTGGTGTTGCGGAACCAAAGGAGATTGCTAACCTTTTCAAGGATTATTTTTATGTCAAGTCACCGTTGGGGCCATCCGTGGTGAGGCCTGATATTGAGGTCGGCGTGGAACCTGAGATAAAATTCAACGCCAAGGAAATTGCCCACATGATAAATTCTATGACGAAGGGTAAATCTCCGGGCCACGATGGCCTCAGTATTGAGCATCTTCGGTATGGGGGCCCTCACTTACCCAGGGTCTTGGCCATGTTATATTCTTTCTGTATATCTCATAGTTATATACCTACAGATATGTTGCATACTTTGGTGGTGCCGGTGGTTAAAAATAAGACTGGAGATCTCTCCGATAAGACAAACTATAGGCCAATATCGTTAGCAACCGTCATCTCCAAGGTATTGGATGGCATGCTCAACACGCAGCTAAATAAGTACATCCAACTACATGATAATCAGTTTGGTTTCCGTCCTGGATTATCAACTGATAGTGCGATACTGTGTATGAAGCATGCTATCAATTACTATACGAAGCGGAAAACTTCTGTGTATTGTTCTTTTCTTGACCTGTCAAAAGCTTTTGACCTGGTTTCCTATGATATTTTATGGCAAAAGTTGGAAAAGTCTGAAGTACCAACGGCGGCTATCAATATCCTTAAATATTGGTACGGTGGCCAGGTCAATAGCGTGCGATGGGCAGGCGTGCAGTCGGATGCGTTTGGGTTGGAATGTGGGGTTCGACAAGGTGGTTTAACATCACCTACACTTTTCAACCTTTACGTTAACGATCTAATTGACAAACTCAGCAGCGTCAAAGTTGGTTGTCATATTGATGGAGTATGTTTTAATAATATCAGCTATGCAGATGACATGGCGCTGCTGAGTGCGTCGCCTTGCGGCCTACGTAAACTTATAGGCATTTGTGAAAATTATGCTCAGAATCACGGTTTGACTTACAATGTAAAAAAGAGCGAAATCATGGTTTTTGAGGCTAGGGGTAAGTGCCAAAATTCAATACCACCTCTGCTACTCAATGGCCACCCATTAAAAAGAGTATTTCGTTTTAAATATTTAGGGCACATCCTGACCTCTGATCTCAGGGACGATGAAGATGTGGAAAGGGAGCGGAGGGCGCTGTCGGTGAGAGCGAACATGCTAGCCCGCAGGTTTGCACAATGCTCAAGAGCTGTAAAAATCACTCTTTTCAGAGCTTATTGCACGTCTTTTTATACTTGCAGCCTGTGGGCTAGATATACTCAAAAGACGTACAGCTCCCTCCGTGTCCAATTCAACAATGCGTTCAGAGTGCTGTTGGGGCTACCTCGCTTTTGTAGTGCCTCTGGAATGTTTGCGGAGGCGAATATGGATTGTTTTTTCGCTACAATGCGTAAGCGTTGTGCCTCCTTAGTGCGTAGAGTGAGGGCCAGCTCCAACAGCATGCTGACCGTGATCTCAGACAGACTGGACTGTCCTTACTTGAGTCGTTGCTGTAAAGTCTCGCATGGGGTTGCGCAGTGATGACTCAGGTATTTATAATTGTATAGTTGTGTGGAGTTAAGTTGGTGAAGATGTTCTAGGATAATTACTAATATAGGGTAAGCATTCTGTACTACTAACACAAAAATGAGTCTTGTCACTTGAATAAATAAAGTTTATTATTATTATTATTACAATGATGCCTACCAGGCCCTAGTTACTCGCTATCAAAGGAAACGACCTTTAGCTTTTACGTCATGGAAGGACCTTTTAAACATTAATTTTAATACTACTGACGGTAATGAGTTTAGAAAATCATTGGACCTGTTTGAGGAAAATTTAATTATTTTAAAGAAAATTATTTTACCTGAGGACCGATGGGATTTTGTATTAGTCTACCACCTTCTCTCTAAGATAGACTCAAACTTGCGTCGCGATTTCGAGGAAAAATATCCTGATATTGAGTTTCCTCCATATGCACAGTTGAAATCTTTCTTAAACTTGAAGTGTGAAGCGCTTTTACGTGATTCTCATTTTTGTGAAATTAATAATAAAACTTCGAGTAAGCCACAACAACGATCTGTAAAATCATTTCAAATAAATAAACGAGCAAACGTTTCTCATACGCTTGTGGGCAGTACAGATAAACCTCAAGTTGCCACAGCTAGTACTACAAGCAGTAAAACTCTTACGTCACAACCAGTTAAGTGCGCGTTTTGTGGTGACACTCACTCAATATCATCATGTCAAGAATTTTTTAATAAACCAGTAGATGAGCGGATATCTATCGCAAGCAAGAATAATTGGTGTTTCAATTGTCTTCGAGCTTCACATCAATTAAAAGGTTGTACATCTATTTTTAAATGTCGTAAGTGTAACCATAAACATCACACTCTACTTCATAAAGATAAACCGGTCGAGTCGAACCCAACCTCTTCATTATTTTCTAAAAACAATAACACAACTGTTTTATTAGCAACTGCCATTGTGCAAGTACGAGATTCGGATGGCAAGTTCGTGTCTTTTCGAGCTCTTTTCGATTCGGGGAGTCAGAATAATCTTATTACTGACTCAGCTGTCAAACTATTAAATTTAAAACTATCCAGTCCTACCACAACTATAAGTGGAATCGGTGAAGCCCCGGCTTCAATCTTAGGAGACATTAATTGTTCCATTGGCACTGGTGATCAAGTTTTATTTAATTTAAATATGCACGTAATGTCAAAAACCGGGGACCAGCCAATAGCTAAATTAAATACATCGGGTTGGTCTCACATCAATTCACTATCGTTAGCCGATCCCGGTTTTGACATTCCTGGCCGGATCGACCTACTGTTCGGTGCGGATGTATTTGCGGAATCGCTTCGTAATCGTAATATTAAAGGAAAATCACATCAACCTACCGCCTTCGACTCAGTCTTTGGATGGCTATTGTTCGGTAAAACTCGTTTAGCTACTCATTCACTCGGCTCCCTACTGAACACTTCTATACAAAGTGATAAGGAATTAAACTCATTAGTTCAACGTTTTTGGGAGTTAGATGTATTACCACCCGCAGCATCCCTAACCCCAGATGAGATAGCATGTGAACAACATTTTATCACAACTCATTCTCGTGACTCATCTGGGCGGTACATCGTGCAGTTGCCATTCAGGGACGAGTCCGAGCCTATGTTCACTGGTTCACGTGATATTGCTTTGCGTCGTTTCTATGCGATTGAACGTCGACTGTCACGTGACCCCGAGTGTCATCGTCAATATTACGATTTTATGTCTGACTATCTAACTGCGGGCCATATGTCATTGGTCTCTCCAGATGACGTAGGGAATGGGAAATACTATATTCCCCAACACTGCGTCATACGTCCTGATAGTACCACGACTCGCCTTCGTGTCGTATTTGACGCCTCTGCTAAAGATGCACGTTCTCGATCGTTAAACGAAAGTCAACACATCGGTCCAAAATTACAATCAAACATTTTGGAAATTCTATTGCGCTTTCGTGAACACGACGTCGTTTTCATGGCAGATGTACGTCAGATGTACCGACAGATTATACTCTTCGGTGACCATCGTGACTATCAGCGAATTCTCTGGAGAGCTTCGCCTAGCGAACCTCTTTTAGAATTTCGTCTGAACACGGTCACGTATGGCATCTCTTCGTCCCCCTATCTCGCTTGCCGTACTTTGCGACAGCTTGCTGATGACGAGGGGGATTCTTACCCGCTCGCCAGGAGTGTAATCTTGTCGGACACCTACATGACACTACGATGATGTCGTCAGCGGTAGTCAGGACTTCGCCACTGCACAAAGAACAAAAACACAACTTATCGCTCTTTTTAAAAAGGGAGGTTTTCATCTTCGGAAGTGGGTGTCAAATGACAATCGTCTTTTATCGGATCTTCAACCTGAAGATTGCCTAACTGATTCTGTATCGTTAGATAAAGCTGAACCGGCTTCATTCAAAGTCTTGGGACTCAGATGGGATCCCTCAACTGATTCGTTTCTTTTTGAAGTTGTATCTTCACATCGGCCATGTACCAAACGGTCTATTCTTAGTGAACTCGCTAGTATCTTCGACCCGTTAGGATTCTTATCCCCCCTGACAATTCATGTTAAAAGCTTAATCCAAAAGCTTTGGATTATCGGTGCCGGGTGGGATGACGTTCCCCCTGACGAGGTCGGTCGTCAGTACATGGAAAAATTATCAGAATCAACTTTATCAGTTGCAACATCTAAAAATTTCGCGTAGAGTCACTCGTACTGATTCACAATCCTACGAGCTACACGGATTCTGCGACAGTTCGGAAACTGCATATGGCGCGGTTATTTATTTACGAGTAACAGACGTATATAACAATTCTTACGTTCATTTCGTTTGTTCGAAAGCTCGCGTGGTACCATTAAAACGTACCTCATTACCACGTCTAGAACTCTGCGCCGCAGTTTTGCTTTCAGATCTGTACAAATTCGTTACAGAAACTTATCTGTCTCGTATTCCTATTTCAGCTGTCTTTTTGTGGTCCGATTCCACTGTTACACTCTCTTGGTTGCGTTCACCCTCATGTCGTTGGTCTACTTTCGTTGCCAATCGCGTGAGTCATATTAAAGAAATAACAGCTATTGAATATTGGCATCACGTGTCCTCTGCAGACAATCCTGCAGATGTTTGTTCGCGAGGCCAATTTCCAAGTGAACTTCTTCACAACTCATTATGGTGGGCGGTGCCACGATGGTTATCCGAGCCGCATGAGTCATGGCCATCTTGTATTGACAGCGTTACTAATGACGAGCAGAAAGTTGTTGAGGCCGAGACTCGTAAATCTCCTGTGTTAGTATCAACTGTGCATCCTCTGGAAAAAGATGTTTCAATTATCAATAATTTATTAAATCGTTTTTCATCGTTAGAAAAAATCGTTCGTATCCTTACGTAGTACATCTATCGTTTTCTTCAAAATTCTCGAAACCCGACTATTGCTAATCGGAGTGCGTTTCTTAACAATTCAGAACGTCATAATGCATTGATGACTATTGTAAGACACGTTCAAGGTCAAGAATTCGCGGATGAAATAAGTAAATTAAAATCAAATAAAGTACTTTTAAAACCGTTCAGTAAACTTATTCCTTTTATCGACAAAAGGGGAATTCTCAGGGTGAGCGGTCGCCTCGCTCGATCTGGATTAGAGTTTGAGCAGAGACATCCTGCGCTTTTACCTTCTGATCACCCGCTCACCTTGTTAATCATCGATTTCGTTCACCGTAACTACTGTCATCCTGGAATTAATACAACTCAATATTTGGTTTTACAACAATTCTGGATCGTTTCCGCGAAACGCGTCATTCGCCGTTGTCTTGCTAAGTGCATTCGATGTTATCGTACAAATCCAGTGCCTTTGCAACCGTTTATGAGCGATCTTCCTACATATCGAGTAAGCCAGGTGAAACCTTTCTCCGTAGTGGGTGTCGACTTCGGTGGGCCCTTCCGTATCAAGCTGGGCACTCACCGTGGGGCAAAAATAGATAAAGCCTATTTATGCCTATTCGTGTGCCTAGCTACGAAGGCCGTCCATTTAGAGGTGGTCTCCACACTGTCGGCAGAGGGTTTCATTGCTGCATTGCGTCGTTTTGTGGGTCGTCGCGGACGTTGTTCAACTATACACGCTGATTGCGGAACCAATTTTGTCGGTGCTAGAAATCAACTCGCTGCTTTAATGCAAACTGCGTCTAGCACGGAGAAAATTGAGTTCAAATTCAATCCACCATCTGCTCCCCATCTTGGAGGAGTTTGGGAGATTCAAATCAAAGCCGCAAAGCAACATTTGTATCGCATAGTCGGTGATCAGGTTCTAACATTTGAAGAACTTACTACATTATTCGTACAAATCGAGGCGGTTTTAAATTCACGGCCAATGTGCCCTGTTAGTTCGGACCCTAATGACTTGTCAGCGTTAACACCGGGTCATTTCCTTACATTGGAGCCTCTGACCGCTGTCCCCGATGATGATTATTCTAACGTCAATATTCATCGTCTTCATCGGTGGCAGTTGTTGCAAGCTTTCCAACAAAGTTTTTGGTCAAGATGGAAACACGAGTACTTAAATTCACTCACTCAACGCGCCAAATGGACCAAGAACTCAAGACCATTAGGGGTGGGCTCGCTTGTAATCATCAAGGATGACAATCGACCTCCTCTTGCATGGTCACTTGGTAGGGTTACTGATCTTCTTCCTGGCGCTGACGGAGTAGTTAGGGTTGCAATTCTTAAGACCGGTACTAGCAATTCTGTTAAGCGACCGCTGGTCAAACTCTGTCCTCTACCTATAGAGGATTAACGTATTATTTAACTTAATATTATTAGGCATCGTAGGTTAGGTTGATTAGATTCGTAGTTCAGTAACTATTAAGGTTAACGTTTTCTTCCTTTTTTTTTTTTTTTTTTTTTTTTTTTTTTTTTTTTTTTTTTTTTTTTTTTCGGGGGGAAATCCTCATGGACTTCCTCCGCCTGGGGAGAGGCGGAGGGGCGTGCCGGACTCTTACCGGCTAAAACCCCCCGGTGTCTCCTCCTCGCACGGGCCGCGGGAATCCGGATTCTTCCGCAGCCCCACACTGGTGCCGGCCCGGTCTGTCCGGGCCTCAGCTCCTGCATGGGGTAGTGAGGTGTACAACTACCCCGTGCACCGCCTTAGAGGCGCGCGCCTCCGCCTCGGGTCCATCGAATAGGGGGCGGGGACTTCCCCAAGTCCCTCGCCCCTGGACCCATTCATGGGGGGCGGAGAAGGGCGTTGTCCGCCCTTCCCCTGCGCCCGGTGCGTCTTCTGCGGCCGGGGAAGGGAGTCGAGATCTCCCTCTCCCGTTCCGCAGTCTCCTTCTGCGACATCACGTCCTCGCAGAAGGACACCACCGCGTCCCACGACTCTGCGCTACCGACCATACTCCGCACTACGGCCGGCAGCGACAGGTCGCCTCCTACTTCATTTGTGAGGACACGGCGCTGCTCCTCCCAAGCTACACACTCAGCGAGCGTGTGTTGCGCCGTGTCCTCCCCGCACTGGACGCAGTGGTGGCACCGAGCGTCCGGCTCCCTGTTTATGCGACACAGGTACTTGCCGAAGCATCCATGCCCCGACAGCACCTGCGTCACCCTGAACGACAGGGAGCCGTGCCTTCTCCCGAGCCAGTCGTCGAGTACTGGCCGGATCGCCTCGACGGTAGCGAGGCCGGCGGCAGGGCGCAAAAGCCTTTGCCGCCATTCCGCCACCAAGACCTGACGGAGCTCTCCCCGGCGCAGCTCGATCTGCCGCTGCACCGGCATCGAGCCCCGTGCCCGCTCTTCCTCGCGCCATCGGTACAATGACGCGAGTACTTTCGCCTCTAGGTCCCAGGGCGGAGATCCGGCCAGGACACAAGCCGCCTCGTGGGAAATCGTGCGGTACCCGCGGACGACTCTGACGGCCATCGCCCTCTGCGGCTTGCGCAGAATGGCGAGAGTGCTGGCCGTCAGGTCGAGCGCCCATACGGGAGCCCCATACAGGGCCATGAACCGCACGATTCCCACGTACAACCGCCTACAGGCGGCGCTCGGGCCCCCCATGTTGGGAAGCAACGTTGAAAGCGCGCCCGCCGCGCCCATGAGCTTGGGCGCTAGCCGCCGGAAGTGAGGCCCGAATTCCCAACGGCTGTCGAGCACCAATCCTAGGTACTTCATGGTGAACCCGACAGCTATCCGAGCCCCACCGACCACGATGTGTGATCCCGGCGCCGGCGCCCGCCGGGGGCCATGAAACACCATGGCCTCCGACTTGTTCAGGGCCACCTCCAGGCCCAGGCGCCGGATGCGGCTCACCACCTGTGACACCGCAGCCGTGGCTATCAACGTCGCTTCCCTGTGCGAGCTCCCCCGGGCAGTGAAAAGCGTGTCGTCCGCATAACACGTCAAGTCTGCGCCCGACGGGAGCCCGCCTCTCAGCACCCAGTCGTAGCCGATGTTCCACAGGAGCGGTCCTAAGACCGATCCCTGTGGGACACCGCACGACATGAAGTGCTGACCAGCACCGTCACGTCCCCTGTAGGTGACGCATCTGTCCTCCAGATAAGCCCCCACTGTACGGCGGAGGTAGGGAGGCACGCGATGGTATACCAGCGCCTCCCGAATACAGCTCCAGGGTAGGGTGTTGAAAGCGTTGGAGATGTCTAAAGACACCGCCAACACCACCCCACCCCGGGACACCGTCTCCTCCGCCAGGGCCCTCACGCGCATGATGGCGTCTATGGTGGAGCGCCCCCGACGAAAACCAAACTGGTTCTCGTCCAGGTCCGGCCCCTCTCTGCACAAGTGGCTGACGAGGCGATCTGCGATAACTCGCTCAAATAGTTTGCCCGCCTCGTCGAGCAGCACTATGGGCCGATACGCGGACGGCGAGTCCGCGGGGCGCCCCTCCTTCCTGAGCAGGACCAGCCTCCCCTCCTTCCATACACTGGGAAACTGACCCCGCTCGAGACATGCCGTGAAGAGCCCCCTCAGCTGGGGCTCTAGCTCCTTCAGAGCCAAGACGAGAGCTCGGCCAGGAACTCCGTCGGGTCCGGGCGCTGTGCTCTTAGCCCGGAGCCGCGACACGGCCGCTCTCGTCTCTAACTGCGTCACCTCGGGGACATCGGTGCTCTCCTCTTCTGGAGAGTCTGTGGCTGAGGGCGAAGCCATCGCCGGGGGAACATGTCCCCCTCGCACAGGGAAGAGGGTCGACACCACCACCTCTAGCAGCCGGGGCTGCATGGTCTGCACCAGTGGGGGCGCCCAGGGACGCAACTTGCCCCTTACCCAGCGGTAGGGGCGCCCCCACGGATCCCGATCCAGGGACCCCAGCAGCTCCTCCCTGGCACGCGACTTTGAGTCGCCGATGGCCAGCCACAGAGTCTCCTTGGACGCGCGGTACACCTCATACAGCGCGTCCTCCTCGGCGGAATCCCGTCGACGTCGTCTCCGGTATCGGGTGTACCGGCGGCGGGCCGCAGCGCACGCTACGCGCAGTTGCGCGATCTCGGCGGTCCACCAGTACACGTGGCGCCTTGCGGACTGTTGGCGGACACGGGGCATGGACGCGTCGCAGATCCGCGTCATCGCCCCGCGAAACCACAGCGCCTCCGCTTCGACGTCGACGGGGCCGTCCGTCGCCGACTCCCAGGTCCAGGACTGGACTAAGGCAGCTTCCTCGAGTAGTTCCCTGTCGATGCGCTTAAGCGCCCAACGCGGGCCGTCGTTCATCGGGGTTGTTGGATGGCGGCCGCCTGTGGTCTGGGCAGAGACGTCGAACCGAACATACCGATGGTCCGATAACGTCTCCACCTCCACAGCGACACGCCAGTCGCGGACCCGGCCGGCGACAGAAGGGCTAGCGAACGAAACGTCCACTATCGACCCGCCCCGCTGCCGCACGCACGTGAATTCCGAACCCCGATTCAGGACGACCAGACCAGTCGTCACCGCCCACTCTTCCAACACCTCGCCCCGAGGGTCAGTGACCGGAGATCCCCACGCCGATGACTTGGCGTTGAGATCCCCGAGCACAAAAACGGGACGAGGGTGGTAGCGGCCTACGACGGCGCCCAACTCGACAAGGAACCCCTCGAAGTCGGCGAGACTCTTGTTGGGGGAGAAATACGCCCCCACAATGACGATGCAGCCCGAGACCGCAGCAACCCAGCCACGGCCCCTGGACGGGTCGATCAGAGCCTCGCCAATAATGGCCACCAAACCGTCAGCGCACCCCAGCCAGTTGTCCCGGGTGGGGATGAAGTACGGTTCGGCGACCACAGCCACGTCGATCGACCACTCTGCCATGCTCTGGAGTAAAAGATCCTGAGCTCTGGCACAGTGGTTGATGTTGCCCTGGAGGAAATGTAGTGGTGTCATTATTGACACTCCATTCCCTCCACTCCAGCCCTGGGCAACGTTTTCTTCCTAACTTATCTATTTGTATTTCGTATTTTCGAAAATACCATAGGTATTTTGGTGGGCGGAATGTTTCGTCATCATACAAATGACTAAAATAAGATCGTTTAATTTCACCACGGGCAACACACGATGTTCTTATCGATTTTCAGCAGTGGCAATCACAACTGTTTTGACAGTTGTAATACGTGCCGTACTCGTTATCCGATTGGTGCTACTGCGGCATCTGTCATGACGTCACTACCGTTAACGGACAAACCGCCCCCCTATCGACAATCTTTTCTCACCATCTTGCACGCGCGCGCACTTCGCGATCTCTCTTAAGGAAACCTTTTAAACGCGTCAACTCGACCGATATTCTGCTGGGAATCAATATTCCGAGCAGCTCGTGACATTCAGCAATCAACTGTGGTGGAATCATATCGCCGGCGGATCATCGGCAGCAGAGATAGCAGACCAAGGTACGTGCACGTGTTTTAGTTTGTTACTGCTGCATTTATCTAAGAACATCGTTTGTGTGATCGTCCAGCCACCAAGGCTGTCCCAGATGTGTAGTTACTCATCGTTTTTATCGCGACTGCACACATTTAATGTCATGGATTTCCGCAAAGTAACGCCTGATTCTATAACTTAAACTGCAGAATGTTTGGTAATGTGGGGGTATAGAATTCGTATCACATAGGTTAATTAAATCTTTAAACAATGAGTTAGAAATAGGTAACAATTGAGTATGCGTGTGGAAGTTCATCAGAATCCACGATATTGACATTATTCGTTTTACGTGTGCGCGTTGAAGTACGATTTATCGTATCTAATCCAAAATATTCATTGCTTTCGAAATCGTATTTAAATAATAGTTTATTTGGTGCACTGGGACTTGTTTTCATTTCTTTAATTTGTGAAATAAAAACTTTATTCCCGTTTGTATCATGCGACCAATTTAGTTTGTAAAAATCTGTGATTCACTTCTACGTTAAATACACGCCACGTACACGGCGTTAAAACGTTTATTCTATTTATCCCTAAGAAAAAAGATACTGTATTCAAAATTCATAAAACAAATTTTCTTGCATAAATTCGTCAAATTCTTCAAGAAAAATATGAAAAAAATCTGCAATATGCATCTTTAAACGTACTTTTCAAATATGTTAAAATCGGCAATTCAACATAAAATCACTTATGCTTTTTTTCCACTGGGGGTACGAATATGTTGAAGGTTTGGAATCATCAAATTGAGGCAAGTAAACGTTATTGGCTTCAGCATATCGATGAGTGCACTGTACTAACCCACCACGTATTCCTTTTTCTAACATTTGATAAATTTCTAAATCATTAATCAGCTCTAGTTCAACGCCTGTGTAAAAAAGCATAGCATCCTAACTAAGTCTAGGTGAAGTAACATCATATGCAGGATCAAGATTATAATTCTCTAAACATAAGTTTCTAAAATTTTCGAATACATCACATAGCAAAAGTACATCACCTTTTAAATATAGATCAGTGTATTCACCGATGGAACCAATACTAAAAGATTTCCAAACAGTATTTGCATGTTCATATTCATGATCCGTTATATTTTTCATTAGCAAGCTATTATAAAAACAATCTTTAGATGGAAGTTCTGTTTCATTATATTTCTCCCATGAATTAATATATTCATACGGATATATACCTTTTCTTCTTAATAAATCAAATTGGTCCTTGTGAGAATAATGGGATGATAAATGCACGAAATCCTTGTCACATAAACTTTTAGCCAATGTATCAATACTTGAACTAAGAAACTGAAAACAATCTATAAATTTAATCTGTACGGGCATTCTATGATTATCTTCTGATTTTATAATTCGTTATAGACAAATACTTTTCTTTTGTTTTGGGAATAACTTTTATTTCACCTTCGTATTTAGACAATTCTGTGATAAATATGTAGGCATCATAACCAGATAAATTATGAAATATAACGGGTATGAATGAACATATTGTTTACAGCTACACCAACACACTAAGCCAGCCGTCCAATGAGAGCGCCTCAATATGACGTGATCCGCCACAACCAATCGCCGACGCCCAATATCACGCGATGCCGGGCTCGCTGCGAGCGACGCGCGGGCCCACGACACACACTCAACAGAAGCCTACAGTCAACGAAAACTATCTTCCAATGTATTTTGTAAATATTTGAACCTAACTAAATTAAACTAAGTTAAATTCAAGTCAAAGTTATTTTCTTTGTTCCATCGTGAACAAAAGTGGCGACCGTGTCAGGACCTACAATCTTCGGGTTCAGCAACTCGGAGCTGCCTACATTCCGGAGTGGTCAACGAGCTCATCACTCTGCCCTGCCGGGAACAGCGCTTCGGGCCTACTGCTATCTGCTACGCAACACCCACCAATCTAACTGCGGTCGGTGCACTGAGTACATCGGGCGGCTGCGGCCGGCGGGTGCGCTTCCTACCCGCTCATCAGCTGCGTCCGCGCTTCGCTCACTACCTACATCGGCCTCTGCTGCGCACCGGACGGCGAGACGAGGAGCGTATCGTACCTATTTCTTTATTATTTTGCACAAAATAATATTTAATCGAGATGACTTCTGATGCAAAGCTTAAAGATTTGATTATTAAGCGAGGTGCTATCAAGGGACGTGTAACTAAGTTCAAGACTTATTTAGACACTCTAATTAATTTAGATTCGGTTTCATCTATAGAAGTCAGTAAGCTTGTGATGAAGTTATCGCGAATTGAAGCGTTGTTCGATGAATTCGGCGAGTTGCAAATAGAGGTTCAACCTGATGCCAATCAGGCTAGTGAGTTAACTGTGCGTGATTTAATCGAACGAGACTTTGATAATTGTGTTGCTTTAGTTCAAAACTTTATACAAACACATAGCGTTCCCCCCAAAAATAATGAAAGCGACAACTGCAATTGCTCTCATCAGCATGATAACAATGATAGGCTAGGATTTAAATTACCTATCATTAACATTCCTAAATTCGATGGTACGTACTCGAAATGGTTAGAGTTCAAAGAAATGTATTGTTTGTTGATTCACGATAATACTATGATAAAAAATGTACACAAATTTCATTATCTTGGTTCGTATTTAGAGGGTGAAGCAGCGCGTGTGTTAAGTAACCTAGAAATCTCCGAAAAAAACTATGATGAAGCTTGGTCTATTCTCTGCAGCCGGTATGATGATAAACGGCAATTAATAAACAATCATTTAAAGTCACTATTACAAATCGAGCCAGTGCGAGAAACTGAAAAATCTATAAGATTTCTTATCGATCATGTCAATCAAAACTTGCGAGCTCTGAGCAACCTGGGACTGCCTACGGATAAATGGGATGCCCTAATTACAGCTATTCTCGTAGAAAAGTTAGGTAATGGTACCATATTCAAGTGGGAGGAACACAAAAATACATTGCCCCTAATACCTACCCTTGAAGATTTCTTCTCATATTTGAAAAATCGAGCTAACGTTTTAGAAACATTCAATCATCACAAATCTGATAAAGACAAAATTAAGCAAAATTCTAACAACAATAATAAACAAACCAAGTCATTTGTCGCAACATCCAAAGAGACTACGTTTCCTAAAGGTAAATTTGAATGCTACATGTGCAAAGGCAACCACCGCCTTTACGAATGCCCAACATTCAAAGAAAAGACTCCTGAAGATAGAAACTCTGTTGTCGCGACATTTAATTTATGTGTAAATTGCCTAAGACTTGGTCACAATGTGCAAGCATGTAAACTTCCAGGCGCTTGCCGCCAATGTAAACAAAAACATAACACTTTACTACATTTGTCTAATAATACTACATCTCTATCTATGCCGGCGATTTCAACGCCAGAAATATTATTATGTACCGCTAAAGTACGCCTAGTTAACCCACAAACAAGCGAAAGCATTATTGTCCGAGCTTTACTTGACAGCGGGAATCAGTCGTCCTTTATCACCGAAAGGGTAAAGCAGAGACTCAAGTTGGCGCCTCAGCCTTCAAACGTTGGTATTCTCGGCATAGGTAATAGCTCCCTCAAGTTAAGCACAGAACGCTGCGCTCTCCAGTTACAATCTATTGCTCCCACACGCAATACATTCCAAGTATCGATGTTCTGCCTAGTTTTAAAAATCATAACAGAAAATTTACCTAAATTTCCAATCGATGTTAGTCAACTTAATTTGAATGACTACGAACTAGCCGACCCTAGCTTCTACGAGCCTTCTCCAATCGACATGCTTATTGGTGCTGACTTATTTTGGGAGTTGATAGGCAATAAACAACTTTCCATAGGTACCAGTAAAACTCTTCTACGTTTCTCTAAACTCGGGTGGCTCATAGCAGGTCGCATGCCTAATCCTACTTAATCGTTACATCAAAATTCTACTACTTGTAATTTTTTACTTCAAGAAGAACAATCTATAGATCAACAGTTAGCCAAATTTTGGGAGTTAGAAAATGTTCCACAAGTTCAGCCGTACACAGAAGAAGAAAACCTTTGTGAAAAACACTTTATTTCTAATACCTGCCGAGAAAGTGATGGTCGTTTCAGTGTAGGTCTTCCACTAAAAGATAATTTAGATTGTCTGGGAGAATCTACTAAACTATATTGCAAAAAAACGATTTTACAGCCTTGAGTCACGCTTTAGAAAAAATCCTGAACTGAAAGCGCTTTACTGCCAATTTATTAAAGAATACGCTGATTGCGGGCACCTTTCTGAATCGTCTAATCCAAAACCACGCAATTCCTATTTTCTTCCTCATCACCCCGTTTTCAGGGACAAGAGTGAGTCCACTAAGCTCAGAGTAGTGTTCAATGCCGACTACCTCTGGTCTATCGGTTAACAACCTCCAGATGGTAGGTCCCACAATTCAGGATTCGCTATTCAACATACTAATACGTTTTCGTCAATATAAATATGTCTTGTCAGGGGACATAGAGTACCGACAAGTGAAGCTAAGGCAGTCCGATCGCGATTTGCAACTAATTTTATGGCGTGACAATGAAGACGAGCATCTACGCACACTAAGACTAAATACTGTCACGTACGGTTTCGCCAGTGCCAGTTTTCTTGCCACCCGATGGATTTGGCAAATCGGCGAAGAATGTGTCGATCCCAAAATAAAAACTATACTACAAAGAGATTTCTACTGCGATGATTTACTTACAGGTGCTGATACAAGCACAGAACTACGCCACATTCAGCAATCTATTGCCACCGAATTAGCAAAGGGATGTTTTCCCCTCAGGAAATACCGATCCAACTGCCCCAATCTAATAAATCACAATTCCATAGATAATGAAAAATCCAACTTAATTATTAGTAATGCTACTAGCACTTTAGGCGTAGGCTGGTCTCCCAGTACTGATTATATTCACTTTCCGATTAATTATTCTAACAATAATAATTATAAATGTACTAAACGAATAATCTTATCAACTACGTTTAAAATATTTGATCCACTTGGACTCATTTCGCTATGTACAATTAAGGCTAAAATCTTCCTTCAAATGTTATGGGTCAGGAAATTGAACTGGGACGAGCAAGTCCCACGGGACATTTTAGACCCTTGGGAAAGGTTTACCAAACATATCAACGTTTTATCGTCTTTAAAAATTCCAAGAAAGGTTCTAATCGATGATCTAGCATCGGTAGAACTTCACTGCTTTTGCGATGCCTCACAACAGGCTTACGGTAGCTGCATTTACCTACGGTCTGAAGATAAGACTGGAAGTGTACATGTCCAGTTATTGTGTGCTAAAGCACGAGTAGCTCCAATAGGTGACGTTTGACGGCGCCGAGCTCGGTCATATAATTTGTTGTTCTTAACGAAATAAAACAGTTCTTACTTCTTAAGTGTTATAATTGTAATAAAAACAATTGATACAAATACAATCATAAACTGAAGTGTTATCCAGTGCTTAAGTGTAGTAATAAAGCCTAAACCATAATTTACATCTTAAAAACTACTTAAAAACTAACAGTGACTGTGAAACTACCCTAAATAAAATAAAACTAAAAATAAAAACTAAACTAGATTAATACTATACGGGACAACATCTACTGTGAGTCAATCCTTCATCAGTGATAGTGAAACACGCTTATGGTGTTTACAAACACATAGATTCATAGTGTACAAAATAATTGATAGACAGCGCCATCTAGTGCTCCAATTCAGCGCCACCTCTGCGAGTATCACGGAGACCCTTGAAGCAATGCCTAAGTGTGGAGCTTGCGGTCGCTTTATTAGTCCTGCAGAGGGCGTTAGGTGTGCTGGTGCTAAGTGTGGTGAAGCATATTACCACAACAAATGTGTTGGAGTCAAGGGAAAAGTGGCCCAGGGTTGGCGTTGCCCAGAGTGTAAAAAAAACATTGCCAGGGACAACAAGGCGGAGACGCCAGTGAGAACTGCGGGCAGCGAGGTCGACTTGGAGTGCTCCCGCGACGACGCCAGTACACCGGACAGTCTTGCACCCACGGACGAACTGACACAAGCGGACGCCGAATTTGGCACCCCTACGTCATTGCCCTCTAGCACGGATACTTGCATGGGTGCCACAGATCAGCTGTCGTCTGATATTCGCCCGGAATATCAATTAATTTTGGACGAGTTGAGGACCGTTAGAGAGGAGCTCACATGTTTCAGGAGGCATGTGGAGGAGGAGCTGGCCACACTGAAGGTCTCTGTGCTTGGGTACAGTGAGCGCATAGAGACCCTTGAAAAGAGGGTTGGGTCTTTGGAGCAGCGTACCTGTGATTCGGCGAGGGTGGACAGCGTAATAGCGGAGCTTCGCCAGCAGCTCGAGGATAGTTTTGTAACTGGTCGCTACTTGTTACTTTATTAGCTGGGGTTGCGTGTGTGTACAGAGAGAAATAATACGTCTGCGAATAACTTACTTAAGTTTATTAATTACGACTGAATACAATACATATATGTGTGTGCTGTAGTGCGGTATACAAGGCGACCACGGGACAACTGAGGTTCACAGCGCACTACAGTACCGATAACTCAAAACATTGTGTCAGCATTCCCGCAACACTATTTCCCTTTTTTTTAAAAAAAAATATTTATATTTTTTTACAACACAAAATCTAAATTCCAATCAATATATTTATCAAACAATATTTCTTGTAAATTTACTTTGTTCACAAAGATGACATCATATTTCTGCTCAATCAACAGTTTGCAACTTAATATGAGTACTATGCTATGTATTGTTATGCGATAAGCCTGTGAATACATTCCAACATTGTAATAACGACAAAAGTTTTAACATTCATTATCACGCTATTTAAAATTTAGATATCAGCAGCGTACTTAAATATAAATTTACCATTACATTAACACAATTATTAATTCTTATATTACGCATAACATACAATATGTCTGGGTTACATTCTGCTATCCTTTCTTGACATCGTTGTGGCCGGACACCAACAACACAAACCATGCAGCTTGTTCTATGACCGAGTAGCAAAATATAACACACACTATTAAATCGTTACAAAATAATTTTAATCACATACACACTTAATAACATGAATGCACGAAGATTTCTCGTTTAAATAATCAGTAAACCACTTTATGAGATGCAGACGTTCCGTTATTAATTTGCGGCGGTTGCATAGTTTCTACCTTAATACTTGGTAAGGTTATCGAACTAGCGACAATTTCTTTCTTCAACCATTTCCTAACGCCTTTAGTACATCTTCGTTTTAATGTATATCCAATCACCATAATCAGTAGTACTATAATAATTATCATAACGATACCAATCATATTCAACTTGTTATCTACTTGAGCTGTGCTGGATATATTTTCGTTAACAACAACTTTATCCTTTGTCTGATAGTTGCCCATTTCACTAATTAATCAACTACAACGTATAAGTATCAGACAATAAATGATTTTAAAATACATTTTCTATTTCATATAACCACATATCATAATCAGTCATCGCGCGCGCGCACTAATGGGCGGTCGCCGATTTTGCATTAAAAATGTCTGTGAACGGTGTAAATACGGTCAAGTGTACGAGTTGTAATGTTGTTATTTCGGAGGTTCTTGCCTTTATTCGAAATAGGCATGATGTAGTGGATAATGAAAGTTTGATAAAAATATGTTCATCGGCTTTTTCTGAGGAAGACATTGATGAGGCAAAAAAGTTATTGTTTGTTTCTACAAAAACAAACCAGAAACTTGTATCGAGGCGTAAAAACAAAAAGCAGAAAGACCTGGAGGACATGATTATGGTATTTAAAACCACGGATCCCGAACAAATCCCTATTTTTGTGGCATACGATCTTCACAAGCTACCTCCAGTTTGTTTTGATCACGTAGACGTGACGAAATTATTGAAGGATTTATTAGTGTTGCGATCAGATGTTAACGCTATCAAAAGTGATTATGTGACCAAAGATCAGCTTGAAAACATGAAATTGAATTCTTCAAGCATTTCAATGCCGGTGCCGTTACAAAGTCCGAATGTGAATATAAAAAGAGGAGGGTGTATTGAAAACAAGAACTCGGAGGTATTATCTGCTAGTACCAATTGTGCCAAGTCCCCGAGTCAACCGAGCCCCGAGGTTGTGAGCCAAGGACATTGCAATGCTATATCGCTTGATAGTACCGTCAGTGAGAAGCATAGTGGGCCTGTATTGTCACAGCGCCAGACCGGTTTTGTGGTCGCAGAGCAACAGCGGACAATGGCAGAGATTGTACGAGATGGCCAATGGAAGGAAAACGCAAGAGAAGATGGATGGACACTGGTGCAGAAAGCAAAATATAGAAATCGTTTCGCAGGTGTAATGGGGAAAGCGGTGTCTAATGAACAAAGTTTCGTGCTGCAGAAATGAAAATACCTTTGTCTATATCACATGTAAACAAAGAAATTACAGAGAAGGATATAAGTGACTATATACAAAATAAGTTTAATGAAGTGGTGACCTTGGAAAAAAATAATATGAAGACTAATAGGCAATACAATGCTTTTAAGTTGTTTGTTCCGAAGCACAAATTAGATAAGTTTTTGGATGACAGCTTGTGGCCGGAGGGTATTACTTTCAGAAGATTTATACATTTTAAGAATAGGATAGACAATAGGATTTTGAATGGAATTGCACCTAACAATAATGGATACGAAAACAAAGAACACATGTCTAGCAACGTTTAACTGTAAGAACGTCACTCGATCAGCTGATTGTGTGCGAAGATTATGCGGAGTGGCTGACGTCATCTCGCTGCAGGAAACATGGCTGTTACCGCATGATTTAGCCTACTTGGGTACATTACACGATGACTTCGCGTATACAGGGAAATCTGCAGTCGATACGTCTGCCGGTGTACTCAGAGGCAGACCCTAACGGAGGAGTCGCCCTATTGTGGAGGAAGTCGGCTTTCTCACAGGTGTCAGTGTTGTCGTGCAGTAGCGATCGTTTAGCTGCTATTAAAATTGTACACTTGGATCGTTCCATATTAATCTTCTCGGTTTATATGCCTACTGACTCGAGTGAAAATATAATAGAATTTACTAGCTGTTTGAGTGAGATTATTGCAATTACTGAAAACTGTGACACGGAAACGGTGTGTATATTAGGAGATTTCAATGCTCACCCGGGTGAGCGTTTTGCAAGTGAACTGTCAACTGTGTGTGCGGAGCAGTCGTGGTCGTGTGTGGACATGGAGTTGTTGCCGAATGATACGTATACATTTAATAGCACAGCTAACGGTGCGCTCCGCTGGCTAGATCATTGTGTGGTGAGTAGTGCAGCGAGACAATTAGTAACAAAAGCGGCTGTTTTGTATGATGTTTACTCGTCGGACCACATTCCTTTGGTTATTGAGTGTAATATAGATTTAATAATACCTAAATTATTGAGTAAAACTCACTCTTGTAATAAAATAATTTGGGGTGAAAGAAATGTTCAGCAAATTGAAAAATATTCAACATTTTGTAATTCAAAATTAAGATTATTAGATTTTCCTACGGAATTTCGTAATTGTTCGGATGGAGTGTGCTATGATACTAGTCACTACAAACTGTTACATAAGATGTACGACACAGTTATAAGTATTTTAAAAGAAGGGGCAGATAGTACATATATAGGTAACGATAATGTGCGCTGTAAACGTAAATATGTGACTGGTTGGAATGTGCACGTGCGCGACGCTCACAGGGAGGCTCGCATGCATTATCAGACGTGGTTGCTTCATAACAAACCCACATCTGGCTATATATATACAAATATGTGTAAATCCAGAAAAGTTTTTAAAGAGAAGCTGAAATATTGCCAGGATAATGAACTAAAAATAAAAATGGATATTATAGCTAAAAATCAGTCAGACAAGCAATTTGGTGCATTCTGGAAGGCAACAAACAAATTGAATCCGCGATCTAGTTTCCCGGTGAGCGTGGCGGGTGTGCACGAACCGACAGAAATAGCAAATTTATTTAAGCATCAATTTAAGGTGGAGTCTCCACCTACAACATCTACGACACGGGCAAACGATGCTGAGACCATCTCTGGGAACCTCGACGTTCGGTTTACTGCTAAGGAAGTTGCATTGATAATAAAATCGATGAACAGAGGCAAATCACCAGGTCACGATGGCCTCAGCATTGAACACCTGAAATATGCCGGCGTGCACTTGCCACGTGTGCTCGCCATGATATTTAATTTGTGTATCAATCACTGTTATTTACCTGATAGCCTTATGTTTACAGTTGTGGTACCAATTATTAAAAATAAAACAGGGGATGCCGCTGATGCCTCCAACTACAGGCCAATATCCTTGGCAACTGTTGTAGCCAAGATACTGGACAGTCTGCTTGACAAAAAATTGGCTAAACATATCGAACTGCATGACGCCCAGTTTGGCTTTCGGCCGGGGCTGTCCACGGAAACCGCTATATTGTGTTTGAAGCAGACTGTGCAGTATTATAAGACTAGAAAAACGCCTGTCTTCGCCTGTTTTTTGGACTTATCGAAGGCATTCGATCTTGTAAGTTATGACGTCTTATGGTATAAGTTGCAGACTATAATAATAATAATAATAATAATAATAATAATATTTATTCAAAGTTCTTTACAGGATAAATTACATACAGTCTTAAATATAAACTTAAATCTGAGTCTTACATGCCTGAACTAGGAAGTCCTGTGTTTCAGGCGAGAAGTGCTAAAATAATAAAAAAATTAACAAATAATCAAAAGGATTCTAAAGTACAATAAATATCTGTAAACGTTACTCGTTATCTTATACCTACTATTATAATATAACCAAATCTTAACTTATATTTTCCCAATTAACAAGATTTTTATAACTAAAGAATGTATAAAAACACAGAATACATAAAATTGTAAAAAATCAAAAAAAATAAAATAAAAAACAAAATCACTTTAACACAAGCAGTAAATTCTCTGTATCATCGTAGGACATGTTTTGAAGAGTTTCCTTAAGAATTCTCTTACAGTTAACTTTATTTAAGCCATAAATGTTTGCCTTCGCGTTCAATCTATTGTAGAGCAGAGGTCCAAGAAACAGGTAAAATTTTGATGTGAAAGCATGTTTGGTTTGATTTTGAGGACAGACTAGATCTTTACGTCTTCTGTTAATAACATCCGTGTTATATATTAAATCTGCGTGCTGTTGTAATACAATACCCATTATAAATAACTGTCGGACTGTTAGTACTTTACATTCCTTGTATAGGAGGTTAGTAGGAAAAAGGAATGGCCGGAAAGTAGACACTTTGAGAATTGCCCTCTGGGCTCTCTCGATAGTTAGTAACAATGTTTTACCCGTTCCACCCCATGTGGTAATACAGTATGTTAATAACGATTGGCATAGAGCAAAGTAGACTTGTCTAATTATTTTTGGGTCTGCAATGCTTCGTAACTTTTTAAAAACAAATATCAATTTACGAATCCTATTATTTACAGCTTCTATATGATGTTTAAATGTAAGTGTCTCGTCTATTACAATTCCTAGGTACTTTACTGTATTTGACATTTTAATATTGGGACAATCGCATTGGTTATTTGTGCTAGATGTGCAGTTATGAGCATATATTGTTGTGGTAGTGCCAGATAGTTTTTGCTTGCGCATTGAAAACTTGACGTAATTTGTCTTGTCAGCATTTAAAGTTAGTGAGTTATTTTGAAGAAGTTATGTATCGAATCAAAAGCTAAACGCCTAAATTGTTGCGGTAAATAAGGACGTATTTTATTAGTAGATGTTTCGCAAACAACATGCTTATCGGGTACATTTAAAGTTACACGCTTAAATATCAACTTACAGCTGTTATTCGATTCACTAAGAATTTTTGCAAGCTGTTCGTCGACTTCCTGCGCAACTGCCAGTTCTGCGAAGTCGATAGTCGTGGGACTTGTTATTGTTTCAATTCTAGATAATGTGTCCACTACAATATTATTATGACCGCTAATATGCCTTATATCAGAACTAAACTCACTAATAAACATGATTTGCCTGGCCCGCCTTGAGGTTTCTCTATTTGTACCTGATTTCGTAAATGCAAAAGATAAAGGCTTATGATCAGTATAAATAATTAAATTTTGACCTTCAATTAAATAACGAAAATGAATTATGGCTAGATAAATTGCTAAAAGTTCTCTATCATACGTGCTATATTTCTTTTGCACTTCTGTTAACTTTTTAGAAAAATAACCTAAAGGGTTCCATTTGTCAGCAATTTTTTGTTGTAATACTGCACCTACGCAATTGTCTGACGCATCTGTCATTAATGAAAATGGTGTGTCTATAGATGGATAACCTAACAATGCAGCATTTTTAAGATCTTCCTTACATTGTTCAAAATTTTGTTCGGCCTCCTTTGTCCAATTAATTTTACTTTTATCTTTACGTTTAGAAGAACTTAAATACTTATATAAATGTAATTGATGAGCTGCCGAATGCGGTATGTGTGCTCTATAAAAATTTAACATACCCATAAATCTTCTTAATTCCTCAATAGTGCTAGGTTTTGGAAAATCGATAATAGCTTTAACCTTATCCGTTAAAGGTATAATTCCTTCAGTTGAAACTTCGTAACCTAAAAAATCTAATTTTGTCTTTCCGAAACTACATTTAGCAAAATTAATTGTTATCCCAAATTCGTTAAATCTTTCAAAAACTTTAAGTAAATGCTGTTTATGCTCAGTTTCATTTTCTGAGGCAATTATTACATCATCCAAATAATTAAATAAAAAATCTAAACATTGTAACACAGTACGGTGCATA
This sequence comes from Autographa pulchrina, assembly GCA_905475315.1. Classification (NCBI taxonomy): domain Eukaryota; kingdom Metazoa; phylum Arthropoda; class Insecta; order Lepidoptera; family Noctuidae; genus Autographa; species Autographa pulchrina. Next base: position 9,477,687 of record FR997761.1, on the reverse strand, counting down.
AAGCGTTGAAAAGTTTGCGCTGCATTACACAATCCGAAAGGCATTCGCATAAATTCAAATAACCCAAAAGGTGTTATGACAGCAGTTTTCTCAATGTCATTTTCAGCTACGGGTATACAATTATCCTAATCCTAATCCTAACTAATATTATAAATGCGAAAGTAACTCTGTCTGTCTGTCTGTCTGTCTTTGCTTCACGCCTAAACTACTGAACCGATTTGTGTGAAATTTGGTACAGACATAGTTTCGAACTTGAGAAAGGACATAGGATAGTTTTTATTACAAAAATAAAATAAAAAATAAAATTTATTCCGGACATACAGCGCCATCTATTGGTCAAGCGTCGGCATCAATTCAGTACTGAAAATTCATCGAAAATCGAAAAATGTAAATAAATAGTAAAAAGGTATGAAAATCCTAATCCTAATCCTAACTTCCTAATCCTAACTTCCTAATCCTAACTTCCTAACTAATATTATAAATGCGAAAGTAACTCTGTCTGTCTGTCTGTCTGTCTTTGCTTCACGCCTAAACTACTGAACCGATTTGTGTGAAATTTGGTACAGACATAGTTTGGAACTTGAGAAAGGACATAGGATAGTTTTTATTACAAAAATAAAATAAAAAATAAAATTTATTCCGGACATACAGCGCCATCTATTGGTCAAGCGTCGGCATCAATTCAGTACTGAAAATTCATCGAAAAATGTAAATAAATAGTAAAAAGGTATGAAAATATAATATAATAAAACTTTTAGTACAAAGAAAATGCTCTAACGGAGTATGGATAATTCTATTAGTAAATATTATTATGTCGAGTTGGTGATCGCGCAATGGTGTCGATCGTTACACGAGTTCGGTTCATGTTATTGTTTTAATTCATCGGAAAAAAGTAAATAAATAGTAAAAAGGTATGAAAAAAATAATATCAATATAATAAAACTTTTAGTACAAAGAAAATGCCCGAACGGAGTATAGATAAATAATCCGAGTTGTCACTATGCTCGATAGATGGCGTTGGGATCGAAATAGATCGCGCTATGGTTTCGTTACATTATGTTGATTTTTGAAGAGTTCCCTAGAATATCTTCCACATTTCATTTTTGAAGAGATCCCGCGAGATCGGGAACTATGTGGGTAAAACCAAAAATCTGCCGGAAGTCACTATTCCACGCGAACGAAGTCGCGGGCAAAAGCTAGTATGCTCTATTTATATCTAACTTCGTAAATATTTTCTTATTCGATAAATTATACATAAAAACATGAAGACGGGGAACTGGATAACGATCCGGTTTAGTAATCGAATTTAAACGTCTATAATCACCGCAAGGTCTAATATTTCCATCCTTCTTTGGCACGATATGTAAAGGACTTGCCCAAGCGCTATTACTCGGCCTACAAATCCCAAGTTCCTGCATAACTTTAAATTCATTTTTAGCTTTAACATACCTGTCTGGTGGTAGCTGCCTACTTTTCGCGTGCACTGGAGGTCCTTTGGTCTCTATGTGATGACAAACGCCATGCTTAGGTGTCTCCTTATATGAAACAGGCTTAGTTAACTCAGGAAACTTACATAATAAATCATAATAAGGGCAATTATCAACAATTGTCTTTACAGTGGACTCAGTTGAACTCGAAATGGTACCTCTAATGCTTAAATTAGTTAACTGATCGATTAATCTTCGTCCGTTCAAATCAATTAACAGCTTATGCTTAGCTAAGAAGTCAGCACCTAATATTGGTTGCTGTACGTCCGCTAATATAAATAACCAACGGAAAGCTCTTCTAAGATTAAGATCTAACTCTAAAAAATGCGTACCATATGTATTAATCTCGGTTCCATTCGCGGCATACAATTTATAACATACATTATTTTTGTTACCTTTTATATATGCTACGCTGCGGGGTAACACAGACACATTAGCACTGCTATCCACTAAGAAAGTTAAACCAGTTTTCCTGTCCATCACACAAAGACGGTTGTTAGCATCTACGCGGCCACAGCCTCCCGTCGTCGACTGTACCGACGTTAGTTTTCCGACGGCTTGACATCTTTCTTCCAGTTGCACGGCTGGACGCACTTATTTGCCCGATTCTTATATCGATAATGATAGTAACACAACCAATTAGGATCTTCAGGTGTCTTCCCACGCGTCCTTGACTCTGATGACGATCGCGATCTTGCCCCGTAACGCCTTCTGTTACCTTTCTGCCAGTGCCTTCTTGATCTACTTTCTAATTTTTCAAGTCTTTCGCTTATTTTATCAAGGTGGGCTATCACTAAATCGTCTTTATTCAAGGTCGGCGATTTTCCTTCTACCGCAGCGATACTGGGTATTGGCGTCGCGGTCTCCATTACCTTATCCGCGATAGTTGCTAATTTTTCTAAATCAACTTCATTTGTCACAGCCAATACTCCTCTGACTGATGGTGGTAGGTGATTTTGCCACATTACCACTAGTGTCTCGTTGGTGACTCTATTGCGAGCTAGGTCCTGCATTTTCCTCAATAACTGCGATGGTTTCTGGTCTCCTTACTCCATTTCGCCTATTAATTTCTTTACTTGTCGTTCTTCCGATTCTTGGTAAATCAATATTAATTTTTGTTTCAAATTTTCATACTTATTCTTTTCTGGCGGATTTAATAAAATTTCTGTGATCTGCTCTATAACTTCTTGGCCTAATTTCGATATAACGACTTGATATTTCGCTTCATCAGACATCTTCTGCGGTTGTAGTACTGCTTCTACCTGAATAAACCAGGTTTTCGGCGACTTCTTCCAAAACTCAGGTATTCTTGCCGTGACGGAGATAGTGGATAAATGATACTCTTCGGTGGCGATTTTTCTTTCTTCGGTAGACATGTTTAACGTTATATCACGACACCGATATTAAAAAACCAACACTACAGCACAAGTGAGTTGCCCGTTCTAAATAGTCTCAATCTGTACACAATATCACAAAAGTTCTTTTAAATCACCAAATCACGGATCACGTCGGTCGGGGTCACCACTTTTGTAACTGGTCGCTACTTGTTACTTTATTAGCTGGGGTTGCGTGTGTGTACAGAGAGAAATAATACGTCTGCGAATAACTTACTTAAGTTTATTAATTACGACTGTTAATTACGACTGAATACAATACATATATGTGTGTGCTGTAGTGCGGTATACAAGGCGACCACGGGACAACTGAGGTTCACAGCGCACTACAGTACCGATAACTCAAAACATTGTGTCAGCATTCCCGCAACAATAGGGATCAGGAACTTCTGGCCAATGACATAGAGATTGCTAACTTGCCCGAGGCGAACAAGGAAAATCCCACACACGTTGTACTGACTATTGGTCAGAAGCTTGGTATCAAGTTGGAAGAGAGGGACATTGTCAGCGCGGAGCGGGTTGGAAAGCGTCAGCTGAATGTTGCCAGTCCAGGAGGGCCAACGGAAGTACGGCCACGCCCTATTGTGGTGCGCCTCACGCGACGTAGCCTGCGTGACGACTTACTCAAAAATGCCCGAGTAAGGCGCGGAGCAACCACTGCGGACCTGGATATGGCAGGACCAGCGAAGCGCTTTTACCTCAATGAACGGCTTACCAAGTCGAACCGCCAGTTGTTTCGTCAGACGCGGGACGCTGCTGGCCAAGCTGGCTGGAGGTTCGTGTGGACTAAGCATGGGCGAATACTGGCCTGCTGCAAACCCGGGGACCCCACGAAAAGAATTCGCTCTGAAACCGACATACAAGCACTTTTTGTATCATCTACTTCTGTTGCTAATGAGTCTACATAGTTGTTTATCTGATTCTTCTGTGCGTGTCCTTGTTATCTGTATATCACCTATTAATTTTAAGTGTATTCTTAAATGTGTTATTGTATATATGTATTCATCAAGGGAATCTGTGTGTCACAAGGTCCGCATACATGGATGCAATGCTTTTTTAATTTACACCATCCTAATATCTTATTATTTTATTTACACTACACACACATTACATACTATTTACAAAACTTATACAAATATTTTAAATTATCCTATAATAAAATATATACATGACCCTAATAATAATAATATAAAAACTTACTCATCTAGTTCAATATTACTACCTGTACAACTTATATACTACATACATAACTTATTATCTTACACCCTACATGCAAAATGACACGTACAAAAAAAAAAAAAATTTGGTCTCCTTAATGCTGGGTCCCTCGCAACAAATCAAGATGAATTCTTGATCGCCATGGACCGGCATGCCGTGGATATAATGGCCGTAAACGAAACGTGGTTGCGACCGGGCGAGGAGGGCCGTGCACCACGTGTTCCTGGGTATAGGCTGAAGCACATTCCACGTCCAACAACCATACGTGTTGGGCGAGGGGGTGGAGTGGCCTTTTATATCAAGGCAGGTGTCAATGCACGTATTAAACCACACCCTGAACAGCCTGATATTGAGCAGTTATGGTTGTTAGTTACAGTGAATTGCAAGAAATTACTGATTGGCACTGCATATCGTCCACCCTGGTTTGACGTTGTTAGGTTCTTGGAGGGACTGACGGAAAGTGTAAGTGCTTTGGCTCCCTATGACAATATACTAATCTTGGGAGACTTTAACATTAATATTCTGGATGTTTGTAACACTAAAACAAAATTGCTTAATGAGTTTCTTGATATTTTCAGTATGAACCAGGTGGTTCCTTCTGCCACGCATTTTGTTGGGGACAGCAGCACGCTGATAGATGTTGTGTGTACAGACTTAAGAGTCCAAGGCGTCATAGTGGACTATAATAGTGACCTAGGCCACCATTCATTTGTGGTATGTGAGACTATGATTAAAAAAGTAAAACATAGCCCAAAGGTAATTGTGTATAGGCCATTTAGGGAGTACAATACTGGAGGACTCCTTTATGATTGACCTACATTCCATACCATGGTCTGAAATTGGTGGTATATGTGATGTACACTCCATGGTACAGACATTCAATCATTGGATCACCTTTTTGTTTGATCTACACGCTCCCATTAAAAGTACAATTATCAGAGCCAGGCCGACGCCATGGATCACGGAGAATATTCGTTTGCTGTTTAAATTGCGTGATCAGGCACGAGAGAGATGTCATAAGTCTGGACATGATAACCATAAAAGATATTATTTAGACCTAAAACATCAGGCAATTGCTGCATTGCAGTCAGAAAAGCAGGCATATTTTACCTTACGTATTATTAATAACGTCCAAAACCCCAAACAACTGTGGAAAAGCCTGAAATCAGATGTCATCCCAGACCACGTAGAAAAGTCACTGCCTAAACACTTTGACAACCCTGATACAATAAATGAGGCATTTCTTGATGTACCAGGTGAGTGCAAAGTCAGCATTTCACAACTGACTTATTTTGAGCATCATAGATATGGCCCCGGGATGTTCAGGCTACAACTTGTTGAAGAAGCATTAGTCCTTAAAATTATAAAAACTATAAATACTAATGCTCAGGGTGTTGACGGAATCAATTTGGACATGATATCTCTCACTTTGCCAGCTACTGTGGAAGCCATAACAAATATAGTGAATATGTCAATATCTACAAATACATTTCCTGATCTATGGCGTTGTGCAGTGGTACGCCCCATCCCAAAGATTGGCAGCCCTCTCACTTGCAGGGACCTGCACCCTATTAGCATTCTGCCGTGTCTATCCAAAGTGTTGGAGCGTGTTGTGTACATGCAAGTAGTGTCCTACTTAGAGGAAAACACCATTCTTCCCGAATTCCAGTCTGGTTTCCGCAAACAAAGAGGAACGGCCACTGCGCTATGTGATGTAGTGGGCAACATTCTGGAGGCACGCAACAGAGGGGAAGCAACAATCCTGGTGTTGTTGGACTACTCTAGGGCATTCGACGCAATAAATCCCACCTTGCTTCTTTCGAAGTTATCCTATTGTGGATTCTCAGTCGAAACTATAGAGTGGTTTAATAGCTATTTATCGGATAGATCTCAATATGTGGAGATTCGTGGGGAGGATGGCACAATTAAGAACTCCAGGCCTCTAAGAGTTGAGAGAGGGGTACCTCAGGGCTCAATATTGGGACCGCTTCTCTACATAATTTACAGTGCTTATGTAGCTCAGTCCTTTGTTGACTGTAAGTACCATATGTACGCTGATGACTTACAGATTTACATTTCTTTCAAACCTACAGAAATCGCATCAGCTGTACAAAAAATTAACAGGGACCTATACAGGGTTGCAGAGTGGTCGAATCAGAACTCCCTGGTGCTAAACCCCCATAAATCTAAATTTATGGTATTGGGTAGTAAGCGACAAATCAAGGACACACTCTCTGCTAACCCTGTAATACTTATTATGAGTGAGGCAGTTCAAAGAGTGGAGACTGCTTGCAACTTAGGGCTGAATATGAACCTGGAACTGCATTTTGAAGCCCACGTAGGCAAAATGTTAAGTAACTGTTTCTACCGTCTCAAGATACTATACGGAATTAGGAGATACCTGAGTGTTCCTATTAGGAAGCAGCTGGTGGAGAGCTTGGTCTTATCCCGGTTAAATTACTGTGACACTGTATATGGGCCATGTCTCCTATCACGGACGTCACAACTGATACAGCGCATTCAAAATGCCTGTATCAGGTACTGCGAGAATATCCCCAAAAGATGCCATGTAACTCCTTACATTAACAAACATAACATGCTCAAAATGGCTGCCAGGAGGAGGTTGCACCTTGCCACTTTACTTTTTGGAATAATAAAAAATGAAAAACCAAAATACCTCTATGACAAACTGAATTGGCGTCAAACAAACTCGAAATATAAAATAAGATCAGGAACAAATCCACTAGCCGTATCCAGGCACAGGACTGCAGCATTTAGAGGTAGTTTCAAACATGCCGCTACACACTGTTGGAATGATCTCCCACCACCAATCCGCAGCCTGAAAACCAAATTAACATTTATTAAAAATCTAAAAAAATATTTATTACAAACCCAATTAAATACATAGCTCTACAGACTGTCATTACAACATTTTATATTTATATTTATTATATTTATTTGAACATATCCATACTTTACATTTATTTAACACCTAGTATAAAAATATTTATTACAAACAAACCCAATTAAATACATAGTTCTACGGGCTGTCATTACAACATTTTATATTTATATTTATTATATTTATTTGAACATATCCATTACATTTATTTAACACCTAGTATAACTATATATAAACTATAGTAATTACCTCAAAGGTCACAGCTGTCAGGCATCGGGTGGAAGAGTCATTGTTATTTTGTAGCGGCAAACCACCTGCTCTTCCTTTACCTCCTCCTGTTTCATCTGTTCCATGGCTGGTAAAATATTTAAGGATAAAATCAAGACACCATTTTTAGTAGTATTACGAAATTTTTAATTTTAATGTTTATAATTTGCACTCACATTTTAAATTTAATTTATAATTCATATTAATTTCTTATTTATGAGCATAATATTGTATTCATATATTATTATGTATTGCTGAATTTTAATGATAACTTCTGTAGATAATGTATAGATGAACCGTTAGCTTACCTCAATGGTGTAGCCCTGTCGCCTGTGCTATAATTATGTGTATCTTCTCAGCGTCATCATTGTATCGTGTGATTCACTTTGTTGGTGATAATACACAGTGCACATCTTCAATTCTTTATAAGAATTGCCGCCAATCGCCATACGGAATGAACGGAGCGGACACGACGTAGTGCCTATGACGCTAGCTCGAACCAAACAATATGGCGACCGGCGACGGGTTTGGGTTTGCAATTTAAGCAGTTAAATATATATTTATCCCATATGGGCGACTTAATTTAATTAATATTTATTTATAATTATTTATGTATTTTACACCCAAACACAATTTGTCTCTTTATTAAAATTTAAAAGCATTGCGTTCATGACCCGGCCGACGCCGCTGACGTCACTTACACGGGCATTGCGTAATACCAGTGCTGTGATGCTAATACCAACATCACAGCGTTTGCTGAGCAATTTCCGGTTTGGTACAGGTGGGACGCACATTTTCCCTTGTTTTATTTTCGTTTAGTTTTTGTTATTCTGTCTTTCTTTCTTTTCATCTTTATAGTTTTTTATTTTTTTTATTTTATTGTTGTTTTTGTGTGTCCTGTGCCTGTATCAAATAAACTTTTTTTCTTTCTTTCTTTCTTCTTTCTCAATAAAAACTCAAACCATTCCTAGATTAGAACTGTGTGGCGCCTTACTCGGTGCAGAGTTGACTTCTGCTGTCAGTAAAGCACTAAGTTACAAACTAAAGCGTAAGGTATACTGGACTGATTCGAATGTGGTTCTAGGTTGGCTTAAGTCTCTCGACAAAGCCAAAACATTTGTCGCTAATAGGGTTGCCGCTATAATTGAGCTTACCGATCCCATAGCATGGCGTCATGTACCTACCGCGGAAAATCCTGCTGACCTCGCATCCCGCGGTGTGGACCCACAACACGTCCACAAGTCTGATCTATGGTGGTCAGGACCTCCATTTCTAAGGCAGCCAGAATCAGCATGGCCAGTACTCAATGTAAATCTAGATAATAACTTACCTGAAATAAAGGCAATGCCTGCTGTACAATGTGTTGACGATAATGCTATACCTAATTTTCAACAATTTTCCTCATTACAAAGAATATATGCAACAGTTCTTAGGTTTATAAATAATTGTAAACACCCAACAAATAAAGTTACGGGAAGCCTACAAGTCCAGGAACTTGAAAGGGCTTTAACTGTGCTCATTAAAATATCCCAAAGGCATTCTTTGAGAAATAATGTTATTGCAATCAAATAAACCCCTAAAGGCTAAAATTAACATTTGTTCCTTAAATCCGTTTCTCGACGAAGACAAAATTCTTCGCGTCGGAGGGCGTATTGATAAATCAACCTACTCCTATGATAAAAACATCCGATTATTCTAAAGGCAGAACACTGCCTAACTAAACTAATTTTTCAAAACGAGCATTCACGCCTGCTTCATTCAGGGCCTCAAAGTCTTTTAGCCTCAATCCGCGAGCGTTATTGGCCACTAGGTGGCAGGAAACTAGCCCGAAATGTTGTACGTTACTGCTTTGTATGTCGCAGGTTTAAAGGCAATACTTTGTCGAATATCATGGGTAATTTGCCAACAGATCGGATTGAACCCGACTGTACTGAAAGGAATTCAGTACAGTCGGCACCGATTTTGCGGGTCCTTTTCTAATTACTGATCGCAAGGGCCGCGGATGCAAGATAACTAAGTGCTATCTTTGTATATTTGTCTGTCTCCGATATAAATGTTCACACCTTGAAGTCGTAGGCGACTTAACTAAAGACGCGTTCCTACAAACCCTACGTAGGTTCATTGCTCGACGAGGAATGCCTAAAATAATTTACTGCGACAACGGTCGCAACTTTGTAGCAGCTGCCAAGGAAAAAGGTAGCTTCATAAAAACTAATGCTGAAAATATTAAGGATTTTGCTGCTCGCCGGGGCATTGAATTTCGCTTCTCCCCAGCGTACGCTCCTCATTTCAATGGTCTGGCAGAGGCTGGTGTAAAATCAGCAAAATTCCACCTACGTAGAATTTTAGGTCATTCTCACCTAACATTCGAAGAATTGACCACTGTGTTTGCTCAGATCGAAGCAATCCTAAACAGCCGACCCCTTTGTCCTCTCAGTCCTTCACCCAACGATTTCCAGCCTCTTACCCCGGCACACTTTTTGATTGGTAGGTCGCTGACGTCATTGCCCACGCCGAGCGTTTTGGACTCCAACGTGCATCACCTCAACCGATACCAGCGCATCGAACAAGCCAGGCAACACTTTTGGAAACGATGGGCTTCCGAATACATCTCCGAGCTTCAACAGAGGACCAAATGGCGCGTCAAAGGCAAGGAATTACAGCTTGATGATCTGGTTTTGATCAAGGAAGATCAAACCCCTCCTTTATGCTGGCGTCTTGGACGAGTCAGCAAACTGTTTCCTGGCTCCGATGGAGTAACAAGAGTGGCTGACGTAAGTACTGCCAATGGGACAATTCGACATGCACTCAATCGCCTCTGTCTATTGCCTGCCCCTGATGATAGTGTTGAAAGCTGAACTGAAAGCTTTCAACGGCCGGGAGGATGTTTACGCCTCGCTCAAATCTACGCTCCCGCCATAGCTACACCAACACACTAAGCCAGCCGTGCAATGAGAGCGCCTCAATATGACGTGATCCGCCACAACCAATCGCCGACGCCCAATATCACGCGGGCTCGCTGCGAGCGACGCGCGGGCCCACGACACACACTCAACAGAAGCCTACAGTCAACGAAAACTATCTTCCAATGTATTTTGTAAATATTTGAACCTAACTAAATTAAACTAAGTTAAATTCAAGTCAAAGTTATTTTCTTTGTTCCATCGTGAACACATACTTTAAATGATATATTACAATGTGAATGAGCTGCGCCTCTATATTCAGATGTAATATGATCATGATCGCGGACTTTGTCGCCAAATAATAATTGTTTGCATATGTGACATACAGTTGCACTTCGATAATCGTTAATTTGTTTTTTAGTCATTGGTTTCATGGGCTTTTTTGTAATTAAAATCTTATGAATTAACTGAGTGTCCTTAATAATTCCTCTAATAAATTCTTGTACACAATCTATTCCCCTGTATGAAACAAATTTATTCAAGCTTTTGTCATGGGAACAACATATATAATATGCAAAAGAAGATGGTTGATGACATTTATTTCTTTCGGTATTTTTATCGGGATTTGGTTCCTTAAAATCAGATAATATACATTCAAAATCAGCATATATAACAAAGTTAATTCTTTGCTGTCTCTCATAATGTCTGAATTTCAAAAAACTGTTCTTTTCTGGCAATAACGTTATTATCTTAGAGCAATTGTATGAAGCGTACTTTGTTTCACTAGTATAAAACTGTAGACATGTATCACATAAATACATTTGACCTTTATGACGTGAAGCCTGTCGTTTGACTAGACGCATAAGGTCTTTAATCAAACAGTAATGAGCGTTAGCGTTCTGTTCTAAATACAGCAAGTTGACGTGTTTAATTCTCTTGCTACTGGTAACATATAAAGGACCAGTAGCATTATGATGCTTGTCTAATCCGTAAATATTTACACTTATTTTACAATTATTTTTTTCAAACAACTGAATATCTTTATGTGATGGGAGAAATGTCATTCCCTGTGTATTAAATACCGATTTTACATTTAGGTACGAGCTTGGTCTACAGACGTTATTTTTAGCTGGAAATAACGCTGCAGCCATGCTCCACAAAAAACAATAATTATCAATATTTTGTATGTTTAAACAGCTCTTTGTATTCTTAATTTTAGCAGGCAAGTCGATGTAAGATCCACCTCGCATGGGTGAATACTTATTAATATTAATTTCTAAATGACTGACTGACATAAATGCCCATCCAGATTTGCAATGCTCAAATTCAGTTAATTTCATTTTATAATTCTCTCTTATATTTGAATATAACTCATCATAATCAGTATTTTTGTATATTGTTTTATATTTAGTATTAAATGACTTCAGTTGCTGCTCACCTGATACGGGTAACCCAAAATAAGCAAACAACTCGAAGTTCACTTTAATACATCTGTTGTGCGTGTTCCTGTGTATGGTATGATAAATAAAGGAAACGTGACTTTGATGTAATAAATGACTTTAATTAAGATTCCACAATACTTCGTTATGAGTAACTACGTACTAGGTATACGTCGAGGCAGGGCGGTGTAACGTAAGCGACTGGCGAGCCGATCGCCCGCGCTTCCATACATCGTCAAGAATGCAACTCAGCAAACCGCAGTTACTAAGCCGCTACATCACACCCCCCCTTTCTCCAAATTTTTACAAAAAATTTCTTATTCTAATCTATTTTTAACACAGTAAAAAAAAATTCTACTTACAACACTATTACAGTACTCGGAAATCTCTAGGCTTACAATGTTGCTTACGATAACATTATCCCTGTCAGCATTCCAACAGTTGTATGCTGCCTATTGTTTTAACTCTGTCGCTAAAAATAGATCTTATAATATATACATATTTTGTTATGTGAACAAAAATCGCTCCGGTTGCTTAATCACTCGACCACAGCGTGGTTTTAGCCGCAGGCGGTAGCGATTCCTGTCCACCTGATTCTATATCTGATTACACTCATTAGTACAAATGGTTTCTGGCGGTTCTTCTTCATTAATAATATACGCTGGTTTTAATCTATCTATGGAAATGTTACAATAAATTGCTCGTGATTCTGCTAACGTAGGTACGCGTCATTTGATCGCCTGTTTCCTGTGCCCATGTGACTTCGTCGAAGTCGATAGACGTTGGGCAAACAACGGACTCTACCCGTCATAGCGCGTCAGCAACCGGGTTCTCGTTACCGTTGACGTATTGTATGTCGCTCGTGAATTCGCTGATGTACAATACTGCCTGTGCGCCATGGGGTCTCTCGCTCGGTACCTACTCTTGCTGGAATTCTGATAGTCTCTTCTCTGATAGTAAAATAACCAAAAGGCTTCGCTTCTCCGACGGCTCCTTGATGTAGCACTGCCCCCACGCATGCATCGGATGCGTCCACATTGGGAACAATCTACCTTTAACATGAGCCAGTGTAATGGCGCTTTGTAGGCTTGCCTTACACTGCTCGAAAGCCGCCGTCGCCTTATCGTCCCATGTTATTTCAGACTTATCCTTTTTCTTGGCTCCCTTGTATAACCTCGAACTGGCAGAACCACGATGCAATTCTCTTCCGGGTTCATTCTTGAAAACTATACACACGCGTTGCTTTATAACCTAACTTTTAGCACGTTGCGTTCTACTTTGCACCACGCGGTTTATATGCCACTGCCTCGACCTTGATATTGAGTCGCCTACTTTATTGTTACACCAACAAAATCTTGAAAACGTCGAAGGGTCACCAGTGTTGTGCGTGGTTTCGATTAATATCGAAATATCACGTCGGTTTTAATCACGTCGGTCTTGATCACGTCGGTCTTGATCACGTCGGGGTCACCAGTGTTGTGCGTGTTCCTGTGTATGGTATGATAAATAAAGGAAACGTGACTTTGATGTAATAAATGACTTTAATTAAGATTCCACAATACTTCGTTATGACTAACTACGTACTAGGTATACGTCGAGGCAGGGCGGTGTAACGTAAGCGACTGGCGAGCCGATCGCCCGCGCTTCCATATATCGTCAAGAATGCAACTCAGCAAACCGCAGTTACTAAGCCGCTACACATCCATGTTTCAATAATGTCAGTTCAAGAATTTTAAAAACATCGTCTCGCTTTCCATCTAAGAACGCCTCTGCTAGAAGGTACTCGTCTTCTTGAGATGGATTTAAGCGATAAGTCATTATTCTATTTTTAAATGCTGTAGCTATAATATAAATATTCGAAAATTTTTACTTGATTAGACAATTTGATTTATGAATATTAGTTCTCTTATGATATCTATATTCGTACTGGGATCTCAATTTTGCATTTATCACAAGTAACATTTGTGTTTGATGATGAATTAACTGGTGGTTCAACTGAAAAGAAGAAAATACGTGAACTTGGAATATTTATTCAATAAAAATAAACAATAAGTACAGAGCAAAGTGATTAAACAATATTGGTTATAGCCTTATAGGTAATTATAATGATTAGGTAAGTACATAATAGAGCATAATATATTCATTTTACTGGAATACAATTAAGTAACACTGCTGTAACACTACATAATATGAAGTGTAAGTTATATTAATAATGTATGTAATAATAATAATGTTTATTTTCACCAAGTAATACAATTTGTGTTACAAATATCTTAATAATATTATTTCAACAATCCAACGTGGGAGCCTCTGCAGCCGAACTAGGACAGGTCCTGTATCTCAGCGTGCAGCGCCAACCCCTCGAATTTTTGACACGGAAATTTGAAACCCAATTTATAAAGGTGCCTTTATAAGTAATGAACAAAATTCAAAATAAATAAAGGTTTATGAAGTAGGAATAAAAATGAGATATATAAGTTTAATGTGGAGTGTGAGGTAGTTATAAGGTGAGCGTGTGTGTGTGTTTGTAGGTGTAAGACTGTGTGTGTGCGTGTGTGTTTGTGAGTGTGTGGTTGCGTGTGTGTGGTATGTTATGTAAGGTTTATAAATGTATGTGTAACAGTGTAAATGTGTGTAAGAGTACTTGCATATTTTGCTACAAAGCAACAAAACAGGACCTTTAATTAAATCTGAATGATTTAGCTTGGGATGCCTAACAGACTCTCCGTTTCTTCATATGATAGGTTTATAAGATAGTTGTGTAGCTTTTTCCTACATAGATTTATATTAAGTGGGTACATATTAAGGTCCTTGTTTATTTTGTTATATAAGTAGGGTGCAATAAATGTATAAAACCTTCTAATGAACGAAGTCTTGGGTTTTAAGGAACGGGTGCACACATCGTGTGTTCTTCTTCTGGTAGTCAGGTTAGGATCATAGGGCAGGTTTATGTGCTGTTTCAAAACAACTGTTTTAATGAACAGCTGTCTTACAGTGGCAACTTGACAAAATTGGTAAAGTTCATCCGTTGGAAAAAGAATAGGCTTAAAGGTTGAGACTTTTAAAATAGCACGTTGAGCAATTTCTACTCTTTTTAGTGTAGTTTTAGGAGCACCCCCCCAGGATGAGATGCAGTACGTAATAATTGATTGGCATAAGGCTAGATAAAATTGATTTAGAAGAGATTCATCAGAAATGTGGCGCAGGTTTTTAAAGATGTAAATAAGTTTGCGAATTCTACCGGACAAAAGTTTTATATGCTCTTTGAAATTTAAATGACTATCTAGAGTGACACCTAGGTACTTGATCAACTCTGCGCGCTCTAAAGCTTTACAGTCACAGTCCAACTTATTTACGCAAGAAATATTGTGGGGGACGATACGGTGCTGGATATTGACCTGATTGTGCTTAGATATTGAGAAAGCCAAATACTTGGTCTTATCAAGATTCAGTGTTAAAACATTATTATTTAACCACTTTTGAACTATATCAAAGCCGGTTTGGGCAGCATTGAAGACCTCATCCCAATTATCAGCAGTGAAAACAAGAGCTGTGTCATCAGCATAAGAGATGATTTCGCCCTTAGCTAGATTTAGGTTTGTGAGGTCATTAATGTATGTTAGAAACAATGTTGGGCCCAAAATGCTACCCTGCGGCACTCCATAGGTTATAGGAAGCTCATTACTGTAGTGACCATCGACAAAAACAACCTGTGAGCGACCAGAGAGGTAGCTCTCAAAAAGCCTTAGCGGTAAACCTCTTATTCCGAGTCGTTCGAGCTTATGTAAAAGGACTGGTACAGAAATTGTATCAAAGGCCTTTGCTAGATCGAGGAAGACTGATAAACATTTCTTCCCTCTATCCAGACTCGTGCTTATTAGGCTTGTTATTTTATGTACTGCATCATCAGTCGACTTGCCAGTACGGAAGCCGTATTGGTTTTCCGATAGAATATTTTTGCCTTCTAAGTATTTAACCAGCCTAATATTAATTAGTTTCTCTAATATTTTTGACAAAGAAGGGAGTATCGAAATTGGTCTGTAGTTGCTCAAGACTTGCTCGTCACCTCCTTTATGAATAGGGCGAACTACCGATCTTTTAAAAGCTTGTGGAAAGGTCCCTGTCTCAAAGCATAAGTTAAAAATGAAAGTTAGAGGAGGAGTAAGGAAACCTTTAAATTGTTTTAGAAGTTTGTTTGGAATTTTGTCCCACCCTACTGAGCAGTTAGTTTTTAAGCCTGTAACGATCCAATCAATCTCCTCTTCAGAAGTTTCTTGTAGGAAGAAGGAATTAAGAAGGGGATCATCATTAAGCTTATTGACTACATTATCAGCCGATATTTTCTCAGCTAATGACTTACCAATACTAATAAAATATTTATTGATTTCATCTACTGATTGTTTTGGAGATGGATATATTTTCAGTAACTGTGAAGGGCAACTTTTATCTTTTTTTGTGTTTGTTATTGTTTTGATAACATTCCATAATTTTTTTGGATTAGATTTAGCCAACTCAACCTGATTTTTGTCATACGTTCTCTTTAATTTTTTTAATATTTCATTACAAAAATTTCTATATCTTAAGTAGGTAGTTTTAAGACTTTGGTTTTCTGGCGAATTTTTGCAATTTAAATGTAGTCTGTCTCTATTTTGTATACATCTAAGTAAACCAGTCGTAATCCAAGGTTTAATTATTTTTTTACGTCTAGACAATTTTATTTGTTGTGAATTTTTAACCAGGCAAAGCTGTATGTTATCTATAACATAATTCATCGCAATGTCGGGTTCTTTTGCATGATAAACGGGAATTAGGTCGATATTGTAAATGTCATTTTTCAAGCAATCATAATCTATTTTTGTAAAAGTAGTAGTAGCAAAGTGACGAATAGGCTTAAAATCCATACACAAAATAACCGGATAGTGGTCCGTTAATGTGGTTTGTAGAACAGTGGTAGTGCATATATTCTGTGTCTTAAGCAGAACATGATCTAGACAGGTACCACTTTCGTCCCTGGTCACTTCGGTATGTGCTGGTAGAAGTCCAAACGAAGCAACTAACGCGAGATATCTTTCACCAGGAAGCTCTATTTTGTCAAAGTTAATTGGTATATTAATATCGCCTGTCATAATAACATTTTTATAGTGCGTTAACTTTGACAAGGTACTACTGAGGGATAACAAAAATGAATCTATATTTTTATAAGACGGAGACCGGTATATACTGACAATTGTGGTGCTGCGATTACTAATTACTATACAATTTCCTTCCTGGAAGTCAGGCTCTAGAACAGTAAAATCAAGATGGTTCTTAAAATATACCACTACACCATCGTTTTGTTTAACGTTTTTCTTTGTCGCACATACTCTGTAGCCCGGTAGTTCCGGAATATTACTTAAATTTAGTAACCAGCATTCAGTAAGAACAATTACGTCGCAGTCAAATTTCAGCCTACACAACATAGTTTCAAGACCGGAGATATTGCAATTTATGCTTCGTATATTTTGTGTTATTACTGTGAACTTATTTTCATTAACGGTAAGAAATTCATGGCATGAGTCTAAAGTACAGGAAAAAGCTTTAGAGACAGTTACGCTATCTATATTGTTATTTAAATCAATTAAACTATCGAATTTTACTGGAAGGTAAAAATTGGTCAAATATGTTATGATGTAAACTAATTAAACCGGTAGTAATGAAATCACAACTTAAGGAAAAATCCCGTAAAATTATAACCTTGTAGTACTCTTTGTGTGTTTGAAAGTTATGTGAATAATATGTAATATTTGTGGAGTGTGTAAGTGTACAGTGTTTCTTAATAATAAAAAGAATTATCCAATAAATGTTAACAAAATCAGAAAAATTAAACAATATAAAAACAGTTAACAAGGTTGACATAAGTCGATGGCAAACTTGAGGACATGAAAGAACTAGTCAAATTGTGTGATTTCTTAGTTTTTCTAAGTCTGACTCTGAGTTGACACGTATTTGCAGATCATCGATAGTTTTACGGAGATAAACTATGCCGTGTGAAGTCCAGCAAAAATCAAATCCGTGTCCTTTTTGGAATTGTCTGGCCATATAGAATAATCGTTGCGTTTTGAATGTTAACATTTCGGAAACATAGACTGATTGTAACGGCGACTGCAATCCCAAGTGTGAAGTATTTAACTTTTCTTTGATGTTCTTAGACTTATTAAAACTTTTTGTACCTTTTATAATCTTATCTTTCAAAATAATTGTATTTAAATCTACAATAATTGGACTATTGTTGTCTCTTGAGTTAACTCTGTAAATATCTCTAATGTCCGAGTGTTGAACCTTTACGTTTAACACATCGCCCATTGTTACAACCATGTCGCAGAGATGATCTTTGGTTTCTTTATTTGCTTTTGGGACGTTACGGATCTCCAAACCAGCTGCACGAGATTTACGTTCCAAGAACTCAATTTTCTCCTCCAATTGTTGTATAGTTTTCTTGTCTTCTTTTCGTTCTGATTCTAGGCATGTTATACGTCCAAGAAATTCGTCGTATTTGCTAGACATTACTTCAATACTCTTCTTAAACTCGGAATTTTGAATTATAATGCTATCCATCTTACATAGTAGGTCTTCAAAACGATTTTCCTGTTGTTTCGAAAAGATAGAAAATGCGCTCATCGTTATCATGCCCTCACTTAGTTCTTCGCCGCAGCCGAACTTACGTTTCTTACGTTCAGTAATATTAGTTGCAATCGTCGATAAGTCCGGCGTTGAGACACATTGGTGTATTTGCAATTGCACATCATTTGAACAAGCAGAGTTCGAAGGCGTCATAAGTGGCGAGGCGGGTGGTGTGCGGTTGATAGGCATCTTAAGCAGGACCGGTTAGTAGCGATGTGTTTCGTTAATATTAGCTTTAAGCTTTTATAAGCTATATAATATAATAAGCTTTCGTTAAATAAGGTTTTCTTGATAGCAAAATTTCGTAAAAAGTACCAGGGCAGCAGAAGTTTTAAGGAGGTGCAATACGACCTGTGTCCAGTATCGAAGGCGGAGGCGTCGCTGTCCTTGAGCTCGAGTAGTAGTGCAGTGGGGCGTCTCAAAGGCGTGGCCAAAGGCGGGTTAGTTGCGTATACGCAGGCGGAGCTGGATGTCCTTGACCAATGCGCATAGGTCAGGTACCAGGAGAGTATAATCAACTCCGTTTAGCGCGGAACACTGAGTTATAATATTTGCGTAAACTCTTTTTGTTTATGCACTCCTATTTTTGGTTAGAGATTAAACTCACTTTAAATTAATTAAAATTTTGGAAATAAAATGGTCTAGGGCACTGAATAGACGTCTACACCATGTGGCGGTCCGGGGGGAGAGGAAAATGTATTTAGTTTATAAGATAAGATATAAGTTCGTAGGTCGAATAGAGTTGATTGTTATTGATACGAACTAATGAACGTACGTGGACAGTCATTAAACTCTTTTCTAGCACTCTTAACATATTCATTTAAATGCTTCCAAGACTCGGACTCTGTTTCACACTTATTTTTAATTGTCACGACTGAGTGGCGCCACCTATTTACCGGTGCCACTCGTTCAATGTCGTCACACTTACATATCTTTAACTCTATATAATAAGTGCTTGTTTTTCTTTCATCTATCTGCCTCGAAAAACCTTTCGCCAATCTACGTGTAATATAAGAGTAGATTGGCTGAATTTTTTTACCCTTTGCCTCCAAGTTCTCGTCTTCAGAATCGCTTCCAAATAAATCGCTGGCTGTTGGTTTGGTAGCTGGTTTGGACTTTTTACTGGTTGACGGCTGGCACTCGGTTGACTTATGCGATGACTTGCGCTTGTTTTTCTTCGGCTTTGCCTTCACCACCGGCACCGCCCTTTCCGATCCCGAATCATCATCAGACGGGAAAAGCTGGTCTGCATTACACTTAGACCTAAAAAAAAAGAAAGTTTTATTATATTGTACACATGTTCGAGATTTTACTGTTTTCCTTTAATGTAATTAAATGAGCAAATGTTTAATATAATATAATATATCCTGGGACAACTCACACACGGTTATCTGATCCCAAGCTAAGCAGATCTTGTGTTATGGTAACCAGACAACTGATAAACTTACTTATATATTTCTAAATACATACATATTATAGATAAATTACACCCAGACACCAGAACAAATGATCATGCTCATGACACAACATTTGTCCTGGGCGGGAATCGAACCCACGACCTCCGGTATAGCAGTCAGGGTCACTAACCACTAGACCAACAGACCCGTCATGTTTGTAGATAAACAATTTATCAACAGACAAATAATTATAGTTTTATTGAATTTACTATCATTAATTTAATTCAAATTCTAAAATGAACTGATGAATGTTTGAATAGTTGAATAATAGATTGCTTTATCTGATATAACTCTTATTGAATAATACATAGAATGACTGAATAGTAGAGTTATTGAAAAGTTAATTGACAAAATAGTAAATTTACTGAATAGTTGATCGAATAGTAGCACCAAAAATAACTTGCATCTTAGAGAAGATCTGGTAAGCTTCTAGGTAGGTACTGATGAGAGCAGCTCTTGCTTGTAGCTCTTGAAGAAATGCTTTGTGGTCTTATTTCAACAGCTACACTCTTAAATAGTGATAAATCTACGTCATGGTATCCCAAATATAGAAAAGGACACGTGTAAAAAAAATGCTGTGTCAGAAATCTCTATCCAAATACGATATTATACCTTCAATATTGTAATATAACACTAATTTAGCTTACCAAGCGATGGTGATGTGTGATAATTACCCGACTGCACCAGAAGGAGGGTTATGTTATTTTATTTTATGGAACACCAGCTTCCGCCCGCGGTGTCACCCGCGTCCCGTGGGACTACTCCGCGCACCCGGATAAAAAGTAGCCTTCCTCAATAAATGGGCTACCTATCTAACACCGAAAGAATTTTTCAAATCGACCCAGTAGTTCCTGAGATTAGCGCGTTCAACCAAACAAACAAACTCTTCTGCTTTGTAATATAAAATACATGACGATATTGAATCAAGGCCATAATTGTTATTATTTGCTACTGATACTGCTCTGTTTTATATTAATACCTATTACAATAACCTATTAAATAAACGAGTTAAAATCATTTGTCGCTTTATTTTAAATCCATAGGTATAATACAAACCAATAACACAGGTACATATTTAAGGTAACATGGGATATCCGAGCGCATTCCATTCTTGATAGCTCACCGTACCGAATGGACTAAATATTTTGAAATATTAGAATAAATAAATGACTAAATGATTAAATATAAAATATAGTTCCTATTTCTGAATACAGTGAATGATAAGATAAATTAAAAGTTTCTGGATCTCCTCTGGTAATTGAAATATTAGAATAAATAAATGACTGATTGATGAATGATTGAATATTTTTTTTATTAAACAAGCAAACAACACGTTCTTTAACCATCTAAACCAAGTGTCGTGGGTTCAAAATAAAAGAGATTAGCTCAGATCAGGTTAGAATATTATTCCAAATTTAAAATATAATGAAAACACACTCAGAAAACAGATCAGATCAGGTCAGAATATTGTACCAGTTTTTAAATGAATACACAATCACGGTCACTTCGGATCAGACCAGTCGGAATCTACTACCCAAGTATTCAGAAGTAATGAATGATGGTGTAAATTGGTTGTAATTGTTTCTGGATCTCCTCTGATCCAGAAACCCCAATTTACACCTACTGACCATACAGGTAGTGGAGCAACAGGCGACAGTTCAATTAATTAGCTCAGAAAATTCTGACACTATGCTATCTAATCAAAATGTTATTTTGAATAAACTGAACATAATAATAGAAAATCGGAAAAGATTTGGACAAAAATTGGCTTCTTTATCGGTACAATTGGATGAAACAAATGAAACAATCAGACAATTGCAACAGGAACGACATTGTAACGTTACATCACTAAAAGACGCATCTCCGGA
The DNA here is from genome assembly GCA_905475315.1 of Autographa pulchrina. Lineage (NCBI taxonomy): Eukaryota > Metazoa > Arthropoda > Insecta > Lepidoptera > Noctuidae > Autographa > Autographa pulchrina. Next base: position 9,456,092 of record FR997761.1, on the reverse strand, counting down.
AGAACGAGAAAGTTTTAGCTTGAAACCTATAGAAACTAATGAAGAGTTTGAAATGTTTGAGCTTACTCTAATTTAATTAATATTTATCTACATTGTACTCATCTAAACCGGGTCAAGGCCAAACATGTGCCTATAAGTTGATAGATGTTTTGTTCACGAAGGAATTTTTATGTCAGTGCTCATGGTCCGGGGGAAGCAAGGGAGAACATTCAAAAATACCGATGAAAAATTTCATGATAAAGTTCATGAAATTTTTTGAAATTTAAACATGTGGGATTCGAGTTTTACTGATGAACAAATGCTATTTTTTTTTAAACTTGTTCTAAGGAACGCTACCAAACGGAAGTCTATGCAAGGTTTGCGAGCATCAACAAAACGAGTCCGTAAATCCAAAAAATCAAGAGGTCAAGTAGACAACGAAGCAATCGTGCCTGAAGATAATACAGACGGTGAGAGTAAACACCTTGAAGACAAAAACAGCATTAATACAGAAGAGCCTAGAGCTGATGACAATAATGCCGAAAAGCCTATAGATGATGATACTAACGCAGATCCTAGAGCTGGGGATGATAACGACGGAGAGCCTAGAGAATAAGACTGCTTAGTTCTTTCCTAATATTTTTGTGATGACTTGAATTTGTTATACTTAGTACTTACCCGTATTTGCTTTTTTTATATTTTTGATTGGAGCTTCTCCGCTAAATTTATTTTATACGGGGTGGAACGGACACCGACGCGAAAACGGTCACCACGTATTCAGTACATCATTCTGAGCCACATAGAAATTTTTCATAGGTTATAACGGGCCTGTTGGTCTAGTGGTTAGTGACCCTGACTGCTATACCGGAGGTCGTGGGTTCGATTCCCGCCCAGGACAAATGTTGTGTGATGAGCATGATCATTTGTTCTGGTGTCTGGGTGTAATTTATCTATAATATGTATGTATTTAGAAATATATAAGTAAGTTTATCAGTTGTCTGGTTACCATAACACAAGCTCTGCTTAGCTAGGGATCAGATAACCGTGTGTGAGTTGTCCCAGGATATTATTATTATTATGTCCCAGGATATTATTAAAAAAAATAAGCTGTTTCATTCATTTTGATCGTGTAGGTCAATTGTAGGAAACAACTGATTTTATTTTAAATAACCGATAAAATATTTCTATGGGGGGCTCAGACAGAATGCTGTCCTGAATACGTGGTAACCGTTTTCGCGTCGGTGTCCCTTCCAGTCCAGCCTGTAAAAGAACGTGTTATGTTCGTAACAATGTACAACTGTACTGAAAAGATGTGGTATTTTTTAAAATTAATCTGATTTAAGAAATACAGGAAATTCGTGTACCTATACAGTAATATATATATTAATAATTTGTCGACCTCCGTTGTCGAGTGGCGTACGCACCGGTTTCAAGGTGTCGCTAGCTCTGAGGTCCCGGGTTCGATCCCCGGTCGGGTCAATGTAGAAATCAACTTTCCTACATTGTCTCGGGTCTGGGTGTTTGTGGTACCTTCGTTGTTTCTGAATTCCATAACACAAGTGCTTTAGCTACTTACTTTGGGTTCAGAGCAATGTATGTGATGTTGTCCGCATTTATTTATTTAATTATTATAAAACTTCATGTTTGTGTTAGTTAAGGTGGAAGCGCAAGTGTAGCTCGCGAAATTCCAATTTTCTTACGATTTTTGCAATTTGCAGGTCAGTGTCAGGTTGTGTGTTGATCAAAACTGAGTCGCGCCAGTAACACGTATGTAGTTACAGAATTATATAATCATTAAAATCATCAATACAATCTTATAAGTTCATTTAATCCCATTGAATGACTTTTTAATGAAATAGTTACAGAATAGGGTTAAATGAACTTAGGGGGTTGTATTGATGATTTTGCAAAAAACATAAGAAAATAAGAATTTCGCGGGCTACCCTGACGCTTCCACCTTAACAAATTCTGGGGGCACGGCAGTGCCCCAGCCAAGTCTCGAGCAAAACGGGCACGGCCGTACCATTCTTTTCTCGAAGCGTTTCGCGGCTATTTCACCCCCCCTGTATCATCGATACGGACAAAGCTAGGGGTTTAGGTTTTCGATGACCTAGAGTAAGTATTAAAACAAGCTCAGCCTCAAAATTACATGACATTTGAACCAATAGTTTACGAGTTATGAGCGATCAAAGTTACACCATTTTGTCACTCACTGACTCACTCACTGACCGATCATCAAAAATCTAAGGTACTTCTAGCAAACTTAGAACCTTCAAATTTGGCACCAAGATAGGTTTTTAGCTACATGTAAAGGGAAAATTATAAAAACGGTAATAAATTATATACCTTAGTAAATAATATGAAACAGATTTATATTTGCGGTTTTACAAGAACATGGTATATGAATTTTGACTGCATTGTTAACTTTGTTCTTTGTTTATGTACAAAAAGCAAATATTTTTTATAGCAATTTTGTTTATTTACAAAAGAAAAGAAAGAGACCTACAAAAAATAAATGAGATCCCACCAAAAACATTCAATGTAAAAAAAAGCCAAGTCTCTCTATGCAATTCTTCCATCGTAAAAAGTTTTGAGATCGCATAGGAGCCAAGTCCTGTTCAACTTAATTTGTAATAATAAATCAATATTTTGTGACTATATCAATAGTTTTGTTTACATTACAATAATAGTGACTTGGCCATGAGCACAATAAGATACAAATATAAAGCGGCATATTTGGAGGAGTTGCAAGTAAATAATAAATAATATCAGGACACCTTAACCGACAGTCGGTATCATCCAAGATCAGTGAACTGCACATACACTATGGCGCATGTTTAGTCCATAGTGATCTCAAATTCCAATCAGTTACAAAATCATGTCCATAATATATATAATATATAAATTCAACGGTATTTGCACGTAATTACAAGGAGCAAACGACCTTTAACTTGTGCTCATGGCTAAGTCACTGTTATTGTAATGTAAACAAAACTTTTGATATAGTCACAAAATATTGATTTATTATTACAAATTAAGTTGAACAGGACTTGGCTCCTATGCGATCTCAAAACTTTTTACGATGGAAGAATTGCATAGAGAGACTTTGCCTTTTTTTATATTGAATGTATTTGGTGGGATATTATTAGCCCGTACTATTTTGCAAGCCCTATTTAGGCGTTACTTACACGAATTTATCTATGCCATATATTTTACATATTTGCGGAAGATTTTTTAAATTAAATTTATATGATTATGTGCCAGGAATGATTAAACACTGCTATGTGCAAGATAATTTTTCAATGAGGAAAGAAAATAAAAGTTAAAACAATCAGTATGAAATGTTGTATATTATTTTAAAACGGTATGTTCCAGCGGTATGAAATAGTGGTATTCTTTATGAGGAATACACACAAATTTACATTTAATATCTTTAGGATTTAACATAACTACTGTTAAAAGGAAAACCACTGATGCTTTAAACTTTACAATATATTATCACAAGGATGGATTCAACGTTACAATTACAATACTTTTATAGGCCAGCGACGCCATAATGCTTATTATTAATTTATACAATGCAAGAGACTACTACAACGAGAATCGCACGCGCCGCCATTACCCATGCTCTCTAGTGTTGTCAGTTCATCCGGTAATAGTGACGCGACGTATTAGTTGATTCTAATTTCGGTTAACACTACACTAGTATCGCAATGCTTAAGGCTTTTAGATTTATATATTCCAAATCGGGATGATCTTATCGGATATGCAAACACTTCTTCTTTGTTGTTCAACTGGAAACTTTTTATGGACACAATATTGTTAACTTCTTCAATTGAATCAATTTCAACTATATCATTTTGAACTGTTAATAACTAAATAAATAACCTGTCTTTTGTTTTAGACGACAATACAAAATCCCGAAAAATTAGAGTGCAAATATTTTTCTTGCTCTTGGATATGTATGGATATTTAGTTTTTCTTTTCTGTTCTAGGTGAATATTCATTCCATTGTTATCCTCATCTTTAGTTAGTCTTTTGGCCACTTGTGACAGTGGATTTTTACCGTCTCTCAACATTCTTTTGATCATGTATAATTTGTTCTCAAACGGATATGCGTTAAAGGTATCAAGAGTTCCATACATAACAACTTCAGCAGTAACATGTAGTAAATTGTGGACATTACTTGTTACATATGCTGCTCAATAAAAATCTTTATAATGTTCAACAAAATATCTCAGAAGTTTTTCTGCCAGTGGTAACAAATATTGATAAGCTTTATTGGAACAAATTGCTATTCCACAGTAGTGTCAAAAAGTGTGAAAAAGCATCAGGAGTTAGAACATCAGGTAGAATGACAATGCTTAGATAATAAAAAAAAGATCTAAACTCTGACGCTTTCCAATACGCTAAAGAATCAAGCCCTCGCACGGAACGATGTATCTCAGAGGGTAATTTACATTGGTTTAAGAAAATTGTAACTGCTTAAGTATGACTCGCACGCCATTTCGTGATGTACTTTCCAAAGTTTCCGTCACGCCAACCAATCAGTAATCTTTTCATTATTCCTAAATCAATGACAAAGATAAAAGAGAAGGGAATCGCCTACTGGGAAATTGGTCACCATGTCAATTGGTAGACATAATAATGGCGAGTCACTTTTATGGTGTGCACCATATAATTTATTCCGGAACCCTTTATTAGTCCTTTCGGGACATCTCGTGTCGGGGAATACAACAGTATGCGAAGTGTGTGAGTACTCTCCAATTGTCACACATTTTAAGCAGCCATGTTTGCCATTGAAATTACAAACACCTGAAAAAGTAAGATTGTTTTTGTAATAATTCTAAATATTATTCCCATGCGGGTTTATCATCTAAAATTCTAAATAGTCATTCTGTAATATCCTTTTTTACTAAGTTTACTTTTGACACAATTTTGGGTAAGTTTCGAAAATGTCAATAAACAACGATATGAAATAGGCAAGGAAGTGTTTTATTTTTGAAATAAAATATATTAATAATAATTCTAGTTTTGCGGCAACCATTACTTGTCCTGAAAATGTAAATAGATTTTATAAAGATTCTTAGTGCTTACCTTTTACGTAAGCTCTGGCAGGTGAGTCACATAAAAAACATCTAATCTTTATTGTAAATTTCCTTCCACAACTCTGAACATAAATACCGTCTTCAAGTAATGGTTTCATTTCATTAATAAAATCTTCCAAGTACTCAGTTAAACTTTTTGGTTTTCCTTGTCCAAAATAAATGCCAATCACGAAAGGCCTGAAGCATGGATTTTCGAAAATGTTGCACAGTATGGGCCAAAACTGATTCTTGGAACTTTTAAAAATTGGCAAACCGTCGAAGTTTATATTCAATGTAATATTATCTGGAGCTTCATCCCAATGAAGCAAAAATTTTTTTAAAGGAATCATTATTCCGTTGTGCCAGTATTCACCTCCATTAATTTTTTTTAAAGTGATGTATCTGGGTGTCCCAAAAATGGTTCTGGCATCATTGGGTAATGTATTTGGAACAAAATCATTTATTATTTTTGCTAGGTCGTTCAAGGCTGTTTGTGTAATATGTTTTGATATGGCCCATTTTTTTATTTTTGATTGAAATTCCTGTCTTTTACAATGTTTATCACAATCACTCGTGTCTGAACTATCTGAATCGTTGGGACAATCTCGTTCGTAGTCATAAATATTACATACGGAACCCGTCTCGTTCAATATTCGATGCGCGCTTGCTGACTCTTGGACATAACTAATGTTAGATTCGGATGAAAAACCCGTTGTTCCATCTAAATCTAGATGCTCTCTTGCTAACTTGTGGCCGTAATTTAATCTATGTTTTTCCACACTAACATTACTTCTGGATACGGAGCCTGAATTTTCCAAAACTTGGTTCACTGTTATGTTTTGACAAAGGCTCATTAAACTTGTAGGTTGTTTCTTTTTTTCCGCATTAGCTGTATTTCCATTTATAATTTTTAAGTATTCTGCATTAATTTTACGGCGTATTCCACCAGTTCTTTCTTTGGCTTTCCACATTTCGTAAAACCACTAAAGACATCAAGAAGCTGTCAAAATAGCTTGGTATAGAAACTAGAAATATTCGTTTCGTGGTTACATTTAATTCAATCAGCAGATTAAATGCCCACGCAAGTTCAATTATTCAGCCCAAGACAGAATGGCTGCCAGGTTTGCTGCTATGTAACTGCATAAAAGTCCACTTTAAGTTCTGATGTGGCCTAGATAAATGCTGTTATTCGAGTGTATAGTAACACCTGACTAATAGAGTAAACGTTTATCTGTATGCAGCATATAGCATTAATTATTAGTTAAATAACTTCACAAAGTATCTGCTGACGTTATAGTAGTTCATATGTTCTCTCTATAAATGCAACTGTTTTGTAGTACACGCTTGGGTTTTTATTCAGGAAACTGCATTATTTGTGTTCACAAACATGCGCTCTTGCAGCTGATAGGGCACTGCACTACTAAACGCTGAATAACAGTGGTGTCTGTGGCGTGTTTGTGGTGTTTGATAGATTTACAGTACAGAAGAAAGCGTTAAAGTAAGCCTCGTTTTTTTCTAAACAGCTGTTGCAGCCCAGGTGAACTCTAATAAGTCTGTTTATATGCTTAGATTAACGCTGTGGGCCTTATGTGAACATTTATAATGCAGTTCTGTGCTACTTGGGTGAGTATTTGATATGAATTTCAATTTAATACCTCTACGTTTTCATGAAAAAAAGCAGTAACTTTAAAATTTTCAAAAATATTTTTTATTATATGATGTAACTAAAAATTTATGGTTTTCGGAATTTTTCCTTTGTATGTGCTGTTAAACATTGCTTCATGCCAAATTTCAAGATTCTAGATAGATTGGAAGTACCCCTTAGGTTTTGATTCTCTCGAGTAGTTCCAAGTTTGAAAATATGCGGCTTAAATTGCTATTTCTTTTGATTGCGTTGACATAAAAGTTTGATTTTGTTACAGCTTAAAGGTACTATAGACCTCAGTATTTGATATGAATTTCAATTAAATACCTCCACGTGTTCATAAAAAAAAGCAGTAACTTTAAAAAATTCAAAAATATTTTTTATTGTATGATGTAACTAAAAATTTACGGTTTTCGCAATTTTTCCTTTATTTGTACTATAAGACGTTACTTTGTACCAAATTTCAAGATTCTAAGTTCACGGGAAGTACCCTGTAGGTTTTGATTCCCGTGCGAACTTCGAAAATTTGCAGCATAAACGGCTGTATCTTTTGATTGCTTAGGCTTAGAAGTTTGATTTTTTCACAGCTCCAAGGGACAGTAGACTTGAGTATTAGATTTAAATTTCAGTTTGATACCTCCACGCGTTCCTGAGAAAAACGGTCTTGACAGACGGACGGACGGACGGACGGACAACGAAGTGATCCTATAAGGGTTCCGTTTTTTCCTTTTGAGGTACGGAACCCTAACAAGGTTCTTTTTTTAAGGCACAGTTTGTAATAAAACAACAAACGTGACACAATTCGATTGCTGCCTATTTTAATATCATTTTAACTATTCATCATATGAAATTAATTGTCTTTCATTTAGATATAACCGTTAGGTCCTATTTAAATTTCCTGTGCTGATGCTAAGAACCTTAAAGAAGCAGGGGTGGAAGATACATTGTTATTGCCGAATTTTTGTGATTTTGTTGTTATTTATTACTGTTTTTCATTTATTAATGTTTTGATAATAATAATTATAATAGTAAAGTCCTAGATATTTGCAATCACTACATATAATTTGAAAAAAACTATATGTGTTTATATCTAGCGGGGCCCCCTTAGCTAGAGCGATGAAAGTGATAAGAGCGGTTAGCTCGTTCAATGTACCTACCAAATATAATGAAATGGTCCAATGTACCTCCGTTGTGTCCACAGAAATGACCTCTGAAGTTTATGTCCATCCAGCGGGGCCCTTCGTTGTTATCAGGCAGGGATACCTAAAAGTGATGTCAGACGAAACTTGGTCCAATGTACTTTTCTATTAATGTATTTGTTCTTAAAAGTTTGTGATCATATACCAGAAATTAAGTTTCAAAGTTTTGTCTAGCCAGCAGGGTCCTTTGTTATTTGAATTAACATATGCATAAAATGCAGACCATTCTTATGTCTTCCCAATGTACCTCACAGTTATTCACTATTTACCAAATTTTTCGCGGTTCTTCTACCTAAACAAAAAAATAAACTTTTCATACAAAATAATCTGTTTGTGCAACACGGGGCAACCACAAAAGTATGGTCAGCAAATTCAAAATTAATTGTTATTTTGTATATCAGTAGCAATGGTATGTAAACAGAAAAAACTTTTTTGATTAGGAACATAACGTTTTTATTATTTCGGAACATGTGTAATATCAGATATAAAGAAAATAAGATAACAATAAAAAAAATATAGTCAACAAATTATATTATAATAATCAACGTAGGTACTTGATACAACAACGTACTGTAATTATTGCAATGATATTATTAATTATATGTTACATCAACTATTGTCTCACATATATTAAGCAATGCGCTACGACTTTCCGTTTATCAGTATTTATTTTAACAGTTGAATTTAAATCATCAAAAGATTCCCATTTGCCATTTTTTATTCGTAAGCAATGAGCTTTGTAATGGCCTATACCACCAGGACAATACTCAATCACAGATGTTAATTTATAGGAGTCCTTTTGTCTCAAAAACAACATGTTAGGAATTTCCGACAAATATATTTTATTGATACCATTAACATCAAGTGCTATGATATTATTTAATGTATATGATAGTTTACGAACACCAGTACATCCACTGTAGTTACAATTATTGCCTTCATACGTAATTCCATCATTAATAGCTTCATTTAAGAAAGTCATGCCATGCTCTTGTAACATTTTTAAGTTAATAGGCAAAAGAGGAACTTTTCTCTTTAATTTATCGGCAACACAATCTACTTCTGTACAAACTTGTTCTGAAACTGCACTATGAAAATATTCGTATATAACCTTTTCAAAAATATAAGCTACATTGGTTTGGCAATCAATAGTCATATTAGTTAAATTTATTTCAAAGTTTGCACTTAAAATATTAGACCGAAGATCGTAAATTGTAGCATCTGTATCATTTTGAGCGAGAGATTGTATCAAATTGCTAAAATCATTATCAGTTTGTGAGTAGCTCGTTTTTACAATAGCGTAATCTACAAAAGCGACTGCAAAAGACTGTGTTGTAGCATCAAAAGCACAAGTGTTTATAATATGTACAAGATTATCATTTTCATTTACGATGTTACCATTTTTAAGCAAATAAATCTTTTTATTAACAGTCCGTGCATTTGGTGTGCTCTGTTTCAAATTAGTTTTTTTTTTTTTTTATTAAACCGCGCCAGTTCTCATAATTTGATGTGGTTTCATCTGAAAACGGGTTGCATTTGATGGATTTTTTTTTCTTCTGCGTTTCCTTTTTGACGCCTTTGTCCCGAGAATCGTGTTGTAAAAGATTACTTAGCGCCACTTTTAAACTTCCAGATAAAAAATCAAAATGTTTAATAACAAAATCGTCTACGCGTAATCGTTTTTCGTTCTTCAGCAAAAGGGTCTTTATATCTCTAAATTGGTTCTCGACATTACTGCTACTTGGTCTAAAGTTGTTATTTTCAAATAACGGGCACATTATATTAGAAAATAATGGCAATCTTGACACAATACGCGTAATGACATTAAGCAAACCGGGCTGGTGATATTGATTAACCTTGTCACCCAACAATTGTTCATCCCCTAATAAAAGCAACAATGTCTGTCTGTCTATAAAATCTGTCATCCAATTGGGAAAATATACCTTTTCATTATCTATTTTAAAATTAAATATACTTTTGATTTGGATACATCCCACAGTTTCAATGTTTTGAATGATGTTTTCAATAATTGGAAATCCATCAAATACATCTAGCTTCATTTTATATATTTATTTTTTTAATCGATTTATTGATTCAGAGCTTGGAGTGATTCCACCATTTTGTGTATTGCCCCCATATTTATGCATAGCCACAACTATAAGATCAAGAATAATAATTTTCACCACATTATAATTGAGACACCATTTGATGAGTTTAATGCTGTCAATGTAAAACATTTTGACTGTATAGGGAACATCGTCAAAAACGGGATGTGTCCAATCTTACGAAACAGGATGGTAAATTATCAATACTCTCCTCTAATGCCTTGAAACACTTGTCCACATATTCTTTCGTCGAAGACAATTTTAGCACAAAATGTAGTAATGTACATTTGTGCAAATAAAAGTTATTTCTAAAATATGTATTAATATATGAAATAAAAAAATACATTCTTTAGCTTCAATTTAACAATTCAATACTTAAATCTAATACAAGAACAAACACTTACACCTACACTAAAATTAAATCTTATATAAAAAAATAAAACTAACACGCGTCAAAAAATTCATCGCCATCCTTGTCAATGGCGGGAAACGTGCCCAGAAGGCTTCAATTTTTCTAACTCAGTGCCTTCAAAATGTGACTCATCCACATTAATTTATCCTCGATATTTAGCTTTACATCAAATAGTAAATTATGGCCACTAACGTAAAAACTATTGAAAGGCGCACCGAGAGTTCAAGTGATGTTGTAGGTATTGCGTTCGTTAATTAGGTGGCAGTGTAGTTTTAAGAGGGGGCAATTTATGATAATCGTTGATCTCAACTTGACGCTTTATAAATAATAGGTATTTAGATGGCCATATCAAAAAGGCGAATTTGCTTTTTAGAGGCTTACTTATTAATTTAGAAGTTTGATCCAGTGGCCAACCAAAACATTTGTGGCTCTGTTTATTATTTCCCTTATGATGTATTATGCTACCCAATCATTTTAATAATAATCTATTTCTAAAAGTATTTTGATAGGTTCTTGTTTTAATCATATTGATTTTTTGGTTATATTACATTAACTCTACCGTTAAAAGAGAAGCTCTAATTAGTAATCTAAGAATTTAAGTAGTTTGAGTTAAAATTAAAGATGAAACAATAAATTTTATAACAAAGCCGACTTGGCCGGAGTGAAGTATCGGCATAAATCTATTCGTTGCTACGCACGTGTTAACAATAGAATCCACTGCAATAGATAAAAATACTTTTTTGTTCAAAGTTTGCCGACGACTTGCCGGCTTACTTTGAACAAAAGAGTCATAAACCGATTCGGATCGACGGGCCTGTTGGTCTAGTGGTTAGTGACCCTGACTGCTATACCGGAGGTCGTGGGTTCGATTCCCACTCAGGACAAATGTTTGTGTGATGAGCAATTTAGAAATATATAAGTATGTTTATCAGTTGTCTGGTTACCATAACACAAGCTCTGCTTAGCTTGGGATCAGATAACCGTGTGTGAGTTGTCCCGGAATATTATTATTATTATTATTATAAACCCTAGCTTGCGATTATTGTTTACGCAAATCGTATGGTTTTTCCATATTATAATTTAAAAATGAATCGCTAAATGTGTTGCTAAGCACAAATCTCGAGAGCAGACGAACCGATTTCGCTAATTCTTTTATACAAAATTGCCCGAAAAAGTAAAAAAAAAGTCTTCGTCTCCGCCCCGAATAACAGAATAACTATAAAGACATCGGGAACGGAACTTAGATATTTACGCGGGTGAAACCGCGGGGCACAGATAGTATTTTAAAGATTGTGAATTTAAAACAAATACTTTTACCTAAATTTTAGTTAAGGGCCAGCAATTATGTGCACTGTTGTGTTTCGCGATCTCGCGCTAGTCTATAGAGTTTCACTGGAATAGATAAAAAAAGTAGTCGGTGTCATGTCATCATAATAAAATAGGGAATACGTTTTATAAACGTGTCATTATGACCATATTAGTAGAGAGCCTCTATAGCGTTATAGTGTGTCCAGCTAAACGTTACATCTAAGGGATCGGGTTCTAAACCAGTCCAACTTTTCGAAAACTGTTTAGTTACGATAACTTTTATTATTTATGGTTTCATTGATTAAAATTTTGTTTGCAGCGCTATACAGTAAGGCTGTGGATAAGGCGCTATGAAGAAGAGGGAAGCCTACTTAACCGCGAAAAGTGACATCAAGGATTATAAATGAAGAAGACCGACAGCGAATGGTAAGAACGTATGAAGCCGAACCTTTCACTCGTTATAAGATATTTGAAAAGGAGAACGATGAATTTTTGACGCCTGTTAGTTTTATTTATTTTAAATATAAGTTTTAATTTTAGTATAATTGTAAGTGTTTGTTGTTATACTAGTGTGTTGAGCATTTTTCTTATTTTATTTTAAAATTCTTAATAATAATATTGTATTTATAGATAAATAATTATTCGTTAGTTGATGAATGTTACACATTCATATATATGACTAATGTGTGACTCATAATTACTCGAAACGAAATAAGGGCCACTGCTGAAAGAGGGTAAATTTTATATACATTTCGTCGTGGTATTGCACAGAGAACAGACGCGTTATTGGTTTATTATTTTAATAAAAATATAATCAGTGTGCCTAAGTGCATAAGTACTTTTCTGTCGTGTTATTAGTCGCGAGTCCAAGTGTCGGAAGTGACCCCTCACCCCCGCGGGTAAAAGAAACAGCTGTACATATTTCATCCTTGTCATCTCACTGACATACAACGCAAGAGCAAGCGCGAGAATCTTGTGGATACTCTCGCTCTCTCCAACAACGATTCAATTGCAATCTACCTGCAAATTAACGTTACTAACGTGGGGATAAAAATGAAAAAGTGCAACAAAGGCCCTTCCAAAAATAAGGACACGCCAGCTATATCCCCAGAGTCGCAGATATTGGATTGTGACGAGAGCCAAAATGTGACCATAAGGAAAGCGAGTACTTCATCAGACTTATATCATTGTTGTCCAACTTCAGGATCGAACGAAGTGTTGGATGCTATACGTAAAGAGCTGCCTACTATCATTCGCGATATGTTAACGCCCGAGTTTCATAAAATGCAAACACAAATGGCTGAACTCGAAAACACTGTTAAGTTTATAAGCTCTCAATATGACGACGTCATGAAGCATGTCACATCCAACTTAGCTGAGCTAAAGATACTAAAGGAGGAAAATAAAGCACTTCAAAATGATCTAAACAACTGTGGGGCCCGCTTGCGGCGCTTGGAAACTGAGCAAGTTCGTCAAGAACAATGGGTTCGCCTTCAGAATATCGAAATCTCTGGTTTCCCTGAGAATAAGGAGGAACAAACCATAGATATTGTCTTAAAGATAGCCGAACATATTGGTGTTCCTATAAAAAGCGAAGACATCGAATTCGCTCATGGGGTTCAAACACAACAACATAGTAGGACTGATTTGCCGAAAAACATCGTTGCGAGATTGAAACAACGCTGCACAAAGGATGCTCTAGTGGCTGCAGCACGCAAAATTCGCGGTGGTATCAACTTGCATAACCTAGGTCTCCAGGTAACAACGGCACAAAAAACTAAGGTATACGTTAATGAGCATCTTACCAAGTACAACAAAAACCTACTGAGACAATGTAAACTTAAGGCTAATGAATTTAACTATAAATATATATGGACAAAAAACTGTCGAATTTATGTCAGAAAGTCAGACGAATCGAAATTTATCCCTATTGTAACAGAGGAAGACTTAAAAAATATTGCGTAGAATTATGTTCAATTTTCCTTTGTTATAAATGCTTTATATATCCTAACTCAACTATGCTAGATACCATAATAATATTATATTTTTATCATCCATACTGACGACGGGACGGGCCTGTTGGTCTAGTGGTTAGTGACCCTGACTGCTATACCGGAGGTCGTGGGTTCGATTCCCGCCCAGGACAAATGTTGTGTGATGAGCATGATCATTTGTTCTGGTGTCTGGGTGTAATTTATCTATAATATGTAATGTATTTAGAAATATATAAGTATGTTTATCAGTTGTCTGGTTACCATAACACAAGCTCTGCTTAGCTTGGGATCAGATAACCGTGTGTGAGTTGTCCCAGGATATTATTATTATTATACTTGTACACACGCAACTTAAAAACTATACATCTATTCACAAAACAAAACACTCAACAAATTACTAAGACACTTTACACAACACGGTTACCTCTCACTATATTATTATCCGATACCCTCACCCATTTATCGCTAAACTCAAGCTGGCAATTAGTATGCATATCTATGTATACACCACCTTTTATTCAAACGCATTGCGAAGTACGGCTTGAGTGTCACTATTACATGTTATATTATATTGGAGTTTTTAGTTTTTGATGGCTACACTACAGTACTACAGTGATTATTTACAATTATTTTATCAGAATGTACGCGGCTTACGCACGAAAACAAATACCTTTTATGATAATATACTGTCCTCAAATAATAACATTTTAATGTTTACTGAAACCTGGCTACACGATGGCATCCTAGACTCGGAATTGTGTAACGGTAATTATGATCTGTTTAGACGTGATCGTGGTTCGCTTAGTGGTGGGGTAATGATTGCTTGTGCTTCACGTCTGCAAGCGCGCGTACGTACCGAGTGGGAACGACCAAACCTTGAATGTATATGGATAACTATTCCCGCTCAGGTGCTCGCCATAAAGCATAGTTTGCACGTCGCGACTGTTTATCTGCCGCCAAACAGCAAGATACCGGAATGCATTCAAGTATTAACGCGAACGTTATCTGAGGCACGTCTGAGGTGATTGAACAGAACTCGAATGATTACTTCCTAATATCAGGCGATTTTAATCTACCCTGTATAGACTGGACAAATGGACGACCAATTTTTCTAAAAAAAGGTTCCATTGAGGTACAAAACTCTGCATCACACCTTATTAATACAATGTCGTACTGCGGCTTAAGACAATATAATTGTTATACAAATTCTCATGGTCACACTTTAGATTTGATATTCGCAAATTTTCCTGCTACTATTTTAAGATCTGACTGTCCATTGGTACCGGAGGACGCGTTTCATCCTGCATTATTTATCAATGCCGTAGACATCCTAATTCCTCCCTTAAAATTTAAATCATTCCAAAAACATTTGTTTAGAAAAGCAAACTACGAGGCCATTAATAATGAACTACTAGGTTATGACTGGGAATTACTCTTTAATAATAGCATACCGCTTGAATGTACAATTGGAATGTTCTACTCGGTAATTAACACAATTATTGATAAATATGTACCAAAAGTTACGGTTGGGGGGACTTATAACTATCCAATTTGGTATAATCGCATACTAATCAATGTTATTAAAGAAAAATCTAAAGCACATAAACAATGGAAAAAATATGAAAATCCACAGGATTACGCGACTTTCGCTTTATTAAGGGATCGGCAGAAAAAGTTGCAAATAGAATGTCGTAAAAATTACCTTAGCAGATCTCAAGAAAAAATAAAAGCCTCGCCAAAACTTTTTTGGGGATATGTTAAAGCTAAGAAGAATAATAAAAATAGTTATCCTAAATACATGACATATGGCGATAATAACCTTACTAGTGAGTCAGAAATCTGTAATGCGTTTAATGATTTCTTCTTTAAGAATTTTAGTAATAACAGCATCGTTTACCCTCCATTCTCCACTGGCCGTGAAACATTTGGTGACACATTACATAACTTAACAATTGACAAAAAGTATATCTTAAAGTTCCGCCGGATATGAACCGACCCCTAGGGTGCTGTCCTATTGCAATAATAATTGACGTTTGATAAGTGCTACTTTGTAGCCTAAGTTAAATAAATAATTTTTGATTTTGATTTTGATTTTGATTTTGATTTTGATTTTGATTTTGATTTTGATTTTGATTTTGATTTTGATTTTGATTTTGATTTTGATTTTGCTGAAGGGTCTAGACACATCGAAGGGTCCCGGTAGTGACACAATACCTCCGCTATTTTTCGTTAAATGTGCTAAGCCCTTGTCCTTGCCAATTACTTATATTTTTAATAGATGTTTTAGAGAAGGATATTGTCCCACATTATGGAAAACCGCACACATTGTGCCCATTCATAAGAAAAGTTGTAGGAAATCTATTGAAAATTATCGTCCTATTTCTATTTTAAACGTCTTAGGAAAATTAAAAGAGAGGATAGTACACGGTTTTATTTACCCCACCATTTCTAAATTTATTCCGCAACAACAGCACGGTTTCATTAAGGGTCGATCAACTCATACGAATTTAGCAGTTTTTCTGGAAGACGTGCTTCGTGATATGGATGGTGGGGGGCAGGTTGACGTGATCTACACGGACTTCGAAAAAGCGTTCGACCGTGTGGATCATGTTATCCTTCTGCGCAAGCTACATGAGCTCGGAATTCGTGGTAACTTGCTCAGGTGGCTTGATTCGTACCTCAGAAATCGTTCCCAAGTTGTTACAGTAGGTGGAGCAAGATCGAATCGTGTTATAATTCCTTCCGGAGTGCCGCAGGGCTCTATTTTAGCTCCTTTATTATACTCAGCCTATCTATACGTACGACATAGGAGAGCATGTCTTGAATGCAAGTTTTCTGATGTACGCAGACGATACCAGGATTTACATGACTATTAGAAATAAACATGACTGTGATAAACTCCAAGCCGATTTAAACAGCTTATCTGCATATTATAACACCAACAAAATTAATGTAAATGTAAGTAAATGTCACATTATAACTTTCACCAGAAAACGAAATATATTTTTTCACAATTATAGCCTCAATGGTGGCCATATCAACCGTTGCTATAGTGTCAAGGATCTTGGTGTTATCCTTGACTCAAAACTTCTGTTTGCGGAGCATGTCGCCTATGCTGTAGGCAAGGCATACAAACATCTGGGTTTTATGGAGACGAAGACTTTTTTTTTACTTTTTCGGGCAATTTTGTATAAAAGAATTAGCGAAATCGGTTCGTCTGCTCTCGAGATTTGTGCTTAGCAACACATTTAGCGATTCATTTTTAAATTATAATATGGAAAAACCATACGATTTGTGTAAACAATAATCGCAAGCTAGGGTTTATAATAATAATAATAATAATATTCCGGGACAACTCACACACGGTTATCTGATCCCAAGCTAAGCAGAGCTTGTGTTATGGTAACCAGACAACTGATAAACATACTTATATATTTCTAAATTGCTCATCACACAAACATTTGTCCTGAGTGGGAATCGAACCCACGACCTCCGGTATAGCAGTCAGGGTCACTAACCACTAGACCAACAGGCCCGTCGATCCGAATCGGTTTATGACTCTTTTGTTCAAAGTAAGCCGGCAAGTCGTCGGCAAACTTTGAACAAAAAAGTATTTTTATCTATTGCAGTGGATTCTATTGTTAACACGTGCGTAGCAACGAATAGATTTATGCCGATACTTCACTCCGGCCAAGTCGGCTTTGTTATAAAATTTATTGTTTCATCTTTAATTTTAACTCAAACTACTTAAATTCTTAGATTACTAATTAGAGCTTCTCTTTTAACGGTAGAGTTAATGTAATATAACCAAAAAATCAATATGATTAAAACAAGAACCTATCAAAATACTTTTAGAAATAGATTATTATTAAAATGATTGGGTAGCATAATACATCATAAGGGAAATAATAAACAGAGCCACAAATGTTTTGGTTGGCCACTGGATCAAACTTCTAAATTAATAAGTAAGCCTCTAAAAAGCAAATTCGCCTTTTTGATATGGCCATCTAAATACCTATTATTTATAAAGCGTCAAGTTGAGATCAACGATTATCATAAATTGCCCCCTCTTAAAACTACACTGCCACCTAATTAACGAACGCAATACCTACAACATCACTTGAACTCTCGGTGCGCCTTTCAATAGTTTTTACGTTAGTGGCCATAATTTACTATTTGATGTAAAGCTAAATATCGAGGATAAATTAATGTGGATGAGTCACATTTTGAAGGCACTGAGTTAGAAAAATTGAAGCCTTCTGGGCACGTTTCCCGCCATTGACAAGGATGGCGATGAATTTTTTGACGCGTGTTAGTTTTATTTTTTTATATAAGATTTAATTTTAGTGTAGGTGTAAGTGTTTGTTCTTGTATTAGATTTAAGTATTGAATTGTTAAATTGAAGCTAAAGAATGTATTTTTTTATTTCATATATTAATACATATTTTAGAAATAACTTTTATTTGCACAAATGTACATTACTACATTTTGTGCTTTATTTTATTTTTATTTAAAACGTAAGTACAAATATTTCATCTGTGATTTTTGAAAATAAGTTTGAAGTCGAGTAAAGTGCGGTTACTGTGACCGGTTTATCAAATAATATTTCAAGATAGTAATAGGTTCAATGAGATTTGACGCGATTAAGTTGATAGATATCGCACTGGCGCGCAAAAGTTGTTGAGAACAAATTCAGACAATTGTCATGATTTGTTTTAGTCGGTTAATAGCGGCGAGCGAAACGAAGCGTGTCTGTGTGCAACACACTACAGATAGCTATCTCTTTCTGAACCATACGTTCCCTATTATCTATCGCAGTCGTAGTTGAAAATGACTATACACCTACATGTAAGTACATTCGTAATAACAACGCAACAATTTCTGGATACCGCTCAGTATGAACGTAACGTATCTTCCCTTTATAATATCATTGGTTGATAATCATATCGTTCGGGACGTTGTGCAAGTAACTGCTATTTGTTGTTGCTCCAATAAAGTATAAAGAATCTGTGCATAAACTTACCAAAAGTACTATTGAAAGTGTAAACCATATAGAAGGTGATAACTGACACAATCCTGTGACAATAACCTAGTGTTTTGGTGCATATTTTAAGGAATATTAACGAAATTAACTAAAAAATTAATTCTGCCTACCGGCAGTTACTTAGTATCTGTGCGTTGTGATTGAACGCGTAAGCGCTCCGTACTGCCCGGCGCTTGCGACGTTCTTCTCGCGAACTCGCCGACTCGCTGACTCTGAATGCCGGGGCCTTTACTAGTGTAAATTTATTATTGTATATGTCGGCGCCCGCGCGCCGCCTTAGCGAAACTGTAAACAACACGTACACCGACCACGCCACCGAGCGCGTCATTCGATGCCCCCACTCTCCCCACTACTTGTTCTGTCGGTATAAAAGACGTGAAACGATCATTCTAAAGGTTGTCTTGGCTCTGGCGTGGCTCGGTGCACTGGTTGTATCTTGCTGCTGGCTTAACTTAGACGCTTTGGATAATTAATTTGTGAAAACGAATTAATTATTATTCCGGGTTATAATTTGGTCTCTAGACTAATTGTACCCGGTTATTTTTGGTTACTTTATCGATTGTTACTTTATAATTATAGTTTAGTTTAATGATGAGAATTGTAAATTAATTAATATCAAATTATTATAATTAGAACTTTGATTTGCTGTTTCTCTGTAGTTGGTTGAATAAACTATTAAGGGTAAAAAAAACTAACTTTTTATTAATTATGGCCGATCCTATTCCTACATCAGAAGTGGGATCGGATCCACCTCCACTTCAAAATCAAACTCCTCCACTTCAAAATAGTTCAGCTAACTGCACGGAACAGCAAATGTCTCTTTTTTCTTCCGGTATGGAAGCAATTTTGTTAAAATTAACAAATAGTTTAAACCAACCTCCCGTCCAAGCATCTACCCCCTTTAAATTGGTGGCATTCGATCCCGATGACGCAGATTCCGACATAAAAGACTGGTGTACCTTAAGCGAAATGATTATTGAAAGAAAGAACCTGGAAGGTGTTGATCTCATTATTGCGCTCACTCACGCTCTTAAAGGTCGCGCCGCGACCTGTCTTACAAAAATACGGCCAGATAAAATGTCCTGGTCTGCGATTAAGGAAATATTAATTTCAAACTTTTCAAAACCCATGATGATGCAAGACTACTTTGATCAGGTCATTAAGTTTCGCCTTGGTAACCAGGAAAACCCAGCTGAAGCGGGTCTACGTTTATGGCAGCTTATAGAGAAAATCCCTAACGCAAATCTACCCGAAAAAGTTACAACGGGTTTTGCAATTTCGATTTTATCTCAATGTGATGATAAAATACGTCGCGAGTTAAACTCGGTAATTATTAATGATAAACATCAACTCTTTCGTACTTTGAGAAGCTTTACACTTAAGAGACGTAACGATGATTCTTTGATATCAGAAGTAGAACAAAAAAGGTTCCGTCCTTCTACACCATTTAAAGGTTCCTGTCATTTTTGTGGCAAAATAGGGCATCGGGGCAGCGAATGTCGAAATAAAATCCGCACAAACACTAAATACGCTTCTATGTCATCTAAACCAGACTCTTCAAAACCTAAGACCTACTGCTACATCTGCCAGGACACCAGCCACATAGCCAGCGCCTGCCCCAAGCGGTATGTGAAGAAAGGAGACGAAGCTTCGGGCAGCAAGCAAGTTAACCTATGCAGCAAACCATCTCGTGGGACTCTAGAAACTAGTGGTATGAAACTGTCATTTATTTTTGATTCGGGATCCGAATGCAGTCTTATTAAACAAAGTAAAAGCAACTTACTGGTCGGTGAAAGATTTCATGAACAAACAATTTTGAAGGGAATAGGTGGCAATAACATTGTTTCCTCTTTACAAGTAAGGAGTGAAGTTAATGTTCAAAAATTTGTCCTAGAAATCGTCTTTTACGTATTATCAGACGAATGTTTAAGTGAAGAGGTTTTATTAGGCCGTGATATACTGCAAAACGGAATATCTGTTGAAATTAGCAATGAGGGACTGACTTTCTTTAAATCCAAACTAAGTAACGTTTGTTCTAAACATACCTTTGACTCACAATACATAGATACTGACTTGATAGGTCATGATAAAGAAATTTTGATAAACATTTTAAATAAGTTCGCAGACCACTTTATAGATAAATTGCCGACTACACAAGCTAGCACCGGTATCTTAAAAATAGATTTAATTGATCCCAACATAATAGTCCATAGGCGTCCCTATAGATTATCTCCTACCGAATTAGATATTGTCAATGTCAAAATTAAGGAACTCCTAGACGCTAAAATTATCCGAGAAAGCTCATCACCGTTTGCAAGTCCTATTTTGCTAGTAAAGAAGAAAGATGGCAGTGATCGTACGTGTGTCGACTACAGGGAATTAAATAAAAACACACGACCTGATAGCTATCCCCTTCCACTCATTAGTGATCAAATAAATAAATTAAATAGAGCAAATTTTTTCTCCACCATTGATATGGCCTCTGGATTTCACCAGATTAAGGTTGACGAAGACTCCATAGAAAAAACTGCTTTTGTTACCCCCACTGGTCAATTCGAGTATCTAAGAATGCCATTTGGACTCCGAAATGCTCCACAGGTTTTTCAAAGAGCTATAAATAAATCTCTTAAAAAACTTAACGACGATAGAATCCTTGTTTATATGGATGACGTACTTTCTGCATCAGAAACTATCGAAGAAGGCTTAGCCCGACTCGATAAACTATTGGAAACCCTTTCTAAAACAGGTTTTTCTTTCAACTTAAAAAAATGTTCGTTTATGAAAACTAAAATTGAATATCTAGGGTTTGTCATATCTTCTGGACAAATAAGACCAAATCCACGTAAAATTGAAGCTTTAAAATCATTGCCGGCTCCCAACACTGTAACGCAAGTAAGACAATTAATCGGCTTAGCATCTTATTTCCGTCAATTTATTCCAAATTTTTCAAAATTATTGAAACCCTTATACCCCTTAACTGCCGTAGGCAAAGGGAAAATTACGTGGACACCTGAACATGATAAAATTCTTAAAATTATAATTGATTGCTTAACTACTGAACCTGTTCTCAAAATCTTTGATCCTTCCTTACCAATTGAGCTTCATACAGATGCAAGTAGTGATGGATACGGAGCAGTGCTAATACAAAAGATTGACAACCTACCACACGTAGTAGCTTATTTTAGTCATCGAACGAATGATGCAGAAAGTCGTTATCACTCGTATGAGCTTGAAACTTTAGCAGTAGTCAGGGCTGTGGAGCATTTTAGACACTATCTCTATGGCCGCCGGTTTACAGTTTTTACTGACTGCAATTCTTAAAAAGCATCCCATTCAAAAAAAGACTTAACACCGAGAGTGCACCGTTGGTGGGCTATTCTCCAGTCCTACGATTTTGATGTAGTCTATAAAGAAGGAAAAAATATGGCTCATGCCGATTTCTTGTCCCGTAACTTTGCATTGGAAAATCAACCTCCAAAATTTAAGCAAGCGCCAAAATTAGTTAACTTCTCTGAATTAGAAAGGGGATGGCTATTGGTAGAACAACAACGGGATTCCGAAATTAAGGATATCATTGCGAAACTTAGTACCAATTATTTTCCAATAGAAATATCGCACACATACGATGTACGTCAAGGTATTCTTTACCGTAAAATTGAACGTGGAAAGCATTCAAAATGGTTGCCTATGATTCCTAGATCCCTGACATGGACTCTAATCGGACACGTTCACAATGAAATAAAACATCTCGGATACGAAAAAACTCTCGATAAGCTATATGATCTTTACTGGTTCCCCAATATGGCAAAATTTGTAAAAAAATATGTCGATTCCTGTGTTATTTGCAAGGCATCTAAGGGTCCTTCTGGTGCTCAACAGGTCCGATTACATCCAATCCCAAAACCAGCTATCCCTTGGCACACTATTCATTTAGATCTGACAGGCAAGCTAAGCGGAAAAAGCGCACGAAAAGAATATTGTTCAGTGGCAATAGATGCCTTTACAAAATTCGTTGTTCTAGAACACGTTACTACTTTAAATTCATTTCATGCTGTTAAAGCAGTCAAAAATATAGTTAACCTGTTTGGCACACCCAAACGTATAATTGCTGATCGCGGTCGTTCATATGATAACTCTGACTTTAAGAAATTTTGCAAAGAGCACAACATCCAATTACACTTCATTGCCACGGGAACCAGTAGGGCTAACGGTCAGGTCGAGAGAGTAATGCGTACCTTAAAAAACTTGTTAACTATAATTGAATGTGATTCCGATAGTACATGGCAGGATCAATTGGGAGAGATTCAATTGGCCCTTAATAGTACCCGTTCTAGAGTCACTAAATTTACCCCTCTTGAACTGATGTTTGGTATACAAGGAAATTCCTTGGGACTATCTAAAGTAGCATCTAGTTCACATGAAGATGATACATCCAGACTAAACTTGGATGATATTAGATCTAGTGCCTCCAGCAATATCATTAAGTACTCAGAAGCAGACTCCCTACGATTTAATAGAGGCAAAGCTAGAATACGACCTTTTTCAGTAGGTGATTTCGTGTTTGTCAAATCTGAAGAAAGGCACCAAACCAAATTAGATAGAAAATTTAAAGGTCCATTTAAAGTAACGGCTATATTAGATAACGATCGCTACGAATTAAAACATATTGATGGTTCAAATCGAGTTTATAAATTTTCCCACGAAAATTTACGAGAGGTACCCCGGGGTCCAACTGAATTTCTTGAGATGGCCGAATATTGTAGTGATGATGACGAGACAACGCATCAATCAGATAACATTGCTCGTGAAATCGATTACCAGTTCGATAATGTAGAATTGAATGAAAATGATAACAGACCTGATGATGGTTCAGATACTATCTCAGTTAGTAGTGACCACACCATGACTGCACATTCTGATACCTTATCAGCACAATCTGATACAATGTCGGCTAGCTCTAATACAACATCTGTATATTCTGAACCTTTAAATATAGTGATACAAGCAGAAGTACATAGACCTAGTACTCCAATGTAATTCATTGAAGGGCTTGCGCCGGTCCAATAATCTGGCTGCAGGGAATCATAATTCCGGTCCAGCATAAAAGCTACAGGGAATAACAATTCCGGTCTAGCAAAGGCTACAGGGAATAAATATTCCGGCCTCGCCTCTAGAGAAAAACTACCATAAATCTGAAGGGTCAATTTGGACCGGACCAGATAATATTGTCAGGATAATCGAACGATGTTTTATTTTCTTCAGACATTTAAAAGCAAGCCGGGGCGCGTGCGAGGGCGCCCGCATGTCAGCATGGCCGTGTCGGCGCCCGCGCGCCGCCTTAGCGAAACTGTAAACAACACGTACACCGACCACGCCACCGAGCGCGTCATTCGATGCCCCCACTCTCCCCACTACTTGTTCTGTCGGTATAAAAGACGTGAAACGATCATTCTAAAGGTTGTCTTGGCTCTGGCGTGGCTCGGTGCACTGGTTGTATCTTGCTGCTGGCTTAACTTAGACGCTTTGGATAATTAATTTGTGAAAACGAATTAATTATTATTCCGGGTTATAATTTGGTCTCTAGACTAATTGTACCCGGTTATTTTTGGTTACTTTATCGATTGTTACTTTATAATTATAGTTTAGTTTAATGATGAGAATTGTAAATTAATTAATATCAAATTATTATAATTAGAACTTTGATTTGCTGTTTCTCTGTAGTTGGTTGAATAAACTATTAAGGGTAAAAAAAACTAACTTTTTATTAATTATGGCCGATCCTATTCCTACATATACAACAAAATATTGTTATTTTTGTTCTAAACTTGTTGCCTAAAGGTTGATTGACGGTCTCACTAATTTGAGTAGAGAAGCAACTGTAGTGAAATGTTCTGAATTTTCCATATCTAGTATTCAGCACGATAACCTGTACAAAGATTTGCTCGAGGAGTTTTCAGAGATAACCAAGCCGGTTTCGTACAAAGAACCCCCTAGTCATAATACATATCATCATATTGAGACTACAGGCCCTCCCGTATTTTCCCGCGCTAGGCCGTTACCACCCTATAGATATAAAATGGCGCAAGAGGAATTTAGGTTAATGCAGGAATTACGTATATGTAGGCCATCAAAGAGCCCATGGGCGAGCGCGCTGCACGTCGTGCCTAAGAAGGATGGCCAGATCAGACCCTGTGGCGACTATCGTGCACTCAACGCGATCACGAAGCCGGACAGGTACCCGATCCTAAGGCTACAGGATTTCACCTATGGACTAGCAGGTAAGAAAACTTTTGCATTTTTTTTTAGATATTAATAGAGCCTATCATAATATTCGCGGAGCACCGCAGGTTGTAGAGAAAACGGCTATTATTACCCCATTTGGACTGTTCGAGTTTCCTAGAATGTCATTCGGTTTGCGTAATGCAGCGCAAACATTTCAGAGGTTTATGAACAATACGGTTTTACAGGGTTTAGAGTATTTAAATGGAGAACGGAAAGGAGAATGTTCGTACCTATTCTGTTACATAGATGACGTAATCATTGCAAGTACTGACGCCGAATTGCTTCGAAAACATCTAAGACTTGTTTTTAGCAGATTCGAACAGTTTGGAATAACTATTAATCTGTCAAAGTGTTGTTTTGGTAAGCCGGAAATAGATTTTTTAGGTTATAATGTTAGCCCGGAAGGGATAAAACCTTTGGAAGACAAAAAGAAGGCTATACAAGGTTATCCCCGGCCGGAAACCGTCGAACAGTTGCGACAATTTCTTGGAATGGTAAATTTTTATAGGCTACACATAAAGCAAGCGGCAGAACACCAGTCCGAGTTAAATAAGTTTTTGCATAGAGCCAAGAAAAAGGATAAGTCTAAAATAACATGAGACGATAAGGCCACGGCGACTTTCGAGCAGTGTAAGGCAAGCTTACAAAGCGCCATTATACTAGCTTATCCAGAGGACAAAGGTAGACTGTCTCTAATGTGTGACGCATCCAATACATGCGTGGGGGCAGTGCTACAACAAGGAGTCGCCGGGAAAACGAAGCCTTTAGGTTATTTCTCTAAGAGACTATCGGAGGCCCAGCAAAAATACAGCACTTACGATCGAGAGCTATTGGCAGTTTATTTAGCTATTGTACATTTTAGAAACATGATCGAAGGTCGGGAGATTACTATTTTCACGGACCACAAACCATTAACGTATGCTTTTTCTAAAATAGGTACCGAGCGAGAGACCCCACGGCGCACAAGGCAGTTATTCTATATCAGCGAATTTACGAGCGACATACAATACGTCAACGGTAACGAGAACCCGGTTGCTGACGCGCTATCACGAGTAGAGTCCGTTGTTTGCCCAACGTCTATCGACTTCGACGAAGTCGCACGGGCACAGGACACAGACGATCAAATGGCGCGTATGTTAGCAGAATCACGAGGTAACATTATATTAAAACAAATTCATTCACCGTTGTGTAATAAAACAATTTATTGTAACATTTCAGATAAACAGGTAAGACCAAATCTCCCACAAGAATTTCGTAAATTAGCTTTCAATACAGTACATAACATAAGAGTAGTATATTATTGGGCATTCTGTCCCACTTGTTCGCTCATGCTTGCGCATTCGCGACGTGGGACAGAATACTTAATAATATTTCTGGTAATTAAATTGTACACGACGTCGGATGGAATACGTAACTACAGTTTTATAATGAAAATTAATAAATAATTACGAATGAATGCAAACCAGTAGAAGTTAGCTTCACACCACCCGTTTATAGTTGCGACTAGCAATGCAAAACGGCTGCAGTAAACTTCATGCGAAAGGTTTCAGCTGAGAAAGGAAACATCATGTACAATATATTATTTTATTATACTTATAGCATATTTACAGGTTAATTCGACATAAATGTTGGTTGGTTCTCACACATTGCATCCACCGATTGCACTAGAGACTGAAGCTTGCGGTGTATCGTCGTTCGTTTAGAACTTTATCCGAACTTTCTTCCAGAGATCAAGTGTGTACAGTGTAGTGAACTATACATTAGCTTAGGTTAGATTTAGTTCAGTAGTTTGGTAAAGTATGTAGTTTGGTAGTTCTGAGTGTGCTTGAGAAAACTCTGTATGTAGTTTTAAATGTATTTATTTAATAGGTCAAATAAGCAGTATTATATATGAAAAGAGTGATTCTCACACGCGTATGTACGCTAGCCGGTTAAGGTGCACACTAAACTCATTACTGCGACGAAAAGTAATTGCTGCCGATTTGCGTAATCAGCTAAAAATATATAAGTGTACGTAAACCGTACATATTCCCAACCCGAGAAAAAATAAAAAAACTACTAGAAATACTATGTAAGAATCACCCGTACAAAGCAAAAAATAGTTAAAAAATAGTAAACATGTACAATCATAACATTGCATTATACGTTTAGGTTTCTAAAAATTAAACTCTACAACTAAGGTAGGCTTAGAACGTGCACAGTTGGCGGCCACTGTCGCCTTGGCTCCATCTCGTGTCCTTGGATGCGGGCGCTCCATCATAGAGCGCGACTTGAACAGCTTCCTTACTCCGGTAGTAGGTTTGATAAACTGCATCTCAATTTCCTCAGTTGTAACTTGAGAGTTGCTGTTGTTACATGGTTTTTTGTGGCAGTAACCATGTTTACTGGCCACCCATATGGCTATTGCTACTCCAATAACAGCCAGCAAGAAGTATGAAATGGCGTAGTGATGTATGTCGTGAGTTGTTATCGTCCGCGTTAGGAGCTCTTTGTCCTTTAGGTATTGCAGACGCTTTTCGACCACTGTAATGTCTTCGTTATGGTTTGTTACCAGCAGCAGTGTAGAGTGTGTGTTGACTATGCCATTTATTGTTCTATCCAGAGAAGGAATTTGAATGTCGTAATCCAGCTTTGCGTTACTGTAGTAGTGGTTATGTGAGTGTATTTTTAAGTCCTTCGTTTGTATAAGACATCCTTGTTTCAGGGACACTATAGATGACGTATTGATGATTTTGATTTGATTTGTCAAGGTCTTTATTTAAAACATAAGTTGATACAATCCTGTTTACAAATGATCTTATTCTATTTGCATACAAAACATGGTTTATTTCGTTACGTAGGCTATTTATCGCCTTTACAAACATTCGTGCATATTTTTATTATCTGTAATTACATTAATTTGTTTTTGATGGTTGAAATCGTTACAGATTGTCAATATGTGCAAGTCTTAGTATGGACCCACATAATATGTACAGTGATAGTGGTACAAAATGTACGTTTTATTATAATATGAAGTTGTTATAAAATATAAGGTGAGTAGCGGGTAGATGTGCATAAAAATCACGAACACACGGCCGGTCGAGCGGCGTCGGCTAGTAAGCGAGCTATCGTCATGATACGTCACGAAGGAAATAGTGATGGGGGAGTCGATATCGATTGTAAGTTCGAGCATAGGACAAAGTGCATAATCTGGTTTTACCAATTGCTGATACT
This sequence comes from Autographa pulchrina, assembly GCA_905475315.1. Lineage (NCBI taxonomy): Eukaryota > Metazoa > Arthropoda > Insecta > Lepidoptera > Noctuidae > Autographa > Autographa pulchrina. Next base: position 9,427,824 of record FR997761.1, on the reverse strand, counting down.
AGTATATTACTATGTTGCGGGTTTTTATGTAAATAAAATTTGCGCGAAATTTTCATAATGAAATCTTTTATAAATGGATACTTAATATGGTTGTGGAGTCTTTTTAGGTTTGTGCGAAATGGTGTGTTATATGATAATTTTAAAGCTTTATTTTGAATGACTTGAAGTTTGTTATACTTGGTATCGGCCACACTTGACCACACAGGTGCTGCGTAGGTTAAGCAAGGTCTGACCAATGTAGAATAGATAAGCAGTTTAGTAGAGGGACTAAGGGTGGACTTGCGATTTAGAATAGGTTTTAGTGAATTAAGAGCTTTTGCACCTTTCCTCACAGTCAATTCAATATTTTTATTCCAGTTAAGTTTCTTATCTAGTATTAAGCCTAAGTATTTAACAGATTCGCGCCAGGTTATCTGAAAATCGCCTATCTTGACGAGTCGATTTGGAATTGTTCTTTTGCCGGTGAAGAGTATACCTTCGGTTTTGTCTGAATTCACTTTCAGTTTCCAGGTCTTAAAATATTGGCTGAGTAAGTCCAAAGAAAACTGCAGCCGCCCAGCAATTATGTCGACATCTCTGTCAGTCGTGAACGTGGCAGTGTCGTCAGCATAGATGGCTAAGTGTGTATGAGCCTGTTTAGGTATATCATTTAGGAACAGAATGAAAAGATATGGTCCAACTAGCGAACCTTGAGGGACACCAGCTGGGATAGTTTTAGGATCAGAATGTTCTTTACCCACATAAACAGAGAAAGATCGATCACTTAAGTAATTCTGGATGAGTTTTACTAAACAAATAGGTACTTGCTGTTGTATTAATTTGTGTAGTAAGCCGGCGTGCCAAACAGAATCGAAAGCTTTTTCAATATCCAACAAAATCATGCCTGTGGAAAGACCGCGGTTTAAACCATGGGTTACATGTTCAGCCACCCTAGCCAGCTGTTGCGTGGTCGAATGTGTGCTTCGAAATCCAAACTGTTCTGGTTTCAGGATATGCGCTGTTGATTTAGAGAGACGAGTTAGGATAACGGACTCCAGAAGTTTCCCTATGCTTGGTAAGAGGCTAATTGGGCGATAGCTTGATGGAATGGACTGATCTTTTCCAGGTTTCCTAATGGCTATGATTTTGGCGTGCTTTAAGGACTTCGGAAAGTATGCAAAACGCAGGCAACCATTGAATATTTTTGTCAAATACACAATTGCCTTTTGAGGGAGGTTTTTCAGTAGAACATTCCCCAGGCCGTCAAAACCAGGTGCTTTATTGGACTTTAGCTTTCCTACAAGTTTTCTGATTTCATTTGGCCTAACCAGGGTTGGGTAGTCATTGGTCTGATATGTGTCCAGCATACTAATTGATTTATTAACTGCTTCTTCAGTAGCAGCGTCGGCGACCCAATGTTTGGTCAAATTCATATTTTCTAGAAAGGCTTTGGCTAGGGTCTCACATTGTTCAAGTTCTGAGGAGGTGGTAGTGTTATTAGGTAATGATAAAGGGGGTATTGTAAAGGTCTGATGGTTAATTGACTTAACTATTCTCCATAAGTCGGAGGAAGGGTTGGTTATTTTGGACAGTTTATTGTTCCAGACATTATCATTTATGATTTGGATCTTGGATTTAATACATTTCTGCATGTGGTTGACCAAGGAGAACAGCTGACGACGCTGGTACGAATTAGATTCTTCCAATGCCACTCTACGAAAACGATTTTTGATCTTTATTTGTGACCTAATTCGTCGAGGGAGTTTATAATCACCATTGCTGGATATTTTTGGCACGGCTGCATCTCTTGCTTCTGTGATGGATTTGGTTATACGTTCAACAGCAAGGTCAATAGCTACAGGGGAGTTATATGTCGCTTGATTTAGAGTTATGGACTCATTGATATGAGATCTATAACTTTTCCAGTCCGCCTTTCTGTAGTTAAAAATGATACGCCTGCGCCTGTTGACTTTGCCTTCTACAGTAAAGAGAACAGGTAGGTGGTTGGAAGAAAGGCCAGAGATTACTTGAGGCTCCGAGAGATGGTGGACAGAGTTAGCTAGAATAATGTCTGGAGTGGAGGGTACGTGTGTGCTGTGGTAGTGGACTAAGGTTGGGCTGGCAGGTGCATGAATATCATAGTCGTGGTTGAGCATGTGATCGAAAAGAACTTCTCCGTGGACGTTGGATTGGGAGCAGTACCAATAGGGGTGTTTAGTGTTAAGATCACCCATAATTAGTGTTTTTGGGTGAAAATTAATAATTGCATCCAAATCTGACGCTAGTAGTGATAGATTGGGAGATTGGTAGGCTGAAATAAAAGCGATTTTGTTATTTGATAGGGCTAGTTGTATTCCTACACATTCCAGATTTTGTGTTGGAGGGGGGTTTAATGAGATATGTGCTATGTCTGACTTAATTAGGATTGCCACTCCCTGGCCGTGGCCATTAGATTTTTTATCACGTCGATAACAAGTAAAACCAGGAGTATATAATTTGACGTTGGGGGATATTCTGGTCTCTGACAATGCTACAATATCAATAGATAGCTCACTTACCAGATCCAACAGTTCCGAGAGTTTGGAGCGAATGCCGTCAGCATTCCAGTAAAGGATACGCAGCTTAAGATTATTACACATACTGACCGAGGTTGGTTAAAATTAAAATAACTTTATCCATCATATTATTGCACCCTATAAATTGGTTTTTGATGGATTTAATTGTCATGAGTATGGCTAGCATGTCAGCTGTTGCCTGGTCTTGTATGCCTTGAGTAGTTTCTTTTTGTGTATTAGCAGCAACTGAGTTCCATGGTCGCTCATCCACTATATTGGTCTTGGGTAGCTTCATAGTCTTGGCTTTTAGGTGGTCTTGACGTTCCCGCAGAATCTTCAAATAATTTTCGCGCTCTTTGCACTGTCGAAAATTTGCAGGGTGATTTCCACCACAGTTGCAGCATTGAGCAGGTTGGTCCCGGGTCTTTTTTGGGCAGTCTTCAGTAAGGTGGGAATCTGGACATTTCACACAGCGTGGTGGCAAATTGCAGTTCGTAGACGAATGGCCGAAACCTTGGCATCTGTAGCACTGAGTTCCGTAACGATTGTTGCTTCTGTATTTCCGGATCTGCACTACAGTGTTACACAGGAGCCTGATCTTGCAAAATTTGGAAAAATCTGCACCAGGCGGCAACTGGACTAAGAAAGGAGGGCAGTAAGAGGTCTTCTGTGCAGGCAATTTCGGCTGGAAGTGTGTTCTCGACATAGTCGGGAAGACCGAAGATTACTGCTTTGTACATTTTCTCATCCTTGCGTGAGTATGTGTGGAAGGCGACATCCAGGGTACGAAGGCCTTCTTTGATGGCTTGATGGCTTTCAGACGTATGACAAATAACAGCCACTCGATTATTGCGTCGATACTGCAGATGAAAATATTTCGAGTAAGACATTATTGTGGTACTGATGTACTCGTGCGTCCAGGTTGGTTGTATTTCCAGGACAATGGGTGGGAAGCGGGTGGTCCTCTTCTTAGCAGCATCATGAAGTCTGGTGGAGTCAGCTGCAGAGGCTTGGTTGCCAGGCAATGAGCTGAATCTATTCGATGTTTTTACAGGTTCTGGAAGATGTTGTTCAGCTGGACGCGCAGCTCTTCTGGGAATTTTCCATTCATTAGGGTTAATGGGCCCTTCGAGAGGACGTTTTCCAACAGAGTTGGAGCGTGTCAGAAAACGCTCCATATCGACAACTTTTTATCGACCGTGTTCCCATCACTAGTCGTGATGCGGAGTAACTAGGAGGGGGCTATAGACGTTACAAGGCGTGCGACTAATACGAGCGCGCAAGCCGAACTGAATGGGACGTATTGATGGCGTGCACTCTGACGTCTCCTTCGCACACAGTGCGTATATTGCACGAGTCGCAGCACGACTAGCCACGTGTTTGTGTTGTGTAATTCAATCCAGTCTGAGTCGCATTTCGTTTTCTTTGTGATACAGGATGAAGTTGATTGATGTCCTAATAGTTTGGCTTCACAAGGTGCATTGATGTTTTGTAGATTAAAAATTGGTAGGTTAAAAATACAAATAAAATTATCCGTTTGCCGTTGAACGCAATTATTTAGTTCCTTAACGTTAAATCTGACGTAAGTATTTTTCTCTAAATTCACAGCAAGGTACGTCGATGACACAGCAACAATTGTCATCTCGTTCGCCTCGTAAGGGCGATTCATAGGCAGAGGAAAAATTTTATATTATTATACAATAAATTCTTCATCGCTCGCCAATGGAATGTGAAGCTCATACATAAAATACTTGTCGGTAACTCGAGCCTTGACGTAAATCAATTCATATAAATCTTTTATTTCATCTTGAATATTAGCCGCCGGCAAAGTCAATGTTTTGGGCAACTTTCCTGAGATAATAATGAGTTTGCTTTTTTTGGTTGAGGGTAGTTGAAGTGTCAACACAAAATTTTATAAGCTCTTGATTTTATTTAATTTTAAAATAGTAATTTTCATTTTTTTGTTTGTTAAATGGTTTAAAAGTCTTCATTTGGCTTTGGTACACTCACTTCTTTAATTTCTCTCACTCCTCTCACTGTTCCGGATAACCTATCTTGCATCAGCAACTTACAACACATCACAATCAATGGATCTGTACGCTAAGCTTACAAACAGCATGGAAGAGTTGACTGCGACATTCACCACCAGGATGAATCAGTATGAGGAGGAGCTCAAGTCTGCCGGTGGAGCTGAAGTTACTCACAAGACCATTGCCAGTCTGTCACGTGAGTTCACCGACTTCAAATCCTTAATTTGGAAAACTGTGAGCACGCTGAAATCCCAAATGGAGCTATTAATTGTTGGCCTTGACCGGCATGAGATGGCTTCACGCAAGCAGGTGTTGCTCCTTCACGGCCTTCCAGAGGACAAGGAGGAGGACCATGTGGCAGTAGCGGTCAAGACAATTGGAGAAAAGATGAAGATTGCTGATGTCTCTTCTTCAGATGTCGTATCTTGTCATCGTCTTGGTAGCACCACAGGCAAGCCCCGTCCTCTTCTTATTAGGTTTCATGGGCATAAGATACGGAATGATGTTTGGCGGGCAAAGACCACTCTAAAAGGCTCTGGTCTGATACTTTCCGAGTTCCTGACGAAGCCAAGGCATGACACATTTATGAACGCCCGCAAACACTTCGGCGTCAAGCAGTGTTGGACGTCTGATGGGAAGATAAACATCTTACTTCCTTATAAGACGCGAACTGCAAGAACTTATGGCGCAGTTCCCGACATCGGTGTTGGAGTCGCCTTCAGCTGGTGAGGTGACAAAGGGTGCCAGTAAGCCTCTTGATAAGAGGTCTCGAAAGCCTGCTAAGTAGTAAGGCACACGGATACCCACTTATTGTTCCCGTTTTGTCATTTTTACTTTGTCGGTATTTTTAAATTCAATTTGTTTCTATTAAAAACTTCTCAAACTTTATGATGCTATGACAGATTAATGACATTTGTTTGGTTCAGAAATTAGCTTATTAACCTCTTTTTACGTTTTATTAATATTATTGTGTCAACTCTCATGGTTAATCTTAAGGTTAATCTAGTGTCAACTGTCATTCTGTCTTTAGCTGTTTGACATTGACAAGCGCGTTCAGAAACTTATTTGACGTTTTGTTGTTGCGATTGATTAGTTTTAATATTTCTTTTTCAAACTGGCGAGTGCATCGTGAATGATTATTCAAAAGAAAAAGGTATTTTAAAATTTAACAAATTTATATTTATTTTTATTATTACTTATTTATTATATTTTATTTACTTATATGTTTAATAACTCAGATGACAGTTTTGCTTCTTGTTCTTCCTCTTATGCGTCAGACGTGAGCTTCGCCAGTGCGTTTAGTGACGATTGTTTGCATCTGCGTGATCAATTAACCTCTGTATTTTCTTCTTTTAACATTTTTTTTAATATAGTGCACATCAATGCTCAGAGCGTTCCCGCTCACCACTCTGACCTTATTTCTTCTTTCGACTCTAAGGTTGTTCAGGCTGTTCTTATTTCTGAATCCTTTTTAAAACCCGCACTTCCTTCTTCTCATTATTCTTTGCCCGGCTACAAGCTAGTACGTAATGACAGAACAGGCAAGGGTGGCGGAGGCGTGGCCATCTACCTTAGAGGCGATATTTTACATGATGTCATTGACAAGTCTCCGAGTGATTACTCGAAGTCAGCTGAGCATATGTTTGTTGAAGTTGTCTTCAACAATAGAAAGGTACTTTTGGGAGTATTTTATAGCCCATCATGTACGATAGATTATTTTACATCTTTTGAAAAAAAGCTTGAGCTGCTAACACCTTTTTTTTTTTTTTTTTTTTAAATAAATGCGGACAACATTACATACATTGCTCTGAACCCAAAGTAAGTAGCTAAAGCACTTGTGTTATGGAATTCAGAAGCAACGAAGGTACCACAAACACCCAGACCCGAGGCAATGTAGAAAATTAGGTTTCTACATTGACCCGTCCGGGGATCGAACCCGGGACCTCAGAGCTAGCGACACCTTGAAACCGGTGCGTACGCCACTCGACCACGGAGGTCGTCAGACCTTTATATGATGACACTATTATCCTCGGAGACTTTAACACGTGTCTGCTCAAGGACGATGTGCGTAGTCGTAAGCTCCGCGCTCTTGTCTCTTCTGTCAATATGAACATCCTTCAGCTTAATGCTACCCATCATTCTCCTCACTCTACTCCTTCTCTGCTTGATCTTATACTTGTCTCTGACTCTGGCAAAGTAGCTGCTCATGGGCAATTGTCTGCTTCCTTCTCTTATCATGACCTGATATACTTGTCATACAGAATTCGTCCACCTAAACCCAAATCTAAATTTCTTTTTCTTCGCAGTTTCAAGAATATTGATCTGGAGCGTTTGGGCTTTGATGCGAGCAAAATTGACTGGTCGCCTCTTTACAACTGTGATACCATGGACGGTAAGGTGCCTCATTTTTACACGACTGCCCAAAAAGGAGTGTTATATTTTCAGGGTTCATGTATATATGTATGTATGTATGTATGTTTTTGAGTTTCTTTATTCCACCATAACTTCTAAAAGGCTTGACCGATTTTAATGTTTGTGGCATCATTAGAAGCTTTGAGTTATCCCGAGTGACATAGGCTATGTGGACATTAAAAAATGGTCAAGTGTAAGTCGAAATCGCCTGCAAAGGGTTCCGAACGATATTTTTTTTTATGTTGTGTAATTTTTTTTTGTTGTTCACTAAAAGGTTTTAAATAAAAAAATTATAATTAAAAAAAATAAAAAATACGCCTGCCATGTCAAAAAAAAATAAAAACAAGTCAAATATTTGCAGTCGGGGTCGGATACTTGGAACAATTCATTACAGGTCCCCCGCCTGCAAATATTTGACTTGTTTTTATTTTTTTTTGACATGGCAGGCGTATTTTTTATTTTTTTTTAATTATAATTTTTTTAACAATTGTATTTTACAATTGTACGATAAGCACGCTCCCCTCAAAAAAGTTAGAGTGAGGCATCTTCCTGCTCCATGGCTATCAGAAGGCATCAAAAATGCCATGGCGAAAAGAGAAAGGGCGAAAAGATTTTATAAAAAGGATCCTACGGATGACAACTGGGCCCAGTATAAAAGGTTGCGTAATCGCTGCAGTCGCATGTGTAGAGATGCAAAAAGGCACCACATACATCACTCCATTCTAAATATTAATTCTTCACAGGTATGGCAATTCCTAAAATCCCTCAGTATCGGTAAAGCTACTAGTGACGAGGCCATTAATTTGGACCTTAACGCTTTAAACAACCACTTTTCCAAAGCACCCGTTACCTTGGATATTAGTTCTAAATCTACTACTCTTGCACATCTTTCTAATCTTCCTTTGCCAAAATGTACCTCATTCACATTTCAAGTCGTTGTGGAGAGAGATGTTAAAAAATCGATTCTTTCCATTTCCACAAAAGCGGTAGGTGATGACGGTCTGCAACTCCAAATGTTCCTTCCCATCCTTGAATATCTAGTTCCTGTTATCACCCACATTGTTAATTTCTCCCTGACAACAAGCTCCTTTCCTTCCGTTTGGAAAAAAGCCCATATCCTACCGCTTCCTAAAGTACACAATCCAACATCCATAAAAGAAAGAAAGAAAGAAAAGAAAGAAAGAAAAAACATTTATTTGATACAGGCACAGGACACACAAAAACAACAATAAAATAAAATAAAAAACTATAAAGATGAAAAGAAAGAAAGACAGAATAACAAAAACTAAACGAAAATAAAACAAGGGAAAATGTGCGTCCCACCTGTACCAAACCGGACATTGCTCAGCAAACGCTGTGATGTTGGTATTAGCATCACAGCACTGGTATTACGCAATGCCCGTGTAAGTGACGTCAGCGGCGTCGGCCGGGTCATGAACGCAATGCTTTTAAATTTTAATAAAGAGACAAATTGTGTTTGGGTGTAAAATACATAAATAATTATAAATAAATATTAATTAAATTAAATTAAGTCGCCCATATGGGATAAATATATAATGAACTGCTTAAATTGCAAACCCAAACCCGTCGCCGGTCGCCATATTGTTTGGTTCGAGCTAGCGTCATAGGCACTACGTCGTGTCCGCTCCGTTCATTCCGTATGGCGATTGGCGGCAATTCTTATAAAGAATTGAAGATGTGCACTGTGTATTATCACCACAAAGTGAAACACACGATACAATGATGACGCTGAGAAGATACACATAATTATAGCACAGGCGACAGGGCTACACCATTGAGGTAAGCTAACGGTTCATATAAACATTAAAAGTTATTATAAGAAGTTATCATTAAAATTCAGCAATACATAATAATATATGAATAAAATATTATGCTCATAAATAAGAAATTAATATGAATTATAAATTAAATTTAAAATGTGAGTGCAAATAATAAACATTAAAATTAAAAAAAATCCTAATACTACTAAAAATGGTGTCTTGACTTTATCCTTAAATATTTTCCATATAAAGACCTGGATGGCATGGACCAGCCATGGAACAGATGAAACAGCAGGAGGTAAAGGAAGAGCAGGTGGTTTGCCGCTACAAAATAACAATGACTCTTCCACCCGATGCCTGTCAGCTGTGACCTTTGAGGTAATTACTATAGTTTATATATAGTTATACTAGGTGTTAAATAAATGTAATGGATATGTTCAAATAAATATAATAAAAAACTACTTTTTACGGATTTTTTCGCGGTTTATATTTAGATTTTAGGTCCCGACGTTTCGACACCTTTGCAGGTATCATGGTCACGGGCAGACTGAGATGGCGTTCGTCTTGACAGTAGTTGTTGCTCGTTCTACCTTCATATTTTAACTAATTATTTGAGTTCCGACCTACGCAATATGAGCTCACTGTGTCTTGATGTCTTGCAGCGCTGCTCTTGGGTTTGGCCTTTAGTTTATGTATTATTGGGTCCCAAGTAGGTGATATCTTCCAGCCATCTTCTCTATTGAAATTAGGGTGTTTCTTAATCTCAATAGCCTCGCGAAACATCCTAGGTAGGAATTTGGGTTCTTTAGCGAGGATCTGTGGTTGGTCAAATCTAATATAATGGCTGGAGCCTTCAGCATGTTCGGCGACTGCAGACTTCGTTGAGCGACGGTGTTTCACATCAGCTATGTGTTCTTTAACGCGGGTCCCTATGCTTCGTTTTGTTTGACCGATGTAAGAGAGGCCGCAGTCAATATCATCTACTTGTCGATATCACCTACTTGGGACCCAATAATACATAAACTAAAGGCCAAACCCAAGAGCAGCGCTGCAAGACATCAAGACACAGTGAGCTCATATTGCGTAGGTCGGAACTCAAATAATTAGTTAAAATATGAAGGTAGAACGAGCAACAACTACTGTCAAGACGAACGCCATCTCAGTCTGCCCGTGACCATGATACCTGCAAAGGTGTCGAAACGTCGGGACCTAAAATCTAAATATAAACCGCGAAAAAATCCGTAAAAAGTAGTTTTATTTCAATGTCTAACATTCGCGTAAACCTAAGAAACCAATAAATATAATAAATATAAATATAAAATGTTGTAATGACAGCCCGTAGAACTATGTATTTAATTGGGTTTGTTTGTAATAAATATTTTTATACTAGGTGTTAAATAAATGTAAAGTATGGATATGTTCAAATAAATATAATAAATATAAATATAAAATGTTGTAATGACAGTCTGTAGAGCTATGTATTTAATTGGGTTTGTAATAAATATTTTTTTAGATTTTTAATAAATGTTAATTTGGTTTTCAGGCTGCGGATTGGTGGTGGGAGATCATTCCAACAGTGTGTAGCGGCATGTTTGAAACTACCTCTAAATGCTGCAGTCCTGTGCCTGGATACGGCTAGTGGATTTGTTCCTGATCTTATTTTATATTTCGAGTTTGTTTGACGCCAATTCAGTTTGTTATAGAGGCATAACACAGTATCGTCCAATTTCTATTCTCCCAGTCCTATCCAAGGTCCTTGAGGGCGTTGTTCAAGATCAGCTGTCTAACTATCTTTCCTCTAACAGCCTGCTGAGTCCGTATCAGTCTGGATTTCGTCCTGGCCACAGCACTGTTACTACACTTGTTAAAATTACCGACGACATACGATTGGCCATGGAGAAGAAGTTCCTTACTGTCCTGGTACTTTTGGATTTCAGCAGTGCTTTCAATTCAGTTGATTTTGACATACTCTTGGGGATTCTATCCTCCCTTAATGTCTCTCCTCCCGCAACGGCTTGGTTTGACTCTTATCTTCGGGGTCGCTCGCAGTCTGTTCATGCCACTGAGGTCTCCTCTGAGTGGTGCGAACTTACGGCGGGAGTTCCCCAAGGTGGTGTCCTTTCTCCTCTTCTTTTTTCCATATTTATAAATTCTATCACTACAGTTCTTTCTTCTCAATACCACTTCTACGCAGACGACTTGCAGTTGTATCGCCACAGTGATCTTGACAATATTGCCAATGCTATTGCCGCCACCAATAATGATCTTAGCAATATCTATCAGTGGGCTAAATCTTTCGGTCTGTTAGTAAATCCTTCCAAATCTCAAGCTCTCATTATTGGTGGTAGATATTTCTACAACCTATTGGATCATGAATCTCTTCCACCTATACTGTACAATTCGGCTCCAATAGCATACACCAAAACGGCCAAAAATCTGGGCGTACACATGGATTGCCATTTGTCATGGGATGCACATGTCTCTGAGGTAAGTAGGAGGGTCTTTTGCTCGTTTCACTCCCTAAAGCGTCTCCAAAAATTCCTGCCCTTCCAAACTAAAATCACTCTTGCCCAATCTCTTCTTCTACCTCTTCTGGACTATGCCGATGTCTGTTATCTAGATGCAACTGAGGAACTTCTAAATAAGCTCGAACGTCTCCAGAATTTGTGCATACGCTTCATTTTTGGTCTGCGGAAGTACGACCACGTGTCTGAATTCCGGGCTAGATTGAAGTGGTTGCCTATTCGGCAACGTCGAGATTCTCACATTCTCTGTCTTCTTTTCTCAGTTTTGCACAATCCTAAATATCCAGGCTACCTGAACGTTTTGAATTCTTGGTCCCCAGGGGCAAGCCTTGTCGTACGTCTTCTTCACTTCTCCTTCGCACTCCTCTTCACTCCTCTAGTCGTTACGACGAATCGTTTACTATTCGTGCTGTGCGCCTCTGGACCTCTCATTTCCACATTCCTTGCGCAATAGCCCCTCGCTGAACGTTTTTAGGAGAAAGATAAAAGAACATTTCCTTTCTATTTGAGTTATGTAGTCTATGTATGTCTATATTTAATATATATCATATTATATACGTACTATATGTAGTATTTGTGTGTATGACTATTAGTTTGTTGTACACTTCTGTCTGCCTCACAACTTGTTTGAATCATTATTTTCACTTTCACTCAAAGGTTTGCTGGAAGAAAATTCAATTTTGAGTTAAGCTCGCCTCTGTACATCGACTTTTATTAATGTATATATTTTTAAATGTTTATGTGTACAATAAAGAATTATGAATTATGAATTGCTGTATCAAGTTAACTGGAGTAAGTAGGTGAACATCGATTCTTCCTTTATAGGTGTCCATCAGGGTGTTGTAAAGAGTTTCCTGAATGTTTTCCAAGTTTGTTAGTAGTAACAAACAAAGATTGCTATGTATCCTTTGGATACTTTAATGCCTCTTCCTTTGTTTAATTTGACCTCCACGTGACCTGTGTAGTCGACCCCGGTGTGAGTAAAGGGGCGCGAAGGTGTCACGCGTTGAGAAGGTAGATCGGACATGAGCTGGTAGGTCTCATTTTTCTTAAATCGGTGGCAGCGTACACATCGGCGTAGTTGACTTTTTACCGCTCTGTTACCCCCTGCTATCCAATATTGTTGACGAATATAGGCGAGAGTAAGTCGAGCTCCCCCGTGTAGAGTTGCCGCATGAGCTTGATCGATTAACAACTGCGTAAGTCTGCTGTTTCTCGGAATGATTGCAGGATTTTTCATTCTAACAGGTAAATTTGTTTTATTCAAGCGTCCGCCCACACGTATGATGCTCCTCGTCCAAATAAGGGTATAATTTTCGAATAGAACTTTTGGTAGTGACAGGTTGACCTTCAAGTAATAAATTATATTCTAAGTTGAATTCCAGTCGTTGTATATTTTTCGTTATAATTGTCATAGATTTATTAAGTTCATGTATTGTTATTATTATTAGGCAATCGTCGGGCGGTTTCATGTTTCTTTGTTATTGTAGCGCTGTAAAGTGCATTAGCACCGAATCGTATAATCCAAGCGATAATGCGCGACACGTAACTCAAATTACTGTGTTTATTCAAAAACTCATTTATAATATTGTCTGTTTGGCTTAGGGCTGGCACTTCACGTTTTTCGTCGACCTTTGTTGTATATACAACGATTTTCTTCGGGTTTGCTCGTGAATGTTTTTAGTATTTCCGGACTGGACCACCATAACTGAGTGTTTACAAGTTGTTTCGGATATAAACCTCTGGTTGCACAATCTGCAGGATTATTTTTCGATTGGATGTAAAACCATTGGGATGCTGGTATCACTTGCGTGATTTTGATGACACGGTTTTCCACATATTTTTCGTATTTAGACGCCTCTCCTTGCAGCCAGGCTAGAACCACCGAGTTCGAGTCACACCATGCCCATACCGTAATGTTGTGCGTCGGGAGAGACTCAGTGACCTTTTTAACAAGTTGTGATAAAAGTAAGGCTCCGCTTAGTTCAAGTCGTGGCAGAGATAGTTTTTGTGCGAGTGGGGCAACCTTAGTTTTCGCTACCAGCAAACTTAGTACAGCCTGTCCACATTCATTTATGGCACGTGTATAAATTACACATGAGTAGGCCTTTTCACTCGCGTCACTAAATGCGAATAATTCAATAATGTTGTGAATGCTCCCAATCCAGCGACTTATTTTCACAGTTTTTAGGTTTTCCAGTTGACCTTTTAGTTTCAACCACTCATCCTGTATTTCAGAAGGTAATGACTCATCCCATGCTAGTTTCTCTGTCAAGACACGTTGAAAAATAAGCTTAGCTCGTATAGTAACCGGTGAGAACCAGCCAAAGTTAGTATAGTTGTGAAATTTGAGATAATAATAAGCGCTTCGTTAGTGGTTTTTCAGAGTTTTGTTTGATGTTCCAGCTAAACGTAAATGTGTCCGAAGTAGGATTCCAGCCAAGACCAAGAGTTTTCATGGAGTCTTCATCTTTAAAATCAAAGTTGGTTCTTGAAATCAGGTCTTCGTTCAAGTGTTCTAGCAGCTTGACACAATTACTTGACCATTTCCTTAGGTTCATACCTCCGCGTTGCAACAGTTTTATTAAATCAGTCTGTAGTTTTTTGGCAGTTTCTAGGCCCGCTAGTCAAATCATCGACGTAGAACTCGTTGCGTAATTGGTTGGCCGCTTCAGGGTATAAGTGACCATCGTCGTTCGCCAACTGTTGTAAAGTTCGCATCGCCAACCATGGTGCGCATTTTGTACCGTATGTTACAGTACATAGAGTGTATTCGCGTAATTGTTCGTTAGGCGAGTTTCTCCATATGATTTTTTGAATCGATTTTTGCTCGTCAGCTATCCATATACAGCGGTAAATTTTTTCTACGTCCGCCGTAAATGCATAGCGGTAAGTTCTCCACTTCAAGATGAGTGCTTGGATGTCCTTTTGGAGGTTGGGCCCTTTCTCCATCAAGCTATTTAAACTTTTGCCACTAGATGTTTTCTGAGACGCGTTAAACACTCTAACTCTTAATTTGGTTGTGGTAGATTCCTCTCGTAAAACGCCGTGGTGCGGTAAAAAATATCCAGTTTTGTCTGACGCTGTCTCAGACGCCGGCTCCATATGTTGTAATTTCAAGTATTCATTCATGAAGTTTTTGTACATAATTAATAGTTGTTTATTTTTATACAGTTGTTTTTCTTGTTTTAAAAACTGTGCAATAGCAGCTGATTTTGAGTTTCCAAGGTGTTGTTCATAGCACTGGACCATGGGTATCTTTACTATGTATTTGCCGTCGGGACACCTCTTAGTTTTTTGTTTGTAGTGTATTTCGCATTGATCATCTCGTTTTATGTCTTGAGAATTTTCAGTAATATCTTCACTCTCCTAGTATCTCGACAAATCTGACGTGTTTGCTAAAGTTAGGTGACAGTTGAAGGTTTTTAGTTTCCCGCACAAAATCCAACCCAGACAAGTTTGCTGCGCGATGGGTGAGTGATGGTCACCTTTCAAGACACCGTCTAAGATGATGTCCGCGTAAACATCAGCTCCCAACAGGAGGTCTATTGAGCCAGACTCCTTGTAGTTTGGATCGGCAAGTTTTAAGTTTTGTAGATGCGTCCAACCAGTACTCTGGAAAGTGCGGCCGGGCAACTTATTAGTTAAGCTTGTCAGTATCAATGCTTGTACATTGAACGTGAACTCTGAGTGTAGTGATTTACAGTTGAGATGCAGATGGCCCTTACAGTTACGCGACGTGGATCCGATTCCAGTTATAGCGGCGTCAAATTTGTTTTGAGGCAAGTGGAGTAGTTGTGCTGCATTTTCAGATATTAGGTTTGTTTGGGACCCTTGATCTAGGAGACCCCGTAAAGTTATATAGTTTCCATCGGCAGATTGCACCCTGACTTGAACTGTAGTTAATAAGATTTCAGTGTCATCAAATGCTAAGTGGTG
Organism: Autographa pulchrina; assembly: GCA_905475315.1. Taxonomy (NCBI): domain Eukaryota; kingdom Metazoa; phylum Arthropoda; class Insecta; order Lepidoptera; family Noctuidae; genus Autographa; species Autographa pulchrina. Next base: position 9,412,603 of record FR997761.1, on the reverse strand, counting down.
AGCGCCGGGTTGAGTTGATGTTGAAGGACCTGGATTCGAACTCCGGTCCTGCTCCCTTCTATTATTTGGTTCATTGTAGGAATGTTTATTAAAATGTAATAATGTATGATGTTTATAATTGCATTCGCGGCACGTTTTCCTCGAATTACATGCGGCGCCGCCGTGGCTGTATAGACAATTTTTGCATACTTTAAGTTTTATAACAGTTTTATTCCGTTGTGCAATATCCATATCGATGAATTCGTCACATTGCATCAACACGTGATCCTTTTGACAAAGAGGGCATTGCCCGTAAGAAGTATGGAAAATTTTTGAGTAGTCAAATTTTTTCGTCTCTTGTTGTTTGTTAGAAAAATAATTGGGCTTATAGTTGTTGCTCCAAGACTTGTTGTTAGGCCTTCGAGTTTTGTTTTCAGTAGATTCTTTAGAGCAGCTTTTTGCAGTTTCGTAAGCGAGAAATTTGAGTTCTAGGAAGCGTAGGAATTCCTCTAAGTCCGGCAATTCCCTGTTATTCTGGGTTTCCTTAGTGTATTCGTTTAGAGTGGAGGAATCCAATTTTTGTGACATATTGTAAACAATCATTGGTTCCCACCTCGATACGTCAACTCCCATGTTGCCAAGGCCGTTCAGGCACTCTGTTATTACATCGTGCATGCGTTTCAAGTTGTTGGAGTTTGGTTGTTGGATAGCTGGTAATTGCTGCATGGTACTCATGAACGATGTGAACTGAAGTTGACGGTTGTTGTACCGGTGAGATAATATCTCCCAGCATGAATCGTAGTTATCAGCACTGATAGACAGGTGATGGACGAGGCGTTCTGCTTCACCCTTAAGTTTAGTTTTTAAATACTGCATTTTCTGCGCTTTTGAAATGCTCGGGTTGTTGTGAATAGTTTCAAGAAAGATGTCCTTGAAGGTAATCCAGTGAATATAGTTTCCAGAAAATTCCGGGACATCTATTTTTGGTGCGGATCGCTGATAGTGCATAGTAGACCAAATTTTGCTGTTCAGCTCTCGTTTCAGGTTATCATATTTCTTTTCAAGGGTTTCGTATTTTTCGTTGTACTCTGCGCCCAAACTAGACACCTTTAGTTCGTCTTCCAGCTCCCAGTGTATTTTTTCAATCAGATCCCATTTTGCTTTCAAGGTTGTAAGATGTTCTTCGAACTCCCCCTTGTCAGTTATGTTACTAATGTCTATTTTCGACATAGCCCTGTTAAAGCCTTAAAATTACGTTCTTGTTGAGTTATTAACTTTTTTAGGTCATCCTCGGTTTCTTCGTGCATGAGCCCGGTTAAGTCAAAATCTAAATTTTGTCCTTGTTGTGTACGTTGAAAGGTTAACAAGTCTAAGATATTTTTCTTAGTTGAGTCGTACATATTCTTAGTTTTCTCGTAAATATCGTTGTTAAAATATCCCATGTTTTTGTTTTCAACCCTTTCTAAAAGTATTTGATGTAGTTCATCAAAGCTCAACCATAGTTTTTCTAAGTTAGTCAAACGTTTTTCCAGATAGGCTACAGTTTTTCTGGTAATGCTATCTTTTTTATAGTTTGTACACAATGTTTTAATGTCTTCAAAGATGCCGACTTGTTTGGTTAGTTGCAGCTCCATGGTAAGTAGTTAAGTTTTGAGTAATAGGTATGCAAGTAGTTATAGTATCGTAGATAAATATCTTAAGTTAAGTTGTAGGTTCCAGGATAATTGTGTTCTGGATCTCAAGAAGAATGTGGCGATAGTTCCGTAGTTCCGCTATTCTCCAACAATGTTTCTTCGTTTGCTTTTTGTAGAAACTTGAAGGTTTTTTGATGCTCAGTAAACCTGTGCCCTCGTGATGACACTCGACTCTCAATCTGGACTGGTGGAACCCGCTTGTGGGAGGCCAGCCTAACCGATTCGCTATCACACTTTATGAGATACACAGGTCACTCAACATCCGGCTCGAAGGACTATTTAATGTACAGTGTAGTGAACTATAATAATAATAATAATAATAAAATTTATTTAAAAATACAGCCATACAATTTTCTTAACCTAATAATAAATAAAATTTCTTATAACCAGTATGATGGCGGGAGAATTGAAACGTCAATGATGGATGACAGTTGGTGTTTATTTTTATTCCAACACAAGTACATACAGTTATTTTACTTATATGGTAGGTATGCAATTAAAAAAATAGTACTGATGAAGCCTATTCGTGGTCCTAGGGATGGACTGCGGGACTATCCTATCCCTTAACCTCCTAGCTATGCTATTCCTGAGGGCGACGGTGATGAAATAATGCAAGACTTTTGAGATTAATAAAGGAAATATATTAAATAAGAGTTTTACAAATTCGAGACGTCACGGTGCTAGCGCTTATGTACGAACAAGAAAGAAAAGGTTCTAGAAAAAACATCACGTCAGCGCGTGTGTGATTGCTCCTTTTTTAAACGTAGGCGCTTTTGTTTGCGTTCTATTTTCCAACACCCTCTTCTGGACGCAAACCCAATGCGACTGTAAAGGCCTGATGTTTGGGTCGCTGTAGTCCTTTCGTGAACACATCAGCCAGCATATCTTGTGTGCTTTTGTAGCGCACGTGGATTTGTTTGTTAGAAATACGCTCCCTTACAAAATGATAGCGTATGTCGATGTGTTTGCTTCTGGCATGGTAAATATCGTCACCTGAAATACTGATAGCACTCTGATTATCGCAAAACATGACAATTGGTATACCTGACATAGAGGGCCAGAAATCTTCTTCCAATTGTTTGAGCCAAATAGCCTCTTGTGTTGCCGTGGAGAGTGACATGTACTCTGCCTCGGTGGTAGACAACGCTATTGTAGGTTGCCTTTTAGAACACCAACTAATAGCGGCGCCCTGAAATGTAAATACATATCCAGAACATGATCTTCTGTCTTCAGTATCGGTGGCCCAATCTGCATCACAGTATCCTTCAATATTGGCATCATTTTTCTTAAAGGTAAGTTTATAATGTTGTGTTGCCTTTAAATATCTTAGTACTCTTTTTGTTGCCGTCCAGTGCTGTGCTGTGGGTTTATTATTGAACCGGCTTAATTGGTTTACAATAAACGCGATATCCGGCCTGGTGCCTTGTGATAAATATAAAAGACATCCTATTAGTTCCTGGTATGGAATATTTTTTAAAATATCGTCGTCATTTTCAGCCTTTTTAAAATGCAGGTTGGCTTCACACGGTGTATACGCTGGTTTACAGTCATTCATATTGAACCGAGTAAGTATCTTTTCTATGTATAGGTTTTGATCCAAAGAAATTTCGTTTTGAGTTTTGTTATAGTTAATTCTAAAACCTATGCAACATTTGGCTTCACCCAGGTCCTTCATATACAATTTCGTGCTCAGCTTGGTTTTTATCATTAAGGCAGTTTCTTCATTATTAAAAAATAATAATAAATCATCAACATATACTGTGAGAATGAATATGTCCTTTTCATTGACAATGCGTTGATATATGCACGGATCTACTTTAGAGCGTGTCATTCCAATTTCTAGTAGAACTGCATTCAGCTTTTTGTTCCACTGTCTACTAGCCTGTTTAAGGCCGTAGATGGACTTTTTTAATTGGCACACTTTGTTACCTTGTTCAAAATATGGTGGCTGTTCCATATAAATATCTTCTTGGATGTCACCTTGCAAGAACGCCGTCATAGCATCCATTTGGTGTATTTTTAAATTAAATTTTACAGCCAATCCAAATACATATCGCACAGACGTGTAACGCACTACTGGTGCATAGATTTCATGATAATCAATACCCTTCTTTTGTTGATATCCTTTAGCAACAAGTCGTGCCTTATATTTCGATATGTTCCCAGTTTCGTCTGTTTTCGTTTTGTAAACCCATTTGCATGGAATTACCTTTTTATTTTTCGGTAAGTCGACCAATGTCCAAGTGTTATTCTTTAGTAATGATTTATATTCATCCTCCATTGCATGTATCCATTGATCTGCTGTGCTACTTTCGAGTGCTTCGGAAAGGGTCTGTGGATCCTTATTTAAGATACTCATAGCTGATTCACTATTCATACACATGAAGGATGCATTATCTTGGAGAGCGCTGGCTCCATGAATTTCTTTTTTATGTCTGGGGCGGAGACGATTTTTATCAAATTGCGGAATTTCAAAACTTTCATCGGGTATATATGATTCATCTTCATTTTCAGGATCAGAGTAGACAGAAGCTGGAGACAAGGACGAGCTGACGGGTGTTTCATCATCATCATCATCATACTTGTCCTCTTCTTCCTTTTCATAATCTGAAGGTAAGTACACCGTTTGTGTTTTATTATTTGTTGTTTCTTCATTGCTCTTGCTTTCATTTGTGTTACTTGTATTTTTGTTGCTTATTATTATTTTTTCTTTTTCAGGTACAGATGCTTCATTAATTATATTTCTTTTTACAGTGGCTTCGAGAAATACGACATCTCTGCTTGTTACAGTTTGTTTATTTTTAAGGTCTATAAAACGGTAGCCCTTTACACAGTCACTGTAACCAACGAAAATCAATTCCCGAGATTTTGGATCTAGCTTTTGGCGTCTTTCTTTAGGTATGTGTACCATTGCTTTGCAACCAAAGATTTTTATATGACTTAAATCCGGTTTCTTGCCTGTCCATATCTCCTCGGGAGTAACGTAAGAAAGCGCTCTCGTCGGTGAACGATTTATGATGTGTGCTGCTGCCACAACAGCTTCTCCCCAGAAGTTGTTCTGTAATTGAGCATTCAATATCATACATTTAGATCTTTCTATGAGAGTTCTATTCATACGTTCACTCACGCCGTTTTGCTCCGGCGTATAAGGATTGGTAGTTTGATGCAATATGCCAAATCTCTTGAGATAATCGTCAAATTTTTTTATTTACGTATTCTCCGCCATTATCTGTCCTTAACTTCTTAATCGTTTTGTTCAGCTCATTTTCTACTCTGTTTTTATATTCTATAAACTTATAAAGTACTTCTGCCTTACTTTTAATTGTGTATACAAATACTTTACGTGAGAAATCGTCTATGAATGAAACAAAATATCGGGCACCTCCAAGTGATGCGGTCTGCATCGGTCCACATACATCAGAGTGGATGACTTCTAGCAACTGCGTTGCTCGGGAGCCTTCACTTGGTAATGACTGTCGGGTTTGCTTTCCTTCAATGCAACTTATACATGTTATATTTTCATTCAGCGGAGACAATTTTACACCGGTAGTACAATCAGGCATTCTATTTATATCGGTAAAGTTTAAATGGCCCATGCGTTGGTGCCACAAGTATGCATCATTTTCAGTAACAGCGGGCATGGCTTGAGCATTTTTATGTATTATGTTTAATTTATACATATCATTTATTAACTGAGCATCGGCTATCTTTTGGCCATTTCTATTTAATATTTCACATCCATCATTGTTGAAGTGGATGTTGCAGCCATTTTTTATCATTTTGCTGACAGATATTAAATTTGTAGATAGTTCAGGTACATAGATAACGTCTCTTACCTGTATTTTGTTTATATTGCCTTTTGCATCTGATACATAAACAGTTACATTACCACAACTCTCAACCTTCAGTATTTTATCATTAGCTATTCTGATGCTTGTTATAGGTGGTGATGTGACATCCTCGAGCCACTCTCTGTGTGACGTCATATGCATCGATGCTCCACTATCCACAAACCAGTTCAGCGAGTCATTTGATGTGGCCGCTGAAAAAGCTGCAATAAAACCATTATTTTTATTATCAGTTTTATTTTTATTGTACCAGCAGTTTTTACTCATATGCCCGTATTTGTTACAATGAAAGCATCTTGGTCCTTTTGATCTGTTTTGCCCACTTTCACCCTTTTTAGGTTTTTGTTTTCTGGAGTTTGAGTAAAATGCAGTTGTGTCCATTGTTTTTACTTCCTGTAGTAATTTTGTCTTAATGGAATCGGCACAAATTTTTACTCCTGAACTCTCAATTGCCATAATCATTGGCTTGTACGTATCCGGTAAGCCAGCTAGCATTAACGTTCCTAACCATTCATCGTCTACTTTGAATCCAATGTTTCTCAAACGATGTGCAGATGTCATTATTTTGTTTACATAGTCTTCTATGCTTGAACTACTTTCTAATGTTGTATTAATTAAATCCTTTAACAAGCCAACTTTACGAGTCAGACCCGAATCCTCAAAAGCTCGCATTAAATTTTCCCAAACCTCTTTGGCTGTAGTAGCTTCTCTTATGTGCACATATATTATCGGATCAATAAGTAAAATAAGTTTTGACTTAGCTTTAACATCCTTTTTTTTGTCAACCGGCTTGCCACTTTCTGTTTCAATGCATTCCCAAAGGTCATCCAATTGCAAGTAAGCCTTTACTGCAAAACTCCAAGTGGTATAGTTTTCTCTTCCAGTCAGTTTTTCTATGCTCATTGAGTTATTATTCGTTGCCATTTTAATGAATATTGTTAGAATGTATGCTGAAAAAAAACTTGATGCCGGTGATGTTTTGAGGTTATAATTTTACTTTTACTTTCAAATATTGCTTTAGAAACAATATAATATTTGATAACTATTACACATAGGTACGGGGCGGCCCATAACCTGATGAAATAATGCAAGACTTTTGAGATTAATAAAGGAAATATATTAAATAAGAGTTTTACAAATTCGAGACGTCACGGTGCTAGCGCTTATGTACGAACAAGAAAGAAAAGGTTCTAGAAAAAACATCACGTCAGCGCGTGTGTGATTGCTCCTTTTTTAAACGTAGGCGCTTTTGTTTGCGTTCTATTTTCCAACAGACGGGGCCTCCGCTCAGTTCAAGCTTGGACAACAGAAGTGACTGCGGGGCTATCGACCTCTGTGCCGCCTAAGTAGCGAGTGATGTCTTCACGGCGAGCGTCTCCTTTTAAAGGCGCCTGCTTGACCGCTGTGTGCGTGCAGTGTAGGCGTAGGTGACGCTGTGTGCGTGAAGTGTAGGCATAGATGGCGCTGTGTGATGCTCGCAGAATCTCCACAATCATGATAGGTGGCGCTCGCAGCTATTATCTAGTTGTTTATGATCGATTCGGGTGGCTTTGAGTTGCGTGCCTAGCCCGATAGATGGCGTCTCGTTACACCAGGCTATTTTTGGGATACATTAACAAGGATCGGCTGACCTCCAAACTAGGTAGTACCTGTATCTTGGAGGTCAGTAGATTTTCTCTTTATAGGCACAGCCCGTGTGTAGACATTGCTATATTCTAATAAGATTTTGTGTTTATGACTATTGCTTTTTATAACATTATTCTACATGATAAAATAATTACCTATCTATTTATTTATACAAGATTAAAGATTATATTATGAACAATATATAAATTAACAATACAATTTAAAAATGAAAAACAAAAATACAATATATTTATTTTTGTTTTTCATTTTATTGCGTCGGTTGCTCAGATGCAATAAACACTCTCATAAATGACATCATAAATAAATTGAATAACAAAATGAAAGTGGCTGGGTTATTCGTTGACCTCAGCTCTGCTTTTGATACAGTAGATTACGATCTTTTACTAAATAAGCTTGAGCACTATGGTGTCAGAGGCAAGTCTTTACTACTTTTAAAATCCTACCTACAAAATAGACGAATGTTTGTCGAAATTAAAAGCGTTGATGAAACAAGTCATGAAGTGGTAAACACGTCTAAAATTACAAATATACAACGTGGTGTTCCCCAAGGCTCGATCCTAGGACCAATACTTTTTATTATTTTCACAAATGACTTAATAAACTTTATGCATAACGTTCAGCCCGATGTTAAACTTGTTGTCTTTGCAGATGACACAAATATAATAACTGGGGCAAATGACTTAAAAGAATTGACCATAACTGTAAATAAGTGCCTCGAAAATCTTAGTGACTGGTTTTCAGCCAATAAGCTTTTATTAAACCCTGGTAAGACTAACATTGTTTTATTTAAGACTACAACTCGCAATAAAGATAATTTAGATATACGAATTAAAGAAGATAAAATTGAATTAGTGGACAAAGTTAAATTTTTAGGTATTAACATTGATGTGAATTTGAATTGGAAACATGAGCTAGCTGCTATTGACTCTTCTATTTCATCAGCATGCTATGCACTCAGGAGCCTTAGAGATATTTTGAATCTTAAGCAACTAAATGCTATATACTATGCACTGGTAGAATCTCGATTAAGATACAGCATCATGCTCTGGGGAAACAGCTACAGTTATAACTGTCAGAAAGCGTTCATCTTACAGAAACGTGCCATAAGGACTATTGTTAGGATCCCACAAACAGAGTCATGCAGAGAACACTTCAAGAAATTAAAAATATTAACAGTACCAAGCTTATACATATTAATTATACTAAATTTCTTTGCTAAGTATATTTATCAGTACGAATCGCAAGAGGAACGTAAGATAAGAGAAAGTACAAGAAGGAAGGAGTTCAAACACAAGATGTCACCTAATTTTAATATAGCTAAGCATTGTTCCGGGTACCAAGCAGTGGAATTGTTTAATTGGTTACCAACTCATTTAAAGTTATTAATTTATAGCCCTCATATATTTAAAAATGAGTTAAAAGCCTTCTTGTTGAAAAAATGTTATTACTCGGTGTCAGATTTTGTGTCTAATGTGAAAATATAATTTACTGTATATGCTTTCTTTCTTTGTTGGAATTGATTGGATGTTAACTTATGCTTTGCCAATTTGATTGTGATAATTTTTATTTTAATACTATTTCTATGTACCTACCTAATGTTCTACACAATGTTTTATTGTTTTGAATAAATAAATAAATAAAAATAAATAAATATATAATAAAAAATATATTAATTTATAATAATGTTGCAGATTTTACTCTACGTATCGTTCGTGTTCGTGTGTGGGGGTATATGAAGTGTGTGTGTGTATGTGTGGTGGGGTGTGGGGGTGTGATTGTGTGTGTGGAGAGGGGTGGTGGGATGTTTGTGGGTTTTTGTGCGGGATTGTTTGGTGATAAATGACATTTTCTTAATTTAAAAGCGTTTCAGTATCTACATAATCCAATGTCACTAACCACTTCTTCACTTTTGTTTTACAATCATGTCGATTTAAGAGGTGGAATTTAAGAATTTTATTAATTTTATTGTAAATTCTGGAGCTTGCAAATAAGAACTGGTTATGTGCAAAACTGGTATTATGGGGTTCGGTAGGAAACACAATATCTGCACGACGCCTTTTATTACTGTCCATAAGAGGGAAGCAGTGCTTCCTTAAAACGCATTGAAGTACATAGAGTTTCCGAACAGTCAGAACTTCGCTGTCAATGTAAAGTTGATTTGTTGGGAATCTAAATGGTTTTGAAAACATAACCTTGAGAACTGCTCTCTGAGCTCTTTCTAGTTTGAGGAGAACAGTTTTACCGGCTCCACCCCAACAACCTATGCAGTAGGAAAGGAGTGACTGGCACAACGCATAATAAACAAGTTTGAGTATCTCTAAATCGGCTGAATTTCTTAGTGTCCTAAATATATAGATAAGCTTTCTCACACGCGTGACCAAGTTTTCAATATGAGTGTGCCAGTTTAGCCGACAGTCGATATCAACTCCCAAGTAGCGTATATGAGGCACTGCATAGAGGGACGCACAGTTACAGTCATTGGTAGAATTATCGCAGGAGTGGACTTTAACGTTAACTGGAGATTTTGGCTGTGTCGCTAGTGAAATCGAAAAAGGCATGATTTTTGTTTTCTCAGCATTTAAGGTTAACAGATTACTTGACAGCCAATTTGTGATAATGTTTAAATTAGTTTCTGCAAGCTGGCTGACTTCGTTCCAGGTATTTCCGTGAACGACTAAGGCTGTGTCATCAGCATATGTAAATATGGAGCATTTGTTTAGAGACAGAAGACACAGGTCATTGATATATATTAGGAACAATGTTGGTCCTATAATGCTCCCCTGAGGTACGCCATATTCCGTCACAGCTTCCGCACTTAAAGCATTCCCTATTCTAATACACTGTGAACGATTTTCCAGGTAATCCTGGAAAAATTTTAGCGTAACACCGCGAACGCCTATAGTCTCCAACTTTTTCAAAAGTATTGGGACAGAGACCGTGTCAAATGCCTTAGAGATGTCCAAGAATATGCCCAAACTCTTACTATATACTAACTATACATTAGCTTAGGTTAGATTTAGTTCAGTAGTTTGGTAAAGTAAAGTAAATGTAGTAAGATCTCGCGAAAGAAAGATGTCGTGTTCAATTCCACAAGGTAGTGTGTTAGGATGTATATTATTTTTAATATACATCAATGACTTACCGAAAATCTTAAATAAAGAAATAACATTACCAGTTTTGTTCGCGGACGATATATCAATTCTAATAAAATACGAAAATGTTAATTCACAAAACACTATACTGCAAGATACGCTAGAAACAGTTACACGCTGGCTTCATGACCATAATTTAGAAATTAATTACAGCAAAATAAAAATTATTCAATTTAGATCATATAAAAAGCCCGCCCTTGACATAAATACAGTATTTCAAGATTCTACCCTAGAAACCGTAGAAACGTTTAATTTGCTTGGGATAAATATTGATACACATGTCAATTGGAAAAGCCATATTGAAAACGTAAAACAAAAATTGTCTAAATTTACGTATGCCCTTTTCCACCTAAAATGCAGCACAGATATTAAAACAGCACTATCTGCGTACTACGCTTATGCATACTCGTGGCTAAGGTATGGAGTGATTTTGTGGGGAAACAGTGCCAATAGCCATGATTTATTTATATTACAAAAGAAATGTATAAAGATAATAGCCCAAATAGATAACCAAGTTAGTTGCAGACCTTATTTCATAAAATACAATTTATTGACACTCCCGAGCATCTATATTCATGATGTCTGTATTTTTGTATTTAAAAATCTACATTATTTCACAAAAGTCAAGGATACACATAATATGTAAATACGCGCCATAAAGACAGACTCTATTTACCTCCGTCAAGAATTAAAATGTTAAACCAAAGTCCCTAACTACATGGCCGTAAAGATATACAATAAATTGCCTAAAGAAATAAAAAAAGAAACAAAGCTTGCAACCTTTGATAAAAAACTTAAATCATATTTAATTAAAAATTGTTTTTATGCTCTTGAAGAGTATGTTGTAATAAATAATAATAGTAAATTTAAATAATAAATAGTCGAGGACAATAATAATAGTTTTATAAATAAGTGAATAATTTAATTTTTATGTTAACTGTTTCGTTTATTACAATTTTTGTTTTGTTTAAAATTATTTAGGTATATGTATTGTAAAATGTTTAGTTTTCGTTTTTAATAAGATTAATATGTTTTTTTTTCTCTATTTATAATTTAATTAGCTTATAAGATTTCAAATATTATAATCATTCTATTTAAATGTATAAAGCCCTCAGTTTTGCAGCGCTTGAAAAAGGCACTAAGTCTTGCACCAACTGTTTTATAACATCTTGTTAACCCTAGAAAGATAAACTTATTTTATAGTACGGGAAAGATAAACATGTGCCTAAGAGGCGCATACATTGTAAATACCTATTTATTAACAAATAAAAATAAAAATATACTTTTTTTTAATGTTGACTATTTCATACAATACTAATGAATAAAAAAGAAACACAAATATATAAAATTATTTATTTATTATAGAAAATTATATTAGACTTTACAAAATGTAACGAAAATTAGACTTTTTTATAGTAGGAACCATATTTGGAATTTTTTATTATGTTAATTGGTAACATTATGAGTATTTTGTCTTACATACTAATGACTCACTATATTATCAGTCTCAAATTACATAAAATACTGAAAAAAATTAAAACTAAAAACATTTGTTACAAACATCTTTTTTATGTTCGCCACACACGGTTTTTTTACATTTGGTACACGTCATTTTCGACATTCTCTTCTTTTTTGTTGTACATAAGCTACAGTAACGCCGAACTTTAGCTGGTGGTTCATCTTCAGGATCTTGTAATACTTGTTGATCGGTTCCTGGCAGTATTTTTTCAATATTTTCTCTCAAACGTCTGGTTAGTGTAGGAATTTGCAATCTGGATCTCATCCACGGTATAGACAGTTCAGTGGATAATTGTTTCATATAATCTCTACGGTTTAATGGTTTTTCTTGTTTTGACAGAACATTGTGAGTGTAAATTATATAAGAATTGACAAAAGCTATATTTAAGATTCCATAAAACATTGTCATTGGCCATCTGTTAGTCTTCCTAGAACATGACATACATGAACACATTTGGTCCAATGTGTCGACGCCGCCTTTAGTCTGGTTATAGAACATAATCATTTCAGGTTTACCAGTTGTAGAATTTATAGCAGCATCTTCATCACAAGAGGACAACACATATACCATCTTTGATGGTTTTGGCTTATAAGATGCTAGGGTCAGACGTCCGTCGAAACAGAACATAGAAGTTCCAACGGACCGAGTACGGGTATTTTTTAATTCTTCTGGAATTTCTCGTTTGTTTGACCTTATCGTGCCCACAATTGTCAATTTGTAAGGTTCCAGAAGCAGTGACTTTGCAGAAGGGACAGATGTGAACCAATTGTCACATGTGATATTGCGGTTAGAGCCATGAATTGGCCGTGATAGCTCCTTTAGGTAATATTCTCCTTGCGGCAAACCATTTGTATTGGTAGCTTTCCCGATGTATGGCATAGCATTTATCATATAATTCGTTCCACTATCACACATCATAGGAATCTTTATACCATATTTATTTGGCTTGTTAGGTATATACATCCTAAAGGGACACCTACCTCGAAATCCTAGCAACTGTTCGTCTATTGTGACATAACTTCCTGGCGAATAATTCATTTGGCATTGAGCTATAAACAAATCCCAAACCTTTCTAACTGGAATAAATGGATCTTCAGAACGACGAGCAGGACGTAGACTCTTGTCATCCATTCTTAGACACCTTACAATAAAATCAAATCTATCTCTGCTCATTACTGCTACATATCTCCAACCCGTAAATGAAGAGTCAAACAGCTCTTCTGTTGTTAGATGGTTATCTTTCATAGCAGCACTGAGGGTAAGTATACCAATGAAAGCTTGAATTTCAGTAGCATTTGTGTCTGCAAATGTAGAACTAGTCATATTACCTTTACGCTTTTTTGATATCTCCACATTTGTCCACTGCACAAGCTCTTGGATGATTTCGTCCGTGATAAATAGTTGAAAGGTTAAAAGTGGTTGAAAAATATTACGACACATGCGTGTAGGACCTCTTGTAGAACGAACTAGGTTGATGGCTGATGTTCTGCCACTGCTTTCACCTTTTGAAGTAGCCCAAACGTGCCTATTCTTACCTCTTATCACGCTATTAGGCGGAATAAGTATGCGGCGATCCTGACTCGGATTTTCAGGTGGTGTTGAGGAGTCGTTTTGGTTTTCATCGATAAAATTATCTATGTATTCGTCCTCAACATCGCTTTGAATGTCATCCTCACTTATGTGGTTCTCTGTCTCGCTGTCACTGCCATCAAAAATATCCTCATCTTCAAAAAATGTCTTATTTCACTTTCTTCTAACGGTCTTCTGGACGCCATGATGTTTAAATATTCCTAAAACAATTTAAATTATTAATTTACAATTAGCCATGTATAAATACACGAAACAAACGTTTACAAAACAAATCACACATCACAAATTACAAAAACTAAATAACCAATAAGTGTGTAAAAGTTGCACAAAAGATAAACATGCGCCTCTCACGCGCAACACATACCTATAACGGCTAAACTAAGGTACTTACCGAGCAGCCGCGGTCGTCTCTCGGGCGTGTTGATCGACGACTGAGTTGGTTCGGAAACACACGCTTCTACGCTCGTCGGTTCGAGAAAGACAGCGATATATCTGTTTCGCGGGCGCCTCTGAGGCACAGTTTATCTTTCTAGGGTTAACACTTAGTTTGCAAATAAATACTTTGACTTTGACTTAGTATGTAGTTTGGTAGTTCTGAGTGTGCTTGAGAAAACTCTGTATGTAGTTTTAAATGTATTTATTTAATAGGTCAAATAAGCAGTATTATATATGAAAAGAGTGATTCTCACACGCGTATGTACGCTAGCCGGTTAAGGTGCACACTAAACTTATTACTGCGACGAAAAGTAATTGCTGCCGATTTGCGTAATCAGCTAAAAATATTTAAGTGTACGTAAACCGTACAAAGTGAATCAGTATTGCGTGCATCGTTGGTTTGGTAAACTTTCAAATCGATTAGGTAGTTACCCACCGCGTTTATTGTTCGACGTTCGTTACCGTTTGCGACTCTATTAACGAAGAACGAAGACAATACGACCGAGGAAGGATCTTTAGATTCGCTACGGTCACGACTAAGATTAAATATGTCCAAAGACTTCGCCTTTTTTCTGAAACAAACAAATCATTGTTAATTCGCTGTAAATTACTTATCAGAATATGAAAATGAACGTGAAATAAGTTAACCGATGCTGTATGAATATATCAAAGGTAAGTAAGTTGAAATTTATATACCTATATCTATAATATGTACAAATAAGAAATGTCTCATTTGTTTATTGTTTTATGAAATAAACTTCCTTTTAATTTAGCAAATTTACATGACTAATCTGACTTATAAGGTAGCGTTTTCGGAGCTCAATACATCATATATACATATATATATATATTGTTAGGAATCAGAAGTGGAATTTATTAAAAAAAAAAAACAAAACAAATCACAATCACACGTCCTTTATTGGTTTAATTTGTAACAATTCTAAATACAGTTATATAACCGTTAATTATTTCGAGAAACAAAACAACTACCACTCAAAATCAATAGAACACATCTAGAACATTAATAAATAACAATGACAAACAAAAAGGATTGAAAGTCTTACAGCCCTTGAACGATGTTGCCGCTCCGACTGACACCCGACAAATGAGTCAGTTGGGGGTGCGCGTGCGCCTTTTATACCAACTTAAAAACATTTTATCAGTCTACCCTTATACGGCCTCTCCTGACGCCGAGTCGTCCTCGACCGGGATGTTTTTTGGTTCGTCTTCGATTGGATTGTCCTGGCGTACCGCGATCGCTGCTTCACCAAGTTCAGGCATGGATAGTCCGACTGCCGCACGTTCGTTAATGCCGGACTGGTCCGAACCGTCGTCAATGTTACCGGTCTCATCATTCTCAAAAAAGACGGCGCAAGTTTCAGGGCACCATTCTCCCTTCCATGGCACCATGTACTGGGAGGCTGCCTGAGTGATCTTTCCGCAACTTCCACTGAGAAACTTCAGTTCGTATCGACCATTAGGCAAAACTTTGGTGACCCTGTACGGTCCTCGCATTCCTGGGTCTAGTTTGCCCGTCGACTGCGAGTACTTTATCACGAAGGCTAAATCGTCGACTTTGTATTCACGTGGTGGGCGCCTGGACCGGTTGACTGATTCGTCCTGTTGACCCTGGTTCTTTTTTAGGAGCTCATTAGCGCGACTTCTGCTTATCTCTCGTAGGGCTTCTCTGTTGCTTTGCTCTGGTGCACTTACGGCCAAGTCTCGAACTAAAGAGCGAATAATCGGAGTAGTGGCCTCAGTACCAATCATCAAGTTAATGGCTGAAGTTTGTGTTGTCTTCTGCTTGGTAATGTTCAGTACCAACTGTATTTTCCAGAGTATGTTGGACCAGGAAGCATTTTTATGTCCTACTTTAATGCGGAGCATGTTGAGTACGGTTCTTATGTAGCGCTCCACTTGACCATTAGAACTGTGCATTTCAGGGGTAATGTGATGCAATTCGGTACCAAGTTCAGTTGTCCATTGTACAAAGTCGATAGACTCGAACATTCTACCTCGATCGGTAACTAGCACCTTAGGAACACCAAATAAGGAGATAGCGGTGGTCATTACTCGCTTTAATTCACTGGTGTCCTGACGGTAAATTGGATAGAGAAGGCAAAATTTGGTAAATGCATCAACCAAAACAAGAACGAATTTATAACCCTCTGATTCGGGCAACGGTCCCAGAGCATCAGCGTGTACAGTGTCGAATGGAATATTCGGTTTGGGCCAAGATGAGATATTTTGTAATGGAGCGCGAGGAACACGTTTTTTGGAAATGCACACAAGGCAATGGGAAATGTATTTGGAAACAAACTGGCGGAGGCCAGGAAACCAGAAATGTTTTAAGATAAGGTCTATAGTTTTATCGGGGCCAATGTGCTCGTGTTCGTCGTGAAAGATTCTGAGTAAACTCAGGCGATGACCCTTGGGTATGAAGCAGAGTAGTCGTTTTCCTTCGATTCATTTCTTCGAAATTCTTCACCGACAGGAGTGTATTTATAAAACAGCAGATCATTTTTTACGACGTAGTGGTTAGAATCCAATTGTCCCTCGGAGAGTTTCTGAATCAAATCTCTCGTTTCATTGTCGATAGATGGCGCTGATACTGTTAATATCTGATTTTGATAGCTCCGTAAATAAAATAAATTTAAAATATAATAAAGTCGTAAAATAAAGAAATATAGCTGTTAACATGAAGATCTAAGTACAAATAACTAGTGAAAGTGTTATCTAAAACAATAGTGGACGATTTCGTAAAAAAAGTGAATCACTCCAGGAAAAAATAAATACTCTTTAATACTTTATTTTAAAACAAAAACATTAGTGTCTAGTGATTAAAATACAAAAATCTCATATTTACAGTGATTAATAAGTGTCAAGTGAAAAATAACGTTAAAACAATAAAATTTCATATACCAAACTAACCGAAAGAATTTAAAGAATGTGTGCAAAAATGCGGGGACTGAGAGAATTTGAATTCAAAATGTAACGACGTCTGTCACAAATAAATGTCTATTTCAAAATAAGAATCAATAATTGAACACGATTATTAATGTTTACTTGGCTCCTGCGTAAAAGATGCAACTTTCACTCCAATGACTACAAGTTCGCATCTTGTCCACACAAAGTTCTTTTTGAATGTTTTCATTGATTGTTACATCAAAAAGTATAAATAAATTACAAAACATTAGCAAAAAATACAAAAATACCTACGTAAGTAAATATGAATTCTCTAGAAAATGTCACATTTCGTCGCCAGAGAACTAAGTCAATTCTGAATGACAGTACGTCATATGACACTGCGGATGACTCACAGAGTCTACCCGATCTGTCTAATGATGAAATAAATAACCCACAAGAGATTATAACGAAATTACAAGAACAAGTTGATAAACTGGGAATAGAATTAAGTGATGCTAGACAAACAATTGAAATACTTACGCTAGAAAACTCAAAACTTAAGCAATCTAATGATATGTTACAAATTAAAAATGATGTCAGCAGCCCTACTAAAAAAAAGAAGATAACTCCTACAAAGAAAAAGGAACAAGTTACTCAAACAGGGTCAGTTACAAATAAGATCCGATCAGTTAAATTAAATTCCACTACCTCGACGTCTAACAATGTACCTCCAGATTTAGTTAAAAAGAAGATTACAGTTCCAACAGAAAAACAAAAACAGCGTAAAATATGTATCTTAACAACAAATAAGTGGAATAAAGTCACGAACATCGCGGAAACGACTTTAAAGGGGCATTCAGAAAATATATGCCACTACATATACACACATTGTAATACTGAGCAACTTTTACACGATATTAAAACGAAAGTCGAAACCTTTACAATGAACGATTTCTGCGTAATATTATTAGGTGAAGAAGATTTTATTAAAACTAGCAATTACTTCCAAATCATATTTCAAATAAGAATTGCATTAGAGAACATAAAAAATACTAACATTATCATATGTTCTCCAACTTATAAATATGGCTACTACAACAATGTCTACAATTCCAGAGTTGAAAATTTCAATAACTTACTGTATCTCGACATCTTAACACAAGAACATGCGTACTTTTTAGATTCTAATAAAAATCTCACCTGCGATAACCTAATGTTTAATGAAAACAGCGGCCGAATTAATAATCGTGGCATGCATAGAATATTTAAGGATATTGATAACTTTATTGATGGAATTAAGAAATTTGATCTCCATGACCTCGAAAATACCATGAATAAGCAGCACCAATCTGAAGAAGACCAGTTTTTTCTATAACAAGTACATTAACATATTACATCAGAACATAGCAGGACTGATATCAAAATCTGATGATCTCACCGTTTGCCTCGATGAGCTAAGAATAAAGAAAACGGATATTGATGTAATTTGTATTTCCGAACACTTCATGATGTCTGGCTACGAAGAATATTTAACAATTACAAATTACGAATTAGCGACATGTTATTGTAGATCTGATAGCAAAAGAGGCGGAACGTGTATATTAGTAAAGACGGGTCTTTACTGGAAGGAGATTCCTGATGTTAAACAATTAGCAATAAGTAACACTTTTGAATGCTGTGCTATAGAATTAAGAGACATTGAGACAATTATTGTATGTATATACAGAGTTCCAAAAATGAATAATTTAAATAATTTCTTCAATAACCTGGAACAGCTGCTTCATTTGATAACTCATAAACCTAATCGAAATATTATAATATGTGGTGATTTTAATATTGATATCCTAAAGCGCAGTAACACAACAATAGAATTAGAATGCCTTTTGCTTAATTTCAATTTGAACTTAGAAATTAATCAACCTACCAGAATTAAAAGTATGACATGCATTGATAACTTCGCGCATAATCTTGGAACAAAATGCAAGTCCGATGTTATAGAATTTGCTCTTTCGGATCACACATGTCAAATATTAAAATGTCCGGTAAAAGAAATATGTATAAATAATTTTTGGTATATCAAAAGACGGGACTACAGCAATGATAACTTAAAAATATTTAAAGAATGTATACAAAACCTTTCCTTTTCCGATATCTATGAATGTTCAGATGCAAATAGAGCCTACGATTTATTCTTAGAAACTATCTCCCTATTCCATAATCTCTGTTTTCCATTGAGAGTGGTTAGTGTAAGAACACAACAAAAGCCAACGTGGTTATCTCGCGGAATCAAAGCATGTAGTAAGAAAAAAAGAGAATTACTTTGGCAGTATAGATTCAATCGGAATGAACTAAACAGAAATAATTTAAAAAAATACTCCATGACATATAGAAAAATTATTAGATTAACTAGAAGAGCTCAGAATACATTTCGGATTAAGTCATCATCAAATAAATCTAAAACTACGTGGGATATTATAAATAAAACAAAGCGGCAACTACCCAAAGCCTTTACAGGACATCTTCAAATAGATAATAAAACTACATCCCAACCTTTCGAAATAGCTAAATTGTTTAATGATTATTTTATCGAGAAAATTGAACCTATTAGAAATAACAATGAACGTGTGATAACGAATATCCTTAATAGGTCCCACTCAATGTTTATGGAACCATGTACTAAAAATGATGTACTGATCATAATAAAATCGTTAAAAAACACCAACAGCGTTGGATACGACGGTATTCCAACGAAAGTAATTAAACACGTGTCAGATCACATTAGCGAATTGTTAAGCTTTATTATAAATTTATCGATATCATCGGGCACATATCCGGTAAGCCTTAAGACAGCTGTAATTAAACCCCTTCATAAGAAAAATTCTAAAGAATTACTATCATCCTACAGACCAATCGCCCTAATACCCATCATGTCCAAAATTTTTGAAAAGTACATTTATTCACAGCTATATAAATATTTAGAGAAAAAAAACATATTTACAGATAGTCAGAAGGGATTCCGTAAGAATAAGACAATTAATATGGCGATTTTTGATTTTCTTAATACGGTAGTTGATAAAGTGGATAATAAAATACCTGTATGCTCAGTATACTGCGATATGACGCAAGCATTCGACTACGTAGATCACAACATCATGCTAAACAAACTAGAAGCATACGGAATAAGGGGAAATATATTGCAACTGTTCGAATCTTATCTTAGAAACAGAAATCAGTATGTAGAAATATCCAAAATAAATCCAAAAACAAAATTTGTACAGAGTTATAGATCAGATTACAGGGAAACAACATACGGTGTACCTCAGGGCAGTGTATTAGGCCCTCTTTTATTTATAATTTACATCAATGACATGCCACTAGTATCGAAATATCACATGTCACTGTTTGCTGATGATAGCACGGTCACCATACACTGTAGGAATGAAAATAATTTAAAAAATGAAATAATAAAAGAAATTAATTCTATAGTTCAATGGTTAAAAAATAATAACCTTAAGATAAATATTGAAAAAACTAAAATAATGCTCTTCAGTCAACGCACGAATCCAATAATAAATATAAATTACAATAATACAAATATTTGTCAAGTTAACACATCAAAATTCTTAGGATTAACTATAGATAAAAAGCTAGACTGGAAGCCGCATGTAGAAGAATTAAGCAAAAAAATTAGTAAATCAGCATACGCCCTATATAAACTGGCTCCAGTCGTGGACACGGATGCGATTATCACCGCGTACCATGGTATTGCAGGCTCTATTCTGAGGTATGGTGTCATTTTCTGGGGAAACTCAACGGGCCGAGAAATCATATTCAAACAACAAAAACGATGCATCAGAGCAATGTTCGGATTGAAGGTCACGGATACATGTAAACCATATTTCATTGAGTTCCATATTCTAACATTACCCTCACTATATATTTTTGAAGTTGCAGTTTTCGTTAAATGCAATCCAAATCTATTTATAAAATTATCTGAAACAAATAACCGGAGCAGGCGAGATGTCCATAGATTGTGCGTGAGGAAGTCAAAAACAACGATGATGCATAAGAGTGTTTTCTGTATGGCACCAATTATTTATAACCATATACCTAAACAATTAAAAGACTTACCTGTTAATAAGTTTAAAACGGCTTTAAAAAATATGTTGGTTCAAAAATCATATTATAGCATTGCAGAATTTTTATTAGAAAAGTTTTAAAATGTTTATAATTGTATTTCAATAATTGTTAATGTACTGTACTGTGAATTAGCTATATAAGTAATTTAAGTTATCAGTTTCTATTTGTAAACTATTTTTGTGCTTTTAATATTAATGTGGTTACACTTTACGTTTTGCACGCCAGTATGTGGCAGAATATGACTGATCATTTTTTTTATGTACCAACTTACCAACTCATGTTCTTGCAATAAACGATTATTATTATTATTATTATTATTATTATTATTATTGTCCGCGGCTTGTGCGATTTGTGCCCAGTTTCGGGGTCTTGAAATTTGATTAACCGGGACGACTGGATCGCTTTTTACGTTCTGTCGACTTAAGAGCATTGCAGTCCGTAACAACCTTGAAATGTAAGCCTATTAAATAGTGACGGAAGTGCTGTAGAGCTTTCACGACTGCCAACGTCTCTAGCTCATAACTGTGGTACTTGCTTTCTGCTCCCTTTTTTTTTTTTTTTAAGCAGGTGAAACTCATTTATGAGCCAGCCTTGCATCTCCATGGGGGGGTGGAGATGCAAGAGTCCGGGCTTCCAGAGCCTTGAAAAAGGCTCCGACTACTCCGGCAAAACACCTGGTGCCATCTTTCGCCTTAGTGGCGGCGTTACGGGACCAACCGAAGTCTTTGCACCATAACGCCCCCGGTGACTGCCCGCTTAGTGGCGGGCCCGACATGACCTATGCCAGAGGGAGGACAGCGGGGGCAGTGTATGGCACTACACCACCCCCACCCAGCAAAGAAGGAGACGCGTGCAAAGAAGGCTAAGGGACCCCCGTCCCAGCCCTCTGCGTCCCCCCCAGGGCAGGTCTGACAACGGCAGTTCTCGTCCGCGCCCTACCCACCCGCCGTCGGCGGAGCAATGGAGCGGAAGGGTCAGCCTCCCGCTCGCGCTCCGAGGTCTCTTTCTGCGAAATGACAATCTCGCAGAAATGAGACACAGCCCGCCAGACACGATCGTCCGCGACCATGGCATTAATCACACCCGCGAGCGAAAGGTCCAGGCCAGCAACTCCACGCAGGACACGGCGCTCAGTATCGAAGCTAGTGCAGACCTCGAGTGTGTGCTGCGCCGTGTCTTCTATTGCGCCACAGTGGTGGCACGAAGGGGACTCCTCCCGCCCTATTCGGTGCAGGTACGATCCGAAGCACCCGTGTCCGGACAGCACCTGCACCAAACGGAACGTGAGGAAACCGTGGTGTCGCTCCAGCCATAGGTCCAAGAGCGGACCCACAACTTCAGTGACGCGGCGTCCGTAGCGGGCGCTGGCGAGATCCAACCGCCAACGGAGGACCATTTCGTCGTAGGCCTCGCGCCGCACGGCGCCGCGTTCTTCTGGGGTTAGGCGCTCCCCGAGCGCTTTCCGGGCCGCCGTCTGGTGGTATACGGTGGCCAGGACCCCAGCTTCTAGCTCCCAGGGGGGAGTACCGGCAAGGGCGCATGCTGCTGCGTGCCCCACCGTACAATAGGCCCTCCCAATGCGTTGCGCGATTGCCCGCTGGGGCCTGCGCAGGAGGGCCACGTTTTCCTTTCTATAAAGGGAGTCTGCCCATATTGGCGCTCCATAAAGCGCCATAGAGCGCAGGACTCCAGCGTAGAGGCGGCGGCAACTAGTCCGTGGCCCCCCCCAGGTTAGGAAGGAGCCACGAAAAGGCGTTAGCCGCTTTAAGGAGGCGCGTAGCAAGACCTTGAAAGTGGGGGCCAAACTCCCACTTGGCGTCCAGGATCAGGCCCAGGTATTTCATCCTGGCCTTCACATCGATCCTGACGCCAGCTACCACAACGTGCGCATCAGGAGGCTTGCGCTGACGAGGCCCTGGAAAATATATAGCCTCCGTCTTTTCCAGGGCTACTTTTAGGCCTAGACGTCCCATTCTGTTGGCAACCAGCGTGCCGCCAGCAGAAGCCAGGCGCGCCGCTTCCCCATATGTCCTTCCTTGGGCAGTGACTAGGGTATCGTCTGCATAGCAGAAGATACCCATGCCTGAGAGGAGGGCGCCCCGAAGCACCCAGTTATAACCTATGTTCCACAGGAGTGGCCCAAGGACCGACCCCTGTGGAACTCCAGTGTCCACCCGGCGGCGCTTGACGCTACCGTCCTTACTTTTAAAGAGAACCTCGCGGTCTCGAAGGTAGTCAGCCAGAAGCGCCGCCAGGTACTGCGGTACTCTGTGGTACCTCAGGGCCTCCAATATTACGGCGTGAGGCAGGGAGTTGAACGCGTTAGCGATATCAAAAGATAACGCCACCACTCCCCGCCCTCTCTCTTTCGCCTCTGCGCATAGGACTTTTAGGCCCTGGACTGCGTCTATGGTGGACCGACCCTCACGAAACCCGAATTGGGCTTCAGATAGGTCCGGGCCGGTCCCGGCAAGATGGTCCTTGAGGCGAACCGCGATTATTCGCTCGAAGGTCTTGCCCGCCTCATCCAAAAGGACGATTGGCCGATATCCTGACGGGGAATCGGCCGGGCGCCCATCTTTTCGAAGGAGGACTAGCAAGCCCTTCTTCCACGGTTTCGGGAACCTCCCGATAGAAAAACACCGGTTGAAAAGGTCCCGAAACCGTTCCTTCAAACGGGAAGTGGCGATGGCCATAACCCGCGCCTGTACGCCATCGGGGCCGGGAGCCGTCTTCTTGCCACTTAGGCAGGACACTGCGTCCGCAAACTCCTCTGAGGTCAGCGGAGGAATGTCCTCCGATGGGCTCATCCCGTACGGGGGATTCATCATGGGTGGGGTTATGTTGGCAGCGCTCGGAAATAGCGCCTGAACCACCCTGTACAAAAGATCAGTTGGAAGGGTCTCCGTTAGTGGGGGACCAATAGGGCGCAGCTTGTCGCGTACCATTTTGTACGGTCTTCCCCAAGGGTCGGCGTTAAGACCCTCCAACATCTCCTCCCTCGCGGCGTCTTTAGCCTCCCTAATGGCCGCCTTCAGTGCCTTCTTCGCCTCCTGCCATTGCAGGTGGTACCGGGACTCACCCTGAAGGTCCCGGTTATGGCGACGTCGACGGAGGCGCTGATAGCTTCTTCTGGCGGCCGTACAGGCCTGTCGCAGATCAGCCAACTCTGCAGACCACCAGTAAACCGCCTTCCTAGTCGGGGGCCGACGAGACCGAGGCATGGACGAATCACACACCTCGGTCAACAAGTCCCGCATGTGAGAGGCCGCTGCGTCCACATCAGGACTGGTTGGTGGACAAAACCAGTCCTGCACTAAGGCGACCTCACCTGCCATCTGGCGGTCCAGGTGGGTAATGGCCCACCTCGGGAACGGTGTACACCCTTGTGTGCCCTGTGCCCGCTGGGAAGAGAACCCTATCCGTATGTAGCGGTGGTCTGATAGGGTCTCCATGAGCTCGACCTGCCATGATACTACGGTGGCGGCAAGTGCAGGGGTGGCGAAAGTTAAGTCAATCACCGACCCTCCGTGCAGCCGCACACACGTGTGCGTCGTCCCTCTATTGAGGAGGGAGAGGTTGGATGAAACCGCCCACGCCTCCAAAGCCCGGCCTCGTGCGTCGTTGGACGGATTGCCCCATGCCATAGACTTTGCATTAAAGTCGCCGAGGACGACCACCTGCCTCGGCGCCAAACGCATCAAAACCCCCGAGAGGGCAGCCAAAAATCGCTCGAATTCGGCCAGTGAGCGGTTAGGAGAGAAGTATACGCCTAAAAGCGCATTCTCTCCCCAAGCGGCGGCAACAAAGCCTGAGCCCCTTTCCAAAAATGACAGGGGAAGGGAGTCCATTGAGGGTCGTGGAATAATGGCCACCAAACCATCCAAATCCCCGAGCCAATTAGGGGGCACGAAGTAGGGTTCCGCGACCACCCCCGCATCAGCACCCCATTCGGCCAAAGTCTGGGCGACCAGGTCTTGTGCCGCCCGACAATGGTTAAGGTTCCCCTGGAGGAGTGTTTTCTGTGTGTAACTTGACATCACTCCTCCATTTGTAGGGAACCTGCTGCCACCGGCTTAGTGGTGGTGGTGTTGACAGGCCTTGTCTGGGCCAGTGCTACGCCTCGCTTTGTGGGGGGCTTGCATTTGGCACCCCCCATCGTATGGCCCGCCGCCTTGCCGCTTGCCGCACATACGGAGCAGTGCGGCTTGTCGGTGCAGGCGCTGGCCATGTGATCGGCCTTACCGCAACGGCGACAAAGAGTCGAACGATCTTCCGACGACGGGCAGCGGGATCGGGTGTGTCCAAGTAAGAAGCACTTGAAGCAGCGCATAGGCTGGACCTCAAGTGCCCGGACGACCCCCGAACTGAACCCTATCGACAACCCTTTTTTAAGGACGGCCTCTGCAGCCGTGATTGGGCACGACAGGCGTATCTCGCCGATTCCCCGACGGCCAGGTCGGACCTCACCGGCCTTGATGGTTTCACGACTGCAACCACCTACAGCCGCTACTTCCTCCACCACCTCATCCCTGGTGACCGAGTCATCAAGCTCGGAAATCACTAAGGACGTGCACTTGGTTGGCCTGCCTACCACAGCCAATCCAGTGACCGCTTCCCGGAGGGCAGTTGCGAAGAGGTCAGCGTTAGAGTCACGGCTCGCTCCCGAGAACTCGAACAGTCGAGCCCCGGTCTGCGTTTGCCGGCACTTGACCATTTCGATGCCCATCTCCCGCGGGTTAACCGATTGTCGGGCCTTGGTCAACACCTGCTCGTAAGACACCCCCTTCTCCACAGCTTCTGGCGTGATGGTTAACACCACTGCTGCGGATTTAGGGGGAATAATTTTGGGGGCCTTTTTGGCTGTTTTTCCGCCTTTTCCTTTTTTTGCCGGCTTGGTCGATGCAGCGGCCGAGGTAGAGGGAGACTTCGCCTTCTTTTTTTTGGCCCTTCTTCTTCTTTTTCCCGACAACCTGCCACTCGTTAGCGGGTGTTGTTGCAGGAAGCATACTGTCTACAACAGCTGACCTTGCAGGCACCGGGGGCCTTGATGGTCCCGGATTCGCAGCCACATGGGGGTTGGAAACCTTTTGGCGAGTGCCTTTTTGGGAGCCTAATTCCTTTGAAGGTCCAGGATTTACCCTCTTGGTGGGTGCAGTAGCGGAGGCTACCGACGCATAAGAAGTCGAGATCTCGGAATCCGCCCAAGGCGCCGAACTCTTAGGGGTCGACCTCTTGCCGACACCCTTGCCCTTTACTAGTTTAGGTGCTTCTTTCTCGCTAACCACCTTTCTTGGTTTGTCCGCTGCTAAGGGTGGGCGAACAACTCTGGGGGGGTTGAGGCGGTCCTCAATCCCCGCGAAACATGATCGAACAAAAATCTTTGTCTCCGCGGCGTGTTTGAGGAGCATCTCCTCTAGTACACCGCGAAGAGAGGCTGTGGGATTTGCAGTGATGGTCATGGCGGAGGCCACGTCCAATGACTCCTCTTCGGCTTGACGGAGCGGAGCAGCGCCCTCAAGCCCAGCGATTTTGGCCTCTAAGGCCTCAATGCGCTGGTGCTGCTGCAGCTTCTCCTCCTCCAAGCGGTTCACTGTCGCCTGGAGACGCTGCACCTCCTCCGGGGCCGATCGCGTCGCCATCGATGCCAAGATGTTCTTTGCGTTTTCCGCGTGGTCCCGCAGGGCTTTTTGCAGGGTCCCCTTCATATTACTAGATTTCCTAGCTATTTCTACGATGCTGCCCATATCAGCATCATGAAAGGTCTGCAGCTCAGCCACCGTCTTGTCCGAATAGTCGGTCAAGACAGCTTTCTGCTCCCTGCGTAACTTTACTAAAGTATGCTACCACATGCTTTCTACCATCGGTATGAACTTGCAAGAGTACCGCGCCATACCAAGCGGAGCTCGCATCGGTGTGAACCTCGGTGGGGAGTTCGGGTTTAAATATTGCAAGAACAGGTTCGCTAGTTAAGCGTTGTATCAAGTCTTGACGAACCTGCTCCTGTTCCGGGCCCCACCGAAATTCGATACTCTTTCTGGTCAAATGGGCAATGCATGCAGTCTTTGTGGCATAGTCCTTGATATATCTGCGGAAATATCCGGCCAGTCCTAGTAGCTGTCGGACTTGTCTGACGTTTCCGGGCACTGGTGAATTTTTTAATGCTTCTACCTTACGTGGGCTCGGTCTTACCTGACCAAAACTAATTACCCTACCCAAATATTCAACTTCAGTTGTTAAAAATGAGCACTTTTTCAGGTTTATCGAGAAGCCCGCATCTGTGAGCGTTTGTAATACGCCCCTGAGTAAGGAGAGACCCTCTTCGACCGAATTACTCAAAAGGAGTACGTCATCTATGTATACTAGAACGTTCCCTGCTTCAATGAACTCACGGAGGGTTTGATTAATTATGCGCTGGTACACGATCGGGGAGTTCGTCAAACCATATGGCATCTTGAGATATTCGTAGTGACCTTCCGGAGTGACGAATCCCGTTACGTGGACCGAGCTCTCGCTTATCCTAATCTGGTGAAAGCCAGTAGCCATATCTAAACTAGTGAAGTAAGTGAAATTTCCCAGGCGGTCAAT
Organism: Autographa pulchrina; assembly: GCA_905475315.1. Lineage (NCBI taxonomy): Eukaryota > Metazoa > Arthropoda > Insecta > Lepidoptera > Noctuidae > Autographa > Autographa pulchrina. The sequence continues at coordinate 9,385,104 of FR997761.1, read as the reverse complement.
GTGGTCGTCGATTAGGGGCAGAGGATATCTCTCTTTCTCTGTGATACGGTTGAGTGCTCGATAGTCGATGCACATTCGGTCGGTTCCATCTTTCTTTTTAACAAGAATTATAGGACTGGCATACTCCGATCGCGATTCCCTTATGATACCCTTGTCTAATAAGTCTTTAATTATTTCACGTACCTTAAGTTTTTCGTTTAAGGAAAGCTTATACGGGCGATATACTACGGGAGTGGTACTGGTAAGTTTAATTACCATCTCGCCGGTGTTGACTGTACTTGTGGCAGTACCGGAAATGAAGAAACCCGAAAAGGCTTGAATAACAGTCATCAGAGAGTTGCGTAAGGGACCTTGTAATGGAGTGTTAATTAAAGTTTGACTAAGAGTCTGGACTACGTTAGTACGAGCGTGAATGTCGTTACTTCGAGTTATGTACTGTTTGTCCCTTGTACGTACGTACATAACACCCTCGCGGTTGAGGATGTCGGTTCCGATTATAATTGAGGTATTCATGCACGAATTGGGTACAATGACTAAATCGGCTTCTAGGGATATGTCGCATAACTCAATAGTTACTGTTATGAAAGAGGTGGTTATAATTTCCTTTTCGCTTATACCTTTTAGGATACAGTGAGTGGGTTTAACCTTACAGGAGAGATGCTTTAGTACGTCGGAAGAAATCAGCGATACGTTTTGAGCCCCACTGTCTATAAGTGCATCCATTGGGATGCCCTGGACCACAGCTATAACTACGTCCTTATTATCAGTCTTATTATCTGTACAAAGGTTGACGTTACGCTGATTTCTGGGCTACGATCGGTTTTTGGCAAAAACAAATTTCTTCGGTGTGGCCTTTCTTTTTACAAAATGTATACTGGGTACCAGGTCCCTTGGTATTAGGAGTTTGTGGTTCGGACTTTGCAGTGTAAGTCTGTTTTTCGGGTTTAGCAGAGGCCTCGGATATAGGTTCCGAATGGAGCTTCTTGTTACATCTACGACCCAGATGGCCGCGCTTTCCACAGACGTAACACTTAGGTCCCTGGTCGGTAGAAGAGTTTGGAGGTGTACGTTTCTTAGACGAGCCTTCGGTATGCTCAAATTTAGCGCGTTTGGGTTTAACATATATCGAAAGAAACGAAACCAGATCTTCCACTGTCAGGTTTGCATTTGCCGCGGCGGCCCTAACTTGCGGGTTATCTATGCCGCGGATGACTATAAGAGTGCGTTGTTCATCAGTCAAACCTTTGACTATGCGCAATCGTAAGTAGTGTAATATTGGGGCTTCTACTTCTACTAACCTAACTAGCATGATCTGCAGTTCGTCCGATCTAACACCTTAGTAACAATGAAGCACATATATCTTTTCTACTAAGGACCATATAATATAAACAACAAATATCTCAAGTTCGGCGGCGTGCTCGGAGCGACTCGAGTGCATGGATATAATGGTTTATTAAATCGCATACATAGCATGCTGATTCATATGTATACATCTCGTGTTTGTAAACCGCGTTGATAAATCGTAACTCGCGAAATAATGAACTTGACGATGAGAACAATGCAGTGCGCTTCTGTTAGCTCATTAGCTGTTTATCGGAATATGGAGATTCATATACGTAATGGTAGCAATATTATGAATCATTAAGTAAATACGCAATGTTTAAAATGATTGTTAGATAATTGTTACTTTCACGCATTTAATATTAAAATATTAATAATATTATATACTATATAATATAGTAGTTAATAATAATGTAATATTTATATAGTTTCAAACTTGTTGCCATGGGTACTCAACAAGTAGGGATGGGATACAAGTATTATGAAATAATTGACCATAATAAACTATATTTAATTTTCTGTAATTAAATTATGTATTATGAAATAATTGAACATAATAAACTATATAAAATTTTATGTAATTAAATATAGTTTATTATGGTCAATTATTTCATAATACTTGTATTCCGTCCCTAGGACTTGCGATCGAAGGGTCGTTGGTTCGAACCGCGTATAGCTCTAACGACGTAAACCCCTCCTGGCACACACCTTTGACCTTAGTTGGAAGGGTTAACAAGGTTGCTAGTATTGTAATTCTCACGATGGTGATAATTCTTCTACGAAAAAAAAATTGATTATCGTTAATTATGAATTAAAAATTGTTTGTACAAGTATTGGTAAACATAACTAATTGTTCGTGATGAACAAAAGAAAAGATTGGATTTTGGGTTTTAGGCTTATAATGGTGAAATTAATAGGTTATAATAAAATTGGATATGTGGAGTAGTCGTTTTAGTGCAGTACCAAGTGTGTATCTTTTGTGAATGTATATGATTGGATAATTTGTGTGATGTGAGTGTGACGTATGTTGTGTATGATTGGTGGAGTGTATGGCTCAATATAAAACATAGTAAAATTATCCTTATTGCTAGAGTCAAACGGTCGAGATAGGGAAAACCGGCGTCGACATCCTCCCGGCCGTTGAATGCTGAAGAGAGCATTCAAGGAGACTCTTCATCCGAAGTAGGTAAAAGACAGATACGGTTTATCGCTCTCTTTATGGTTCCTTGTGAAGTGGTGATGTCTGCAACCCTAGGCACTCCATCGGCGCCCGGATACAGTTTAGAGACGCGGCCTAAACGCCAGCATAAGGGTGGCTGATGGTCTTCTTTTATTAAAACTAGATCGCCTAACTTCAAATCTTTGCATTTAGTGCGCCATTTCGTCCGCTGCTGCAACTCTGCAATATATTCGGTAGCCCAGCGCTGCCAGAAGTGCTGCTTGACTTGCTCCAGGCGCTGGAACTGGTTGAGGCGATTGGTGTTGCAGTCCGTGAAGCTTGGCGATGGTAGCGACGTTAGCGGCCTGCCGATCAAAAAGTGAGCCGGGGTGAGAGGTTGCAGGTCATTTGGTGATGGACTGAGAGGACAGAGGGGTCGGCTATTGAGGATTGCCTCAACTTGTGCAAACAACGAGGAAAGCTCCTCAAAAGTTAAGTGTGCATTTCCTAGGATTCGTTTTATATGGAATTTAGCCGACTTGACCCCGGCCTCTGCTAGACCATTGAAGTGAGGAGCGTACGCGGGAGAAAATTTAAACTCTATACCACGACGAGTAGCATAATCACAAATAGAGTCGCTATGCGATCGTAAAAGAGTAGAAATTTCTTTGGCGGCAGCAACAAAGTTGCGTCCATTGTCGCAATAGATAAGTTTGGGTAAACCTCTACGAGCAATAAACCTTTTCAAAGTTAACAAAAATGCGTCCTTAGACAATTCACTAACCGCTTCAAGGTGGATACACTTATATCTAAAACATATAAAAATACATAGGTAACACTTTGTTATTTTGCATCCTCTGCCCTTGCGGTCAGTGATTAAAAATGGCCCAGCAAAATCAGTAGCAACAGTAACAAAAGGAAAACTAGCTTCTACGCGTTCATTTGGTAAATTGCCCATTATATTAGTCAATGTTTTTCCCTGAAATCTACGACACGTCGAGCAATTACGTACCACGCTTCTTGCTAGTTGCCGGCCTCCTATAGGCCAGTTACGATCCCTGACAGATGCCAGAAGCTGCTGGGGTCCGGCATGTAGAAGTCGTTCGTGCTCGGCGTGAAATAATAATTTAGTTAGAGAATGATCCGATTTTAATAGAATGGGGTGCCTTTTATCATAGGGGTAACTTGAGGTGTCTATTCGGCCTCCAACACGAAGCAATCCTTCTGAGTCAATAAACGGATTTAAGGATATGAGAGCCGCTTTAGTTGGTAGACTTTTATTGTTTTGTAGGCGACTCAGTTCGTCGGGGAAAGACTCTTTTTGGGCAAGCTTAGCGAGAACTTTAATAGAATTTTCAAGTTCACAAACTTGCAACATTCCTTTAATTCTATCATTCCGATTACGTAGGTTATAAATAAATCTTAAAACTCTAGCAAAATGTTTTTGTAGGGAATACAATTTTTTAAATTTATGGAAGTCAACTAACGGTGCTGAAGGCACAACCTCCGCCGCCAAAACGGAGACCGTTTTGAGTTCAGGTAGATCTGAAAAATTAATAGATGTGGTCGAAGGCCACGATGATTCCGATTGCAAGAGGAAAGGGGGTCCATGCCACCACAGGGTAGGCTGACCTGCGGACATGCCGTGTAAATCTATGCCTCGTGAAGCGAGGTCTGCGGGGTTTAAATTCGTGGGCACGTAGCGCCAAGATATGGACTCTGTGAGCTCATTGATTGCTGCGACACGATTAGCCACAAACGTTTTTGTTTTGTTAGGCGTGTAAATCCAACCTAAAACTACACGTGAATCGGTCCAATAAAAATGGCGATGAATAGAGCAGCGTAGGGCTTTTGTTACAGCTGAGCTTAGTTGTGCGCCTAGAACAGCAGCACACAGCTCAAGCCGTGGAATAGTTGTCACCTTAAGGGGCGCCACACGTGCTTTAGCGCATAATAAATTTACTTTAGTGTCTCCTCTTGTATTGGTAGACTTAAGATAGATGCATGTTCCATACGCTTGTTGTGAAGCATCGCAGAAACAATGCATTTCAACTATGGAATAATCATTAATTAAAATATGTCTCGGAATTTTTAGATTTAAAATGTTAGTTAGATTATTAGAAAATTGGTGCCAAATAGTCTTTATTTCATTAGGTACAGGTTCGTCCCAGCCTAATTTTAGAGTCCATAACCGTTGTAAAAGAATTTTAGGTTTAATTGTAAACAACGATAATAGCCCTAACGGGTCGAAAATTTTACAGGTCATGGAAAGAATAGACCTTTTAGTAACATCGGTATCAGTAGGAGATTCAATTAGAAAATGCAACTCATCCAAAGTAGGACACCAGCCAATACCTAGAGTGCTAGAGGCGTTACTTATAATTAAATTGTCCTCTTCAGAATCATTAGTGGTTGTAAAAAGATTAGGCAGATTAGATCTATATTTTCTTAGGTGGAAACAACCTTTAGCTAGCTCGGTGGAAACTGAGCGCTGAATATAGCGTAGCTCATCTTCTTTATCGCTACCAGTCAAAAGGTCGTCGCAATACATATCATTTTGAATAATAGATTTAATTCTAGGATCCTTACATTCTTCGCCCAATTGCCAAATACACCTAGTGCTAAGAAAACTTGCAGAAGCAAACCCATAGGTTACTGTATTTAACCTAAGAGTACGAAGAGGTTCATTTTCCTGATCGCGCCACAGTATTAGCTGTAAGTCACGATCTGCCTCTCTAACGTTCACTTGGCGGAACATCTTCTCTAAATCTCCGGACACGATGTACTTGTGCTGGCGAAATCTAATAAGAATGTTGAATAGGGAATCTTGAATTGAAGGTCCAACCATCTGAAGGTCATTAACAGATATACCGGAGGTAGTGCGAGCCGACGCATCAAACACAACTCTTAGCTTTGTGGACTCGCTCTTCTCTCTGATAACCGGATGATGAGGTAAAAAATAGGCATTTAGAAGTCTTTGTGTAGGTGCCTCAGACAGGTGGCCTAGCGCCGCGTATTCATGGATGAATTCACTGTAGGCTAATTTTAGATCAGGTTGTTTCTTAAAGCGTGACTCTAGGTTCAAAAACCTCTTCTTGGCTAACTGATAAGAGTCGCCTAAGCAATCTCTATCGTCACGAAGAGGGAGACCTACACAGAAACGACCATTACTTAGGCGCATTGAATTGGCAAGAAAATGCTTTTCACAAAGCTTTTCCTCCTTAGTGTAAGGTACAGATTCGGGAAAACCTTCTAGTTGCCAAAATTTGGCTACCTGATGCTCTAGGTTAGGAAAAATATCACTATCTTCCTTTAGGTAAGCATGACAGGCGCGAATAGATTTCTTAGGTAAACTTGAGTTTGACTGTATAGGTATAGAGCCTCCAACGAGCCAACCGAATTTAGAGCTGCGTAGAATAGGTCCTTTATCACCTAAAGAGAGCTGTTGAGATCCTACTACGTCCCAAAATAGGTCAGCACCGATCAGCATATCGATAGGGGATGACTCGTTGAAGCTAGGATCTGCGAGAGTAAAATTAGATAGATCGAGGCCCTTTAAATCAAAGTTAGATTTAGGTATATCCTCAGATATTTTAGGTAGTACTAGGCAAAACATTTTTACTTCAAATTGACTATTATTTGATTGTAGACGAATCATACATCGTTTTGTATTTAGGTTAAGTTGACTATTACCAAGTGTAAATATGTCAACATTGGATGGTTGTGTAGGTAAATTAAGTCGCTGTTTCAGTGACTCAGTAATGAAGGAACATTGGCTTCCACTATCGAGGAAAGCACGTACCTTTGTTGATTCATTAGTTAAAGGGTTGGATACTTGGACATTAGCGGTACACAGCAGAACTTGTGAACTATTTGACAAAGCAGACATTACGATGGACGTCTGGGATGTGGTTGTGCTAGACTCGGGTTTGTGGGAACTATGCAATAAAGAATTGTGGCGTTTTTTGCAAGAACGACAGTGCCCTGGAAGATTACATCTTTCAACGCAACATTATGACCTGGTCTTAGGCAATTTTCGCACAAACGTAATGACGACACTGTAAGTTGCCTGTCTTCGGGTGACTTCGCTTTGAACGTAGCACATTCAAAAAGGCGATGATTTTCCTTACAGACAAGACATTCGTAATTACGTTTAGGTGTGGAAGACGTATTATCATTCGATGTGGCCATAAAGGATTTAGTTTGAGTTTTGTTGGAAGATGAAGAAGAATTAGGGACCATATTTTTATTATTACAAGTCCTATCTTGTTTACTACGGCTCACGGTTTCTAAAACATCCGCACGGTTTCTCAAAAATGTAAAGAATTCTTCTAACTTAGGTATTTCGGATAAAGAATTTTTATGTTCTTCCCATTTATAAATTGTACTGTTGTCTAATTTTGCTGTGACCATAAGTAGGTTAGAATTGGGGGTTCTGTATCACTTGCTCTCGCTTCGCTCGAGCCGTGATACAGAACCCCCAATTCTATTTTGGTCCAACACAATATCTAGCGATTGTATTATAAATTCTATTTTTTAACAATATTTCGGTCCATCATGCGCAAAAAACCTGAACATTGGAACAAATAACTGTTGTTTCTACTTAAAGTTTATAACATTCTGATTGCTGGTTCAGACACTTATTGATATAATCTCTTCCTTTCACAGCGTTTAAATAAAAACAATGAGAAAAGTTTATAGCATGTTGCATCCAAGGATCGTCGTAAATCTCCCAATCTTCAATAACACCTCCACAAGAGAAACAAGCAGCTCTATCTTTAATTCCATTACCACAATAAAATAATCCTGCGTCAGCCATTTCCATCACCAATCTTTTTTGGGAGTCAGTTGTTGCCCAATAATAATTAAATGAATGTAAACGCATTTTATGCGTATGATACATGTCATATCGAGGATTGTAGTTTTCTTTTAACATTTTAATCATTTAATAAGTACTTCGAACAAATATTAATGAAAATATAATGAAGTTACATTCCGTTACTATCGATTTATATATACTTTCATTAGATGTTCTGTGAGGTTTGGGGAGGGGGGGAGGTAAGTATAATAAAGTATTTTGACAAAAATAGATTAAAATAAAAAAGATAAAATTCTTCTTAAGTAAAACATTTATTCTCAAAACACCATTTTTTTAAACACAAAACATTTCTTAAAGCACATACTTTTTCATGATAGATACAACTATACAAATCTTGACAATTTAAATATTGGTCAAAAAGACTTAACAAACTAGGGCAACCTTGGTCTTCTAAATTATTTATATTATTATTTTCTAAAATATATTGTAACCACAATACTTTTTCTAAACCTTTCGTGTAAACACATTTATCTCTTGCAATATTTGTAATTAATTTATGATAATGTGAATAGGATACGACTCCCTCATTCCAATATATGTTCCTATTACGTTGAATCCAATTTACTTGTCTTCTTTCTTGTCTTGTTAATTCATGATATGGAAAAGGTGGTTTAATCAAAAGCACCTGTATTTTATTTTCGTACAATATTGCAATTTCTTTTACTATGAATTCATTTGTTTCCAATTTAAAACCTTGAACATCTATAATGACAGTCATGACAACTTTCGCACTATGTTACTCAAAGGTTTATATTCCACAAGCCGATCGTTAATTATTAAACAATATCCAGTTGTATTATCTGGTATCGGGGCAGAACATTCAATTTCCAACCGTACATCTACGGGGCCAGTTTTTAAGCTATCGTTTTGTCTTGAACAATCTATGATAAAGAGAGGAGCCTTTTCCTTGAAATCGGTTATATCAAGTAACGGGTCCGCAGGACAGTTATAATACGACTGACGAAATTTCACGTACATTTCGTATAATATATTATATTTATTCTCGGAAAACTTTAAGCTTAAAGGTTCATACGGATAATACTGTGAATTCAAAAATAGTGTTATATTTGTAACTCCACAATGATCGAATAACGAACTGTCTTTGGTTTTATTATTTTTTCTATTAGTTTGCAAGCAAAAAATTACATACCGAGGCTTCTCTAATTGAGATGCCGTCTTAACTGACCAAGAATGCTTAGTAGTTTTAGGAAGTAATGGATACTCGTATAAATCCCAGTTTCTAAACGCCATCTGAATAGATTTATCTCTTTCTAAATGTTTTAATAGTGCTAATCGTTCGCGATCTGACACTTTTATGTGTGGTACACGCCATTGTATTCTTTGTATATCTATTTGAAAATGAACAACATCATCAGTTATTATGACGCTGTTTAAGTTAGAGTTACTTCTATTTAGTATAAGTTCATGTTTACAATTTATCACAATTTTATTATAATCCTCTGCAAACCCTAAAATCTTATTTAGAGGCATAATAGCACTAAAACTACCATCACTTTTAATTCCATCCATATTCCAACCCCACAAGGCAGCAACTTTATTTTCTCCTTCATTCATTGATACGTATGACTTTATTGTTGATGTTATTCCAGAATTTTTAATACGATCTATTTCGATACCGTTAACTTCGTATCTAATATCTTGAAACAAGAACATAACCGGGTTATTACTAAACGTAATAGTTTTCTTAATCGGATTCCCATCTTTACCGAAGAGTTTTGCTTGACCTTCGATGTAAATTGAACTGGCTGATGGTAGCACATATACATCTTGCTGGTGGATGGGGATTCTGATTTCATCGTTTTCTCTGAAGCTGTTGTTGTAGGGATTGTAAGAATGGACTTCATAACTTTCAATCGAAGTATCGAAGTATGGTGATTCAGTAATCTGTAGTATACTCATACTTTAAAACCTAGGGCTTTAAGGAAATCTTTATTTGTTTTCGTTAATTTCTTAACTTTTTTCCTACGTCTTTGCCCTTTCGTGGTCGTAGAAGTAATAGGGTGCTTTATATTGATCGCAGGATTTTTATAATACAATATCATGTTATTTTTCTTAAATGAAGACTTAGTTGAATATCCGCTTTGTCGAAATGAATGGAGTGACCAAATTGATCCACAATCTTAATAGATATAGATGAAATTATGTTTTTGTTCACTGGAAAGTAAATAACGTTTTGCGGTCTTTCTATGTGCTGATGACCTACAGTATTGTAAGTTAAAAATTCGTGGATAATGTGGGTTGGTAATCCATCAGAATATGAACCATGAATAAGATCACATTCGATTCTGACCACAGACAAAATGTTGTTATCAACATGCGCGTCTCCTGGCTTTAAGTTTAATACTGAAAAATATAACAAACCGCACTCGTATTGGCCTGATAAACTTATAGGCGGTTGAAAGTATGATACCAGTTCTGATTTACTTCCAGAAATGGTTACCGTTAGAGACATGCTTGCATACTGAACACTTCTGGATGATTCTGTTTATTTTATTCCTTAACTAGACCAAAAATTATATAAAAAATTTAAACAAAGATGTCCGCAATTGTAAGGGTGATCGCGTTGTATATTATCATAATTATAGTGAACTTTAGAACCTAAGTATTTTATAAATTCCTTGGGAGGCTTAAGATTTCCATAACTGTCAAAATATTCTACATAATCATTGTGTTTTACATAGGCTACCCAATGAGAACCAGGATTTCTACAATCGTCTAAATTTATAACTCCGCATTCTTTTTTGAAAGGTTTTTTAGGGAGTTCGTCTCTCATAAAGACACCTCGAAAATAGGGAATTTTATTACCATACTTCAGAATGTCAATGTTAGTTAAGGCTCGTTTGGGTAGCCTGTATTTTAGTTTTTTTCTTTCGATACAAAAATTCCAAGTCCATTTTTATGAGGTTTAAGATGTAATCCCTTTCCGATGCAAAGAGACTCCATTTTTTCATTATGTCTCTTCAGTTCAGTAAAACGCTTTTTTGCCATCTTGAATTCATTTATGGTTTTAGCTATTCCAGCAGCACCTCCTGCTAAGGCTCCCGCAGCTGATAGTCCCGCAAAAATAGGAATTAAAGGTAATACTCCACCGGTTTTTGGTATAGGAATAATACGAGGAAGTTTTATAGATGAATCATCAACTAATTCTCTTGCAGCAGCAATAGCTAATTCTATTGCCATTTTCTTGCCTTTTGGTTTTAATTTCCGTATATGTCTTTTCGTTTTACTAATAACATTTTTCAATTTATTTTTAAATCCATTACCATTTTTATTTATTTTTGAACTTTTTTTAGCACAGTTGCTATTTTTTAAGCCCGCTCCAGTTTTAACTTTAGCCAACATTGCTTTGCTCACTAGATGGGCAGCGAATTTTTCCCCTACACTTGCATCAGAGGCAACAGTTCGCTTTTTAGCCATTTTTAATAAAACTAAATCGGCGTTATGCCGATCCCTTAAGCTTGATGACTTGTGATAAGCTATATCGTGTTCTTTACAATATTCGTCTAATTTATTCACAGCTTTATCTCCACGTGTAAGTCTTTTAATCAGATTTGTTCCAGGCCCACAATAATTATATCCCGGTAAATGTAATTCAAATGGTAAATGATTTATAAACCAATTCAGAAGACTACTCTCTCCAATACACATCCTCAGACTGATTAATCATACATTGAACACTTAATAAATATAAAATTATTCTCGCCAATGACTTTGAAATGCTATATTTTTTTCTTTGTTATAGTATATTCGACTTATCAATCCAGCTATTTTCAGCACAAGGCAATCCTAACCATTTAACTAAAACCTTATTTCCTTTACGTCTTAAAACTTTTTCAACTAGATATACGTTAGGATGTTTTGTCTTTTGAAGCTCCTGTACATAAAATGCTCCTAAAATAGGTTGACATCTGATTGCATCTTCAATCAAGTAGGTTATAGGAGTTGTATTCTGTATTTTTCGAATTTTAAATATTTCTGTCGACCAGTTGGGCGTATACCCTTTTTCAAATGTTCCTTTGTATTTACTGATACGCACATAATCACCCACCTTAAACTTACTTTTCGACCCAACTTTTTTTTCAGACTTTACATATGTTTCTAATATTCGTTTTTTATTAGTATTATCTACATTTGCAGGAATTTCATCAATTGTTCGATGATAAGTATGGTTGTATTTAAAAATAACATCATCAAGAGCGCCATTTATCCAATTGTAGTTGCCTTTTAAACTAAATTCTTTGTACAAGTTAGACTTTAATGTTCTAATTAATCGTTCAACTATTGAGGCTTTTTTTGTTGAGAAGGTTGAATAATGGTTAATGCGAAAACATTTCATAAGTTTATTAAATTTATTATTATAAAATTCTGTTCCATTATCAGTTTGTAGATTTTTAGGAACACGCCCTTTGTCCAGCAACGTCTTAAAAGTGTCACAGACGATATCCTTGGATTTGGTTTTAAGAGGAAAAGTCCAACCATATTTGGAAAATGTATCGATAACCACAAGGATAAACCTAAAATTCTGATTTTCATGGGCATGACATTGCATATCAATTAAATCTGCTTGCCATAAATCATCTATGTCTTTCATAATAACACGTCTTCGAGGAAAGTTTATTCTTGCATTTTTATGAATTTCATTTACCACATCTGCTTTGCTCATGTTGATGTTTGTTTTTTTTTTTTTTTTTTGTGGGCAACTCTTAATATCTCTCTTCAACTCGCACACATAAAATAAAAGTGTAAATTTTATGTTTTTAAGCTAATTCAGTGATGAACTTTGCTTATGCTCATGATGAATAAGTCGGTAATACTGAATCAAAATCTTGTCACTGTCACTTTTTATTCCTTAATTATGTCAGCTTCTTTTAATTCTTCAATTATAGATAAAATTTCATTATCATGATTTGTATTGCCAGCATCTCTCGAAGCGACTAATAACTTTAATCTCTCAACCAATTCATTAGGATCATCCCAATATACTAAATCAGTGTTAATTTTATATTTTTTTAGCTTTGGTAAGTTTCCTCCTACTTTAGGCTCATTTTTATCGTTTGATGTTTCAGAAAATAATGGTCTGATTATCTCCCTATATTTTGTACTTTTATCACCTCTTATTTGACCTTTAGGGTTAAAATCTCTTTTATGTGCATTTGTATAATGTAACATATCCTTATAGACAAGTTTATCTTTGTTCGATATCAACTTTAAATCAGGTTTTCTTCGTAGTAAAAGTTCTTTCAGGCCAGCCGTGAAATTGTAAGTTTTATCACCGATTTTAATTAAAATTATAGTATCGTTATTTAAACTATCAATTTTAGAAAATGATACTACTGAATTACCCATCAGTAAAGTTCTGTTTTCACTTCTTATTCCGAATGGTATATTAACACCATCATAAATACCGTGGATATCATCACCTTCTAATGAAATGTCTAAATTATCCAGCAAATCACTTTTAGGATTTTGTTCCAACAACTGCGCAGAATTAAGTTTTGGTTCGTAATAATCATTGAACTTTGTAGATGAAATAGCATTATTTTCATTCGATTCCATTTCTACGGAATGAGTCAAGGTTGAATTTTCCATATTTTTTGTTTTTTCCAAGTTCCTTTCAACATTTGAATCAACTAGAGTTTTAAGAGGATCTGTCACAGGTTTTAGCATTTTATCAAGTGACATGTTCATTGTATGTTCCTGATTTTTCATTTGTTTTATTTTATTTTTTATAGAGTCAACAGACTTTATCAATTCCATTTTAATATTTTTCTCCATCTTAAGTAATAACAACTGTTTTCAACTAAGAAAAGAATAACACTAAAAATGTTTTTGTGCAGAACTCATTTTATATGTAGGTACATCTTCATTCAAAGTTTAAATATGTGTCAAAGTTTTGTCTGTACCTTCCATTATTCAAAGGTGAATCTTTGTTAATAAGAAGGAAATTATAAGGGTTACTCCAAACTGTTTTACAAATATCTTTGAACTGATTCCATGATAGATCTGAATTGACATGTTCTTCATAGATGTGCTTCAAGTTCACATCATCTTGTTTAAATATTATAAGAAAATTGGCGTTATCACGTAACAACTGTTTCGGTATTTTTGAGTACGTTTGAGATAAGTAAAAGCAATCAATTTGTTTATGTCTACCCATAGAGAAATAATTACGGATATTTATTTGATTTTCACATGCAACATCATCAAATATAAATATAGAATTTGGTAAAGCTTCACTCGGAGATATGACATTTTTATCGTCATTGAACTCATAGAACTTAATCTGAGGCACTCTTCTTAATACTTCACTTAAGAAACGATATTTTGACTGGAAAGTAGTTTTCGAATAAAGATAAAGATTTTTAAATTTAAGACCATTTTCATGCAGCAATAAACTGATCATGACGTTTGTTTTGCCGCAGTTCGAGGGTCCGCATATTATGCAGCGAATCGTATTAGGCAATAAAGCACTATGTTTTATCTGACGAGCGGAGTTACTAAAATTGATATTATTCACGTTCAGGGTTATGGGTTGTTTGACCAACTTCATCTTGCCTAATACTTATTTTCATTTCCTACTATCCTTTATATATGAATATATTTTATTAAATGTAACACGTGCAGTGAGTACACCCTGTAGTCAAGCAACGGGTTTGAACCTGCATCGTAATTTTAGATGATAGTCTCGTCTTACTTACATTTTTGTGACTAATAACTGAAATGAGAACTTATTTGTATTGTATGTAATTAAACATCTCACTTCATTGCAGTAGCTAGTCAAAGTAGGACCATACGCTGTTGTTTACGATTTTAATAATAGCTTGCAGTATTAAGGTAAGTATTGGAATAATAATCAGTCAGCCAAAAATAATAAATAAATATATTTTTTGTTTATTTATAAACAGTTATTTCTTTTCAGAATTATGTCACTCACACCAAGATCACCATCTTACAGCCCGAGCATTTTGGACAACGAAAATGTGATTTCTGTCGAACTTGGGCAACCCCAATTACGCGAGGTAGGTAATCTTTTTGTTTTATTTTATTTTATGAGAGTAGATGAATATATTTTTTCTTGTTGTAATTAATTTTTATTTCTTCTGCAGTGGAACTCTGAGGGCCTGGATAAAAATCCTACAATTAGCCCATTTTTTTACTCCCAGCGCTACAACTACCAACAATATTTTGAAGGTGCATTGAATGAGAGGGTTGACAATGAAAAGCTGCTCACTGGAACTGATCAAGCTCAAATCTTGAAAAAGAAAAAAAAAAAGAGAAAATGTTCATTGGGATCATCAACATCATCATACATTGTTCGTCGTGGTGGGGGAGGTGGTGATGGAGGTTATCTAATTAAATTAGAAGTACATGAACTAAAAGACTCTAAGAATGAAATCGATTATAGTGATAGTGACAATGCGTGTGTAAATGTGCAATATGTGGTACGTGAAACTTATGATGATATTATGGAAGCGACAGAGACCCTTATTAAAAAAATTGGGAAAAAATTGTGTGACCCTGAATAGTTTTAAGTCATTTTTGTGCAGTAATTATTAATTAGTCATAGTCTGTATCATTAAACTTATACTGTAGTTAATAAGACTGTCAAGAATTATTATTTTGTTATTATTATTTTAATAGTTTTTAATTTAATTTTATATAAGTAAGCCAATTATATATTATATAAATAGGTATATCTAAAAAAATTAAAAGGGACGTATTTCTGTAAAATATAATAATAAATGTTATGACTATCACCTATTACTGTGTTTCATTTTTTTTTGACTTGTTTTAACAGTCAGAGGAATATATAAAATAACTCAATTTAAAAACCTTTTTTTTTAATACAAATCATTTATTTCATATTTATCTTCTATTTCATATAATATAAAAATACATTTAGCCTTATACATTTATGCTTATTTACCTTAAATTAATGCATTGCAATCTTAGGGTGAGTTGCACCATTTAACTATAACGATAACTAAACCATAACCAGCCGTGAACCGGCCGCCTATTGGACAATTCGACGAATTGACAACTGTTAATGGCTTTGTTATCGTTATAGTTAAATGGTGCAACTCGTCCTTATATATGACACTTAATTAAAATACTGTTTTATGATGCCCCCAAGGCAAAGTTTTGCAACCATCTTCCATTATTTGTCTTTTATCATCATCCCTACTCAAAACAAGCTTATTAATTTTTTGAGTAAAAATATTATGATTTTTCGACTTTATAATACACATGTCATCTCTTAAGCATTCATTGTATTGTAGAGCTCGTTTATATTTTTTAATATCTAGTTTTTTCACGGCCGACCTTTTTACCCCTTTTGCTTTGATAACTGAAGAAGCCAGTGAGTCTATACAATATAATTTTGCTCTTAAACCTACAAACTCGGATATAATATCACCACCCATTTCATCTTTAAAAAATCCTGGTATTTTAGAATTAGCTTTATGTATATTAAATTGATTTCCATTTTCAAAGTTGCTTGTATCAAAGTACTTTATATTTTTTTTCATGTCCTCGTAAAAATTTTCTGTATATATTAAGTACAAAAGGCTGTCTGTGTCAGTATAACATAGTTGAATACGATTTTGATATAGACGTTTCATCACAGAGTAATGAAACGAATACAAATGAGTCTTGGCCAATTCCAATATTGTGAAACCAATGTAAATTGGTCTATCAAGCACGATTTTCGTTTGTTGTAACTGAATTGCTACTAAAGAATCAGAAAATATAGATAAGTTTTTGAAATTTGGAGCACTTACATATTTTTCAGCTCCACAAAGTTTGTTAGTTTTATTATAAATATCTTTCCATACATTTACTAGTTTGACATCTACTTGTTTTCTTTTGTTTTCAATAGTTTTTCCAAATATAGAGTTGTTTTGTTTTTTAAAAAAGTCTCTTTCGAAATCGGAAGACGCTTTTTGTCTGAGAGTAGTATTCAATAGGATATAGGGAGCCAAAAATGCACTTTGTTCAAATGATAGTATTCTATATATCTTAAGTAAAATAAGTCCATTTTTTATACATTCTTTTAAATGAACATAGTGAATGATATATTTATGTTTATCATAGAGATTAGCAATTAGTTTATCATTTCTACTACCTGGGGGAGCAAATTTTTCAGCGGCAAATGGTAAATCCGAATGCGCTTCGTGAATTTTATAAGGATACCATAAGTCAACTTCTAAAATAAATCCAGTTTTACTATCATTTAAAATATGCATTACTTTAAAATTATTAATTTCATCTTCGTTTAAAAACCTAAAGTTTCGAGTAGGAAGCTGTTGCATCATAGCATGACCATATAAATTTACGCAATCAAGATAAATTAAATAGCTATCAGGTTCCTTATTGTTGTAATTTGGAAGGTATTTATTATTTGCCTTTGCATATCTTAAAGAACACTGGGCAAGGCCACCCCTTATGCCTTTTTCTAGCATTTGATACATGTCAATATCTGAAATTAAGTCCAAATTAATTTTAGTATATAATAACATTGCATCCCAGCTCAATGAGGGAGATGATACATAATAACAAGGATCAAGGTTATAATATTGTAAACTCATCGTTCTAAACTTTTCAAAAACATCACACAATAGTAGGACATCGCATTTCAAATATAAGTCTGTGTACTCCCCTAAATTAGAAATATTAAATGCATTCCACACTTTTAATGCATGATTATAATCTTCATCCGAAATAGATTGGGATGTGAGTTTATTATAAAATTTTGATGAATCTGGCAATTCAGTTTCTTTATACCGATGCCATGAATTGATGTAATCATAACAGTATACACCTTTTTTGCATGCTAATTTAAATAAATAATCATCTTTAAAAAACTCTCGTAAATTTTGAAAATCTTTCGTTTTCATAGTTTTTATTAGATTATCTAGACTTGAACTTAAAAAATTAAAAGAATCTATAAACTTTAACTGGGCTACATTTTTTTTATCAATCGGGATAAATTTTGTGAATGAAATATATTTTTCTTTGTTTTTTGGAATGAGATTTATACGACCGCAAACAGCTGAAAGCTCCTTTATAAACAAATGACAGTCATAGCCAGAAAGATTATGAAATATGATAGGTATAAATGGGCAAGATTTTGCATTTAAATTACATGTATTATGTGCTGGTCCTCTATACATTCCTGTGAAATGATCATGATCTGCAACAATTGAGTCAGTATCATTAAATGATTTCTTACATATGTGACATTGTTTAGCATTTTTTAAAGCAGTTTGTTGATCTTTGTTAATTATCATGGGTTTTATCTCTGACATTAGTTTATAAAGTCTTATTACATCCCGACTTATAGCTTCAATGAACTTTTTGGAGCAGTCTGGCCCCCTATATGATCTAAACTTATTTAATTCTGGTTTAGACTGACAAAAAATGTAATATCCATAGCAACTTGCCTCATGGATTTGTATATTTTCAACACATGGGGACTTATTTTTATCAGAATATTCCCGTAATAGACTTTCGAAATCGCCATATATAACAATTGGAACTCTTTGAGTCCTATTAAAATTTGAAAAGCAGAGTTTTGAGTTTTCTTCGGGAAGTATAGTCTGCACTCTTGCACAGCTATGATTCAATTGTTTTTCTGATGTTTCAAAATACATAAAACATTCATCACATAAATATATTTTAGATTTATGTTTTGTAAGTTGTCTGTGTACAAGCTTACTAAAATGTTTAATTAAACAGAAATGACTTTTACCATTATTATTGATATAAAGTAAATTAACATGAAAAAGTTTTCTTTTTAAAGTTTTATATAATGGTCCTGTTACATAGTCATTCTGTTCCAAACCATAGACGTTAACACTTACGTTTGGATTTAAGTCTTCAAATAATTTTATATCGTCTAAACTGGGTGGAAATGTCATGTTTGCTATATTTAACACTTTTAAATAGTGAGGATATGATGTTATTCTATTTGAGTTATGCATTGCTGGGTACAAATAAGCTACAATGCTCCAAAGAAAACAGTAATTGTCTTTATTGACTATGTTTAGACATGATTTTGTATTTTGAATTCGCTTAGGTAATTTTAAATAAGAACCGGCTCTCAAAGGACTGTATTTAACAAAATTAATTTCTAAATGACTTATGGATTCAATCGTCCACCCTGACTCACTTAGTTCGAACTCTGAACATTTATTTAATATTTTTTCCGCAAATGCTTGATAAGTGGATAATATATCTGTGCTTTGAAGTATAATTGTATATCTCGTGTTAAATGATTTAAGACTTATTTCGTTATTTTTAGGTAAATTGTACGAAACAAAAAGTTCGAAATTGACTTTTAAAGAAACGTGTTGTTTTAATAACTCTTTGATTAGATAGCAACATGTGTCTGTAATTTCAGATAAAAACTTTTCAGGAGTAATAGTAAAACTTTGAGGGGTTATTTTATAACTGACTATTTTGTTTTTAAAAGCACAAGCTATTATACGAATATTATCAAATTGCGTTTTTATGAGGTTATTAGATTTATGGATGTTGGTTTTTTTGTGAGAAGAATAATTGTGAACGTTAATGTTACAAGCTTGACAGAAAAACATTTTGAATAATTTCAGAAAAGCTTTATGTAGGTATTTCTATTTTTTCTTAATCAGATTTTTTATAGTATAAAAATAAAATATTGTATTGTTTTTATTTTTAGGTTTTAATTTAGTATTTTATTTTATCTACTAAGTAGATTCTGTAAGAAAATACATGAAAATTATTATTTAATCTTAACTTATTTATAGTTTATAGTTATATGGTCGTTTTTATCGAACGAATAGATTATGTAAGAGAGCAATGCATTTATTTATAGTAATTAATACAAAAATACATGGTTAGGTTATAATATGGCAACAAAATTTGTACAGTATCGATAATATTCCTAAATATAAAATAGTTAAAAATTATAATGATAAAATATTTAAAAAGGATTTTGGGGGTACAAAATTGGTTGGATGGAGGAGTAATCCTCCTTAACTGTTCCAACCAACTGAGTAACCGCCTTCCAAGTTGGGCTATCGTCATTCACTGCTGTTTTGAAACATAGCAGTGAATGTTTCCAGCGGTTGGTTGAAATAGCCTCCAACTCCTGGCAATTCGAGATGCGGACCTCAATATAAAATTCTCCTCGTCTTGTGGGGTCACTTTGCATAGTGTAACCAGAACCCACTCGCCGAGTTAGGTAGCTCTTCAGCTTAGCTGCTCGAATTGGTTCACGCTGCTCTTCATCCTGGAAACAAACAAAATAATATACATTAGTTAATGTAACAAATCAATTTCTCAAAATAAATACCTAATTTTATCAAAGTCTGATGATTCATGATAATCATCAAGCCCAATTAATGGGTTATTAAATTAAATGGTCAATGAGTGAGTATTGGGGACACAAACCGACGATTATTATTATTTTGAGCCATCATAATAATATCTCAGGACATAAGCATTCTTCATTTAAAATGTATTTATTTCGGATTAGCACATATAAATTAAATCATGTAGATCTTAAAAAGTATAAACCGTAAAAAACTCCTTTGACAAATTATAAGTTATTAGGTAGACGCAAACTTTTGAAACTTTTGATAACATTCATAACATTGCCCTTTTTTCGGTACAGTTAAACTTCATGCAGCTGCTATAAAATTGTTCTATAAATTTGACCCAATTACACTTGGTCAGACTTCATACTTATTAGTAGTAACTATGCTTTACACCACCACGTAAAAATAGTTTGGTCTGTTTTTCTACATTAATTATTAAATAACAATAAATTTACCTCGGAATCAGGGAAGATGACTCGTTTTCTTTTCTTTTTATAAGATGTAGACGCAGAGGCAGACGCAGTCGGAAGGTCAGCCTCTGATTCAGATTCACTTCCGGCAGCAGCCGGCAACAGCTGTTCTTGCACCCGTTTTTTAGATTTTGCCTTCGGCTTGGACGGCTTAGGGGTTGAAGGCTTATTTGAAGGCTTCCGCTTTTGTGATATAGGGATCACTTCAGTGTCGGAGTCAAATGGATTGGAAAACCTGAAATAAAACAAAATTGTGAAACATTGAAAAGCAGGTCTACTTACATTAATTCATTTGGTTACAACTGTTATCACCCCGCCACCCATTCATGATAATATTAAACTCCTCTGACCAGACAAGCTATTTTCCTGCCTGGGAATCGAACTCATAAAATCACTCTCACTAAATACACTCTCGACCTCTGAGCTCATGAGACGCGACCACAACCGTACGCACACACTGATCACAAAATTGATAGAGTTAAATGACCCGTACATACTTACTGTTTTTATTTATTAAACACACTGATTAAACGATGTAAATCTATAGAACTGACTGCAGAATGCGCTGTTAAAAATGTTCTGTGAGATGATCCTGAATGACACTGATTTTATACCCCCCAAATTGTAAAACGGTATACACACTTGAGAAATGATAATAAGTTATAGTTTATTTAAAATAAGTCATACATGCTGTCATACACTTTTAATCCTTATGCATGTAGTACATAAGATTTATAATCACTTATTATTTTAAACATCATTCGTACTCAATTATAACTTCGCCTTTACTTGCCATTTTAGGGGGATATATTATATGGCGCCACGCTGTCGATGAAAACTGAGACGAAATTTTTATAAGGTAATCGTATGTACTTGCATACAAATGATCTCTCTATCATAAACAAATATAGAGACCAACTACAAATGGTTATTTCATATTAACATTAAAATTGACTTTTATAAATTGAACTCCGAAATATTTTATTGATAAAACGTAAAAAATATATTTTATGGAAATAAAACGTTGTTAAACAGAACGTGGTTCCTAAGAATTGCATCGTTTTAAAGCCTGTTATACTTTATTTAGTACGTAAAAACATAAAGTGAAAAGAAAATGTTACATAAATAATATTAAAATTATCTGTATAGTTTAATATTGAGATATTTTGTTTGTGTTTAGATTTATAGCACTTATATATTTTAAGTTCGTATTTTAGTGACAATATTAATGAATACTTTACCTTCTCCCTAATAATAATAATGTGTTCATACGTTGTCTGTTAAATACTCAAGCAGCGCATAATTGTTCAGTAATAATTAAAAAAATAAATATACAAATTAAAATGTTATATATTATATATTATGAGTTATTGCGCCTACATCATAATGCTGTATACTGCCCGATTGCGAAGTTATTTCTTATTCCAAAATTTACATCGTTATAAAATATAATAAAATGAAACATTTACCATCATTCCATTAATTCCTCTCACAATGAGAGTGCTTAGGTCATAGTCTACCACCCGAACCCAGCACAGATTAGTACTCTACACTAGCTGCGTTGAATGCAGGTTTTCTTACGATGTTTTTTCCGTCACCGTTTAAGCAAGTGATCATGAATAAATTACTTATGTGCACATGATTTCGAAAAGTCGGAAGTGCCTTGAGTTCCATCACCAACCTAAGAATTAGCAGTACCTGGTCATACCACTAAGCTATCACTGCCTAATTAACTGAAACATTAAGTGATTACTCAATAAAAGACTTCTGAGATTATCTAAATCTATAGACCATGATCGAACTTCATTCATTTATAAACATTATAATTTAGTAATATAATTATTTACATTCTGTAAGATAGAATGTCGCTGATCTTAGCTTTGTATATACTCTATAATAATCTTGTATCTGTAATAACATCGTTAAGAAATAAACAATTCTGATTCTGATTAAGAATAGATAATCTGCTTTTGTTGTTACATAGCGATAGTTCTGGGGACTTGGATAGTCAGCACGTTCATGGTAACAATTAAAGTTCAGTACTAAGAATACGTAATGATTCAATAAAATAAATGTCCAAGATGCTAAAAAAAAAGTTCTATAACACAATAAAATTACAGAGTTCCACTTATATCAAACGCATTCATTTAAGATATAAGTTTCTTTACGAAGTTGGTTCGATGTAAATATAATAAGTTATTATGATTACAATTCAAAACAGTCAACAGTCAGTCGACCGCATCGATAGGCAACGTGTCATAACATACACAGAACTCACTTATTGTATTGTGGGTTTAAATGAACAGACGGGATAACTATTTGCAAGGTACTGCATCGCGCCATCGAAATCAGATAGGCGCCGATACCCGATGAAATAAATGCAATCTGAGCGGTCGACATTCGTCGCGTCGTCGGCGCGCGAGCGCATGAGTCAATCCAATGCAGACGCTCTTATAATACAATCGCTAGATATTGTGTAGGACCGAAATAGAATTGGGGGTTCTGTATCACGGCTCGAGCGAAGCGAGAGCAAGTGATACAGAACCCCCAATTCTAACCTACTACCATATAAATAATTAAAATATCCCACTTATCAGTAGGTAATCCAAGCGTGCCGAGAGCCCGTAAGTTTTTAGTGACGTGGTCGATAACAAAACGTAGTGACTTATCGGTCTCTCGTACGGATTCAAATGTAAATAAAGATTTTAAATGATTATTAATTAGTTGACGTTTATTATCGTACCGATCGCATAAGAGTTTCCAGGCTTCAATATAATTTTTATCAGTAACTTCTAAATTAGTAACTACGCGAGCAGCTTCCCCTTCCAAATATGAATTAAGATAGTGAAACTTGTAAATATTTTTTATTTTATCGTTATTATGAATTAATGAAGTGAACGTTTCCTTAAACTCAAGCCACTTGTAATAGGTACCGTTAAAATTTGGAATCTTTATGACAGGTAGTTTAAATCCTAAAAATCCCTAATCATCATTACAACAAGAACGATGGTCAGTTGCATTAGAATAGGTGGATTCATTAAGATTAGGTGGTGAGTTTTTAGCTAATATAGATTTGGCAAGGGAAATGTAGTGATCAAATTCTTGCTCGATAGCCTCGCATGATTGTATTTCGGCACTTATGCCTGGAACCTCTAACGACTCTAATTGTGCCTGCAGCTCGTCGAACCGTTTATATAGAATCTCAGTTCTAGATAACTTCATCTCACATTCTCTAATTTCCAAATCAGAAAGGCTATCTTTAGTCTGTATAATATCTACATAATTTTTAAATCTAGTTAAACGTCCTTTAATATTGCTACGTTTCAAGATAAGTTCTTTTAAAAGTTTACTATCTTCGGACTTAGACTCCATTGTGAGATAAAATTATCTATTAGTCTCAATTAGTTAAAGTTAGTGAGTTAATTATATAAACAAAACAACAACAATACGGTACGCTCCTCGCTTCGTAATCTTGATAACAGCCGGCGATCGATGAACCGGTTTGAAACAGCTGATAACGCCGCACGCGCAGGGCGATCGGCAGCGGCCGCAGGATCTCAGGTAGTCGCAGAGACAAAGGGTGACGTCACGCGATGACACCTCTGTGCACCCGTTCGGCTCGGCTTGAATGTTTAATTATAAAACGCTAAATAGATTGTAAGAATAACAGTATTTAATGGATAGCGGGAGACGTAACGTTAAATTTGATTTGGAAAGTTTAATGAAGCAGGCATAAATTGTGAAAATGGACAGAATGAGTGCAAGTGCAATAAGCTAATCAGTATTAATTAACTAAGTGCAGTGAAAATCTTGGGTGATTAAGTAAATATAAGTTTATAGTCGGCTAAATAGTGCGATCAGTGTGATAGTTGAGCGGTGCAATGACTTGCAGAAATTAAGGGAATGTGTTTGCGTGACGATTAAGCAAGTAAGTAGGCTTGTCACAGCTTATGTTTAGCACAAAGAATGGCAATTAGGTTCTTTAGATATAATTGAGCAATAGAAAGCACACTTTTTTCGAGGAATCCAACCTGTCTATCTGCACAAATTGAAGTGGATGAAACTAGGAATAGTAAAGGAACGGGCTCACAGTTAGGCAGGCCGACGTGGCTGAGCTGGAGGCTGCATGTAGTTCCGGCCGCTTAGTGTTGGCTGCTATGTAGGCGTGAGGGTCCTGATTCTTGAAGAATTGTGATGTTGCGGATTGGCAAAAGACGATCTGGCTGCACGCTAGGCAATGTAGTCCACAGCTGGGCTGCTGAAAGTAGTCCAAGCAAGCTCTTCGGTGCTGCGGTGCTCAACGTGGCAATGACCTTCCTTTGTCTTTCCTTCCGCTAACAAAGGAAACTGCAAATCTTCCGAATTTACGCAGTGTCCTGTCACGGTCGCCACTTTTTGTTCGTGATGAACAAAAGAAAAGATTGGATTTTGGGTTTTAGGCTTATAATGGTGAAATTAATAGGTTATAATAAAATTGGATATGTGGAGTAGTCGTTTTAGATAGATAGATAGATAGAATATTCTTTATTGTACACCACTAAAATAACATAATAATAAAATACATCAACAGTAAAGCGTACAATGGCGGTCTTATCGCTAATAGCGATATCTTCCAGACAACCTTTGGATGGACAGGAAAGATAGATGAGGTAGATGAAAGTAACAAGTGTACTTTAACCAAATTAATACAAATATATTTATACATACATATAATATATATATTCAATTATATATTCTATTTATATATAAGATAAACTACATACATACTCATAAATATCTTACATAAGTATATACTATTACATACATACACAATAATATTAATAATGCTTGCATACTTGCATAATTAATAAACTAGTTAACTTTGTTGCAAGAAATGTTCCTTGACCAGTATTTTGAAATTACTCAGAGTCTGAGCTTGTCTTATTGACACAGGGAGCTTATTCCACAAACGCACACCTTGAACGGTAAAAGATTTGTCAAGGAACCCTGTAGAGTGTGGCGGCATCTTCAGTCTCAAATTTTCCGATGATCTCAAGCATCTAGAGTGTGTGTCATTGAGGAACTGGAAACGTTCTTTAAGATAATTGGGAGCTGTGGGATTAAAAAGGATATTGTACACTAACGAAAGAATATGCGCATTCCGGCGAAAGCGAATGGGAAGCCACTTGAGCTTAAGGCGATAATCAGAGACATGATCATATTTGCGAAGACCAAATATGAACCTAATGCAAAAATTCTGAAGACGCTCAAGTTTATCAAGTTGTGCCTCATTAACATCTAGGTAGCTAACATCAGCATAGTCGAGGATGGGAAGAAGAAGGGACTGTGCAAGCGCAATTTTGGTGGCCTTGGGTAAAAAGTGGCGAAGTCTTCTTAAAGAACCTGCCGAGCGAAATAATTTTCGACTCACTTCCTGAATCTGTTGAACCCAAGAAAGGTTTTTGTCCATGTGAATACCCAGATTTTTAACTGTATCACTTATGGGTATTGCAATGCCATTGAGGACAATCTGAGGTAATTGAGTCCAATCAATTCGGGAAGTAAGCCTGGAACTTCCGATAGCAATAACTTGCGTCTTTAGGGGATTGATTGTCAACCCATGACCTGCACTCCAATCGGTAATCCGTGCAAGATCTCTGTTAATCACTGTTATTGCCTCCGATAATGCGCTCGGTGTTGCGTGCGAATATATCTGTAAATCATCTGCATAAAGGTGGTAGGATGAGAGAAGTTCTTGTGAAATTGGGTTAATAAATAAGGCAAAAAGTAGTGGAGAGAGAACGCCTCCCTGTGGTACGCCGGCAGAAGTGTCACACCACGAAGAACTCGCGCCTTCGATAGAGATACGCTGCCGACGGCCACACAGGTAACTTCGAAACCAATCAATTGCCGTTGGAGATATGTTCAGAGAGCGTAGCATGCCAAGGAGAATATCAAAATCGACCGCGTTAAAGGCATTACTAAAGTCAAGTAACGCAAGAACTGTTAGTTTTCCTCCCTCCATGGCCATCCTAATATCATCCGTTATGTTCGTTAGAGCAGTTACGGTGCTATGTCCTGGACGAAATCCAGATTGGAAAGGATTAAGGAGGTTGTTCTTGCGCAGGAAAGCACTGAGCTGATCATGGATAAGGCGTTCAAGAACTTTGGAAAGAAAGGGTAAAATGGAGATAGGACGGTACTCAGAGAAAGATTTTGGATTAAGGGTTTTTGGAAGAGGGGTAATTTGAGCGTCTTTCCAAACGGTAGGAAAAACGCCACATGTAATGGAGTAATTTAGGATATGGGTAATGACAGGAAGGATCTCATCCAGGATAGGGACAATCATTTTCCGGCTGACGCAATCACATCCAACAGCGTTAGAAGTGACAGATACCACGCTCTTCTTCACATCACAAGCCGAGAATTGATTAAATAAAAACTGTGGGTAGTCGGGAGTTGGAAGGGAAGAAAGATAGTTTAATGTGCTAGTTTTTAAAGTCCCATCAAATTGGGACGAAGAGCTGAAATGTGAGTTTAGCGACTCCAAGTCGATATCTTTAGGGATTACGTCATGACGTGATTTTCCCACTCCCATTGACCTCAGAAATTTCCAGACCTTTGCAGGTTCACTGTTTTGTACTGACTTGTGAATATGTCGGCGTTGAGCATCTCTACACACCTTATTACAGTGATTACGGATAGACGTGTATTTTTCCCAAGCTAAGGGACTAGGTCTGCACTTGTATTTTGTTTTGGCTGCGGCTTTTCTTTGCAAAAGATTTTTAATATCGTCTGTCAGCCAGGGTGCTGGCAGGTGTTTCATTTTGACTGGACGAATCGGAGCATGAACGTCGTAAAGATTTATTAATGCAGAATTGAACAAACTTATTTTAGCATCAATCGACGAGGCAGCTACGAGATGCGACCAGTCAATGTTACTACAGTCCTTGCAAAGTTTATCAAGGTCCATACCAGCAAAATTGCGTTGCAACATTATAGGATGTTTTACCTTAGGGGGGCGAATTTTGTACGTAAGATAGATAAGGTCATGATAGGAAAAGGCGTCAGCTGCGCACTGACCATGTTTTGCAACGTGCTGCGTAGAGGAGACAAGGATAAGGTCAAGAAGTGACGGGACAGAATGCGGGAAATGATGAGTAGCTCCTAGTGGAAGAGGAGTTAAATTGCAAGATTGAATCATAGATTTAAAAGTGGAAGAACGAGTGTCATGTTTTAAAAGACAAGTATTGAAGTCACCCATTATAATAGTATGACTGTAAGACGGTGTGAAATTTTCGAGGATAGTTTCAAAAGAGGAGAAGAAATTAATACGAGACGAAGGACAATAGTAAACTCCAAGTAGAATTTTTGTATTGGAAAGGGTTACTTCTAAAAAGAGATGCTCACCGGCATTTGACGGTGGTGGCTGTGCTGACATATTAACTATAGAAAAAGGGATATTAGCCCGGAGGTATATGGCAACACCACCACCAGCGCCAACGGTACGATCATTTCTTATCAGCAGGAACCCAGGTAAGGAATACGAAGTGGAAGGTAGGCAAGGTTTTAACCAAGACTCGGAAACCAGTATTGCATGGATGCTTTTAGAATCAAAACTTGCTAACATATCATGGAAATGAGCCGGAATGCTTTGTGCGTTAATATGGACTACATTCAGATTCTTAGGAACGTCAGAGAATTGAGACTGAAGTGTTTCGCTCAAAGAGGGGATACTGGTGAAGCTGTCATTACTGGAAGCAGATATGAAGCTTTCGTCATCACTAACCAGGTTAGAGACACTATTCATTTTAATGCGATTTATATATGTATGTATATGTGTAAATGTAAGTGTATAGTTTAAAAAAAATAAATATAATAGATAAATAAAAATTAAAATATAACTAGATAATAATAGTAATAAAAATAACAAACTACAATATATCCACCCGCCAGTTCTGTGTTACAGTCATAATCGGCAATCTGAACAATTGGTTTTTGATATGTAACAATTTAACTAATTGATAAACTAAATAAAACTAGGTATTTATAATGACTATTTCACGGCAAGATTTTCGTCATCATAAAAATTTACAACAACACAATTTCTGTCATGCTTAAAATAATCATTGCATTTTAAAATGAACCTGGAACGTAACGTTACATTTTGAACTATAAAGCCGTGAGGTTAAACAATTTATCGATCATAGACAACTAAACGCACGTGACAGTTGCTTCGGGAAAATAGTGCAATTCAAATCATAGAGTACAGTAATACTACTGTTTTATCTGTGGAGTACAGTAATGTAAAAACTAGTAAAGCAGGGTATTTGAAAGTAAACAATGATCAAGCATACCGGACGTTAAGACTTAATAACGGTAGAATAGTGAAATTGTAATTGTTTTCCGGAAATCAAAATTATACTAACTGAGCGAAATTAAATCAAACAGTAATGACAATGTGATCATACGGAATAAGGTACAAGTACTGAGGAAGTTACGTTACGTCGTTTTAGTGCAGTACCAAGTGTGTATCTTTTGTGAATGTATATGATTGGATAATTTGTGTGATGTGAGTGTGACGTATGTTGTGTATGATTGGTGGAGTGTATGGCTCAATATAAAACATAGTAAAATTATCCTTATTGCTAGAGTCAAACGGTCGAGATAGGGAAAACCGGCGTCGACACTAATCATTAAAATTATTATGTTCAGATAGAGCAATCATAATACATATATAAACATGAGATATCTATCTATTAAATAGAAATTTAACTAACTAAATAGAAAGTTCTTTTAACAGTACTTTAGACATAGCGAAATGATTTTACTTCAAGAAATTGAGTAAACTAGTTACTTTAAATTCATTATTAACTTTTAGATATCTGAAAAAGTTAGAGTTCAGAATATGTTGGCCAATCAATACAAAAGTCCTAGCAACCAATTAGAAAGGACACTCCTAATAGACCGGTGAGGTGCAATCAAGGTACATACAACTTCCATTTTAGAATTTAGTCTTATATAACCGCGACTACGTGTCGCCATCGTCCCAATTTGGAGATGCGGGCTGCGTTCATAGTGTCTAATTAACAGCAAACAATTATAAACCTTATAATAAGACTATTTTAGATATAAGATACAAAGAAAACATTGCCAAAGAGCATAATTATTGTTTGCAAATATTAATAAGATCGCTAGTCGCTACCTTACAATAAGCTGGTATAAATATGTGATCTAAGTTGCTCATCCATCAATCATAATTTCATAATTAGTGAAAGCTGTTATTGCAGCAGACAGTGTCGGTGATTGTGATAAGTGCCATCTACACGTAACAAGTATGTACGTATTCCATGATAGTTTTTTTATTTTACCTCTTGTAATGGTTTTGTAATGAGAAATATTATATCTGAATGTGATGTTTGGGATTCGAATCCCAGATTTGAAAACTATGTTAGTGATTTATTTTATTCATTAATGTTAAATTGATCATGCAATTGTTTAGTTTTTTGATTGTAAAATTTGATTACCAATGCAACTTAATGTCCTGCTTTATATTTTATTTGCCATAGCTGGCAGTTCTTGCAACGCTTGCAGTAGCGCTGCAAACGCTCACTGCAAATTCCATGAATTGTTTTCTTGACTTTTTATTTTCTATGAGGCAGTGAGCGTTTGCAGCGCTCACCTCTACCTCAATCGACTGCTCCAATTGCTGTCTTTTTGTGCAGTGGACAGGACATTCAAATATGATGTGCAACGCTTTCGTGCACTTCGGGGTCGCAGATGCATGACGGGCTCTCCTTGCACTGGAACCGGTGCAGATACTGGGAGAACCCGCCATGTCCGGTCAGCATCTGCGTTATCACTCCTTGGGGTTTAATTTTTCGGACGAGCCTGAAGGCGTCCACCGCGTTTGGGAGGAACAGCTTCGTGACGGAGGCAGTCTCGCCGTCCAGGTACCTCCGGTTCCACTCGCCAAGAGATTCGCCGCGAAGCTGACTCCTGACGAAAGAAACCGGGCACCGGTCGTAGTCCGGCTTTCTCCGCCCCGAAACCGCTGCCTTCTTTGCGAGGATGTCGGCGCGCTCATTCCCCTCGAAACCGGCGTGGGCCTTGATCCAGAACAAGGAGACATCTTTGCCCTGGGCCAAGGCCTCACAGAGGTTTTGGCGCGCCTGGAATGCTAGCGGATTTAAGGAGCCATGGTTTTTGACTGCCTGCAGTGCTGCCATCGAGTCACTGTAAACACCATAGCACCTCTCTCCGCACTTTAGGATCTCGTCCGTGGCTCGGCAGAGTGCCAGCAGTTCGGCCTGGTAGACTGTGCAGTACGCAGGCAAAGACAGTTTACGGGCCTTCAGTTCGGAGTGGCTGTCCCACACGGACAGCGCAGTTCCGACCTTACCCCCTATCTTGCTACCGTCTGTAAAAATACGGCGCGTCTGCACGTTGTGTTGGTCTACCAGGCTTTGGTTGTCCAGGCTTTTGAAGCTAAGCTCTGGACGCCGAGCCGGGTGTGGCATTTCCGCATAATCCACTACACGCTCCACCTCCTGGTCTCCTAGCACTAGCCGGGACGACCCTTTGCGCGCTTCATACAGGGCTGCTGCTTCCTGTATGCGCAGGTCGAGAGGAAGTATCCCGGCCAGTATTAGAGCCGAGTTTAGGGAGACCGTGCGGTATGATTTGCAGATTTTTTGTGCCACACCCCTCTGTACCGTCCCAAGGAGTTTTTTGACCCCGACTTTGTTGGCTGCGGGAGCCCACGCTGCCGCCGCGTACAGGACAATTGGCTCCACTGCCGCGGTGTAGATGGTGCGTATGACTTCCGGGTGCAGGCCCCAGCTGATCTTGGCTGTTCTCTGCAGCTGCTTGTAGATATTTAGGGCCTTCCTGGAGACGTTGGCGACATGACTATTGAACGTCAACTTGTCGTCAATGGTCAGCCCTAAAATCTTGACCTCTCGGGACATGCCAATGTCGACCCCGCCCATGCTCAGGCGGGGGGTGTCATATTTGAGCTTGTTTGTTATGAGCATTGCGCTCGTTTTGTGTGCTGCAAACTTTAGCTTGTTTCTGACACCCCACCTCCAGACATGCTCGAGGGCGACATTGGCCTGTCGCTGCACCTCGGAGCCAGTACGCCCGGCGAACAGCAGAACCACGGCGTCCGCGAATGCCTGGCAGCGGACTTCCTTCGCAGCCAACTCCTTTAGGAGGGGATCTAAGAGCACGTTCCAGAGGATCGGTCCTCCAATCGACCCCTGGACGCATCCCTTTTGGGTTTCCCTCGTATGCTCGACCCCCGCATACCTCAGCTTCACGCATCTGCCGTCAAGATAGCTGTCCAGTAGCCTCCTGAGATTGACCGGACACTGTTCCTCAGTCAGTCTGACCTTTATGGCCGGCCATCAAGCACTGTCGAAGGCGCCCTCTATATCTAGCGACACTAGCGTTATCAGTTTTTTATCTTTAACCTCCGCTTTTATATGGTTCACCAGAGTATAGAGGGCGTCATCCGTGCTTCGCTGTGGCATAAAGCCATACTGGCGAGTACTCAGTCTCGGTGTCAGGTGCCACTGGAGCCTTGCTACAACCATTTTCTCCAGGATCTTACCGAGGACAGGTAGCAGGCCAATTGGCCTGTGCGACTTTGCCCTACGGTAGTCGTCCTTGCCCGGCTTCCTCAGGACCACGACTGTGGCCTCTTTCCAGGGCTTGGGGAAGTGCCCTAGACTGAGGCATTTGTTGGCCAAGGCAAGGAAGGACTCTGAGTCCTGGAGTATGGCGTGACTGCAGATGTCTGCTGTGAAGCCGTCGTCATGTACCTCACCATGGAGCCGATCGTTCACCCGCTTCGCGAGACTTCTGGTGGTCTTGTGGTCCTCGCCGTCCTTCGACTCGCGGTCCTCCGGGTAGAAGGATTCCGCGAGGAAGGCCGCCGAGCGTGCGGGGTCGAGGGTTTGGCCATCTTTGATGAGGGTGACGTCTTCGGGTCGTGTGGAGGTCCTTCCGATCACCCTGTAGATCCCCTCCCACATCCCTTTCCTATCTTGTTTTGTGCAGAACTGTTTCCAGCTCTGCACTTGAGCTGTCTTGGCCTTTCTTTCATACTCTTCTTTGATATATATATATGAGGTACTCAGCGACGACACCATCTCTCCGGACCGGAGCGGCGCAGCGGATCCTTCTCCTCCTGGTAGCCACCTTCTTCTTCAGGGCAGTGAGCTCATCGGACCACCACGGCAAGGTAAGTTTTGGACGATTTTTCTTTACAGGAATGCTAATATCACAGGATATTTTTATTGAATGTAAATAATTTTTAAGGGTATGTTCCAGATCTTTTTTGTTCGTAATTTTGTCAATTTCTGTTTTATTTATTTTATTTTCTATTTTTAATTGTTCCAGTTTCTCATGAAACTGACCTAATAACTAAAATGATGATGATAAAATGATGATAATAACTAATGACTAAAACCTCAGCAATACGCTATCTTTGCTCTAGCCAGCGAATCCCACCTGCGTCGGACGGGGCAGTCTGAGCTGAACGCATTGTGCCCCGTCATGTCTAGCTTTGCTGAAACGCAGTTGCAGCAAGTGGGAGCCTCGTTGGCGAGCTTCTCTGCGCAGATTTTTCGTTGATGAGGGCCCCCGCAGTACCCACATTTTTCTGTGGTCTCGGTGCAGAGGCGTCTACTGTGGCCGTAACCCAAGCACATTGAGCATTGGACCAGTGGTGACTGGTCCTCCACTCTAGGGTCTAGTTCTAATGTGCTGCAGGTCCAGGTACACTTCAGACGCCCCCAGCAGCCGATTCCACAATGTGGGGGACACCCGAGCGACGACGTGGCAGATGAGGTCATTCCGGGCCCTTCTCCTGAATTTTATTTCGATCCTGTCGTCACCAGCTGGCAGGTCTTGGAACAGCTTCTTGTTCTGCATCTTCAGGAACTGGAGTACGTCCTCGTTTGTGTGTGAGCTGAGGACGTCCTTGAAGATGACGAGGTTTTTGACAACCTGGACATCAAGCTGCTGGTCGGCCTCCTCAATCTTGCTCCGAAGCGTGTCCCTAATGTCCTCGCTTCTGCAGCTGATGACGACTTCTCGGTCTTTGCTTTTCCGGACCCGTTCCACCTGCACGCCCCCCGCCTTGGCATTTACCGCTTTTCTAACTCTTCCCAACACGTCCTCTCCCGTCTCCATTTCATCTCTGGAAGCGAGCACCATCGAGTGCAGCGCAGTGGGCTCCGGGCGTTTCCGCCCCTTTGCGCTCGCCGCCACACTCGCGTACGTGGGCACCTCCAGGGACTGAGTTTTTGCCGTTTGGAGGGCCTCCTTGAGCTGCTCCGCTTGCTCATTGCTCTCTCTCATTAGCCTACTATGTTCGGCCAATGAGGACAGCAACTCGGAGACCCCCGATTGAACTCCCGCCAAATTGCCCGCGGCCTCCTCCCGGGGCTGCAGCTCACCCGTGCGCTCCTCCACTACAGCATCAATAAACGCCGGCGGGGAGGAGCACACAGCCTTGCCAGCTTCGCCGTCTTTAATAAGCTGGTACAGCCTATCGATGGCCTGGGTGACGGAGGCCTTTATATCTGTTTTAAGATTGCGCGAAGCGTTTAAAGCGATTTTGGCCTTCGTCACCCAAGCCCTCGCCTCCTGCAACCTGCTAGGCTGCACCACCACGGCTGGGCTCACCTCCGGGAAGAGGACCTTGGCCGCCTCCCGCTCCCCCATGTCCCTCCGGACTTTTGTCTGGGTCTTGAAGGCATCGGTTTTTGTTGCTTGTCTCGGGGGAGAGGAGAGAGGAGATGGTTCAGATGATTTTTTGGCGGGGGTGCGGAACATCTTGAGGGATGAAGTTGGTCGGGAAGGGAAGAGGGAAAGGGCCCAACTCTAACCCAACGTAACCTTGGTTAAAATATTCAGTAAGTTTGTATAAGTTTTAAATTCAGTATGGTAAGTAAATTTGTAAAAGTTGTAAAGATAAAATGTAAAAATATAAAATAATAAAAACGTTAAAATGATGTAAAGGCGCTATTCGAAAAAAATAATGTGTACACAAAATAAACCGTAAAGAATAAATTAAATTATAGGCGATTTATAAAGATTTTATAAATAATTTATCTTTCTGTTTAAGATGTTCGCGGTCCAAGTGCGTCGGGACGACAGAAAGATCCTAGTCGCTACTCCCTGTGGTCGCTTCTACGATTTTACACTTCTTGCTAAACAAAAAGCGTCTAAAACGACCGAAAATATAAAAAATTTTTAGTGCCTGGGACACAAGCACGTTTACCAAAAGAAGCTTTCTGGGCTGAGAGCCCCAGAAATTAAAAAGGAATTAAGAGCAGTCTAGCACCTATCCAACGCCACAAACCGCAGTGCTCTAGCACTATCGACTCCGGAGCTATGGTCTCCCAAAGTTATTGGGGTGTAAAAAGATGGATGAAAAAAGCCTCCGGAATCGATATGGCCAAGAAAATATGGCCAAGAAAATATGGGTGGGTGGGAGGGCAAAAAACTCGCAATTTCTTTGGCTCGAGGTAGTCGGAGCGCCACGTGAGTGGTACCGTTCTCTTCGGCTGGACGTTTGTAAGCGAATGGCGTTATAAAATTTAGGGGTCCGGGAACAAATTTCCCTGGAAAACCGTGAAAAACGGATTTAATTTAATTTTTAAAGTAGAAAAATTTTGAAGATCTATATAATCACACGATAGGTGTGCTATATATTTAGCAAGGTCTTTAAGAGACCTACAAACAGATATGACTAAATGAAACTTTTGCTAAACAGTTTTTGAAAAAATGACTTTGAAAAATGTTAAGAATTTAGAGTGTTTTTTATCAAAAAAGGTATATGTTTTTGAAAATGGAATGCCAAAATTATACTCAAACGAAAGCAGACGTCTTGGGCTGTAGGTCAACAAAGAAATCGCCACAATCCACCGGTAAACAGCGAAGTTATCACGTATCAAGCAAAATAATGTACCGCTATATATAAACAACTATTTTCGTAAAAATACAAAAAATATCAATTATTTTCGCGTGTATAGGCGCGAAAGTCAACAATAAGGTCAAAATGGACACGTTTACAAAAAATAATAGTTAAAATCGCACAGAAATAAAAAAAAATGTATACACCGGAAATACCTTCCAACAGGACTTGATACGGGACGGTGATTATTACGTTGAGCTAAAGGTATATAACCGCAAGGATGCCGAAAAGCTCGGCAGTAACAGATGGAAACAGGCGCTTATAAACTATAAAGCGTCTTTATATACACATTCAGCGACCTGGAAAGCGGTTCCTGCTTTAGTATCTTCAGCAAAAGCTGAATTTAAAGCTATTCAGCCTATACTTTATCCACACAATGAAATTTGAAGAATTCATATTATATATGGCACTTTATAGAATTCTTTTATAACAATAAAAATAATATTATAATTTGTACACTTTATTCGTTAATCAATATTTTTTATAGACATAATTATTAATCATATATCTACCTATTCATTAGATGGAAGTAAATAAATTTATTCCAATCCAAATCGATGGTTATATGTATGTTCTTTTATCCATGTTTATTACAAGAAGCTCAAATATATAAGAATAATAAGTATCTTAAATTCGAAATCTCGAAATTTGTAACATCGAAACCTTGATCTCCAAAACTTCGAACCTCGAAACCTCGAACTCCGTAACTTCGAACCTCGAAATCTCGAATTCCGAAACTTCGAACCTCGAAACTTCGAAAACTATAAATTTTAAAAGAAGCAATACCGTAAAGTGGGGCTATTTGGTACGTTTTTTGTAAAAAACAGTCTTTTACACAAAAACTACTAAGGTTATGAGCTTACAATTTTTTTTTTACGATTAACGTCAGCAATACCTTCTAGAGAATCGCGGTAGTATTTGTGTATTGATCTTAGATACAGAGAGATTTTTTTTCAAAAGTGCTATTCCAAATATCGCCAGTTTGGGGCTTTTTAAAATCAGCATAATATTAACTTCGTTTTTCACTTCTATTTGGAACTATATCTATTTGAACAGGTTTTGCGATATTTGGACCAACAGAAGGATATATGGCCTTTCATTTTACCATATATTTTTAGTTTACTTTTAAATAAAAAGTCAAATATTCAGTATTATAAAATTTATTATGAAAAAAACGAAGCGCCATTTAGGGGCTATTTGGAATCTAAAGTAATTGTCTTATAACAAATAAAGTTGAATTAAAGGCAATATTTGGAACAATTAAGGGTAAGCTAAAATAAAGTTAAAAAATGAGATCTTTATAAAAATAATTAAACGGTAAGATTAAATCAACAAACATTGAAAATTAAATATTTGGCAAGGAATAAACCACAATACAAATCTAGGTAACGTTACTTATAGGTACCTACTTATGAAAATAATATAGCTACCTACTACTTTGACAAACACTTTGGTTTTATGACATTATTATGAGCCAATCAAAAATATGATAAATCTTCATCATTGAACAAGATGAATTCATTATTTTCATTAATTTGCAACAAGTCTACTTCCTTTACAATTATATCAGCAGGTATATAATCTACATCTGAACGTTTTGGTTTTTTAAATATGACACCACCTTTTTTAGAAATTGCTTTGAAGAAGGATGTTTTGTATTTTTTTTCAATTTGGTCATTAATGTCAGTAATTAAGCCGATATAATATTGCCATTTTTTTTTCTGATAATATCTAACTAGAACATTATCTCCTATGTTCCACTCTCTTTGTTCAATATTGTTTTCCAAGCAGTTAGGTATGTATTTACTTTCAGTATGTAATTCTTCATCAGTCTGTAATTGTTCTTCAGTCTTATCCTCATCTGTTACTTCAATTCTCTTCTGGGTTTCTGAATATCCATATTCATTTAAGTTAGTCTCAATTTCTGTTTTGTTATCTTGGATTTTTGTACCTGTGTCATTCTCTGAGTCCATACGCATAATGTCATTAAATATTTCGGCTTCCCTCTCATCATTCTTTCTCTTTACCACCTCGTCATCTTCGAGATCGATAATATCTAGATATTCTGTCTGTTCGAGGTCAAAGTCTTTCAAATCTTCTATCTGTTCAAGGTCGACGTCATATAAATCACTATCACTGTGGACACTCATTGAAATTTCTTCAGTGGTTGTTGAATCAGTACTTTTCAATTTTTTTAATCTTTTGGCAGGTTTATTTTTTGTTTTATTACTAAGAGTGTGTGTACGTGACTTACATTTCAGCTTTCGAACCATGGCTATAGTTTCATTATCTGAGAAATATTCAATATTTTCCTTAGAACCAGAGTTAGTAGCATTATAGTCAACTTTAATATTTTCTCGTTCAAAATCATTATGAGCTTTTAGTTTCAATTTTGATTTTTCAGTCAAGATGGGAGACTTCTGTTTTTCTATAATGGCGGTGGTAGTTATAAATGTTTGCATAAATCCTGTGTTTTCATTCAGTATATTTTTCTGAATCGTCCATTCCTGTTGTCGTCCGTCGTCGTTTCTGAATCTTTTTTTGTTTAAATCTAATTTATTAAAATTTTCTTCTGTATACTCTGTAATTAAGTCCAAATCTTTTTGTTTCAATACATTTTGTTCACAAATTTCGTTTTCTTTGGCTGTGTTAAATGGTTTTGTTTCTTGTTTTTCTGAAATTTCAGTTTGTTCATGTAGTAAAAGTTCAACATCTTCACATTCTTCATTCTTGTGTATAGTTTGATCAGTATCCATTTTATTTTGTTCGTTGTCGTTAATTTCTTCTTCATCAGAAGCAGTTATTCCAGATTGCCTAGATGTTTTTTTTTTTTTCCGACCCTTTGTATTTTTCCCCTTGTTTTTTTTTTATTTTTCTTCATAGTTGTATGAAGTTCACTATGAATTAAGTCTGCTGCTGTTATACTTTTCCCAGGCTGTACATTACACTTTTTTTTTCGTCTTATTTCAGCAGGGACTGGAGGATTCCTTATTTCTTGCAAAATTTCTGTTACTGCTAATAATGTACTGTTATTTATTTGTTCATCCGTAACACTTGTCCTTTGTGGCAGCCGTGATTTAGGAAGTTCAGGGTTGATTGGGTACAAACCAGATTTATTAAAACCTGCTACGAGGTTACGAGATTCAGCACCTCTTTCAACCAATTTGTTTTTTAGTTGACCTAATAATTTCGGAAATGAACTTTTGATCAAAGTTTTATGTTTTCGCCCTTCCTTTAACTTCCAATGAGTTAACACATCTCGCCAGTAGCTCTTCAGCGGAGCAAAAAATGCGACATCTAATGGCTGAAGCAGGTGTGTAGTTTTCGGTGGTAAGCACACAAATGCAATATTCAATTCTTCACAAGTCTTCAGTACATTTTCCGAAAAATGGGAGGACAGATTGTCTCCGATTAAAACTTTCCGCCCCACTTTTTTTCGTGCATAAGGTACTATAATGGTATTAAACCAGTCTTCAAAACAGACTGCATCGAACCACCCACTTTTTGATCGATTATATCTCGTTCCTTCAGGTCCACCCTCTAACCACATATCCCATAGATGATCCGATTTATATACCACGTATATTGGTAACAGCTCACCATTTGCTGTACCCGTAAACATGAGGGAAATTGCTGTTTTTGAATTGTTCACTACTCTTTCTGGGTACTTTATGCCTCTTTTATAAATATAATTTTTACAACCTGGATCATCTGTGAGGTTGGTCTCATCATAGTTGATAATGCAGTCTGGGGTGACACCTTCGACAGACTTCACATAATTTTCGAAAAAACTATCAATTACGTCACTTGTAATTTTGGCTCGATCAGTAGAAATATTAGACGCTTTGCGCTTTGAAATTGCTGAATTGTGTCTTAAAAGAAAGTTGCGTGCCCAATCAGTCCCTGGTAGGTTATTTTTAAGCCTATATATATTTTTGCCTATTTTGTTCAAATATTTTTGAGCTAGTACTCGAAGGTCCATACAGTCGAAGGGAAATCCCCATTCACTTAATATTAATATGTTTTGAATAAATGAATTTTCCTCTTCGGGAGTAAACAAAGTTGGATGTCCCGCTTTATCTTGCGTGCAATTTATGTTTCTATATTTTCTACAAAGCGTGCTCTTTGGTACATCATAAATATCGGCAGCATCGGTTAACTTAAGTTTTCCAGACTGTACAGCCTCTATCGCTTTTTCCAAATTTTCTTTCGAATAACTATGATATGGTGTAAAAGATTTACCATTTCTGCAATTAGTGAACTTTCTTTGGTAAGTACGCACCATATTTCCGGAACTGTAACATTAAATAAAAAAGAAACATAGCTTCCCCTTAAATTTGTACTTATTAGACATTTGGGGCTATTTGAGACAGCGATCTTAAACTTAGTAAAATTAAAACACACAAAAACAGGGGTTATTTGAAACAGGATTCCAAATAGCCTCAAACTTGTGCCAAAAAGCCCCATTCTCCAAAACACATAAAATATGGCGTTTAAAACAGGTTACAATACAATCAGAAACACCATTAAAATCCCAAGAAAACATACGTCTACATGAACGAACTCCTTTTCTACTTACTTTTAGAATGTTGGTATATCAACTGGAAGAAAAGTACGTACAAATTAACTCGATTTGACAAGCTTTTTTCAAAAATGTATCTAACCATTTGCTTACACTTTGATAACCTCAAAATTTTGCCAGTGGTATTGACATTAGTTGTAGTATTGCCATATTGTAAAAGAAATATTCTACTGTTACTAGAAGAAAAATTATATTAAATCAGATCTTTTATTTCAAAAATTCTGAATAGCCCCTGGAGTCTCAAAAAGCCCCACTTTACGGTAGTTGAAAATTTGGAAACTGTAACTCTCGACAATGTATCCAAATACATCATTCGTTAATCATTACTAATATTGAAATTACTCGGTGTTAATTATAGTACTTGATTTAGATACTAATATATTAATAATTTATCTGCATTAAATAATTTTTGCATATTAAATTGACTTATTAATACAATATTAATTTTGCAATATATTTGTACTTCCTTTAAAAATTATCAAAATATTAAACTTTAGTTTTAAATCGTAAAAATCAAATCATGTTTATCTGCAAAGTTTGTAATGTTTCAGTACCGTATCGTAAATATTCTGCGCATAAAAAAAACAAATGTACACAACATTGAGTTCTGAGGTTTACGCGAATGTTAGACATTGAAATAAAACTACTTTTACGGATTTTATCGCGGTTTGTATTTTGATTTTAGTTCCCGACGTTTCGACACCTTTGCAGGTATCAGTCTGCCCGTGACCATGATACCTGCAAAGGTGTCGAAACGTCGGGAACTAAAATCAAAATACAAACCGCGATAAAATCCGTAAAAGTAGTTTTATTTAAATGTACACAAATCAAATTGTTTATTACAAACACATTTTAATGACGTTCGTATAATTGCAACTGCTTTTCGGAATCGAATAATAAGTTATAGAGTGAATCCTAAAACAAATAATATTTCACCTGATTTGTTTTTGAAGCAAATTTCAGAAACAGTTAATTGTCTAATTAAAGATTTACTGAAGAAACATGTATCTATAAAAGTTAATTTTGAACTATTTATTTAGTTTATATTACCCAAAAATTATGACAAGTCTTTAAAATCTTTTAACACAAAATATAATGCGGTTTTGAAAAACACGAATATTTTATCCTTGTATGAAACGTTTTGTAGTAAACATAACATAACATACATAACATACCATCACGCCTGTATCCCCGAAGGGTTAGGCAGAGGTTTACCAATGTACACCCACAGTTCGCCGGTATGTTTAGGTCCCATGTAATAGGGGGCGAGCCTATTGCCACTAACCGGGCACAAATCCAAACTCCGACCTGCTACTGAGAATTTCATAGAAAACCCCAATAACACCTTGGTCGACTTAGGAATCGAACACAAGAGCTCTAGCGTAGCGGTCGCGCTTAGAACCACTAGGCCAACGAGGCAGTTTGTAGTAAACTTCTTTGCAAATGTTCTGAATTTGACCAATCCGAGTCAGGCTAGGCAATTGATTCGATTGGTCATTTAGAAATTAATATTGTTAAATATAATCCTTTGCTTGCGGGATCTTATTTACCATTACCTAAACGTATTATAAATACAAAGTCATGTCTCAATATAAAAAATGAAGACCGGCATTGTTTTCTTTGGTGTGTTGTAGCCGATATGTTTCCAACTCAGAGCAATCCAAATAGAACAACTTCGTATCCACATTATTCTGACTTGTTAAATATTTCTGATATGAGTTTTCCTCCTAGTTTTAATGATATTAAGCGCTTTGAAATAAATAATCCTAATATCAGTGTTTACATTTATGGTTTAGATAACAATGATACAGTTACAGATCCGTTATATAAAACATCATTTCGTCGTTTACACCACACTAATCTACTTTACATTACTAAAAATGAAAAGACTCATTTTTGTTTAATTAAAAGCTTTGAAAAACTTGTACACAAGCAATTGACTAAACATAAAACAAAAATATATTTATGTGATGAATGTTTTATTTACTTTGATAGTCAAGACAAATTGTATCACCATGAATGTACAGGAATACAAACTATTTTACCGGAAAAGGGTAGCAAAATATTTTTTTTAAATTTTGAGAGAACTCAAATAGTGCCAATAGTGATATATGGCGATTTTGAAAGTTTATTGCGTGAATATTCAGATAAAAACAAATCTGCATATGTTGAAAATATACAAGTTCATGAGGCTACATGTTTTGCTTATTATATTTGCTGTAATGCAAATCCTGATTTAAATGATTATGTATCTTACCGAGGACCTAATTGTTCTAAAAACTTTGTAAAATCTTTGACCAATGATGTTAAACGTATGTATGAAGTATTATTACAAAATAAAAATATGATTCCACTTACTGAAGAAGAACAAATGTATTTTAGCAACAGTACTGAGTACCATATTTGTAAAAATAAGTTTTTATCTTATGATATTATTGTTAAGGACCATGACCACTGGCTTGGCGATAAACAAAGTATAGATTAAGTGGACTGTATTTTTTGGAGGATGGCGGTTCTCGCCAAGAGGTGAGCGAGCGATGTATTTATTAGGGGAAAGCACGCATACCTGGCTCTCCAGCGTGGGACAGTACAAGATGGCGGCCGGCGGCGTTCTTTCTTCCCGATCACAAAAACTGTCACGTTCACACCCGCGGGCGGTTTATCACAATAGTTCGCTATCCAACAGCGGCGGTAAGGAAGCGATGCAGCACGGGGCGACACGGGCAGCGGGAGCGACACAGGCGTGAACACGTGTTATGCGCCAGGCGTGCGGAAGGAATCTAAGGAAGGGGCGGGGGTCACATCGCTCACTACGAATGTGGTCAATTGCGGAACTAATATAATAGTGCGAAATATTGATGAGACGACTTAGTCCGTCTTAGAAAACATAGATGGCGCTACCATTTCCCCCCGGCCTTAAAGGGTTGCCTTTAAAAGAAGTATAATCTAGCTATGTAAGGTGTACTACCGCATAACCTATACACAGTCTAAGACAGCGTTAAAATATTTTAAATTAATTGCGTAAACAAAGCGGAACCAATTATAATCGAATTACAAACTAAATACCTAAACTAAGAAAGAGATCCAACTTCAAGCTAGATCTCACTGAGTCGGTAGCGGACAGAGACGTACAACAGGGCGCACGTAGCTACCCTTCGCGGTTTTTACAGTAACGACGCGGGTTGTGCCGTCCTTTGCGGTATGTAACTTCTCAACAATGCCTAGTGGCCATGAAAGCGGTGCTGAATTATCGTTTTTATAATAATGACCAACGTACCCTCCTGTATAGGGGATGCAGGACTATTCCATTTAGATCTAGCCTGAAGTTGGTGAAGATATTCCGAGCGCCAGCGTCGCCAAAACGACTGTACGAGGTTATCAAGAAGAGTATGTCTCTGAAGCAAGCTAGAAGAGTCGGCTTCAGGCGCGGGAAGTGACGACAATGGCACTGTATTAAAGAAATGCGCGGGAGTTAACGCGGATGGTTCAGCAGGGTCACTACTCAGTGCTGTTAGCGGGCGCGAATTAACAAGTGCCTCGATTTGCACAAGGACAGTTAAGAGCTCTTCATAAGAAAGGATTTGTTGGCCTATGACTCTGAAGAGATGCGTTTTAATTACTTTGACCATGCTTTCCCAACATCCACCGAAATGGGGTGAAGCAGGCGGAATAACTTCCAATCAATGTAATTAATGGAAAGTTCCTCCTGAAGACGTGAACTATACTCTTTATTGAGAAATTTATAGAGATCGCGTAGATAAGAACTTGCACCCACGAAACAAGTGCCGTTATCCGTGTATAAACACTGTACGGGACCACGTCGCGAAAGAAATCGCTTTAGAGCTGCGAGAAATGAAACCGTACTTAAATCCGTCGCAACTTCGATGTGCGTAGCGCGCGTTGTTAGGCATGTGAAAATACATAGCCAAGCTTTACGGCCTTTAATGCCTCGACCACGAACTGGTGTATACTGCAGTGGTCCTGCGTAATCACAACCGGTATGTGTAAACGCTTTATCTACCTGATTGACACGTTGGCTAGGAAGATCTGCCATTGGAGGAAAGATCGGACGCGGACGGAATTTAAAACAGGTGTTACATTTATGAATTATGTGGCGAATTATTCGTCGTGCAGCGAGAATCCAGTAGTTTTGCCTAAGTAAGGACATGAGTAACTCTGGACCTGCGTGGAGATGCTTCTTGTGATAAAAATCAACAAGAAGGTTGACTACATGGTCGTGACGCGGCAGGATGCAAGGATGCTTGTAGTTGTAAGGTACGTCCGAATTTGACAAACGACCGCCAACACGTATTATGCCGTGCTCATCGAGAAACGGCTTGAGTTTAAGAAGAGCGGGAGAACAAGGAATGTTATTTTTCAAATTTTGAACATCCTTACTAAAATGAACAGCCTGTAGGGCGCGCAATAATGTATACTCTGCGACCTCAAGATCAGAGCTTGAAACAGAAGTTCCATTAGGTAATTTCTTAATAAACCTACAGACATAAACGATGACACGTAGTAACTTGAACAA
The DNA here is from genome assembly GCA_905475315.1 of Autographa pulchrina. Lineage (NCBI taxonomy): Eukaryota > Metazoa > Arthropoda > Insecta > Lepidoptera > Noctuidae > Autographa > Autographa pulchrina. The sequence continues at coordinate 9,340,791 of FR997761.1, read as the reverse complement.
CGATGACATGCGTAGCGGGAGTGCGTAAATAGGAGATTCCGCAACCTCAACAGTCACGGGATGAGAGACAGACTTCCGCTCAGGTGTATCCTCGTCCTCTGAATCGTGGACAGATGGATGTATAGGCCACTCTGATGGATCACGCGAAATCCAAGAAGGGCCATGATGCCACAAAGGATGATCCAGAAGATTAGCCGGAGTAACACCACGAGACAGGCAATCCGCAGGATTCTCAATACCCGCGACGTGATTGAAACAAGTAGCAGGAATAAGTTCAATTATTTTAGTAACGCGATTGGCGACAAAGGTCTGCCAGCGGTGCGGAGAAGAATTAATCCAAGCGAGCACTACTTTGGAGTCCGAAAATGCGTATATCTTATTGATGTAGTGATGGGACGCAATTGTGTCTTGAACCTTGCGAAGCAACTGCGACAGCAACAGAGCCGCGCACAACTCCAGTCTCGCAACCGAAATGGTTTTAACAGGCGAGACCTTAGACTTGGCACAAACTAGCTGCACAGAGTAGTTAGATCCAATGCGGACTTGCAGATATATGACTCCGCCATAAGCGCGTTCACTGGCGTCAGCGAAACCTATTAAGTTAGCAGTACATCCATCGACTAAACCTAGATGGCGCGGCACAATTATTTGATTGAGTACGGGAAGTTCAGCACAAATTTGTTTCCAAGCAGCGACAATATGGTCGGGAGGAGTGTCATCCCAATCACATTTTGCTAACCAAAGCTCTTTGATCAAGAGCTTGGCGTACAAAATGGTAGGCGCCACAAAACCCATTATGTCCCATAAACTGTGGATAGCATAGTGCGTTTGGTACATTTATCATCTGGTGATAAGATGTCAAAGCGAAAGTTATCATAATTTCTGTCCCAGCGTAATCCAAGAACCTTATGATGTGCGGACTTCTCGAACTCAATATCTGGAGAATCTTTATGCGAATCAGGTATGTGCGCGAGAACCTTTTTGGAATTGCTTGTCCATTTGACAAGGTCAAATTGGCCTCGTTTGAAAAGCTGAATAAGCTCTTCACAAAGCGAAACTGCTTGCGGAGCGGTTGCGACACTACAGACGATGTCGTCCATATATAAAGCGGAAGCAGCAACAGCTGCTGCAGCGGGAAAGTTGTCGCCTTCATCAGCGATCAACTGGCGGACAACTCGTAACGCGTGATATGGACTGGACTTAAGTCCAAAACAAACGCGATTAAATTGATACACGGTTAAAGGCTCACTATTGTCAAAGCGATATAAAATTCGTTGAAATCTACGGTCGGATTCTCGAATGCCGATATTGAGAAACATTTGTCGACAATCAGCTGAAAGAGCAATTTCGAAAAGGCGGAATTTAATTAAGATGTTAAATAAATCACCCTGTAGATCAGGACCGGCATGCAAAATGTCATTGATCGACTGACCCGATGTAGTTCGGCAACTAGCATCTAAAACCACACGAAGTTTAGTGGAGGTCTTATCTTCGCGAACCACGCCGTGATGCGGTATATAATACGCGGGAAGAGAATTGCCCTCGTCGTTTACAACCGGGCTTAAAAAACCTTTATTTATGTAATCACGCATAGCGTCATTATATGCACCGCGTAATTTAAGCGACGCGTCGAGTTTACGTTCTAAACAGTAAAAGCGCCTAAGTGCAGCAGCGTACGAGTCGCCTAAAGAATACGGGTCGCCACAGAACGGCAACGCTACAACATATCTACCACTATCGTCGCGAACAGTGGTAGCGCGGAAATGTTCTTCACACTCGAGATCCTTACGGCTCAGTGAGGGCGGTGCGGAGACCTCTTCAAGCTCCCAAAATCGCTTAAGAAGAGAATTAATACTATTTTCTTGAAGAACAGAACAGCAAGACGTAGTATAATGAATATTATGCAGCGTAGGTACGGCACCCATAACTACATAGCCAAATACCGTCTCAATAGTACAACATTAGGTAGTAGTAAGTGCGGAAAAACTGAAGCCCCGATCAAGACATCGATATTACCCGGCTGAGCAAAGTGAGCATCAGCGAGCGGCAATGTCTCGAGGTGCGCGAGTAACGAAACGTCCACGTGAGCGCTAGGTAACGTGTCCGTAATACGTTCCACAATAAGCGATGAAACGTTGAAATTAATATCGTTATTGAAACGCGAATGTATTTTAATATCGACGGAACCCTTACAAGATTTTTCTGAACCACCGATCCCTTTATCTACTAAGTTAGTATTTTTAAAGTTATTCAAAAGTCCAAGACGTTTGAAACAATCCGAAGTAATAAAGCTACTTTGTGATGCACTATCAAGTAAACAACGAACCACGCGCGGCGTGTTGTTCAAATCGTAAATAATAACTTGCGCGGTAGCTAATAATATCGTAGTGGACGCGGTACATTGACGCTCGGCTTCGCGCTGAGTGTGGTGAGTGCGCGCGCACTGCCTGCGTGCGAGCGCAACGGACGTTGTACACAATGAAACTCCGGACTGAGAAGCGGGGGGAACAGGCGCCGTGGTACGAGCGGCCTGCGCCTGCGATAAAGAGAACGAAACAGCTGGGCTAGGATTTACGTTTACGTCAAGGTTACCGGGGTCAAATAACGGATACTTTTTCTCAAAATGCAATAACGTATGGTGTTGTTGATTGCATGAGCGACACTTGGTTTTACTAGAACAATCGCGTGTTTTATGCTTAATACTCAAACAATTGACACAAGCTTTATTTTGTTTTGCGGATTTAAAACGAGCAATCGGATTTAAATTATGAAAGGCGGGACATCTAAAAAGGTGGTCGTGTACAATATTGTCGCACAGACACTTGTGTGAATTATTTGCGGATTCCGAACATGCTACGTAAGATTGCGGGTTAGGGGCCGACTTATTATTACTATTTCGCGATTTATTAAAGTTTTGTTTACTTATGTTATTATTACTAGACGAGCTAGACGAACTAGGCTGCGTATTCCGATATATTCGACACTGATCTTTAATGAATGAAAGAAAACTATTTAGGGTGGGTATTTTATTATGACGTTCGGTCATTTCGAATGCACGAACGGTTTCCGTGTCGAACTTTTTTAATGCGAGTTGCAATAACATAAAGTCGGCAAGGTTTTCTAACTTTAGGCTTTTAAGGGAATTTACTGCGGTAACAAAGTTATCAATAAACAGTTGTAAATTTGAAACTGACGCGGGACCGGACAATTTAAGATTTAAAGCTTGATCAAAGTAAGTAGACGCGAGGATGCGAGTATTCTGATATCTATCAAGAAGTGACTGAAATATGACCTGATAATTCTCAGCACTTGGTGTGACACCTGCGAATGTATATTGCGCTTTCGGCGACAGCTTACCTATTAAATAGTACAACCTGTCAGCGTCCGTCAGCGAGGCGTTATCGTGCACTGTAGACTTGAAACTTGCATAAAATAATGGCCAGTTTCGTATATCGCCGTCAAATGACACGAGTTCAATCGCGGGCAGTTTCGGTGCTCGGACAGCCGGTCCGGCAGCGCTGGGCTTCGCGGACTGTCGATTCTCTAACTGCGATTGTATGCGTTTTATGATACAATAAAGATCTTTGAATGAGGTGTACGCCTGATAATTTGGTTTAGATTCAGGATTAATAGAAAGTAATTGTGCATTATAAGCGTCTAATAATTTATGAAAATCGGTTCGAATATCGTCTACTGTCATACAATAACTAAGAAATGACTCTTTGTTGACTTCGGAAACTTTGGCGGTTTTTGACGCTCGAAAATGTTTTGCATACGCTCAAATAAAATATTGCGTTTAGCTTCTAAGATTGCCAATTCATTATCGTCAGAAGTACATAATTTCTTTTGTTGCGACATTTTATATACCTAATGTAGGTAGAAGTAAATAACCTAAAGTAATACTGTAGTTTAATTAATGCGGTAAGTATGTATTGTACCTAATAAGGCAACGACTTTAAAGGCGGTGGAACTAAAAGGCGCTTGAAATATGAATTTACAAAACGACTATGATAGTTTGAATAATTTATAAATTGTAAGTCAGTAGGTAGCTACGTAAGAGTATATTACCTACCGGCGGTGCGGGAAATAACTACGTAATGGGTATATTTGTGAACTAGGAGTGCAGCTAGGTGCTGCAACTACCTAGATAGGCACTTCTAGAAGATACCTACGCGAGCGGGAATATGATATGGATATATGAATCCGGGTCGATTGGACCAAAAAAATGGCTTGGCGATAAACAAAGTATAGATTAAGTGGACTGTATTTTTTGGAGGATGGCGGTTCTCGCCAAGAGGTGAGCGAGCGATGTATTTATTAGGGGAAAGCACGCATACCTGGCTCTCCAGCGTGGGGCTGTACAAGATGGCGGCCGGCGGCGTTCTTTCCTGCGGCGTTCTTTCTTCCCGATCACAAAAACTGTCACGTTCACACCCGCGGGCGGTTTATCACAATAGTTCGCTATCCAACAGCGGCGGTAAGGAAGCGATGCAGCACGGGGCGACACGGGCAGCGGGAGCGACACAGGCGCGAACACGTGTTATGCGCCAGGCGTGCGGAAGGAATCTAAGGAAGGGGCGGGGGTCACATCGCTCACTACGAATGTGGTCAATTGCGGAACTAATATAATAGTGCGAAATATTGATGAGACGACTTAGTCCGTCTTAGAAAACATAGATGGCGCTACCAACCACTTTACCGGAAAATACAGAGGACCTGCACATAACACATGTAATTTAAGTGCAAAACAATGTAGTTTTATACCAATAGTATTTCATAATTTATCCGGATATGACTGTCATTTGTTTATAAATGAGCTGTCAAATATAAACGGTCGAATCCATCTTATACCAAGAACCAAAGAAAAATATATTTCATTCACGAAATTCATTCCAATAGATGCTACAATCGTTGCGCAATTGAAATTTATAGACTCTTTTAATTTTCTATCCTCTAGTATGGATAAACTAGTTAAAACGATGAAAGCTGAAGATTTTAAAAACTTAAAGTCTTTCTTTACTGATGAAAAATTATTTAATATTGTGCGTAGAAAAGGAATATACTGTTATGATTACATAGACTCTTGGGAACGATATGATGAGACTGAAATGCCAGAGCCGTCAAAATTCTTTAACAAACTCACATCTGAATCTATAACCGATGAAAACTATAAGCATGTTATGAACGTTTGGAATACTTTTGGTATAAAAAATTTAGGTGAATATACAGATTTGTACCTTAAATGCGATGTTTTACTTCTTTGTGATATATTTGAAAAATTCAGGAAAATGAGTTTAAATCATTATGGTTTGGATCCTTGTTATTACGTTTCTTCACCGTCACTCAGTTGGGATGCTATGTTACTGTATACTAAAATCGAGTTAGATCTAATCTCTAATGTAGAAATATATCAAATGATAGAGAAAGGGATAAGAGGAGGACTTGCTCAATGTTCGCTTAGATATGCTAAGGCAAATAATACATACCTTCCAGATTATAATAGTAAAAAGCCAGATGATTTTCTTGTTTACCTTGATTGCGTAAATTTATATGGATATGGAATGATGCAAAAATTGCCTGTAGGCGGATTTAGATTTCTCCTTGAAAATGAAATATTAACTTTTGATGTTATGAGCATCTCGTCTGATTCTGAAATAGGATTTATATTAGAAGTGGATCTACACTACCCTGACTACTTACATGATAGTCATTCTGATTTACCATTTGCACCTGAAAAATTTATACCATTTGGTAGCCAAAATGCAAAACTTATTGCTAACCTTTTTGATAAACATAAGTATGTTATTCATTACATTAATTTGAAGGAATGTTTGAAAAATGGTTTACAACTCTTGAAAATATACAGAATACTAGAATTCCGACAAAGTAATTTCTTAGAACCATATATTTCTTTAAATACTTTGCTGAGGCAAAAAGCAACATCCGATTTTGAAAGAGACTTTTTTAAAAAACAAAATAATTCTGTATTTGGTAAAACTATAGAAAATAAAAGAAAACAAGTTGATGTTAAACTTGTGAATATTTGGAGAGTGTAACGCCACGCCATGTGTTCAGCCCACGCCAAGCCATGCCAACGCCATCTTACGACAATTTGGAGCCAAAGTTGTCAGCCAAGCCAGCCAATGAGAGTTAAGTGACGTCAGATCCGACAACCGGAGGGTATAAGGACTCGGGTCACTCATTTTTGGGGATATTCAGTTGTTGGTGACAAACTAAGTCGAAACTCTGTCCAAGTGTGCAAAATTATATTACTTTTATAAATAATTGTGATAATTGTGTAATCGTAGAGTTGATTAAATAGGTAATTGTGATTATTCGTTAAATGTGTAAGTGTATTATTTCCTACCCGTTTCATTAATTATATTACTGTTATAAATAATTGTGATAATTGTGATTATTCGTAAAGTTGATTAAATAATTGTGATTATTCGTGAAGTGTGTAAGTGTATTATTTCATACCCGTTTCACTCAGAAGTGGGATATGAAGCGTAATCACCCTACTGCATCTGTTGGCCGTAGAGTCCGTCCGCCTGGCTGGACTGAAGAAGAGCAAGGCCAAATTAGCGAAGATGAAGAATTCCCGCCACCACCGTCTAGAAAACTGCTCAAAAGTATGCTGGAAAACGAAGTAGGTAGGGCGATACACGAACTCAATGACGAAAACTTGCCTTTCAACCACTTCAAAGGCCATCGTGCGGTGACTCTTATCCCGGAATTTGACCCCGAAGGAGAAGATTGTACAGTGTCGGTATGGTTAAAGAAAATTGACCAGTTGGGAGACATACATGGCTGGAGCGACCAAGTGAAATCATTTCACCTGCAAGATAAACTCCGTGGTCAAGCACGTAAGTGGTACAATAGACTCGATGAATATAACTATTCCTGGGACGAATGGAAATGCTTGCTTGTAAGAGCATTTCCCAAACATCGTGACTTCAGTTCCTTGTTAGACGAAATGATGAACAGGAAGAAGTTACCGAACGAAACCATGACTAAATATTACCAGGATAAAATCGCCATGTGCTTTCGTTGTAACTTGTCTGACAATGCGTTTCATGTATAATCAGAGGGTTACCGCCTTCATTACAACCAAACGCACGGGCTTTCCAATGCCAGCGTCCAGACGAACTGTACGAGGCCTTTCTCTGTGCCCTCGATGATTACCGTTTACCAACGTTCGAAGTACGTGACAAGCCTAACAAGGATGCTAAACAGCTGCCGTACCCGGATAAGAAAGTGAACCTTGAGACGGACCCCTGTCCGCGTTGTAAAAGGACTGGCCACCTCTTGCGGAATTGCTCATTACCTGACCAACGCATTTGCTTCAAGTGTGGTGTGCAAGGTCATATTGCCACGCGCTGCCCTGGTTCTTCAATTGTGGATGCCAAGTCGACTGCCGTATCGAACAGCAACGTCAAGGAAATTAAGCTAGTGCAAAATTACAATGAGATTTATAAAAAGGTCGTGAAAGTAAATGGGATTTTTTTGAAATCTTACATTGATACAGGAAGCCAGGTAAATGTTATAAATGCGCATATTGTTGGCATTTTAGGACTTAAAGTTATACCTACGAGCACCATCCTAAAAGGCTTTTCTGTTGGATTACTTACAAGCCGCGGAGAAGTTGAATTCGATCTAGAAATTGATGAAATTCACTTGAGATGTACTGCGCATGTAACAGAGACTGACATGCAGGACATTCATTTACTGATTGGTCAGCCAGTTATCAACGCGGATCGTGTGTCGCTTGAGGTGACTAATAGGACTGCTACATTAAGATTGGATCATGACCCTTTTGCTGAACTTCAAGTAGTCAAAGATATTCAGAAATTCAACGTAGTGACATCAAGCAAAGAATCTTTGCCTCCTGGTGCCTCTATCATCAAAGTTCGGGTGCTGGGCAATGCCGGAGAAGATGATGTCTGCACAGCGCCGCGTCACTATGAACTGCAGGGAGTTTCCTACTCGTTACCGGCCACATTACTTCGAGGTGGAGGTGGCTTCATGAAGGTCATCAACACCGGCACCAAGGACATTGAGTGGGAAGCCGGCCAGATCCTCGCACGAGCAGATAGCTGCGACGAAGCTGCGATCCAACCAAGCCAGGTGAGTTCAGCCAAGCCATTACTATCTTATATGCCCGACATTTTGCCAAATAAGCCAAATTGTTCATTTACTAATTCTTGTAATACGTGTGGCCTTACAGTGCCGTCTGCTTCTGTTTTAATTACTAATAAAATCACTGATGATAGTATAGGCGGGGTACCTATATCAGAAATCAGTATGGGGAGTTTAAATAAAAACGAACGTGATAGATTAATACATTTATTATTTAAATATAAACACACCTTTGCAATTAACACAAAAGATCTCGGTTGCACCAATTTGTTACAAATGAAAATAAAACTTAACTCGCAGCAGCCAATATATCGTCAACCTTATAGGATGTCGTACTCAGAACAACAAATAGTTAATTCTAAAGTTCGTGAGTTACTAGATGCCGGTATTATTTAAGAATCAGAATCAGACTACGCCTCTCCAGTTATCTTGGTAAAAAAAAAGAACGGGGATATTCGGTTATGTGTTGATTATCGTGCTCTTAACTCGATCACTATTAAAGATAGATCCGTTACCAAACATCGACGATCAGGTTTCAAAGTTAGCCGGTAAGAAATATTTTACGAGCCTCGATATGGCTCAAGGTTATCACCAGCTGCGAATTGCACCCGAAGACACTCACAAAACTGCATTTATAACACCTCAGGGTCATTATGAATATATGCGCGTTCCGTTTGGTTTAGCAAATGCACCCTCAGTTTTCATGCGTATGATCAGTAAAATTGTCGATTCAATTCGTTCTCAAACATCAGAAACTCACAGTTCAACTGAAATTCTTGCATTTTTAGATGATTTATTACTACCCGCGGATGATTTTAGTTCTGGTATAAATACGTTAGAATCGGTGTTGCGAAAGTTTGAATCAGAAAATCTAAAATTAAATATGAAAAAGTGTTCTTTTTTACAAGAGAAACTGACCTATCTAGGACATGAAATTTCTTATGAAGGTGTGCGACCGGCAGAACCAAAATTAATTGCAGTTTCGCATTTTCCTGTACCGAGGAATGTGCATGAGGTACGTCAATTTATAGGCCTTTGCAGTTACTTCCGAAAATTTATATATAAATTCCCGGTTATAGCTCGCCCTTTAACTGAATTTACTAAGAAAAATGTACCGTGGGTATGGAGTGATAAACAGGTTGATAGTTTTAATGAGTTAAAAACATGTGTTAGCTTTGTATGACCCTACATTAGATATTGAAATTCATACCGATGCATGCAAATTAGGAATAGCAGGAATTTTATTACAAAAGCAATCTGACGGTACTTTGCGCCCCGTTATGTATTCTAGCCATTTCTAGCCGAGTGACGTCTAATTCGTAGCTATGGTACATAGTTTCCCTATGTACCATAGCTACGAATTAGAAACATTAGCAGTCGTGGAATCGTTGCGTAAATTTCAGGTGTACATAATAGGTAAACACGTGAAGGTAGTCACCGACTGTACCGCCGTCCGAGCCACTCTTACTAAACGCGATATTATACCGCGTATCGCGAGATGGTGGCTGTTAATTCAGAAATACGATATTAGTGTTAGAATATAGGCCTGGTGAACGAATGAAACATGTCGATGCGTTAAGTAGGAATCCAATCGATGCTGTAAATATTAATCGTTTAGAAGTCACTGATTGGTTTTATACGGTTGTTTCGTCATCATACAAATGACTAAAATAAGATCGTTTAAATTTCACCACGGGCAACACACGATGTTCTTATCGATTTTCAGCAGTGGCAATCACAACTGTTTTGACAGTTGTAATACGTGCCGTACTCGTTATCCGATTGGTGCTACTGCTGCATCTGTCATGACGTCACTACCGTTAACGGACAAACCGCCCCCCTATCGACAATCTTTTCTCATCATCTTGCACGCGCGCGCACTTCGCGATCTCTCTCAAGGAAATAATAATAATAATATCCTCGGACAACTCACACACGGTTATCTGATCCCAAGCTAAGCAGAGCTTGTGTTATGTTAACCAGACAACTGATAAACATACTTATATATTTCTAAATACATACATATTATAGATAAATTACACCCAGACACCAGAACAAATGATCATGCTCATCACACAACATTTGTCCTGGGCGGGAATCGAACCCACGACCTACGGTATAGCAGTCAGGGTCACTAACCACTAGACCAACAGGCCCGTCAAAAAGGAAAAGGAAAACCTTTTAAACGCGTCAACTCGACCGATATTCTGCTGGGAATCAATATTCCGAGCAGCTCGTGACATTCAGCAATCAACTGTGGTGGAATCATATCGCCGGCGGATCATCGGCAGCAGAAATAGCAGACCAAGGTACGTGCACGTGTTTTAGTTTGTTACTGCTGTATTTTCATAGGAACATCGTTTGTGTGATCGTCCAGCCACCAAGGCTGTCCCAGATGTGTAGTTAACTCATCGTTTTTATCGCGACTGCACATTTTTATGGTGCCGAAACCCGGGACCCGCCATTACTAAACATAACATAACATAACATACCATCACGCCTGTATCCCCGAAGGGTTAGGCAGAGGTGTACCAATGTACACCCACAGTTCGCCGGTATGTTTAGGTCCCATGTAATAGGGGGCGAGCCTATTGCCACTAACCGGGCACAAATCCAAACTCCGACCTGCTACTGAGAATTTCATAGAAAAACCCAATAACACCTTGGTCGACTTGGGAATCGAACCCAAGACCTCTAGCGTAGCAGTCACGCTCAGCACCACTAGGTCAACGAGGCAGTTACTACTCATTTTTTAACCCAGTTGAACCTCTATAGTTATTGTGGGATCAATATTAGGCAATCAATCTTGCTTTCGGTGCTTGATATTACAATTTCGGCCTATAATAACTGTTTTGGGTATCGTATAGGATCGTTAAAATAACGGTCATAAAAGTCCTTTATTCGAGTGACATTTTAATTCGAAGGTAGGTGTAAAAAAAAAAAACTTCAAAACTTCATTAAATTAACTTAAATTGAACAAAGGATTTATGTTGCGTTCTTTACACAGTCTATAATCTGTAGATATATATATATACACACGACCAAAATTAAATAAATATTACTACCGGTTAGCGTAAGCAGCGTGACACGAGTACTTACTCGTGTCACGTCGTGTTCTTATCTTGTTTACATCTTTGTAAGCAGACAGCGCCCATCTGTTGGAAACTTGTATCGCCGACTATTCGTTATCAGTAACCGATCTTGCTAATTGTTTTCATCATGTCATTGTTAAGTAAACATTCGTCTCGTAAACAAAGTTGCTTTAAGAAATCGAAATCCCACTCTATGGAGAATGAATATACAGTTCAAGATTTATCACAGTTACGTAGAAAGCGTACTTTAGCTATTAAGCGGTTGGATAAGGCATTGGAAATAGGTACATTGGTCAGTGGGTCATCTCATTGGCAATGAGTGATGACTCACAACGGAATTTATTTCTTTCTTATTATCAGGAACTCAAACATATTCTAGATAGTTTTGAAAGTGCTCATCAGATCGTTTTGGAGCTTTTAGATGATCCTGATCATGCAGATAATACGCTCCAGGATACATTTGACGATAAATATTTTCAAATCTTATCTATTCATCGTAGTTTAACTAAAAGTGAACCTCAAGTAAACAATAAACAAAGTTCTTCATCGTCGAATATCCGTTTACCGAAAATTGTTTTTCCAACTTTCAGTGGTGACATCAAGAAATGGCCTGAATATCACGACACTTTTAATGCATTGATTCATAATTCTAGTAGTCTTACTGATACGGAAAAATTTCATTATTTATTCTCATCGTTGACCGGCGATGCATTATCTGTTATCAAGGCATTCCCATTAACTTATGAGCATTACAATGATGCCTACCAGGCCCTTGTTACTCGCTATCAAAGGAAACGACCTTTAGCTTTTACGTCATGGAAGGACCTTTTAAACATTAATTTTAATACTACTGACGGTAATGAGTTAAGAAAATCATTAGACCTGTTTGAGGAAAATTTAATTATTTTAAAGAAAATTATTTTACCTGAGGACCGATGGGATTTTGTATTAGTCTACCACCTTCTCTCTAAGAAAGACTCAAACTTGCGTTGCGACTTCGAGGAAAAATATCCTGATATTGAGTTCCCTCCATATGCACAGTTGAAATCTTTCTTAAACTTGAAATGTGAAGCACTTTTACGTGATTCTCATTTTTGTGAAATTAATAATAAAACTTCGAGTAAGCCACAACAACGATCTGTCAAATCATTTCAAACAAATACACGGGCAAACGTTTCTCATACGCTTGTGGGCAGTACAGATAAACCTCAAGTTGCCACAGCTAGTACTACAAGCAGTAAAACTCCTACGTCACAACCAGTTAAGTGCGCGTTTTGTGGTGATACTCACTCAATATCATCATGTCAACAATTTCTTAATAAACCAGTAGATGAGCGGATATCTATCGCAAGCAAAAATAATTGGTGTTTCAATTGTCTTCGAGCTTCACATCAATTAAGAGGTTGTACTTCTATTTTTAAATGTCGTAAGTGTAACCATAAACATCACACTTTACTTCATAAAGATAAACCGGTCGAGTCGAACCCAACCTCTTCATTATTTTCTAAAAACAATAACACAACTGTTTTATTAGCAACTGCCATTGTGCAAGTACGGGATGCGAATGGCAAGTTCGTGTCTTTTCGAGCTCTTTTCGATTCGGGGAGTCAGATTAATCTTATTACTGACTCAGCTGTCAAAATATTAAATTTAAAACTATCCAGTCCTACCACAACTATAAGTGGAATCGGTGAAGCCCCGGCTTCAATCTTAGGAGACATTAATTGTTCCATTGGTACTGGTGATCAAGTTTTATTTAATTTAAATATGCACGTAATGTCTAAAATTTGCGGGGACCAGCCAATAGCTAAATTAAATACATCGGGTTGGTCTCACATCAATTCACTATCGTCATAGTATAAAGAGAGGGGCAGTAAGTTATCTTCATACAAACGGACCGCGCGTGGCTTGTATGTGTGCGCCATAGTACCTACGCGTCGCCGCACGCACACTAAACAAATTCTCGACCCGTTTCTCAGTGCGCCAGTCGGGGCTAACACCGCACGAAGTTCGCGCGTCACGACTTTTCGGCACCGCTAAACGAATGAAAAATGACTGATAATTGTATATAAATAATATTATTATAATAATATTAATGTTATTATAATAATATTAATATTATTATAATAATAATAATATTATTATAAATAATACTGCTCTGAATCTTGAATACATGTCTGTATTTGTTAGGAAAATCATTGTTAAACTAAAATCAACAATAATCATTGTTAAATTAGTTATACAGAGATGTGTTATCTTTGGCAAGGGCCGGGCTTTAAACTAATGAATTGATGACAGTAGATTAGTGAAAGGTTTCATCATCGTTTAGGTAAAACCGACCTCACAAACCCTGTACCCAGACAATTAAGAAAAAAATACAACTTCCCGGCCCTTGCCAATTTATAAGCACTGAATTAAAATTTAGCTAAAAGTGACAACCCTGAGACAGTAGGCAATTATATCGCGGATTGGGCCGGAGATAGCCTACTTCTTCTCTCTTTATACTATGCTATCGTTAGCCGATCCCGGTTTTGACATTCCTGGCCGGATCGACCTACTGTTCGGTGCGGATGTATTTGCGGAATCGCTTCGTAATCGTAATATTAAAGGAAAATCACATCAACCTACCGCCTTCGACTCAGTCTTTGGATGGCTATTGTTCGGTAAAACTCGTTTAGCTACTCATTCACTCGGCTCCCTACTGAACACTTCTATACAAAGTGATAAGGAATTAAACTCATTTGTTCAACTTTTTTGGGAATTAGATGTATTACCACCCGCAGCATCCCTAACCCCAGATGAGATAGCATGTGAACAACATTTTATCACAACTCATTCTCGTGACTTATCTGGGCGGTACATCGTGCAGTTGCCATTCAGGGACGAGTCCGAGCCTATGTTCACTGGTTCACGTGATATTGCTTTGCGTCGTTTCTATGCGATTGAACGTCGACTGTCACGTGACCCCGAGTGTCATTGTCAATATTGCGATTTTATGTCTGACTATCTAACTGCGGGCCATATGTCATTGGTCTCTCCAGATGACGTAGGGAATGGGAAATACTATATTCCCCATCACTGCGTCATACGTCCTGATAGTACTACGACTCGCCTTCGTGTCGTATTTGACGCCTCTGCTAAAGATGCACGTTCTCGATCGTTAAACGAAAGTCAACACATCGGTCCAAAATTACAATCAAACATTTTGGAAATTCTATTGCGCTTTCGTGAACACGACGTCGTTTTCATGGCAGATGTACGTCAGATGTACCGACAGATTATACTCTTCGGTGACCATCGTGACTATCAGCGAACTCTCTGGAGAGCTTCGCCTAGCGAACCTCTTTTAGAATTTCGTCTGAACACGGTCACGTATGGCATCTCTTCGTCCCCCTATCTCGCTTGCCGTACTTTGCGACAGCTTGCTGATGACGAGGGGGATTCTTACCCGCTCGCCAGGAGTGTAATCTTGTCGGACACCTACATAGATGATGTCGTCAGCGGTAGTCAGGACTTCGCCACTGCACGAAGAACAAAAACACAACTTATCGCTCTTTTTAAAAAAGGAGGTTTTCATCTTCGGAAGTGGGTGTCAAATGACAATCGTCTTTTATCGGATCTTCAACCTGAAGATTGCCTAACTGATTCTGTATCGTTAGATAAAGCTGAACCGGCTTCATTCAAAGTCTTGGGACTCAGATGGGATCCCTCAACTGATTCGTTTCTTTTTGAAGTTGTATCTTCACATCGGCCATGTACCAAACGGTCTATTCTTAGTGAACTCGCTAGTATCTTCGACCCGTTAGGATTCTTATCCCCCCTGACAATTCATGTTAAAAGCTTAATCCAAAAGCTTTGGATTATCGGTGCCGGGTGGGATGACGTTCCCCCTGACGAGGTCGGTCGTCAGTACATGAAAAAATTATCAGAATCAACTTTATCAGTTGCAACATCTAAAAATTTCGCGTAGAGTCACTCGTACTGATTCACAATCCTACGAGCTACACGGATTCTGCGACAGTTCGGAAACTGCATATGGCGCGGTTATTTATTTACGAGTAACAGACGTATATAACAATTCTTACGTTCATTTCGTTTGTTCGAAAGCTCGCGTGGTACCATTAAAACGTACCTCATTACCACGTCTAGAACTCTGCGCCGCAGTTTTGCTTTCAGATCTGTACAAATTCGTTACAGAAACTTATCTGTCTCGTATTCCTATTTCAGCTGTCTTTTTGTGGTCCGATTCCACTGTTACACTCTCTTGGTTGCGTTCACCCTCATGTCGTTGGTCTACTTTCGTTGCCAATCGCGTGAGTCATATTAAAGAAATAACAGCTATTGAATATTGGCATCACGTGTCCTCTGCAGACAATCCTGCAGATGTTTGTTCGCGAGGCCAATTTCCAAGTGAACTTCTTCACAACTCATTATGGTGGGCGGGGCCACGATGGTTATCCGAGCCGCATGAGTCATGGCCATCTTGTATTGACAGCGTTACTTATGACGAGCAGAAAGTTGTTGAGGCCGAGACTCGTAAATCTCCTGTGTTAGTATTAACTGTGCATCCTCGGGAAAAAGATGTTTCAATTATCAATAATTTATTAAATCGTTTTTCATCGTTAGAAAAAATCGTTCGTATCCTTACGTACATCTATCGTTTTCTTCAAAATTCTCGAAACCCGACTATTGCTAATCGGAGTGCGTTTCTTAACAATTCAGAACGTCATAATGCATTGATAACTATTGTAAGACACGTTCAAGGTCAAATTCTCAAAACGTGTTATAAACCATGTAGGTATGTAACCAAAGTATATAAATGGAATATATAAAAATAAATAAAAGTATATAAAAATAAAATATTATTAACTAGTAATAATAACTAATAATAATAGAACCATAAACTTATAAAAACTTAATAATTACAATACAGACTATGCCATCAATGCCACATCCAGTAAAAGATCAAATTCATACATACATCCATGTTCATGCTTGGTTAAAAACTTAGGTACGTTTGAGTTTGTTGTCGGTTTACCCACATTGTTATGTATTTTTCTTTCTTATTTATTTTATTGTTTTGTTATTGTTTTTAAGTACCGCTGTGCGCTCCAATTATTAATCTTAGTTTTAAAAATTGTTTCTCAGTAAGTGAATTATGTAAAATTCTTTTTGAGAAATAAAGTTGTTCTTAAACCTAGAATTCGCGGAAGAAATAAGTAAATTAAAATCAAATAAAGTACTTTTAAAACCGTTCAGTAAACTTATTCCTTTTATCGACAAAAGGGGAATTCTCAGGGTGGGCGGTCGCCTCGCTCGATCTAGATTAGAGTGTGAGCAGAGACATCCTGCGCTTTTACCTTCTGATCACCCGCTCACCTTGTTAATCATCGATTTCGTTCACCGTAACTACTGTCATCCTGAAATTAATACAACTCAATATTTGGTTTTACAACAATTCTGGATCGTTTCCGCGAAACGCGTCATTCGCCGTTGTCTTGCTAAGTGCATTCGATGTTATCGTACAAATCCAGTGCCTTTGCAACCGTTTATGAGCGATCTTCCTACATATCGAGTTAGCCAGGTGAAACCTTTCTCCGTGGTAGGTGTCGACTTCGGTGGGCCCTTCCGTATCAAGCTGGGCACTCACCGTGGGGCAAAAATAGATAAAGCCTATTTATGCCTATTCGTGTGCCTAGCTACGAAGGCCGTCCATTTAGAGGTGGTCTCCACACTATCGGCAGAGGGTTTCATTGCTGCATTGCGTCGTTTTGTGGGTCGTCGCGGACGTTGTTCAACTATACACGCTGATTGCGGAACCAATTTTGTCGGTGCTAGAAATCAACTCACTGCTTTAATGCAAACTGCGTCTAGCACGGAGAAAATTGAGTTCAAATTCAATCCACCATCCGCTCCCCATTTTGGAGGAGTTTGGGAGATTCAAATCAAAGCCGCAAAGCAAAATTTGTATCGCATAGTCGGTGATCAGGTTCTAACATTTGAAGAACTTACTACATTATTCGTACAAATCGAGGCGGTTTTAAATTCACGGCCAATGTGCCCTGTTAGTTCGGACCCTAATGACTTGTCAGCGTTGACACCGGGTCATTTCCTTACATTGGAGCCTCTGACCGCTGCCCCGATGATGATTATTCTAACGTCAATATTCATCGTCTTCATCGGTGGCAGTTGTTGCAAGCTTTCCAACAAAGTTTTTGGTCAAGATGGAAACACGAGTACTTAAATTCACTCACTCAACGCGCAAATGGACCAAGAACTCAAGACCATTAGGGGTGGGTTCGCTTGTAATCATCAAGGATGACAATCGACCTCCTCTTGCATGGTCACTTGGTAGGGTTACTGATCTTCTTCCTGGCGCTGACGGAGTAGTTAGGGTTGCAATTCTTAAGACCGCTACTAGCAATTCTGTTAAGCGACCGCTGGTCAAACTCTGTCTTCTACCTATAGAGGATTAACGTATTATTTAACTTAATATTATTAAGCATCGTAGGTTAGGTTGATTAGATTCGTAGTTCAGTAACTATTAAGGTTTAACGTTTTCTTCCTAACTTTTCTATTTGTATTTCGTATTTTCGAAAATACCATAGGTATTTTGGTGGGCGGAATGTTTCGTCATCATACAAATGACTAAAATAAGATCGTTTAAATTTCACCACGGGCAACACACAATGTTACAGTTGTAATACGTGCCGTACTCGTTATCCGATTGGTGCTACTGCTGCATCTGTCATGACGTCACTACCGTTAACGGACAAACCGCCCCCCTATCGACAATCTTTTCTCATCATCTTGCACGCGCGCGCACTTCGCGATCTCTCTCAGCCCTCTTACGCACTAGCGGTTGGCCGCCTAGGCGGTTCGTTTGAGCGGTCAGCCGCCTGATGCGGTTGCCATAGCGGTTGACCGCTACGCCAACCGCACGGCGGCCAACCGCTATGAAACCGCGTAAAGCGGTTGGACCGCTTGAAGGCGTGTTTTGTCTAGTAAAGAAATGGACGCCGTCGAGGTAGCTTGTGTTATCTATATTTACTACCGAAAACAACGAAAGAAAAATAAAAACAGATACTGGATTCACCCTTTACTAGAAACACGCAACGAATTTGGCCACCCTTTTTACTTATCTCTATGGGCGGCTCGCCGCGAACTGAACCGCCAGGTGCGTATAAACAGAATGGCGGCCAGCCGCGAAGCGGGCCGCAGCTATCCATTCAACCGCCGCGGTTGAAATTTTGTGGCGGTTAAGTGCGTACAATCACAAGCGGTTGCATATTAAACTGGAAATGCGGCTAACCGCGCGGCTAGCCGCCCCCGCGGTTAACCGCTAGTGCGTAAGAGGGCTCAAAGAAAACCTTTTAAACGCGTCAACTCGACCGATATTCTGCTGGGAATCAATATTCCGAGCAGCTCGTGACATTCAGCAATCAACTGTGGTGGAATCATATCGCCGGCGGATCATCGGCAGCAGAAATAGCAGACCAAGGTACAGTGCACGTGTTTTAGTTTGTTACTGCTGTATTTTCATAGGAACATCGTTTGTGTGATCGTCCAGCCACCAAGGCTGTCCCAGATGTGTAGTTAACTCATCGTTTTTATCGCGACTGCACAACGGTTCAATATCAAGATGATAAATTAAAAAATATTATTGACCAATTAAAAGCCGGGTCGACTGAACGCGATATAATAAACAAAATATTACGTGTTAATAGAGGATAGGTTGTATAGAAAGACTCTTAGTGGTAATCGACTTGTAGTGGGACCTGGGGCAGCTAGGTGGAAAATTCTTCAAATGCACCATGACGAAATAGGGCTGTGGGATTGAAACGATGCAGATTTAATTAAAAGTGATTTTTGGTTCCCTAAAATGACTCGGTTCATTCGTAAATATGTAACCTCTTGTTTAAGTTGCGCCTATGGAAAAGGAGATCATGGCCGAAAGGAAGGCAAATTACATCCGATTCCTAAGCCAAACGAACCGTTTAGAATGATACATGTCGACCATTAAGGGCCGTTTTGTAGGACAAAGAAGGGTTATGAATATATGTTAGTTATAACTGACGCGTTTTCAAAATTTGTTATTGCGGAGTACAGTCGAACAGTTAATTCGGTAGAAACTACTAGAATACTCAAAAGAATGTTTTTATTATTTGGCTATCCGGATAGATTAGTAACTGACCATGGCAAGGCATTCACTAGTAGGTATTTTAAGAAATTTGCGGCAGACAAGCAATTTAAACATACGTTGAATGCAATTGCGTGCCCGCGTGCCAATGGGCAAGTTGAGCGTACCAATCGCACCATACTAAATGCCCTACGCGCGACTGACCCTAGTGAGGTCGCTAGTAGCTGGTCTAACAGTCTACCCGATGTGGTTTGAGGAATAAATAATACTTTAAATGAGACTACCGGATTTAAACCCTATGATTTAATGTTTGCGCGTAGTGGTAGGCCAGTGTGTGATGTTACCACCCCAGATCGAATATCTGAACCAACCCAGGCCAAGCGTAGCAAGGCCAGTGCACGTATCAATAAGGCTAGCTAGGATGAAACGTCACTTTGATAAGCGTCGCAAAAATTGTCATGTTTATAAGAATGGAGACTTGGTTCTATGGAGGCAGGCGCCTACTAGTAGTGCTGCTAAAGTCAACACAAAGCTAGATGACTTGTATTCAGGTCCCTATATAATAACTAAAGTCGTTGGCAATGACAAGTACAGGATCAGGAGTATTAAGGGTTTAAGGGGTTTCAAAAACTTTACGGGGCTTGTTTCAGCAGACTCTCTGCGACCTTATCGTAGCATAGCCCCTGTATCTGACAGTGCCAGCAGCTCTGATGACCAGCTGGAGACGGAAGACTTAATTGATCTATTAGAAAGCTAATGAAAATTGTGTGCTCCATTGCGGGAGCAATTGTTACAGGATGGCCGATTGTAACGCCACGCCATGTGTTCAGCCCACGCCAAGCCATGCCAACGCCATCTTACGACAATTTGGAGCCAAAGTTGTCAGCCAAGCCAGCCAATGAGAGTTAAATGACGTCAGATCCGACAACCGGAGGGTATAAGGACTCGGGTCACTCATTTTTGGGGATATTCAGTTGTTGGTGACAAACTAAGTCGAAACTCTGTCCAAGTGTGTAAAATTATATTACTTTTATAAATAATTGTGATAATTGTGTAATCGTAGAGTTGATTAAATAGGTAATTGTGATTATTCGTTAAATGTGTAAGTGTATTATTCCTACCCGTTTCATTAATTATATTACTGTTATAAATAATTGTGATAATTGTGATTATTCGTAAAGTTGATTAAATAATTGTGATTATTCGTGAAGTGTGTAAGTGTATTATTTCATACCCGGTTCAAGAGACAAATCTAATCGAACTAATAAGTTTTGCGGGGCAGAAAAATATGTTAGTGCTCCTAATTTTAATTTTTTTTCAGTTATTTCAGAATTCCTAGTATCAATACAAATGCATCAAACTAAAATTGTCTTGGATCGTCCTATCTACGTTAGTTTTAGTATTTTGGATATTGCGAAAAGTCATTATATAGATTTCATTATTCAATAATGAAACGGATTTATAAAAATAATTTACAACTTTGCTATACAGACACAGATAGTCTTTTATATTTAATACGTACAAAAGATTTTTACAAGGACACGAAGATGCATTTAAAATATTTTGATACTAGTAATTTTGAAAATAACAATACTTTCAATATACCAGAGGTTAATGGTAAGATACCTGGCTACTTTAAAGATGAAATGGGTGGAAAAATAATTTCTGAATTTGTTGGCTTAGGAGCAAAATTGTATTGTATAGATACTAAAGCTACATCGTGAAGAAAGCTAAAGGTGTTAAAAAATGTGTGACTAAAAAATTGAATATAGAAAAATATAAAAATGTTTTACTTGGAAATGAAATACCTAGAGACGATATGTATATCATTAAATCAAAAAGTCATAAAATGTTTACCCAAAAGATTAATAAAGTAATTTTGTCAAAAAACGATCATAAAAGACAAATAATGGATGATAACATAACAACTTTAGCCTGGGGTCATTATAAAACAGCATTTTAAGTGAAACAATGTTTGTTGCATGAATAATATTTATTATAAAAATACCTATTTATAGCATATGAGCTTCTTGTAATAAGGCTTGCCTTTAAGTAAGTATAATAGGTACATTCAAATAACAATTATTTAAAGTAAAAAAGTCTGTAACTAATCAGTTTAGTGAATTGTACTACTCTGTGTTTCGTTAATATGTATAATAAAATATTATGTAAGTAAGTAAAAGTTGTTTAATTTCTTACTCTATTATCACTATCACTATCACTACATCACTATCACTATCACTATCACTACATAGTATAAAACAAAGTCGCTTCCCGCTGTCTGTCCCTATGTATGCTTAGATCTTTAAAACTACATAGTATAAAACAAAGTCGCTTCCCGCTGTCTGTCCCTATGTATGCTTAGATCTTTAAAACTAGGCAACGGATTTTGATGCGGTTTTTTTTAATAGATATAGTGATTCAAGAGGAAGGTTTATATGTATAATACATGCATAATATAGTAGAGAAACACTGATAATCTTAGAGTTTTTTATGTAAGGTCGTAAATAAACACACTTTTTTGCGCTTACATTGCAAACGCTGGCTGAACCCTACGAGATAGATCAAAGTAATGTACTACAGTATTGTACACCTTAAAATGGTCTACAAAAAAGTCCGCGATGGTATATGTCTATCTCTTGAGGATAACCCAAAATAACCATTTTTATCCTTTATTTATTACTTATTAACGAAAAAGCGTTTTATAATTATTGTATTATTATTATGTATTAATAGGGATTAATACATAATATGTATTATTATGTATTAATCCTTATCCAATTAAGTAACTTAAATACATTGTGCATGTAATAAAGATCAATATGGCCCTTTACAGCATGTAATTTAAATAAATATTTTCGAAGATATTACAGATTTAAAATGCAGGGACATAGCGGTTGCGGCGGTACCGGCCGGGGGGCCCGGCCGGGGAGCGCGTGCCTATACCAAATAGTGCGTCGAAGGCCGCGCTTCGCCCTACAACACTTTATGATTATGTAGTATATTTAGTATCAGCAATGCACCCGTGCAAAGCCGGGGCGGGTCGCTAGTAACTTATAATATACAATTCCAATCTTAAGAACTTAAAATGAAACTTACACATTTAACTATAGTAAATTACAAAAATATTATATATCAGGACTGCTTAATTTTTTCACTATTTTTGCAACTAAATGTTCAGTCTCACTCATAATGTCATCGTAATCACTTGTCACTAAATACTGCACATTTACACTCGCATTATTAGTTTCAGTGTCTATTTCTTCCATATTACAGCCATCCGAATCATAGATCATAACTTTGATTAGATGCCGAACTTGTCCTTGCTCCTTACGCATGACAAAAGACAAGTTTTTAAAAGATTTACTTTTTTTCTTCTTTAATTTTCGCTCCTCTGCTTTTTCTCGCCGACTGTCCTCACTTGCTTTAGCCGCTACTTCCATGTCCCAGCTATCTCTGTCTTGAGCATAGTAGAATGGATTGATGACAGGGTCTGGGTCTTCTATCACATTCTGAAAAAAGAATATCAAAAATATTATAACAGCAAGAATTACGGACTCAATGTTTGATTTAAGTTAATTATTATATTTACATACCACTGAATTTCGGGAGTCGATCATGTCTAAAACGGGGCTGTAGGATGGAGAGTACGACATGGTTCTGTTAAAAAAAAAATGCAATATGTAATTCTGAGTAATAAATAAATAAGTAAACAATTAATAAATTGAAAGATATCCTTACCTTGAAAAACGTAAAATCGGGATAACCTGTCCGTGCAAAGACCATCTGCAAAGTGATCGCTGATTTCATAATACATACAAAAATTATTTGATGCGCAATATGTAAGACGAGTCCTAGCTCATATTTGTACCTATCTTGTAAGATGAGAATACAACCGATCCTGTAGTAACAAGTCTAAAGATAATTCAAAATAAAGTATATAATGTCTATGTTATGTGATAATTAAATTAATTGACAAGATGAAGTTGATCAAACAACCTATATCACTACACGTTAAAAATATAAATCTTGATGAGTCTACTCAAAAGATTAGGCATAGCGCTTTGTTGCCAAATACGATTCGTTGTATATGTAGGCGCTTCGCTATTTCTAGTGTTAAGAAACGTGAAAAGGAACTGCTGAAACATGACAAGCGAGTTGACGTTTCTTGACACTGACGCAACTCCGGGCTCTTTTGCTCGCGGCCGTCGGATGAAGAGGAATCTGGTGGCTCCGCATTGAAGCAAAACGTGTTCGGTGGAGCGTCGCTGTTCTTAATTCTCCTCGCCCGCCTACCCACGATAGCTCGGCAATCGCAATGAACGATGATGATAACCAAGTTTCTACATCAGAAGTGGGATAAAGAGGGCTTGTTTTACAGGAGAATAGGCGTATGAGATCTTAAGCGCCGCACGTCTGGTAGCTGATTGAGTCCGATCCAGATGGCGAGGCATTGCAACTGACGTGGCCCTAAATAAAAGAAGTATTGCTTGCGAAGTTTTCTAAACCTATGCTGCCACAAGATTACGTCGATGACATTCTACGCTTTCAAGTTGGTGTTAAAGACACCGCGAGTGAGGCGGCCGAGCGCTTTTGGAACATCATCGAACGCATTCCGCGGATGGAAATGCCTGAAGATGTTACGACGGGATTTGCCGTGAACTCATCGCCATTCATCAAGGAGCAACTTGACTACATCATCCGGTGATCTAGTTTCTTTTGTTTTAAGTAGTTGAGAGTAGTGTGGTTGAAAAATGGGGCTGGCCTTAACTGGGTCGATGCCTCTGATCAGATCACGTTTTCCCATGGGGTTTGTAGCGTAGTTGATCGCTTGGGCTGGCCTGAATCGGGTCGACGCCCACGGTCAAACTGTGAGTTCTTCGGTGTGAGCTGGGTGGCTATATATTGGTATGGAAACGGCCTATGTGGGTCGAGTTTCCAACCGGTTGATTGCAACAGCTGTGTGTGACTGGTGGAAGGGACGCTGACAGGTAGTCCGGTCTATCGCACCATGCGAGTTGGTGGGTAGTCGAAGGGACGCTTGGTCAGTAGTCCGCCCAGTGTGTTTCATTCTGATGTGAGGGGTAAAGACTGGTGGAAGGGACGCTGACAGGTAGTCCGGTCTATCGCACCATGCGAGTTGGTGGGTAGTCGAAGGGACGCCTGGTCAGTAGTCCGCCCAGTGTGTTTCATTCTGATGTGAGGGGTAAAGACTGGTGGAAGGGACGCTGACAGGTAGTCCGGTCTATCGCACCATGCGAGTTGGTGGGTAGTCGAAGGGACGCCTGGTCAGTAGTCCGCCCAGTGTGTTTTATTCAGATGTGAGGGGTAAAGATAGAAGTCCATGGTGTCATAAATGAGTAGCTAGTCAGGGATGGACGAGACGGGTACTACAGACTTGTATTTGGTCTTTGCAGATAACTCGAAGCGAGAGCAGTCGCACGAGGACGTGCGAATGTCAGTCTGGCCGTGTAGGCGCTTCGCTATTTCTAGTGTTAAGAAACGTGAAAAGGAACTGCTGAAACATGACAAGCGAGTTGACGTTTCTTGACACTGACGCAACTCCGGGCTCTTTTGCTCGCGGCCGTCGGATGAAGAGGAATCTGGTGGCTCCGCATTGAAGCAAAACGTGTTCGGTGGAGCGTCGCTGTTCTTAATTCTCCTCGCCCGCCTACCCACGATAGCTCGGCAATCGCAATGAACGATGATGATAACCAAGTTTCTACATATAATTTGTGGTCCCTCAAATTGTGGTAAAACAAACGTAGTGATCAGTTTGTTATTGCATGAGAATGGACTCAAATTTCAAAACCTTTACCTTTACTCGAAGACTAATTTTCAACCAAAATATTGTTTTTTAAGAGAAGTGTTAAGAAGAGTGCCTCAGATGAAATTCATAGAGTTCAATGACGATAAAGATGTTATATCTCCAAGTGAAGCTTTACCAAATTCTGTATTTATATTTGATGACGTTGCATGTGAAAATCAAATAAACATTCGTAATTATTTTTGCATGGGTAGACACAAGCTAATTGATTGCTTCTACTTATCGCAAACATACTCGAAAATCCCGAAACAGTTGTTACGCGATAATGCTAACTTTCTCATAATATTTAAACAAGATGATGTTAACTTAAAGCATATTTATGAAGAGCATGTGAATTCCGATCTATCGTGGAATCAATTCAAAGATATTTGCAAAACTGTTTGGAGTAATCCTTACAGCTTTCTTCTGATTAACAAAGAGTCATCATTAAATGAAGAATAAAATAAAGCAAATTAAAAATCAAGAACATGAAGTTAACTTATCTTTAGATAAAATGTTCAAACCAGTTTCAGACCCTCTAAAAATCCTTATAAATTTTAAAAGATTTACAGAAAATATTAAGCATGATGAAAATGTATCAGAAAGTTCTGGACTTAGTGAATCAGACACAAATTGTGAATGTACTTCTAAATACGAAGATTTTCATGATGCTGACACAATTTTTTCAAGCTCCCCAAAAAAAGACGTAAAACATAATTTAGAAATTTCATTGGACGGTGAAGATATCTACGGTATTTACGATGGTAACAATGTACCATTTGGAATAAGAACCGATAATAAGACTTTAAAGATGGGTAATTCCATAGTATCATTTTCCAAAATAGAAAATATTGATGGCGATAATTTAGTTTTGGTTAAAATAGGAGATAAAACTTACGATTTAACCCCAGGACTAAAAGAACTTTTACTTCGAAAAAAACCTGATTTAAAAATTGTAACTAACAACGATAGACTTATGTACAAAGATATTCTACATTATACGAACGCTCATAAGAGGGATTTTCATCCTAGAGGTCAAATAAGAGGTGATAAAGGAATCAAATATCGAGAAATAATCAGACCATTATTTGTTGAGGCTTCATTAGAAAACAATCAGGAAAAAATTGGAGGCAGCTTGCCAACGCTTAAAACATACACAAAGAATACTGACTTAGTATATTGGGATGATCCAAATGAATTGGTTGAAAGACTAAAATTATTAATAGCTTCAAGAGATGCGGGTAATACAAACCATGATAATGAAATCTTATCAATAATTGAAGAATTAAAAGAGGCTAATATAATCAAGGAATAAATACATATCATCAGGATGCTTTTCATTTAGTATTACGAAGCCACTTGCTGTTCACAGGTTGAGTGCGTTTAATATTATAAATATATGAAAATTGTCAAGTGTATTCGAAATATGTAAATACTTACTTATTAATATTCAATTATATGAGATTTTTTTAAAATGAGCAAAGCGGATGTGGTAAATTAAATTCATAAAAGTGCGAGGGTGAACTTTCCACGAAGACATGTAATTATGAAGGATATAGATGATCTATGGCAAGCAGATTTAATAGATATAATGCAATCAATTTCGAGAGAAAATAATAATTTTAAATTATATTCTCGCCATAATTGACACATTTTCAAAATATGGTTGGGCATTTCCTTTGAAAAGTAAGAACAAAGATGAAGTGTATAAGGCTTTTGTGATTTTACTGAAAGATAACCGAATTCCTAAGAATTTACAAACTGATAATGGTACCGAATTTTACAATAAAATATTTAAACATCTTATGCAGTCTTTTAACATTAATCATTATTCAACATTTTCATCGAAAAAAGCTTCAATTGTAGAGAGATTTATTAGAACATTAAAATCGAAACTCTATAAAGAGTTTAGTTTAAAAGGTAATTATAATTGGATAAAAAATACCCTCAACGAAGTTATTTATAAATACAATCATACCTATCATCGAACGATTAATGAAGTGCCAGCAAATGTCAACAATGTAAACAAACAATATATTTTAGAAAGATTTAATAGATTAATACAAAAGCAAGAGAGTACAAAATGCAAGTTTAAAGTGGGTGATTACGTTCGTATCATTAAGTATAAAGGAACTTTCGAAAAAGGGTATACTCCCAATTGGTCAACAGAAATATTTAAAATAAGATACAAACAGAATACAACTCCTATTACTTACTTGATTGAAGATACTATCAGAGGACAGCCCATCTTAGGGGCATTTTATGAACAAGAACTTCAAAAGACAAAACATCCTAATGTATATCTTGTTGAAAAAGTTCTTAAAAGAAAGGGGAATAAAGTTTTCGTAAAATGGTTAGGTTTGTCTCCTGATGAAAATAGCTGGATTGATAAGACAAACGTATTGTGAAATATCCATAAACCAAGTTGCTTTATCAAGCTCCTGAATACATATATTATAGAGTGTTAAGTCCTTGATTAGTCAGTCTTATGATGTGTATTGGTGAGAGTAGTATTATTAATTGGCTAATAAACCACTTACCATTTGAATTATATTTGCCAGGATACAATTATTGCGGTCCTGGTACAAAATTGATTAAAAATTGACTTACACGTGGAGATAAAGGGGTTAATAAATTGGATGAGCATTGTAAAAATGACGATATTGCTTACTACAAGTCATCAAATTTAAAGGATCGGCACATCGCTGATCTAGTTCTATTAAAAATGACAAAAACACGATTACTTGCTCCTGATGCGAGTACAGGAGAAAAATTCGCGGCGCGTCTAGTAACAAATGCTATGTTAGCAAAAATTAAAACCGGAACTGGCTTAAAAACTCGTCAGCAGAGGTCATCACAAGCAAAAAAGAGCGGAAAAAGTCTTAAAAAGAAATTGAAAAATGTTATATCTCTTACAAAAAAACAAATGAAAAAATTAAAACCAAAATGCAAAAAAGCTGCAATATAATAAGCTATGGCCGCAGCTAGGGAATTAGCTAATGATTCATCCATCAAACTTCCTCGGATTATTCCAATACCAAAAACAGGCGGTGTATTACCTTTGATTCCTATTTTTGCTGGATTATCAGCTGCTGGAGCTTTAACAGGTGGAGCAGCTGGTATTGCTAAAACTATAAATGAATACAAGATGGCTAAGAAACTGTATGATGAATCGAAGAGACATAATGAAAAAATAGAAGCTCTTTGTATCGGAAAAGGATTACATCTTAAGCCGCATAAAGATGGACTTGGGATTTTTGTATCAAAAGAAAAAAACGAATTCATCGGCTACCCAAACGAGCTTTAACCAACTTAGACATTTTAAAATATGGAAATAGTATTCCCCACTTTAGAGGTGTCTTTATGAGAGATGAACTCCCCAAATATCCTTATAAAAATGAATGTGGGATCGTTAATTTAGATAGTTCTAAAAATCCAGGCTCGCATTGGGTAGCCTATGCAAAATGCAGTGATTATGTTGAATATTTTGACAGTTACGGAAATCTAAAGCCTCCAAAAGAATTATTAAAATACTTAGGCTCAAAAATCAACTATAACTATGAAAATATACAGGGTAATCACCCGTACAAATGTGGGCATCTTTGTTTAATTTTTTTAACAGACTTTTGGAATAAACACCTAATATAATAAACCAAATTACTAAAAAGTGTTCAGTATACAAATATGTCTATAACTGTAACTATCTCTGGGAATAAATCAGAATTAGAGTCATATTTTCAACCACCAATAAACTAAGAAGTTTATTGGATAAATATGAATGTGGTTTGCAGTTTATTCAACATTAAACTCTGTATCAAATGTGCTTCCTAATAATACTTCGTCTATAATCAGAATTGAATGTGATTTAATATATGGTTCTTACACTGATGGTATACCAACTCACATTATTCACGAATTTGTGGCCAATACTACTGCAGGACATTACTACCTAGAAACACCTTCGAACGTTATTTACTTCCCAGTAAACAAAAATATAATTACATCCATATCTATCAAGGTTGTTGATCAGTTCGGTTTCAAAATTCCTTTTATAGAACACATTCAACTACGTCTTCATTTAAGGAAAGTAAAATGATATTGTATAATATAAAGCCTTCCCTCAAAATAAAACACCTTACTTATTCTAAAACCAGTAAAGTGCACAGACGTAACAAAAAAGTGGGCCAATTGACTAAAATAAATAAAGACTTTCTAAAAGCGCTGGGATTTAAAGTATGAATATACTAAACATTAACGATTTACCACACTTCGATAATTCAATCGAAAGTTATGAAATTCATTCGTACAATCCCTACAACAACTGTTTTCGAGAAAACGATGAAATTAGAATACCCATCCACCAGCAAGACATATACGTGCTACCATCATCCAGTTCAGTTGACATCGAAGGACACACAAAGCTGTTTGGAAAAGATGGAAAACCGACTGAGAAATCTGTTAAATTTACTAATAACCCTGTTCTGTTCTTGTTTCAAGACATCAGATATGAAATAAATGGTATTGAAATAGATCGCATCAAAAATTCGGGCATAACATCAACAGTAAAGTCATATGTCTTACACAATTAAATGTCTCAATAAAGTAAATTATGAACAAGAAATTAATAATACAATAAATGAAATAATAAAATGGTTAGACAACAATAATCTTAAAATAAACTTAAATAAAACAAAAGCCATGTTCTTTAGTCAACGGATAAATCATAAAAATAAAATAAATATACATTATAATAATGAAATTATAGAACAAGTAGACACTAGTAAATTCTTAGGACTTACAATAGATAACAAATTAACATGGAAGGAACATTTGGATAATTTAAGCAAACGGTTGAGCAAGGCTGCATACATCATCACTATCACTATCACTATCACTATCACTATCACTATCACTACATAGTATAAAACAAAGTCGCTTCCCGCTGTCTGTCCCTATGTATGCTTAGATCTTTAAAACTAGGCAACGGATTTTTATGCGGTTTTTTTTAATAGATAGAGTGATTCAAGAGGAAGGTTTTTATGTATAATACATGCATAATATAGTAGAGAAACACAGATAATCTTAGAGTTTTTTATGTAAGGTCGTAAATAAACACACTTTTCTGCGCTTACATTGCAAACGCTGGCTGAAACCTACGAGATAGATCAAAATAATGTACTACAGTATTGTGCACCTTAAAAAGGTCTACAAAAAAGTCCGGGATGGTATATGTCTATCTCTTGAGGATAACCCACAATAACCATTTTTATCCTTTATTTATTATACTTATTAATTACGAAAAAGCGATTTTAAGCAATACAACATTAATCCTTATCCAATTAAGTACCTTAAATACATTGTGCATGTAATAAAGATCAATATGGCCCTTTACAGTATGTAATTTAAATGAATATTTTCGAAGATATTACAGATTTAAAATGCAGGGACATAGCGGTTGCGCGGCGGTACCGGCCGGGGGGCCGGGAAGCGCGCTTCGCCCTACAACACTTTATGTATGATTATGTAGTATAATATTTAGTATCAGCAATGCACCCGTGCAAAGCCGGGGCGGGTCGCTAGTGCTTTATAAAATTAAACATAAAATAGGTATAAACGCGAAACTTACAGCATACAACGGTATCGTAGACTCCATTTTGAGATTCGGTATTATATTTTGGGGAAATTCAACCAACAAAGAGTTGATTTTCAGGCTACAAAAAAGATGTTTACGCGCTATATTTGGACTAAAACCTACTGATTCATGCCAGCCGTATTTTAAAAACCATAAAATATTAACCTTTCCCTCACTTTACTTATTTGAAGTAGCTGTTTTTGTAAAGAATAATCCCCAGCTGTTTAAAAAATTATCCGATTTCTGTAGCCGTAATCGGCGGGACAACAATAGATTATGTGTGAGAGTGTCAAATACCACGCTCATGCATAAAAGTGTTTATTGCATGGCGCCGCATATTTACAATAATTTGCCAAAAGAAATAAAAGATTTTTCTAATATAGATGGATTTAAGAAGAAACTTAAAGATTACCTAGTTGTTAAATGTTATTATAGTGTATTAGATTATTTATCAGATAAGCCTTAGTTATTACTTTTTCACATGTTTGTTTTGTTTGTTATTTTCTGTTTTTCTTTTTTATTGTTTTAAATGTAAGTTAGATATTATTTAAACAGGATGTATAGGTCCTAAACCTAACATTTGCACACCAAATATTTGTAGAATATGACGGTTTTTTGTTTTTTATATATAACACCTTATATCTGTACTCATATTTCATGCAAATAAATGATTCTTATTTTTATTCTTATTCTTATGTTTCATTAAATGAGGCTGAAAATAAAGTTGCAGCCTTATGGGGTTGGAACTTAAACGGGTTTCAAAATGATGGTCACTTTAGTGCTATTATACCATTAAATAAGATATTGGGCTTTGCAGAAGATTATAATAAAATCGTGATAAATTGTAAACACGAGCTTATACTAAACAGAAGTAACTCTAATTTAAACAGCGTAGTACTAACAGATGATATCTAACTTCCAAGTACATCTGGATAGAATACAGTGGAGAGTGCCGCACATAAAAGTATCAGATCGCGAACGACTAACACTTTTGAAACATTTAGAAAAAGATAAACCTATTCAAATGGCATTTAGAAATTGGGATTTGTATGAGTACCCTTTATTACCTAAAACAACAAAGCATTCATGGTCAGTCAAAACTGCATCACAATTGGAAAAGCCTAGATATGTTATTTTTTGTATGCAAACTAATAGAAAAGGTAATAAACTAAAAGATAGTTTACTCTTCGATCAGATATATTATACGATACAATATATTATACGAAATGTATGTGAAATTTCGTCAGTCGTATTATAACTCTCCTGCGGATCCCTTGCTTAATCTGAAAGACTTTAAAGAAAAAGCTCCTCTGTTCATTATAGACTGTTCAAGACAAAACGATAATTTAAAAACGGGTCCAGTAGACGTTCGTTTAGAAATTGAATGCTCGACGCCAATACCAGATAATACTAGTGCATATTGTTTGATTATAAACGATCGACTTGTGGAATACAAACCGCTGAGCAACATAGTGCGCCGATTATCATGACTGCCATTGTAGATGTCCAAGGCTTTAAAACAGAAGCAAATGAATTTATAATAAAATAAATTGCTATATTGTGTGATAAAAAAATAAAAGTCATTGTCTAACGCGCCGTAACGTCAACATCGTCGTTTGCCGCGCTCTCGGATTTATATTCGTTTGTTGGTAAATTCGGACAATTAAGTGTTGAAACCATGACATTGAATGGATTGAAAGTGACAATTTGTGTTATTTAAGTGGATTGAGTGATAATTAAGACTTTTTTCTACTTATAAACAAACTATTAAGTGTGGGTGAAGCGCATCGCGCGACGCGCTCTTTCACTCCTACCAAAATTAGCTAGCGGCGTCTCGCTCGCACGGCACGGTTACAATTCAAAATGATTTGTTTTGCTTGTAAACGTAATATTGAACTTAGAAGTCTACTGAGATGTACTGGATGTAAATCAGTATATCATTATTCCTGCCTTAACATCACCTCCGCAACATTTCGGGAGCAGTCAGTGACCTTGAAAAACACTTATAAATGTGATTCCTGCTCAAATGTAACACAGAGAGTTCGAGTATCTGATGAAACTCCAGTTCGTGGCACTGGCACGCAAATAGGAATTAAACCAATCGAAAAACATGATGCTAGTTGTGAAGATAATTTTGTTAAGAATAACATTACCTCGACAGTAAACAATAACATGGGGAGTATTATGGATATGATGAAAGAAGTAATATCGACCAGGTTAAATGCTTTTGAATCGAAACTTATTGAGGAGATTAAAAGTTCAGTAACTACCTTAGCGTTGGATAATAGCAAATTAAGAGAAGAATTGAAGGTAGCCAACAATAAGTGTAGGTCTTTGGAACAAGAAATTGATGTTCTTAAAACCGAGAAGAATAACATTATGCAACAGAAAACCAGCCGTAATCAACATGTACCTAAGTATATCAGCAAAAGCATCGACATTCAGGGCTCAGTCAAGTCATCTGACTACGAGCGCGCGCCGCGTCCACAGCCGACGTCATCGCATGCTGTGTCTGTGGCTGAGCGGGCGGAAGGTGCCCAGCCGGCGACTCCGGCGATCCCGGTCTCGGCGCCGCAAAGCTCGCAAAGCTCGTTGCCGAGTATTAGTTATGCGACGGTGACGAGAAGTACAGCGGTGATAGAAAACACAGATAATAAATGGATAGAAGTAAAAAGCGTCAAAAGAAGCAATCCGGTGAAAAAAGGCGGTAATGCATCAGTTGCGGCACTTAAAGCAGTAGAACGTAAGAAATTTCTTCATGTCTGGAGATTAGACAGGAATACAACGGAGGAGACTTTACAAGAATACATTAAAAATGTATTAGGAAGTGACGCGGATATAATTATACAAAAATTAAAACTTAGAACCGAAAGAGACTATGCGTCCTTCAAAATAGGCGTAACGGAAGGTAATTTTAATACACTTTGTAATCCGGATATTTGGCCTTTACACGTGGAATTTAGCGAGTGGATTTTTTTTTCGACGCTCAACCGCAACAAACCAAATTCAAACATCAGACATATAACATTGAAATATTATATATTATAAAAAATAAAAAAAGTCAAAATCAAAATGTTTTTATTTCTTATAAACCAAATAAAAAAGGCGCTCAAGAAACGTTACGTTAAATCTACTGACTCTAGTTGCTCGGTTCCAAAGTGTCCTTCCTATGGAGAAGAGCCGGCAAGAAACTCCATAGGTTACTCTTTTAAAAACTAAATTGTTACAATTACATATTTGTACATTATTGGTTAAATATATGCGTCAACAACGCAATAAAACTACGTTAATAAAATAAAGGAAAAATACTAATAATAATTTAAAATAAAGAAAAAATACTAATAATAATTTAAGGCAATCAATCCGTTATAATGAATAATAAAAAACCACGCTGTTGACGCATTCACATGAAAAAAGTACAAAAAAATAAAATTGTATATAAAATAAAAAGAAAACCAATTTACATACAATATATATGTAGTCACACAAAAAAAATAAAATAATAATAATAATAAAGAAATACCCTAACAGGAATGTCAAGGCATGTCCAGTGCCTTTAGGAAATACAGGCGGCTTAAGAACTCATTTAAAGTAAACAAGCAAATCTTGAGGACCGCCAGGGAGGCCACATGTGCAGATATTAAATACTCCACGCCCTTTTGTCTTCCACGTAGTCTTTAACTTTATAATACGCTTTCTTTAAAAGAATAGATTTGACACAAGATTTGAATTTCTTACCGGGCAGGTTAGTAATGTTACTTATAAAAGCACCGTTTCCATTTTATGATTTAACATAAAAAAATTATAATTAATAATTAAAAAACACGCCTGCCATGTAAAAAAAAAATAAAAACAAGTCAAATATTTGCAGTCGGGGTCGGTTACTTGGAACAATTCATTACAGGTCCCCCGACTGCAAATATTTGACTTGTTTTTATTTTTTTTTTACATGGCAGGCGTGTTTTTTAATTATTAATTATAATTTTTTTATTTAATACCTTTTAGTGAACAACAAAAAAGCATGACACAACAAAAAAAAAATTCGTTCGGAACCCTTTGCAGGCGATTTCGACTCACACTTGACCATTTTTTAATGTCCACATAGCCTATGTCACTCGGGATAACTCAAAGCTTCTAATGATACCACAAACATTGAAATCGGTCAAGCCTAGTAGAAGTTGTGGTGGAATAAAGAAACTCACAAACATACATACATACATACATACATACCTACATACATACATACCTACATGAACCCTGAAAACATAACACTCCTTTTTGGGCAGTCGTGTAAAAACAAGAACGACGTCATGTAAGTTGGATTGAGCGCAATAGAAAAATATACTGGAATGAAGGAATTGTACCTTATACGAAGTACCAGAATTTAATCAAGGATTTTTTGAGCAATAAATGTGTTTATATCAAAGGTTTAGAAAAAGTATCTTGGTTGAAAAGTATTATAAATAGTAATAATATAAGTAATCTAGAAGATAAAGGATGTCCTAGTTTATTTAGCCTGTATGAACGATATGAACATTGCAATTATTTGTATTGATTTGATGAAATATGTGCTTTAAAAAATGTTTTTTGTCTGAATAAATGGTGTATAGATAATAAAATTTTGAATTAAACATTTGCTTGTTTTAATTTAACACCGATTTAATAAACCATTATATCCATGCACTCGAGTCGCTCCGAGCACGCCGCCGAACTTGAGATATTTGTTGTTTATATTATATGGTCCTTAGTAGAAAAGATATATGTGCTTCATTGTTTCTAAGGTGTTAGATCGGACGAACTGCAGATCATGCTAGTTAGGTTAGTAGTGTTATATTGGGGCGCTCTGCATTGCGAACCGAGCGAACGCGAGGTGAGTGATGCAGAAGCCCCAATATTACACTACTATCGTAATAGGGTACGCCGAGCATACTCGGCATACGTGGTGTATTTGTCGGATGTCGTATTCATTGTTTCGAAAAGTATATTGGCATAGTCCAACTTCCGAGGGCAAAGGGGCTTAAACTCGAGCTTAAAGTTAGACCAAGTGCGGTCATTAGTGACCCACTCGTTTAGCCACACTTTAGCGTCGCCTTTGAGACAAGAAGCTACTCTCGAAAGGCACTCGTAATCGCTCCAGCCATTCGCGGATACTGCCCGATCCACTTCCTCACACCATACGTCGATGTCATGTATGCTTGGATCAAAATTAGAAACGTAGTAATTACGCGACCTAGCAGGTTGTAAAGATCTGATGGCATCCGCGAGTATAGTCACGGTAGATGGGGCCTCTGAACCGCGAACGACTGGGTCTGGAGTACGAGTAGTAGTTGAAAAACCCTCGGAGTTGTCCACGCAAACTCGTTGCGGAACACCGTTCAAGTCTACTCGGCTATTGGGACGCGGGGTGACCTCATGAACTGAGTTTTCGGTATTTACTGTAGTTCGGTTACTACCTTGCAACGAATTAAAGGAGGTATTTGTGCGTTCAATAGCGCTAAGTCTCGTCATGATGTCACTTAAAGTGTTTTGTAACGTGTTATTGTTATGTGGCCCAGACAGTTGCCTAGGGTGTGGCGGTGTTCTACGTGAATGCGCCGATCTTGATCTAGATTTAGAACGGCGAGCATTATGGCGATGATAGAATGAACTATCCTTCAAATCGCTACGTTCGCGACGAGAACTTCGGCGAGATGTTCGAGCATGACGCGAATTGCGCACTGATTCATTGCTTGTAGACCCATCTCGGGAGCTACGCGAACGATTACGTGACCTACTTCGCGATCTACGATAGCCGGATTGTCTAGGCATAATCAACACCGGCACACGCACAATAAGAACACAAAACAACAAAACACGTCACTGAACACGAAAATAATTGTAGGTTAGGCTATTTTGTTTCTCGAATGTTTATCAAAGTGTGAGCTTTGAGGTCCTTTATCCCACTTCTGATGTTAGGAATCAGAAGTGGAATTTATTAAAAAAAAAAAAAAACAAATCACAATCACACGTCCTTTATTGGTTTAATTTCTAACAATTCTAAATACAGTTATATAACCGGTAATTATTTCGAGAAACAAAACAACTACCACTCAAAATCAATAGAACACATCTAGAACATTAAAAATAACAATGACAAACAAAAAGGATTGAAAGTCTTACAGCCCTTGAACGATGTTGCCGCTCCGAGTGACACCCGACAAATCAGTCAGTTGGGGGTGCGCGTGCGCCTTTTATACCAACTTAAAAACATTTTATCGGTCTACCCTTATAATATCATTAATACATATACTCTAGGAAATAAGACCAGAAGTGATTTTTTTAAAAAACAATTTTTAATACCACCTACCTAACCGGGACCGCTTCTCTACATAATTTACAGTGCTGATGTAGCTCAGTCCTTTGTTGACTGTAAGTACCATATGTACGCTGATGACTTACAGATTTACATTTCTTTCAAACCTACAGAAATCGCATCAGCTGTACAAAAAATTAACAGGGACCTATACAGGGTTGCAGAGTGGTCGAATCAGAACTCCCTGGTGCTAAACCCCCATAAATCTAAATTTATGGTATTGGGTAGTAAGCGACAAATCAAGGACACACTCTCTGCTAACCCTGTAATACTTATTATGAGTGAGGCAGTTCAAAGAGTGGAGACTGCTTGCAACTTAGGGCTGAATATGGACCCGGAACTGCATTTTGAAGCCCACGTAGGCAAAATGTTAAGTAACTGTTTCTACCGTCTCAAGATACTATACGGAATTAGGAGATACCTGAGTGTTCCTATTAGGAAGCAGCTGGTGGAGAGCTTGGTCTTATCCCGGTTAAATTACTGTGACACTGTATATGGGCCATGTCTCCTATCACGGACGTCACAATTGATACAGCGCATTCAAAATGCCTGTATCAGGTACTGCGAGAATATCCCCAAAAGATGCCATGTAACTCCTTACATTAACAAACATAACATGCTCAAAATGGCTGCCAGGAGGAGGTTGCACCTTGCCACTTTACTTTTTGGAATAATAAAAAATGAAAAACCAAAATACCTCTATGACAAACTGAATTGGCGTCAAACAAACTCGAAATATAAAATAAGATCAGGAACAAATCCACTAGCCGTATCCAGGCACAGGACTGCAGCATTTAGAGGTAGTTTCAAACATGCCGCTACACACTGTTGGAATGATCTCCCACCACCAATCCGCAGCCTGAAAACCAAATTAACATTTATTAAAAATCTAAAAAAATATTTATTACAAACCCAATTAAATACATAGCTCTACAGACTGTCATTACAACATTTTATATTTATATTTATTATATTTATTTGAACATATCCATTACATTTATTTAACACCTAGTATAACTATATATAAACTATAGTAATTACCTCAAAGGTCACAGCTGTCAGGCATCGGGTGGAAGAGTCATTGTTATTTTGTAGCGGCAAACCACCTGCTCTTCCTTTACCTCCTGCTGTTTCATCTGTTCCATGGCTGGTCCATGCCATCCAGGTCTTTATATGGAAAATATTTAAGGATAAAATTAAGACACCATTTTTAGTAGTATTAGGAAATTTTTAATTTTAATGTTTATAATTTGCACTCACATTTTAAATTTAATTTATAATTCATATTAATTTCTTATTTATGAGCATAATATTTTAATTTATTCATATATTATTATGTATTGCTGAATTTTAATGATAACTTCTGTAGATAATGTTTATATGAACCGTTAGCTTACCTCAATTGTGTAGCCATGTCGCCTGTGCTATAATAAGGCGTATAATTATGTGTATCTTCTCAGCGTCATCATTGTATCGTGTGATTCACTTTGTTGGTGATAATACACAGTGCACATCTTCAATTCTTTATAAGAATTGCCGCCAATCGCCATACGGAATGAACGGAGCGGACACGACGTAGTGCCTATGACGCTAGCTCGAACCAAACAATATGGCGACCGGCGACGGGTTTGGGTTTGCAATTTAAGCAGTTAAATATATATTTATCCCATATGGGCGACTTAATTTAATTTAATTAATATTTATTTATAATTATTTATGTATTTTACACCCAAACACAATTTGTCTCTTTATTAAAATTTAAAAGCATTGCGTTCATGACCCGGCCGACGCCGCTGACGTCACTTAGACGGGCATTGCGTAATACCAGTGCTGTGATGCTAATACCAACATCACAGCGTTTGCTGAGCAATGTCCGGTTTGGTACAGGTGGGACGCACATTTTCCCTTGTTTTATTTTCGTTTAGTTTTTGTTATTCTATCTTTCTTTCTGGCTTGGCGATAAACAAAGTATAGATTAAGTGGACTGTATTTTTTGGAGGATGGCGGTTCTCGCCAAGAGGTGAGCGAGCGATGTATTTATTAGGGGAAAGCACGCATACCTGGCTCTCCAGCGTGGGGCTGTACAAGATGGCGGCCGGCGGCGTTCTTTCTGTAATATATTTGGGTTTACCCACATAAGAAACTTAGTAAGTAAGATCACGTATAAATAAGTCTACATCATTGTAACCGCTCAGTTCGCAATATACGCTCGCTACAAGTTGACGTCCTTTTATTTATTACTCCCGACACTTCAGTGGCGACGAGGATCACTATTTGTGCGTTATAATAATTATCGAAGTTCGTCTGCAATTATTCGAGGAAAATGTCGGTCGGCAAAGTCGGAAAGATTCGCGAGTTTGATGTGAAGTCAGGCAACTGGACTTTGTACGAGGAGCGGTTGCAGATGTTCTTCAAGGTCAATAAGGTCGAGAAGGACATGTGGCTGCCGATGCTGATCACGGGCGTGGGTGATGAGACGTACGAATTGCTGAACACGCTGTGCAATCCAAGAAAACCAGTGGATATAACGTACGAAGAGGCCGTTACAATTTTGAAAAATCACCTACAACCGAAACCTGCGGTCATGGCGGAACGGTATCGGTTCAGACAAAGAAGACAGAAAGACGACGAAGGAGTAACACAATATCTGACCGAGTTAAAGAAACTTTCGAAAACTTGTGAGTTTGGTGCAAATTTGGAGGATAATTTGCGTGACCAGTTCGTATGCGGATTGAAGAGTGACGTCATCAGGCAAAGGTTGTTTGCGGAAGACAATTTGACGTACTCAGGAGCAGTCAAATTGGCGGTTGGGCTGGAGGCGGCCGAGCGGGATGCGGCAGTCGTGGAGCTGAAAGCGACGGCGGAGGCATCGGCAATCGTGAACACGTTGCGGGAAAAGCGTGGGCGCGGTCAGTTGGCAGACCATGTAGCGACCAACGAACGAACCACGGGCGTGCGGCGCGGAACAACGAAAAGGGCGCGGGGGGCTGCACGGCGTGCGGCTGGCGCGAACACGACAAGGAGGAGTGCCGCTATAAGCATTTTGTTTGTAGCAAATGCAAACAAAGCGGACATCTGAGGCGTGTTTGTCCGCGGACGGAGGCGAACAGGGGCAGAGGAAAAAGGCGCGGAGTGAACCACGTGGATGCCACCACGAGCGACCATCCGAGGGCAGGAGCGTTAGACTCCAGTTCGGACGAGCTTGAGGAAGAACTTCATCAACTATGTTTGAGCGGCTACAACCCGGTGAGTTTATCATTACTGATTGATGATAAAACATTAAAAATGGAGCTAGACACAGGCTCGGCAATTTCATGCATCAGTAAAAAAACATATGATAAACTTTTTAACAATAGAGTAATTAAACCATTTAATTTGGTGTTGAAATTTTATGATGGTAGCAATATAAGGCCACTAGGGGTTATAAGACCGAAAGTTCAATACAAAGATAAAATAAAATATCTAGAACTGTTTGTGATAGACGGGGGTACAACTTCCTTACTGGGCAGGCAATGGTTAATAGAATTGGGTATTAAAATACCTCCATTTCAACAAAAGATTAACCATAGTGTATACAAAAGGTCTGATACTGTCGATTGTTTGTTGAACAGGTATAAAGAATTATTCAGCGAGGGACTGGGGCGGTTCACAGGCGGCAAGGCAACACTCCGGTTGCGGGAGGGCGCGAGGCCGGTGTTCTGCCGCGCGCGGCCGCTGCCTTACGCTCTGAGGGGTCAGGTCGACGCGGAGCTGGACGCCATGTTGCGCGCGGGCATCATCGAGCCCGTTGAGTGCTCGGACTGGGCGACGCCTTTGGTACCGGTACGTAAAGCGGACGGAGGACTCCGTATCTGTGCTGATTACAAAATAACTTTAAATCCTGTCTTACTGGTCGATAGATATCCGTTACCCAAGATAGATGATTTGTTAGTGAGCTTAAACGGTGCTAGTTATTTCTCAAAAATTGATTTGTCCCTTGCTTACAACCAGATTGAATTGGATAACACTAAAGATTTAACTGTAATAAACACACATCGAGGTCTTTTTAAGTACAATAGACTTGTGTTTGGGTTGTCTTCTAGTCCGGGCATCTTCCAGCGTATTTTGTCGAATTTACTTAGTGATATTCCGGGGGTAGAAGTATTTTTAGATGATATCATCATCGGAACGGCGGGAACACAGGATAATCACTTAGGAACGTTAGAAAAAGTGTTCCAGCGGTTACAGAGTCACGGTATGAAGCTAAAAAGGAGTAAATGTTTTTTTATGGTTGACGAAGTCAAATATTTAGGTTATATCATATCAAAAGATGGGATTAAAGTAGATTCAGATAAAATAAAAGCAATAATA
Organism: Autographa pulchrina; assembly: GCA_905475315.1. Taxonomy (NCBI): domain Eukaryota; kingdom Metazoa; phylum Arthropoda; class Insecta; order Lepidoptera; family Noctuidae; genus Autographa; species Autographa pulchrina. The sequence continues at coordinate 9,299,280 of FR997761.1, read as the reverse complement.
AAAATTCCCAGGCCAAGAGATATTTCAGAGTTGCGTTCCTTTTTAGGTTTAGTTAATTTTTATGCTAAATTTGTTAAGAATTTGAGTACTATTTTGTCTCCACTGTATGAACTCTTAAAAAAAGAGGTCAATTGGAGATGGAGTGCGGAGTGCGAAAGGGCGTTTGCAAAAGTTAAAAAAATATTAGTAGGCGCAGAGGTATTAGCTCATTATGATCCAAACAAGCCGTTAGTGTTGACATGCGACGCAAGCGCGCGGGGCATAGGCGGTGTACTCACACAGCCGGGCGCCGACGGCCGCGACCGCCCGGTAGTGTGTGTCACGCGCGTTGAATAACGCCGAGAAACATTATTCTCAAATAGATCGGGAAGCGTTAGCTATCGTATTTTGTTTACAAAAATTACATCAGTATGTTTATGGTCGACGTTTTGTCTTGCGAACCGACCACAAACCGTTAGTAAGTATATTTGGACCAAAACACGGTGTACCAGCGATGGCCGCGAGTAGATTACAACGCTGGGCAATTATTTTATCGGCTTATACGTACGATATTGAATATGTAAACACGAAACAAAACGGTGCGGACGGGCTGTCGAGACTGCCGGTTCCGTGTAGAAGCGATGAGTCACTGCGGGTCCCCGAGCAAACGTATTTACATTTTGCACAGAATGCATTGTTATTAGATTATAATACAATTAAACAACAAACTATGGTAGATCCAATGTTAGGTAGGGTTTTAAATTATATTCGTGATATGTGGCCAACAGATAATGATATTCGAGAATTACAGCCGTATTTTAACCGTCGTAAGGAACTGTACGAGGAGCTAGGCTGCGTGATGTGGGGGTACAGGGTAGTGATTCCTGCAAGTGGTCGAGCCAGGGTACTACAGGAATTACATGAACCTCATATGGGCATAGTTAAGACGAAGGCGTCAGCTAGGAGTTATGTGTGGTGGCCGGGCATAGACGAGGCGATTGAGGCTACGTGCAGGGAGTGCTCGGTGTGCGCGGGGGAGGCGGACGCGCCGCAGCGGCACGCGGTCAAGCCGTAGCCCTGGCCTTCTAGACCGTGGGCGAGGGTGCATCTTGATTTTCTAGGGCCTATTTTCGGAAAAATGTATTTAATTATGGTTGACGCTAGAACTAAATGGTTAGAAGTATTTCCTGTGCCTAGTACGGCGGCTAGTTCTACGATTGAAAAGCTTACCGAGGTTTTTTCTAGATGGGGTTTACCGAGACAAATAGTCTCAGATAACGGACCGCCGTTCACGAGCAAGGAATTGGCAGACTTTTTGGCTAGTCAGGGGGTAGATCACGTTTTTTCTGCTCCGTACCACCCAGCATCGAATGAGGCTGCAGAAAATGCAGTGCGGACTGTTAAAAGAATTATAAAAAAAGCTTTTAAACAAAAAGAAAACATTAATTTATTTTTAAATACCTTCCTTTTGCATTACCGTAATACGGAGCACTGTTCAACAGGGGAAAGTCCAGCCACATTGATGATAGGTAGAAATTTACGTATCAAATTAGATGCATTAAAACCAAATATAGAAAATAAAGTCAGGAAGGCTCAGGAACGACAACAGAAAGTAGGAACGGACGTCAAACGTTCTTTAGAGATAGGAGAGGAAGTATGGATGAGACAATATAGGGGAAATGAAAAATGGAGTCCGGGGCAGGTAGTAGATAGAATGGGTACGACAGATTATAGAGTTATGGACTGTTCAGGCAAAGAAAGCCATAGACACATTGACCAGTTAAGACAGCGATCGCGAAGCTCATTGATTTGTCCGACTAGCACATCAAAACGGAGTTCTCTTCATGCGGAACGTGCCGACAATCCAGAGATGACGAAGCCAGCTTCAGTCCCCGGAGAGACCCGGAACCCTCGGAGCGTGAGGGAGTTCAGTCTGGTTCGAACCGCGACTACCGTTGAGTTGCCGTCTACATCTGCTTCTGGATCAGTACCTCTCAGTAATGTACCCAGTCTTGAGGAGCGGGTGATAGTTTCCCAATCCGAGGATGCTGTTCCAGAAGTAGTCCGCCCCCGTCCTGTACGGGCGTGTCGCTTAAAAAGACCGCCCCAATATTGTGATAGCTAAACATTTAGTTCTTACTTATTTCACTTATTTTTGAATGTAGTTATACTGGTAGCTATTAAAGACTAAGTTCCTATTTAATTTATGTTTGTAGAACGTTGTAAGATATAAAATAGTTAATGTTAAGGTTTATATTTTGTTTATTTTAGTTTTATATAATTTAGGATATGTATTATTTAAGGTGGAGGATTGTAATATATTTGGGTTTACCCACATAAGAAACTTAGTAAGTAAGATCACGTATAAATAAGTCTACATCATTGTAACCGCTCAGTTCGCAATATACGCTCGCTACAAGTTGACGTCCTTTTATTTATTACTCCCGACACTTCACTTTCCTGCGGCGTTCTTTCTTCCCGATCACAAAACTGTCACGTTCACACCCGCGGGCGGTTTATCACAATAGTTCGCTATCCAACAGCGGCGGTAAGGAAGCGATGCAGCATGGGGCGACACGGGCTGCGGGAGCGACTCAGGCGCGAGCACGTGTTATGCGCCAGGCGTGCGGAAGGAATCTAAGGGAGGGGCGGGGGTCACATCGCTCACTACGAATGTGGTCAATTGCGGAACTAATATAATAGTGCGAAATATTGATGAGACGACTTAGTCCGTCTTAGAAAACATAGATGGCGCTACCATTTCCCCCCGGCCTTAAAGGGTTGCCTTTAAAAGAAATATAATCTAGCTATGTAAGGTGTACTACCGCATAACCTATACACAGTCTAAGACAGCGTTAAAATATTTTAAATTAATTGCGTAAACAAAGCGGAACCAATTATAATCGAATTACAAACTAAATACCTAAACTAAGAAAGAAATCCAACTTCAAGCTAGATCTCACTGAGTCGGTAGCGGACAGAGACGTACAACAGGGCGCACGTAGCTACCCTTCGCGGTTTTTACATTAACGACGCGGGTTGTGCCGTCCTTTGCGGTATGTAACTTCTCAACAATGCCTAGTGGCCATGAAAGCGGTGCTGAATTATCGTTTATAATAATGACCAACGTACCCTCCTGTATAGGGGATGCAGGACTATTCCATTTAGATCTAGCCTGAAGTTGGTGAAGATATTCCGAGCGCCAGCGTCGCCAAAATGACTGTACGAGGTTATCAAGAAGAGTATGTTTCTGAAGCAAGCTGGAAGAGTCGGCTTCAGGCGCGGGAAGTGACGACAATGGCACTGTATTAAAGAAATGCGCGGGAGTTAACGCGGATGGTTCAGCAGGGTCACTACTCAGTGCTGTTAGCGGGCGCGAATTAACAAGTGCCTCGATTTGCACAAGGACAGTTAAGAGCTCTTCATAAGAAAGGATTTGTTGGCCTATGACTCTGAAGAGATGCGTTTTAATTACTTTGACCATGCTTTCCCAACATCCACCGAAATGGGGTGAAGCAGGCGGAATAACTTCCAATCAATGTAATTAATGGAAAGTTCCTCCTGAAGACGTGAACTATACTCTTTATTGAGAAATTTATAGAGATCGCGTAGATAAGAACTTGCACCCACGAAACAAGTGCCGTTATCCGTGTATAAACACTGTACGGGACCACGTCGCGAAAGAAATCGCTTTAGAGCTGCGAGAAATGAAACCGTACTTAAATCCGTCGCAACTTCGATGTGCGTAGCGCGCGTTGTTAGGCATGTGAAAATACATAGCCAAGCTTTACGGCCTTTAATGCCTCGACCACGAACTGGTGTATACTGCAGTGGTCCTGCGTAATCACAACCGGTATGTGTAAACGCTTTATCTACCTGATTGACACGTTGGCTAGGAAGATCTGCCATTGGAGGAAAGATCGGACGCGGACGGAATTTAAAACAGGTGTTACATTTATGAATTATGTGGCGAATTATTCGTCGTGCAGCGAGAATCCAGTAGTTTTGCCTAAGTAAGGACATGAGTAACTCTGGACCTGCGTGGAGATGCTTCTTGTGATAAAAATCAACAAGAAGGTTGACTACATGGTCGTGACGCGGCAGGATGCAAGGATGCTTGTAGTTGTAAGGTACGTCCGAATTTGACAAACGACCGCCAACACGTATTATGCCGTGCTCATCGAGAAACGGCTTGAGTTTAAGAAGAGCGGGAGAACAAGGAATGTTATTTTTCAAATTTTGAACATCCTTACTAAAATGAACAGCCTGTAGGGCGCGCAATAATGTATACTCTGCGACCTCAAGATCAGAGCTTGAAACAGAAGTTCCATTAGGTAATTTCTTAATAAACCTACAGACATAAACGATGACACGTAGTAACTTGAACAACGATGACATGCGTAGCGGGAGTGCGTAAATAGGAGATTCCGCAACCTCAACAGTCACGGGATGAGAGACAGACTTCCGCTCAGGTATATCCTCGTCCTCTGAATCGTGGACAGATGGATGTATAGGCCACTCTGATGGATCACGCGAAATCCAAGAAGGGCCATGATGCCACAAAGGATGATCCAGAAGATTAGCCGGAGTAACACCACGAGACAGGCAATCCGCAGGATTCTCAATACCCGCGACGTGATTGAAACAAGTAGCAGGAATAAGTTCAATTATTTTAGTAACGCGATTGGCGACAAAGGTCTGCCAGCGGTGCGGAGAAGAATTAATCCAAGCGAGCACTACTTTGGAGTCCGAAAATGCGTATATCTTATTGATGTAGTGATGGGACGCAATTGTGTCTTGAACCTTGCGAAGCAACTGCGACAGCAACAGAGCCGCGCACAACTCCAGTCTCGCAACCGAAATGGTTTTAACAGGCGAGACCTTAGACTTGGCACAAACTAGCTGCACAGAGTAGTTAGATCCAATGCGGACTTGCAGATATATGACTCCGCCATAAGCGCGTTCACTGGCGTCAGCGAAACCTATTAAGTTAGCAGTACATCCATCGACTAAACCTAGATGGCGCGGCACAATTATTTGATTGAGTACGGGAAGTTCAGCACAAATTTGTTTCCAAGCAGCGACAATATGGTCGGGAGGAGTGTCATCCCAATCACATTTTGCTAACCAAAGCTCTTTGATCAAGAGCTTGGCGTACAAAATGGTAGGCGCCACAAAACCCATTATGTCCCATAAACTGTGGATAGCATAGTGCGTTTGGTACATTTATCATCTGGTGATAAGATGTCAAAGCGAAAGTTATCATAATTTCTGTCCCAGCGTAATCCAAGAACCTTATGATGTGCGGACTTCTCGAACTCAATATCTGGAGAATCTTTATGCGAATCAGGTATGTGCGCGAGAACCTTTTTGGAATTGCTTGTCCATTTGACAAGGTCAAATTGGCCTCGTTTGAAAAGCTGAATAAGCTCTTCACAAAGCGAAACTGCTTGCGGAGCGGTTGCGACACTACAGACGATGTCGTCCATATATAAAGCGGAAGCAGCAACAGCTGCTGCAGCGGGAAAGTTGTCGCCTTCATCAGCGATCAACTGGCGGACAACTCGTAACGCGTGATATGGACTGGACTTAAGTCCAAAACAAACGCGATTAAATTGATACACGGTTAAAGGCTCACTATTGTCAAAGCGATATAAAATTCGTTGAAATCTACGGTCGGATTCTCGAATGCCGATATTGAGAAACATTTGTCGACAATCAGCTGAAAGAGCAATTTCGAAAAGGCGGAATTTAATTAAGATGTTAAATAAATCACCCTGTAGATCAGGACCGGCATGCAAAATGTCATTGATCGACTGACCCGATGTAGTTCGGCAACTAGCATCTAAAACCACACGAAGTTTAGTGGAGGTCTTATCTTCGCGAACCACGCCGTGATGCGGTATATAATACGCGGGAAGAGAATTGCCCTCGTCGTTTACAACCGGGCTTAAAAAACCTTTATTTATGTAATCACGCATAGCGTCATTATATGCACCGCGTAATTTAAGCGACGCGTCGAGTTTACGTTCTAAACAGTAAAAGCGCCTAAGTGCAGCAGCGTACGAGTCGCCTAAAGAATACGGGTCGCCACAGAACGGCAACGCTACAACATATCTACCACTATCGTCGCGAACAGTGGTAGCGCGGAAATGTTCTTCACACTCGAGATCCTTACGGCTCAGTGAGGGCGGTGCGGAGACCTCTTCAAGCTCCCAAAATCGCTTAAGAAGAGAATTAATACTATTTTCTTGAAGAACAGAACAGCAAGACGTAGTATAATGAATATTATGCAGCGTAGGTACGGCACCCATAACTACATAGCCAAATACCGTCTCAATAGTACAACATTAGGTAGTAGTAAGTGCGGAAAAACTGAAGCCCCGATCAAGACATCGATATTACCCGGCTGAGCAAAGTGAGCATCAGCGAGCGGCAATGTCTCGAGGTGCGCGAGTAACGAAACGTCCACGTGAGCGCTAGGTAACGTGTCCGTAATACGTTCCACAATAAGCGATGAAACGTTGAAATTAATATCGTTATTGAAACGCGAATGTATTTTAATATCGACGGAACCCTTACAAGATTTTTCTGAACCACCGATCCCTTTAACTACTAAGTTAGTATTTTTAAAGTTATTCAAAAGTCCAAGACGTTTGAAACAATCCGAAGTAATAAAGCTACTTTGTGATGCACTATCAAGTAAACAACGAACCACGCGCGGCGTGTTGTTCAAATCGTAAATAATAACTTGCGCGGTAGCTAATAATATCGTAGTGGACGCGGTACATTGACGCTCGGCTTCGCGCTGAGTGTGGTGAGTGCGCGCGCACTGCCTGCGTGCGAGCGCAACGGACGTTGTACACAATGAAACTCCGGACTGAGAAGCGGGGGGAACAGGCGCCGTGGTACGAGCGGCCTGCGCCTGCGATAAAGAGAACGAAACCACGGCTGGGCTAGGATTTACGTTTACGTCAAGGTTACCGGGGTCAAATAACGGATACTTTTTCTTAAAATGCAATAACGTATGGTGTTGTTGATTGCATGAGCGACACTTGGTTTTACTAGAACAATCGCGTGTTTTATGCTTAATACTCAAACAATTGACACAAGTTTTATTTTCTTTTGCGGATTTAAAACGAGCAGTCGGATTTAAATTATGAAAGGCGGGACATTTAAAAAGGTGGTCGTGTACAATATTGTCGCACAGACACTTGTGTGAATTATTTGCGGATTCCGAACATGCTACGTAAGATTGCGGGTTAGGGGCCGACTTATTATTACTATTTCGCGATTTATTAAAGTTTTGTTTACTTATGTTATTATTACTAGACGAGCTAGACGAACTAGGCTGCGTATTCCGATATATTCGACACTGATCTTTAATGAATGAAAGAAAACTATTTAGGGTGGGTATTTTATTATGACGTTCGGTCATTTCGAATGCACGAACGGTTTCCGTGTCGAACTTTTTTAATGCGAGTTGCAATAACATAAAGTCGGCAAGGTTTTCTAACTTTAGGCTTTTAAGGGAATTTACTGCGGTAACAAAGTTATCAATAAACAGTTGTAAATTTGAAACTGACGCGGGACCGGACAATTTAAGATTTAAAGCTTGATCAAAGTAAGTAGACGCGAGGATGCGAGTATCCTGATATCTATCAAGAAGTGACTGAAATATGACCTGATAATTCTCAGCACTTGGTGTGACACCTGCGAATGTAGATTGCGCTTTCGGCGACAGCTTACCTATTAAATAGTACAACCTGTCAGCGTCCGTCAGCGAGGCGTTATCGTGCACTGTAGACTTGAAACTTGCATAAAATAATGGCTAGTTTCGTATATCGCCGTCAAATGACACGAGTTCAATCGCGGGCAGTTTCGGTGCTCGGACAGCCGGTCCGGCAGCGCTGGGCTTCGCGGACTGTCGATCCTCTAACTGCGATTGTATGCGTTTTATGATACAATAAAGATCTTCGAATGAGGTGTACGCCTGATAATTTGGTTTAGATTCAGGATTAATAGAAAGTAATTGTGCATTATAAGCGTCTAATAATTTATGAAAATCGGTTCGAATATCGTCTACTGTCATACAATAACTAAGAAATGACTCTTTGTTGACTTCGGAAACTTTGGCGGTTTTTGAACGCTCGAAAATGTTTTGCATACGCTCAAATAAAACATTGCGTTTAGCTTCTAAGATTGCCAATTCATTATCGTCAGAAGTACATAATTTCTTTTGTTGCGACATTTTATATACCTAATGTAGGTAGAAGTAAATAACCTAAAGTAATACTGTAGTTTAATTAATGCGGTAAGTATGTATCGTACCTAATAAGGCAACGACTTTAAAGGCGTTGGAACTAAAAGGCGCTTGAAATATGAATTTACAAAACGACTATGATAGTTTGAATAATTTACAAATTGTAAGTCAGTAGGTAGCTACGTAAGAGTATATTACATACCGGCGGTGCGGGAAATAACTACGTAATGGGTATATTTGTGAACTAAGAGTGCAGCTAGGTGCTGCAACTACCTAGATAGGCACTTCTAGAAGATACCTACGCGAGCGGGAATATGATATGGATATATGAATCCGGCTCGAAGGACCAAAAAATGGCTTGGCGATAAACAAAGTATAGATTAAGTGGACTGTATTTTTTGGAGGATGGCGGTTCTCGCCAAGAGGTGAGCGAGCGATGTATTTATTAGGGGAAAGCACGCATACCTGGCTCTCCAGCGTGGGGCTGTACAAGATGGCGGCCGGCGGCGTTCTTTCCTGCGGCGTTCTTTCTTCCCGATCACAAAACTGTCACGTTCACACCCGCGGGCGGTTTATCACAATAGTTCGCTATCCAACAGCGGCGGTAAGGAAGCGATGCAGCATGGGGCGACACGGGCTGCGGGAGCGACACAGGCGCGAGCACGTGTTATGCGCCAGGCGTGCGGAAGGAATCTAAGGGAGGGGCGGGGGTCACATCGCTCACTACGAATGTGGTCGATTGCGGAACTAATATAATAGTGCGAAATATTGATGAGACGACTTAGTCCGTCTTAGAAAACATAGATGGCGCTACCACTTTCTTTTCATCTTTATAGTTTTTTATTTTATTTTATTGTTGTTTTTGTGTGTCCTGTGCCTGTATCAAATAAACTTTTTTTCTTTCTTCTTTCTTTCTTTCTTCTTACTAACAATCAATTAATTTTAACAAAATAAACTTCACTAGCGCAAACACTACCACACTAACACAAACATAGAACACCAGACTTATAGATCTGCCACTAATTACAACGTAGATGCATTAATTACGACAACCAATTAACCAAACAACAATCGGACAGAGTAACACCCTAACTCGACAACGGTTGGAACAGGAAGGGAGCTGTGCCGGTGAAGCAACGGCCTTTTATAGACAACCCCCTCCACTCCCAACTAATATCCTACACGGCCTTTTCTGACAGGAGACCGTCCTCGGGCTCCATCTTTTAACTCTGGAGATCAGTCTCTAGAGTTGGCATTGATGCTCCCGATCCTTGATCCGAGGAAACGCTGAGCGGCGCCAGCGTAGCAGGCCCGTCTACGCATCTCTGTATCTCGGACGTGCTAGGCTGTGGCTCCATCATGTCACCAGGCACCTCAACTCCAGGAGGCTGAGTGACACTTGGAGTGGCGGACTCCTCATTCTCATCGGCTGCTTCTGTAACAATAAAAACAACGGCACCATACTCACGTGCCCACATACGCTACATTACGGCACATATTATGTAAGTGTAAGTAAGTGCACATTCGACGATATGTAAGCTAAACTCGTCTAGCTAGCCTAAGCACAACGGTATAAAACAAACTAATATCTGTACCAATCACCTGGGGCAGAACCCGTCGGGGGAGCGCCACCTCACGACTCGCTAGAGATCTACGCGTACTTGCGTGAGACAACTTTGCGTGTGTGAATTGGTCCCACATAAGAGCTTGTTTCAACCCAAACTATCAACAACACACAAACAATGTTTACTACTCAAACATGTCTCACACCACGACTCGTTAGTCAACCCTGTGATAGGACCGAGTGTGTAGGTACCACAGCTCCAGGACCACAGGTCCGAACTACAAAAATAAAACAAATACACCCAAAGCATGTCTCATATACTAGGATCGCATATCCGAGCGCACTCCAGGACAGCATCCAATAATATGAAACCCCACTCCACTTGAAGTGTATCCGTCAGTCATGATAGCATATCCAACTCCGAGACAAGCTATACCAACCGCAAGATAAGACTTCCCTTGGCATGTTTACCCTTTAAGAAAATATTTTACTCCTAGGTAAATAATTAACACTTACACTTACTTAAAGTTTACAAGAACTTAAGGAAAACAGTTTGAACATAACATAACACTCCTTTTTTTTTTTTTGGCAGTCGTGTAAAAATATCAATTAAGTATCGAAACAATTCGGATAACTCACCATGAAAAAAATCAGCGCACACATCGGGAGTTCACTCTCCTTGCCACGGATCATGTATTCCGCAGCCGCTTGTGTCGACTTCCCATACGATCCGGCCAAGAGCTGAAACTCATAACGACCATGTGGGAGTACTTTCACCACACGATATGGCCCTCGCATGCAGGAGTCCAGCTTCCCAGTTGACTGTGCCTGTTTTCGAACAAAAACCAAAGAATTTAGTTCGAAGGTACGAGGCGCCTTGCGACCTCGATTGACATAGGCATCTTGACCCTCTTGATTTGAACAGAGTCGTTCAAACGCCCTTTGCCGACTCATCTCGCGAAGAGCCTCTCTGTGCGGACTGGAACCTTCTATAGCTACATCACGTACCAAACTTCGAATGAGTGGAGTTGCCGCATCGATACCGACCAGCAAGTTAAGCGCCGACAGCTGAGTGGTTCTGTGTTTGGTTATATTGAGAACCAACTGTAACTTCCACAGGATGGTCGGCCACCTCTGTTGCCTGTGATTACACTCAATACGTACCATGTTAAGTACAGTCCGACAGTACCGTTCCACCTGTCCGTTGGATTGGTGCATCTCGGGTGTTATCAGATGTGTATCGCAACCCATATCTCTAACCCAATTGAGAAACTCAACACTCTGGAACATTCTACCTCTATCCGCTACTAATAATTTAGGTGTACCAAACAGTGAAATCAGATTCGTAAAATGACGTTTTAACTCGCCAGCATCTTGGCGATACATTGGGTATAATAAAGAGAATTTGGAAAACGCATCAACGGCGATTAGGACATAACGATAGCCATAGGCTTCGGGTAAGGGGCCTAGTGCATCCATATGGATCGTCTCAAATGGGACATCTGGTTTTTCCCAGGAGTGAATGGGTTGGAGAGGAGCACGGGTAACTTTCTTGTGGGAGAGACACACCAAACAATGTGTTATGTATTTCAGTACAAAAGCTCTTAACCCTGGGAACCAGAAGTGTTTCGTGATAAGGTCAACGGTTTTATCTACGCATGGATGGTCGTGTTCATCATGGAAGATGCGCAGAAGGCTAAGCCTGTGACCTTTCGGGATGAAACAAAGAAGCTTTGGATTTTCACCAGTAGGTGTGGACTTATAATAAAGGATGTCATTCTTAAGAATGTAACGCGAAGAGTCTAATTGTCCATCTGACAAGCTCTGTATGAGAGACCGCGTCTCTTCATCAGAAGCCTGAGCAACTTGAGCCCAGTTCAAAGGTTTCTGAATGGAAATCACATTTACCGGGTTCCGACTAAGATAGTCGGCGTGAGACAAAAGAGATCCCTTACGGTAATCAAGGCTAAAGTCAAAATCTTGGAGGTACATCCACCACCGAGCCATTCTAGGCAACAAATCCTTCTTACGCTGAGTAAGTTTTAGTGCGTTGCAATCAGTGACTACAGTGAAGTGGCACCCTACAAGATAATGCCTGAAATTTTGGAGAGCTTTAACGACGGCAAGCGTCTCCAGCTCATACGAGTGGTATTTATTCTCAGCCCCTTGAGTAAGCCTGCTGAAGTATGATACCACTCGCTTGCGATTACCCTCATGTACTTGGATCAGAACAGCTCCATAACCAATAGAGCTCGCGTCTGTGTGGACCTCTATTGGTAACGAAGGGTCATAGATCGCCAGTACTGGCTCACTCGTCAGACATTCTAAAATGTACTTTCGAGCTGCCTGTTGTTCCAAGCCCCAATTAAAAGGAACACCCTTTTTGGTTAATGCAGCAATACATGCAGTTTTCTGGGCAAAGTCAGCTATATACCGTCTAAAATAGCTGGCTAAGCCCATAAACTGCCGGACTTGTTTCATATTTTGTGGTTGGGCCTTATCATGACTCGGCCTAACCTGATTTTCACTAATTGTTCGTCCCAAATATTCGATTTCTTTACGTTTATTGAAAAGCCAAAAAAAGCCAAAAAAAAGTGTCAAGGACCTTACGCAACAAAATGAGACCCTGATCAACAGTTTTACTTAATATTAGGACGTCATCTATGTACACCAGGATATCACCAGACTCGATGTACTCCCGAAGTGTTTTTGCGATAATTCGCTGATAAACAACCGGGGTATTCGCCAAACCGTACAGCATTCTCAAATATTGATAATGGCCCTCGGGTGTGACGAATCCCGTAAGCGGTACCGATTCCTGGTCCAAAGGAATCTGGTGAAATCCAGTGGCCATATCAAGGCTACTGAAGTATTTATTGCGCCCTAAACGATCTATTTGATCATCTATTCGAGGTAGTGGAAAACGATCCTTAATCGTAACATCATTGAGCTTACGAAAGTCTACACACATCCTATCCGACCCGTCTTTCTTTTTGACGAGTAGGATAGGACTCGCATACTCGGAATCTGATTCCTCAATTATACCCTTATCCAAAAGCTCTTTGATTATATCACGAACACGGAGCGTTTCGGCGTATGAAAGTCGGTAGGGGCGATAGTTAACGGGTGTGTTGGAATTAAGCTTAATAGACATACACCCTGTATTAAGAGTCGAAGTCGCGGTACCAGAAATAAAAAAATGAGAAAAATCATTAATAATTTTGAGCAGCTCTTGTAAACGACTATCAACAAGGGGCGTATTAATTGGAATTGAAGCCTGAGTTTCAACCGTCATTACCGTATTCAAACAACTATCATCCCTTGTTAACGATTGATAATCTTTAGTCCGCACATATCTAACACCTTCTCTATTCAAAATGTCTGTACCTACAATTACAGGAATGTTCATGTACTGGGCCGATACTATGAATAAATCTTCATCGAGAATCAATCCATTCAAACTCAACAGGCAATGTAACATAGGAGGTACTTTCTACTTCTTAACTACCTAATCCTTTCAAAATCCTAAAAGCGGGTTTTACTGGACACTTAAAATGTTTTAGCAAAGATGACGACATCAAAGAGATACTGGAACCGCTATCGATTAAGACATCTACCGGCACATCTTGAATAATGGCTGCTACTACATCACTATTAGTTCAAGTTACCAAAACATTACAGCAATTAACCGTGTTCTTGTTCGCTGATTCGGATCTTTGTTTGGCAAAACAAGTGTCGACTTTGTGACCCAGTTTCTTGCAAAAAGAACAAGGTTCAGACCTATTCGGAGCAAAAACAGTTTTTGAAGAGGAAGCACCCGACGTACTACTCGTACCCTGATCAACCTTAGGTCGTTTATTACAAAAAGCCTGCCTATGACCTAACTGACCACAAGAAAAACACCTGACATCACTACTGCTCCGTTTTCGCAAAGAATCTGTAGCGAAGTTAGGTACCTTTAACACTACTACTCGGAATCGAACGTGAAAAATTATTCTTAATACTAGCCGGTTTAATGTAAATAGAGAAAAATTCTATTAAATTATCAGGCAACAATTTGGCATTTGTTGCAGCAGCTCTGATAATAAGATCAGTAATACCGCGTATAATAATCGCCGAAATCAATTCATCACTAAGTCCCCGCACTATACGCAAACGAAGTAGTGAACGACGTGCGTAATCCGCATATGTGTGGTACTTATCACAGTTCGTATTTATTACGTCAGCCAATATATTCGCAACATCGGGTGTCTTTGGACATAACGGCCTAAATTCCTTCTTAAAATTGCTCCACGTACGATCGTTTGACACCCACTCGTTTAACCATGATCGAGCTTCACCTTTCAGGCAATTACCGATACGCGAAAGACACTCATAATCACTCCAGTTATTAATGGATTTCGCACGGTCTACCTCCGCACACCAATCATCGATATTATGTAAATTCGGATCAAAGCTCGAAATATAAAAATGTTGATTCGATCTACCCGCGTAATTAATCGAACGGATCGCGTCAACAATACGATCAGTAACCGTAGAATGCTCCGGTGCTCTGCTAGAAATAGGTTCTGAATTACGTAGCGGTGATCTAGAATAAGCACGTGGACGTCGGCTTTCACAATAAGTAGGCGACGCTAATCGATCCCGTGATCGTGACACTCCTTCAATATTCCTATTAGGGGACGCTAACCTACGCCTATGGCTCGACAGCAGCGCACGCGGTGATGTATGACGCACACGTGATCCCCTACGGTCAGGTGATTGTGACGGAACTCGTTTGGGCGATGGTAACACTCGGTCACGCCGCGATGGCGACATGTGATGGTTCGCAGTCTCCGACACCCTTGTATCACAATCGCCCGAACGTCCTGGCTTCAATGATATTATAAAGGGAAGATACGTTACGTTCATACTGAGCGGTGTCCAGAAATTGTTGCGTTGTTATTACGAATGTACTTACATGTAGGTGTATAGTCATTTTCAACTACGACTGCGATAAATAATAGGGAACGTATGGTACAGAAAGAGATAGCTATCTGTAGTGTGTTGCACACAGACACGCTTCGTTTCGCTTGCCGACTAAAACAAATCATGACAATTGTCTGAATTTGTTCTCAACAACTTTTGCGCGCCAGTGCGATATCTACCTCTTTTTTATTTATAATATCATTGCCTGGCTTAGGTGAAGACCGATGCCTATTCTCTAATGCCCTAAGACGTGACAACATTGCTTCCATCTCGAGCCTCAACTTGAGATTTTCATCAGGCGACCCCTCACGATGCCTACTGTTCCGATAACCACGACTAGGACTACGGCTACAGTAGCGATTTGCACTAAACTCACGTTCACGATTCGACATAATGAAAGAAACACCACCAAAATCAAATGAATAGAACTAAAACAAATGTACCACTAACCAAAACCAAAGTACGAAAACAAAATAGCTGTAAAACAATCCGACAATGCTAATCTATATGCCAACTACCTTGCTTCAAAATAAAATCAAACGAACTGTAAACAAACAAGTCTCTAAGCTAACAAAATAAGTGGGCTAAGTAAGAACTATCCCACTTCTGATCTAGGAAATAAGACCAGAAGTGATTTTTTTTAAAAACTATTTTTAATACCACCTACCTAACAATCAATTAATTTAACAAAATAAACTTCACTAGCGATACAATGATTTTTACACAAAACACAAACATAGAACACCAGACTTATAGATCTGCCACTAATTACAACGTAGATGCATTAATTACGACAACCAATTAACCAAACAGCAATCGGAAAGAGTAACACCCTAACTCGACAACGGTTGGAACAGGAAGGGAGCTGTGCCGGTGAAGCACGGCCTTTTATAGACAACCCCCTCCACTCCCAACTAATATCCTACAATACATTTTGTATAATTACCTTAAACTAGCAGAGGATTTCTTGACGGAAGTAATAATAATATAATAATAATAATATTCCGAGACAACTCACACACGGTTATCTGATCCCAAGCTAAGCAGAGCTTGTGGTTTGGTAACCAGGCAACTGATAAAAATACTTATATATTTCTAAATACATACATCATCATCTCCCGAGCCTTTTCCCAACTATGTTGGGGTCGGCTACCAGTCTTACCGGATTCAGCTGAATACCGTATTTTACATGGAGTGACTGCCTATCTGACCTCCACAACCCATTTTACTGGGAAACACAGTATCCCATAGTAAGACTGGTTGTCAGAATTGACTTAACGACTGCCAAAGATCTATGTATGACAGCCGGGACCTACTGTTTAACGTGCTTTCCGAAACACGGAGGGGTCTCGGTATGTTATAAATGGTCACCCATCCACGGACCAACCGCGGCGAGCGCGGCTTAACCTGTATTATCGGTCAAACCGTACGGCTTACACTTAGCCACGAGCCCCTCAAATATACATATTATAGATTAATTACACCCAGACAACCAGAACAAATGATCGTGCTCATCACACAAACATTTGTCCTGGGTGGGAATCGAACCCACGACCTCCGGTATAGCAGTCAGGGTCACTAACCACTAGACCAACAGGCCCGTCAAATTAGTAGATTTACGCTTGCTCGAAGGGGTAGAATGTTTTGGTTGGAGCTCAGAATTGCGTTCAACATCTGTAGAGTTGCGGCGTTGATCACACTCAGAGTCCGACCTATAAAATTATTAAACATGTTTCAATAAGTTTAAGTAATATCACTTGACATTGTTATAATGAAAGAAAAAAACAAAATGTTTATCGACTTGGAATTTACTAAGTAGTAATAAATACGAATACTTGAACTTATAATCGGTTCTGACTTATAAGAAAACTATAAAATTCAATAGAATAAATGCAAAGAATTAGATACATATGATTAAAAGTAAATATCAGTAAAGTTTAATTAAATTGAATAAAGAAATCAATAAAAAAATTGAAGAATTGAAACACTTGAAGTATAATTAAAACAATATAACTATTACTGGATGCACTGTACTGTAGAATGCTTGTACTGTAGCGATGTACTTGGTTCCCAACTGAAGCTCGAACTCGATTCCGATGTATTGAGCTCCGAAAACGCTACCTTATAAGTCAGATTAGTCATGTAAATTTGCTAAATTAAAAAGAAGTTTATTTCATAAAACAATAAACAAATGAGACATTTCTTATTTGTACGTATTATACTTAAAGAAAAAAATATAACTGCGAACTTTTATATGCTAATGCAGCAAAAGGATTCAGGGCTGTCAATATAATTATCATGCATAGCACTTATTATCGATGAACTAACGATTTCATTTTTACTGTTTAAGTGTGAAAGTGCTATCCATAACCAAATTAGCTGCGTTTTGATAAATTATTTTCTACAATCTGACTTATTATTTTAAATATTTTACTTTAATATTAATTATCAAGTAGTGGTAAATTCTATGAAGACTAGGGTTGACAGACAATTAAAAAAACATCTTAAAACTATGGTTTAATTATATGTAGAGAAATATTAAGAAATATATCGCTACCTTTATTTATCTCTAAGAAATATAATTATGAATTTTGCTGGACTTCAAACGGCAATGTATTATTGCGTAAAAAAACGGGATTAAAGTCAATCGTCGTGAAATCCGAACAAACCCTTCGTGATTTGCAGTCAGGAGTAATTCAAGACCTCGGTATTCAACAAACTAGCGAACTAAGTCCCCAGGAACTCAATCAGCAACCAGACCTTCATTTGAATAAGTGACTATTGTACCTTACTGTTGCTTACGCTGATCGTTCTTTATTTAGTAATCATACTCTAATTCACACAAATATCTTAAAATATACAAACACAACAAATTACACGTCATATCTAATATTTTACTATACTACCACAAAGTTACTATTTACAAACATAACTCTGCTGGCACTTTATACTCATACACCCACAACGCTCACAATAATATACATAACTATATCACATAAAAATACACTAGTACTCAAACTACTCAGATATTCATCACTTATAACTTTTTGCATTATGCAATCAAATATGCTACACATTAAAATGTTCCATCATAATACAAATGCCTTTCGACTTGTACACAGAATAATTTATATCCAATGACTCCTTTAACAGATCTTAATAACGACCTGGATACGATGACAGTGTCTGTTTCGCTTTCTAGCACCCCCCACCAAGTCAGCTCTTTCATTGAACACTCCAGGTCACTTAACCTTTTGCATATGAACATTAGAAGCATAAACAAAAATATTGATGAATTTCAGTGCCTTCTAGCAACCATAAAATTGGATTGCGATGTAATTATACTGTCGGAATGCTGGCTTCTGAATAACATAACTATACCAGCTTTGCCAGGTTATACTTCACAACATACACAGAACCTTATTAATCAAAATGACGGCTTAGTTATGTACACCAAGGAACATTCAAGCTGTAAGGTTACCGAACCTTGCTTTGTCGACGCTAGTTGTCTTGTATGTACGATTGAGGACAAAGTCGCCATTATTGCAGTATATAGACCACCTAAAAACTGTACAGAAAACTTTTTGGACAGCTTAAATAAAGTACTTACTGAGTTTAAACATTATCGCACAGTTATAGTAACAGGCGACATGAACATAAATATAACTCCAGACAGTAATGACTCTCGATCTGATAACTACTTAAATCTAGCAGCTAGTCATGGTCTCCTCCCCGCCCATCAGCTCCCTACCCGGCTAAATAATTGCCTTGACCACTTTTTGCTTAAAACAAATATTAAAGCAATTACCTTAGTAATTGAAAGCACAATCACTGACCACTCTGCTGTCCTACTAAATTTAAATACCGAGAAACCGATACTATCACGTAAAACCATGTCAAAAAGTTTTAATATATTTAATGCTGTTACAGAAATCGAAAGTTATGATTTCTCAAAAATACTGACCCTGAAAGACGCAAACCTAGCTACAGATAAATTTATCGATATTTTGTCTTCAGTTGTAACCAAACATACTATACATAGAACTATTCCATCAAAACAAAGAATATTAAAACCTTGGATTACGTTAGGCCTACTTAGGTGCATTCGAAACCGCGACAGCATGCATAAGAAAACAAATAAAGATCTGCATAACCCGATTCTCAGACTGACTTACTTACGCTACCGCAATTTTTGTAACACCTTACTAAAAAACCTTAAAACCGAATACGAAAAACGAGAATTCTTAAATGCCGAAAATAATCCCAAAAAAATGTGGAATGTTATTAAAGATATCACCAACACAAAAACAAAAAACTCGCCACCTTCAGACCTTTTGAAACTGGAAAATTCACCTTTAGATTCCCTTAACAAAATCAACACCTTTTTTGTAAATGTAGGCAAAAACTTGGCAAGTCAAATAACCCCTCCGAGCTCCGGTATAAGTCCTGCCAGACAAACTACAACCACTAGCCCTTGTGATTCCATGGCCATGTTAGAAACAGATGTGGATGAAATCAAATGTATCATTCAAGACCTTAAAACCGAAAGTGCTCCAGGATGGGATGGTATCTCCCCGAAATTTTTGAAGTCCACACTTCATAAGCTTGCACCCCCTCTAACTCACATCTGCAACCTAGCCTTATCCACGGGAACCTTCCCCAAAGCCTTGAAACAAGCTATTGTACACCCTATTCATAAGTCGGGAAATAGAAATGACATTAACAACTACCGCCCAATATCAGTTCTACCCACCATTTCAAAGGTACTTGAAAGGATTCTATACAAGCGTTTAAACTGTTTCGTACACAGGCACAATATTATTTCAAATAATCAGTTCGGGTTCAGAAAAGGTTTGGCCACAGAAGATGCTGTAGCTTCACTGGTAAGTTGCGTAGTGGACAAAGTAGACAAACAATTTAAATGCCTAGGAATCTTCTTAGATCTCTCAAAAGCGTTTGACACGGTATCCGTTCCCATACTGCTTTTGAAGCTTGAATCTCTGGGAGTACGTGGTATTGCTCATAAAATATTCGAAAGCTTCCTTTCCGAGCGAACTCAATGCGTTAAAGTTGAAAACTTTCTCAGCAACCAAGAATCAATAGAGTTTGGAGTCCCGCAGGGCAGTTTGCTCAGTCCATTGCTCTTCTCCATCTACGTTAACGAACTATGTGAGTTAGCACTTCCCTTCACTCAAATAACAGCATATGCCGATGACACCGCGGTAGTTGCATATGGCCGTAACTGGACTGAAACTAAAAACACCGCAGAAGCCATACTGCGACAGATAGCGGTATGGTTATCTGTAAACTGTCTCACGCTCAATGTCGATAAGACCAAGTTTGTTGCATTTGGCATGCGAGCCACATCGTTGCCACCGGAATCTTTTGTGCTTAAACTTCACAAATGTGTCAATGCGGATCGTAACTGTTCTTGTCAAACTATCACAAGCACCTCGGTCATTAAATATCTTGGCGTACAACTCGACGCATGCCTAACGTGGAAGACTCAACTTCAGTCTCTATCCGCTCGTGTCCGGAAACTCATTTCTGTTTTCAAGAAACTAAGAATCTCGGCCCATATACAAATTCTGAATATAGTTTATAGCGCACTCTGTGAACCAATCCTAAGGTATTGCATTACTTCATGGGGAGGAGCTGCAAAAACCGCCTTTATTAAGCTCGAAAGAGCACAGCGTGCTGTTATAAAAGTTCTTCTGTATAAGCCCTTCCGATACCCGACTCGTCAGTTGTACCTGGACTACAAGGTGTTAACTGTACGACAACTGTTCATTCTACAGGCAGTCCTGCGTAAACACAAAACTACCTACCAGCCGTACACTAGTCCCATCCACACAAGAAGACCGAAACCTCCCTGCCCAATTACCCGCACAAACACTACCTTCTCAACAAGACACCACCCCTACTTGAGCACACTTATTTATAATAAGCTACATAACAAAATAGGCATTCATACTGTGAACACACACAGCTGCAAACATCTTACTAAAGAATATCTGCTAACACTGGATTATGACACAACGGAACTATTAATTAAACCCAATTTTAACTAGATCCTAAAGAACAGTATTTACAGATAAACTCACTCTTTATATATTCTCTACAAACACACACACACACACACACGCACACACCCTTCACACGCACAAACTTGCACACACACACACACATACACACACAAATTCTTTCGCACGCGCACGAACACACTTCTGTTTGTATAAAAGTTACACATTATAGATGCAATGAAAAATATATATATATTTAATGTAACACTAAAGGACGAATGGATGACTTCCATAACACAGGTTTTTCCTAGCTTGGAAGGCATTGTTCAGCCATTGTATTGTACCCCATTAATATTGTGTATTGGTATTCGGCATCTATGTAACCGCTTTTTTTAAATAAATTTATTATTATTATTTTATTATTATTATTACCTTGGGGTACAAAGATAGTAAAAGCCATAAAACCTACTTTACAGGACGAGCAAAAAACAAAATTTTAAAAACATTTTGGACGGGCCTGTTGGTCTAGTGGTTAGTGACCCTGACTGCTATACCGGAGGTCGTGGGTTCGATTCCCACCCAGGACAAATGTTTGTGTGATGAGCACGATCATTTTGTTCTGGTTGTCTGGGTGTAATTTATCTATAATATGTATGTATTTAGAAATATATAAGTATGTTTATCAGTTGTCTGGTTACCATAACACAAGCTCTGCTTAGCTTGGGATCAGATAACCGTGTGTGAGTTGTCCCGGAATAGTATTAGTATTATAGTATTTTGGTTAATAACTTTTTTGTTCTTATAGGTATATTGATCCTATTAAGTGAGGTTTGTTATTTTTTTATGTGCTTTGCAATGGAAAACCTTTTATTAATGTGAGTCACTTAGTTTAGAAGTTAGCGTGGATTTACAACCAATTTTTTTTTTTTAATGGTTTATACACCCCATAATTATTTGAGTTGTTACATTGTTATGAGTCGTAACTATACTCCATTTATTATAACATTAGAAAAAAGAGGCTCGTAGAAGCAGGAGTGCGAAACATTTTATTTCTATGTTAAATTAGAACAATTTTAATTAAAAGTGGTTTCATTAAAACTGTTTTAACATGACTTTAATAGATAGTATTAAAAACTATCCAAGATCTATTCATGAAAGTTTATCGGAAATAAAAAACATTTTTTGAAATTATTCTTTATTTATAATAGCATCTACATTACATGCTACAAACTTACAATGAAATGAATGAATGAAACCCACAATCTAAACATTTAGTCACTATCATCACATGATGATTTATATACAATTAAGATTAGAGGAAATAAGTAATTCTTTTAATTAGATTTTATTTAAAATAACATCTTTACATGTTAAACTATATATATATATACAATGCATAAACGCGTTGGTAAAACTTCTTCATCTGCATAATCTAATTTAGTCACTATCATCAGATGATGAAGATGAAGAAGTTTCACCAACGTTAATAATGAATTTTTCTATGACATCATCCATTATGCCATCGAGCTGACAAAACCTTTCCTCTTCTTTAATTGCGTGAGCAATGCATGATTGCCATCGTTCTGGCGTAATATTTTCTAGAGCTTGGGTAAGTAATCGTTTTACATTGTCTAATTTAAATGTTTTATTATGTTGGGCCACATACCCCTTCATTTGAGCCCATATTAATTCTATAGGATTGAGCTCACAGTGGTAGGGCGGGAGGCGCAAAACAGAAATACCTTTCTCCATAGCCATCTCATCCACAATATACTTTTGGTATAAATGTTTTTGTTTTTTTACTTTTTCTAACAAAGTTGCCCTAAGGTCTTTTTCCCCAAATGGAATATTTTTGTTTTTTAACCACTCCTGTATGTCTGCTTTCCGTGTGGCTGTAGTTGGCAGCTTCTCCAGTTTCCTTGAGTGGTATGGCGCATTGTCCATTACAATTACAGCGCCACTCTCAATTTTAGACAAAATTAATTTAAACCACTTCTCAAAGTTAAATGAGCCCATTTCAGAGTGGTAATCACCATCACATTTCTTTGCATCAAATATTAAAGCAGCGTCAGCTACAAATCCTTCAGTTGATCCTGTGAAATAAATACAAGAATTTATACATATCACTTATTCTGTACCCATGGTAGCTCCTATTTCAGTGCTGGAAATGGGTCTTATATACTATAATTAAGTAGCAAGTGAGTCAATGATTGCACTATGACTGTCAATATATGGGTTATACTCAGCATATTACAGTCCAGTGGTAGATAAAGTCGTGATATAGTCTTAACATGCATTCTCTATGGAGAGGCATCAACAATTAATCAACATTCAATGTCAATGGGGTGTTGTTAATGGTGGCGACATTAAAAACAAATGCATGTTAATCAAGTACATACCAATATGACCAATAATAAGCCGTCTCCCTTTTCCACTTGGGTTCTTTAAACCAGTTGATAGACCTTCCCGGTGTGCTTCTTTTGTGGATTGAATTGTTGTGTCTTGCCATATCTTACTTTTTGTGTGACCTGTATGTATGATAAAAGATTATTTATTTTAAATACAATATTCACAAAACAAATTTATTCAATTATGATATATCTCTTTTTTAGATAAATCTTATGTATTGTTATTCACTGCTCACATTGCTCTGTGAATAAAAAACTGGTTAGAAATATTAGGAGCACTGTACCTTCATTTAGCCAAGTCTCATCTAAATAATAAATTTTTCTCCCTTCACTCCTTAGCCTTTTTATTTCATGAAGATATTTTATTCTCCATAGAACTATCTCCTGCTTGTCTATGAGTGCACTTTTTCTGCTCCGTTTAATATAAGTGAACTTTAATGTTTCTTTAATTAGCTTATACAGACTACTTCTTTTAAAATCGGGCAGTGACTCATCACTATTAACTGCTTCCAATATCTTGTCCAAGGTGGGCAACTCATTATTAAAAAAGAAGGAATGAATTTTCCTGCGTATTCCACTTAATGTTATGTTATCAAAATCATCATGTTTCATGTGCTTCCGTTTTCGAGGAGGGGGAGATTGCAGGCGACCTTTTGTCTTGTACTCTTTGAGCATATTGTACACAGTAGCGCGAGACACGCCTATAAATAAGAAAATGTATGTTTCATCACATTGTATGTAACTTTCAAATATTTTTATAATAATAAGTTTATGAATCATCCTTACCGGCAACTTCTGCTGTTTTTTTTATCATCTCAGTTTTATAAGGAGTAGTACCTGCAGGCCAGGACTCCTTAACTTGTTTGAAAATATTAATTACTGTTTGCTTTTCTGAAGCACGAAGTGGATTTTGCTTCATTCTCTTTTTCTTAGGAGACATTATTATGTCGTCAGGGTCAACGTTGGGGCGACGTTTTGGTTGTAAGCCACTCGGGCCCGCACCGGGATCACTCATGCTTGTACAAAACGTTATGTTTTATACAAACAAAACAACAATCCAATAACAACACTAATAACGATAAGAAAACAATAACAAAACAGTAACAAATAACAACAAAATCACGAAAACTTGGCAATAACAACGAACAAGGCGCAGTATTCACAAGTGAATGACATTCAGACATTGATACTTTTGACAGATAACCTCAGATGACATAAACCGACAAAATGAGAAAATCCCTTCTGTCACAACTTATGAAGGGATTAGGTAACCTCTTAGATTTATTACATTATACTGAAGCGAAAAACGTTCCGGGTATGGTGCATCGCTGCTTCTTTTAAGTTTTTAGCATTGACACTGGAATATTAATTTGGAACGAAATAATATATTTTAAAGAAAGTCACTTAATTTCTTAAGATAAATTATTGAAATGATTACAGTGATGTGTACGAACGGATATATAAATAGATGTGTAATAAATTCGGCGTCAATCATAATTTTAATATGTTTGTTGTATTTTTGTTACAAAGTGTGCCTTAAAAAGAAACCTTTTTAACTTCTGTCTAATGCTATAATAAATGGAGTATAGATGTCAGTGGGTCATCTTAGGGGCGGCGTTAAGGATACGATACAGTGACACTAATTAAAACTGTAAAAGTACGTTCGTGTTTCGTTGCGGCAATGAATAACTAGTTCACAATTTTTTGTACGTCAGTAATCATCAATCAAACTTTGACGGTACTTTATATTTATATTAATTTTCATCTTGGCCATCTTCATCGTCTTCATCTGTATCTATAAGGCAGTCTTGTAAAGATTCATGAGGTAAATTCAAATATTCATGTTGATATGGTTTTGGTATGGTTCCTTTTTCACCGTTTCAAATCGTTGTATTTTGCATTTGAAATAGGCAGCCGACGGTCATACAACTTTTGCAATACCAATTCTTCTCCTTGGATGGAACTTTGTTCGCTATTTGGATCGTCGTCGTTATCGTGATTTCTTCCTCTTCCCTTTCCTTTGAATCTACCTGTTCCTCTTCTGTTCCCTTTTCCTTTTTTCCTTTTTGTAGATTCTTCATAAAGATTGATTGTTTCTTCGAGTGCGTCTTCACACATTGAGTACTTAATTTTTACTTTATTTGTACTTCTTTTTTTAAATGTTGCAATCCTGATTTGTTGGAATTAAATTTTTTTTAGTGTTTCTTTTGAGAATGTTTTGGATGCAAGTGCTTCCCAGTTGATGAAGTCTTCATGTTCCAAAATATTGACTTGGTAGGGTCGAGGACGTTTTCGTGCAGAAGAAATGTAAGGTAGCCATTGCGAGGGGCTCCATACGATAAGCTTTTTAACTTCCCTTTCAATTGTTGCATGCATTGAATCTACCGGCATGTACGTATGTCCGGGTAGCAAAAAATTTACTTGTATAGTCTCTAAGCTTTTAGATTGCTTGAGGAACTGATTAATAACAGACAAGACTATCTTGTTCTTGTTTTGCCCCACGCAAGAATCACAGTACAGAATCAAATGTTTCACCTTTCGTTTATCAACTTCTTCAAAGCATTTATATAAACAAGTAGCAATTTCTTGGCTACCACGTTTCGCATCACACTCTCCCCATACATAGCAATATCCATTTTGAGTCCCACTTTCGTACAAAGTAAAATTGAATACTGCATATTTTCTGGAATATCCTAGTAGCATGCTATCTCCATGAGGTGTGGTTAGCACCTTTTGCAGATCAAAACTTGTGGTTAATGTATCATTATTGAGACTTTTGAATTTTTGGTGAGCTGAAAATCTTTTATACATAGATTTATTTTCTTTGCAATGCGTATCTAAGTTCTTTTTTTCTACTTCACTCATGTTGTCATTGCACTCTGCTTTTGTACACAAGAGACATTTATCTTTCTTTGGCGTATGAAAACTGATATTGTATTCATTGTTGAATATTATTCTAAAAACCGATTCTCCGACAGGTTGCTTATCATTACTCTCACACTGTTTCTGGTAAATTCTATACAAATTAGTAACGTTTTTGAGTTCCTGAGGAAGGTATACCCTACTTGATCGTTTCCAGGTGTAGTGCGAAGGTACTGCAGGTAAATTTTCAATGAACATCTTCACATATTCTTTATCATCGGAAGAATATTTGTCAGGAACATGGCGTGTCCTCAAGTCATTATGGGCCATGCCTTCTTTAGAATGCGACAGAGTGTACAGTAAAAATTTCTGAGTTACATTGAGGGTTTGAAGTAAAAACTTTTGACACACCTTCTTACGATCTTCACCATCGTTGATAAAATATTCATAAGTAAGACTTCTCCTGCTTTCATGCGATGTTCTTGTACGTGATACTGGAACTAAGCGATTACAATTGACAAGCCAGTCTTTTTTCCTCTGCAAATCTAAGCTCCAATAGAAATTGAAAAGAGAATTTCTTTTTTCTTTGGAAATATCATAACAACCCCTTTTACATTTATTCGGCTCACAAGGATTTTGTCCTATAGTTTTTTCTGGTACTGAATCTCCTTCTCTGTTTTCGTAGCTTTTACCTCCATCCTTAAGTTGTTTCCGTTGCTTTCTTTTATTAATTGTTTTTTTTTTCTTACGATTATATATTTATACTATCGACATTGACTTCGTTGGTTGCCTTTTTACTTAGTTTTTTCTTTTTTTTCTTAAGACTATCACTTGCTTCAGATTCATTACAGGACCACTCATCGGAACTTCCTCCGCTAAAATCCATTAATTCATCTTCTGACAAAAACTCTACGTATAAGGACCTTTTAAAGGATAATCTTTTACGTTTTGTATTTTTCTTAATTTCTGGAGTTCCTGTTCCATCAGGACGCAGGGAGCACGAAGCTGAGGGCTGAGCGTCTTCGGAAGCAGCAGGTGGGTAGCTCGTCATCAAGCACGGGGTTTCATCAGGACGCAGGGAGCACGAAGCAAAGGGCTGAGCGTCTCCGTAAGCAGCAGGTGGGTAGATCGTCGTCAAACACGGGGTTTCATCAGGACGCAGGGAGCACGAAGCTGAGGGCTGAGCGTCTTCAGAAGCAGCAGGTGGGTAGCTCGTCGTCAAGCATGGGGTTTTATCAGGACGCAGGGAGCACGAAGCAAAGGCCTGAGCGTCTTCGGAAGCAGCAGGTGGGTAGCTCGTCGTCAAGCACGGGTTTCATCAGGACGCAGGGAGCACGAAGCTGAGGGCTGAGCGTCTTCGGAAGCAGCAGGTGGGTAGCTCGTCGTCAAGCATGGGGTTTCATCAGGACGCAGGGAGCACGAAGCAAAGGCCTGAGCGTCTTCGGAAGCAGCAGGTGGGTAGCTCGTCGTCAAGCACGGGGTTTAATCAGGACGCAGGGAGCACGAAACTGAGGGCTGAGCGTCGCCGGAAGTAGCAGGTGGGTTGTAAAAATACTGGTATGGTGTTACAAGTGGCTCTAAACAGGTGGTTTCAGTACTGTTCCCGCGTTTTATTACGTCGATAGAAATGATATTAACTTTACTTTGCTTCTTTGGAAAAGTACTTTTTAATGGACTGTTCAGATCATCAACACTGTCTCCAAAGAAAGACGTATTTGATCGGGGTACAGAAATTGTAGAAGTATTGAAATCACTTTCGCTGCTGCTATGTATTATGATATTTTCCTTTCTTCCTTTTTTTTTGGTGGGCTTTCTGTATCACTTCCTTCTATGATGTCTGAGCTCTGATTTACATCATTGCTATTTTTGTCAATGCTTTTGTAACTGCCTATCTCACCTTGTTGTTCGTGATTCAATCTGTAAGTAAAAAATATGCCTTATCTTAATAATAGTCAACTGCGGGTTCACATAATAATAATTGACTGTGCGTTTTTCATTCCTGGTATCATCCAGAAATTAAAAAAGAGGTATTCAGGTATCTTTTTCCATCCTGCCTCTAACAGGAGTCAGTGTGGTGGGAAAGAGAGTGGGAAGATCCAGGTGACGATCTCGGTAGGTGCAAACTAAATTATTTCAATTCATTCATCTGCATATTAGGAAAAGAATATTAATATTTAACATTTGAAGACACCTTTCTTTCGGAGGAAAAGTGAGTAGGAAGTAAAAGCCTTGAGAAATAGAAAACTGCGTCGTATAAACCACTAAACAAAAAAAAAATGAAATCAAAAGGGGTGTATAAACCATGTATCTCGGCTGGTGTTCGTTACGACCGCGACCACGGTTATCTGGGTACTTAACTACATTATTCAAAAAATGACCTATTCAAATATTATACTTAGGCATTATTATTAATAGACAGGTGCTAATATTGATAAAACTATAGTTAACTAAACTATAATAAGTAAGTATCTATAGTGCCAAAACTTCTCTAACCCCGGATAATTATAAATAATAATCTTTTATTAAAGATAAAAGACTGTGACTATAATTGGAACTAAGTTTCGCCGTATAAGAAATGACTGTCATTTTATTCTAACACTAAATTCAACAGTAATGTCACTAGATATGTCAGTGATAATATATAACACATCGGTACTTAATAATTAATACTTATTAATAAAAACAAAAAAGCACTAAGGAAGCTAAAGTAAGGAAAATAAGTAGGTATAACGTAGCTTACCTTTCTGGAGTTCGATTTCGTAGTTGTAACAGTGACTGAAGTACTCTTCTTCTTTCAAGTAATGAATTCAGGTTGTGTTCCATCGCGACAATCGATAAGTTCACACCATCACTTTGTTATTTATCAAAGAAGTATCACAAATTCACAATACGACGTCAATTGTACGGCTTTCTGTTTACAATTGAACCACGCCGGCCGGCCTCTTGAGATAACGATAATTAAAATGAAAGTCTTTGACTACTATCTATCTTACTCTAATCTATGAAGTTCATAGAAACTAGAAAGGGAGACCCGTGACTATTATAAAATGAACCATATTTTAAGCAATCATAACGTCTAAAATTACTATGACAAGTCTCCGGCAATGTAGGTATTTTTGCTTTTGTCGGCGGCTCTCGGCACGGCGCGGCATTTAGTTTCAAACGTATTTTTTCGAACGGAGTAAGTACTTTTCAATTTATTTGTAAACAATTGTTTAAGGATGTAAAAGACAATTTGCACTTCACGAATGTGTTCCGGATGGGTGTAAATACTTTACCGTCAGTTAAACTACTTGAGTTCAAGGTGTAAAAACTAAATTGTGCTAAACGTATGGAGTTAAAAGGCTGTAATTCGAAATCGTACTGAACTTTGGTTTTTACAACCAAGCGCAATTTGTTACTTTGGTAGTACACCATACTTGACTCAAATCTACTGTCTTTTACAACCTGAACTTGTAAAAAAATATGGCATTACTCCAAATGGTATTAGCAATATTATTTTTTTGGTTCTTACATCAGAAATTCCAACAAAAATCTATTTATACGTTGAAGACATCTGGGCCGTAGAAACCATTTTTTTGCGAATTTGAAAACGTCACATAGACCAATCAATAGAGCGGAAAATTCTGAACAAGACTGCATTAATAACTCATTTTGGGTTAAATGGTTTATACGACCTTTCTACCCCAAGGTGTCGATATAGATTATAATCAATTAACTCTATTTGATTAAAAAAATTAACTTTACTATGATTTGTTTCCAAAATTTTTATGCTACAATAAATATTATCAATCATTTAAAATATTCATGTTATCAATGAAAAAATTATCGAATATTAAATCTCCTCCTTTTTGGAAGTCGGTTAAAATGTAGGAAAAGCTAATTACAATAATATATGATTGATTTGCATTTGGATGTCAACCCTGTTTGAAATTGCATTCTTGCAATATACAGTTGTGTACTGCGCAATCATAGTACCTATTGAAAATCATCAATTTTTTCATTTTTCCGGTGTGAGGTTACAATTTATTAATACGATACTTTTGTTTTGAGCAAATACACATTAGGTATCACTATTGGCAAATGTGTCTTTAATTTATAAAACTGTATTATAACACATATTTTGTTTTAAATGAACTAGAATAAATAAATAAAATAAATAAAAATAGCTTTATTGATTTCTTACATTGTATGTACATAATTTTTTCATATACATATCGCACATTGATAAGAAGACCGTCACTATACGAAAAATGATGTTTTTCTGTTAGCAGTGCCATCTCTCAGCGCCCGTAGATACATTTTTTTTCCAAAAACACCAATAGTTGTAACTATAATATTTATCGGTAGATGGCGTTAGTGTCGAACTGCTTTATCGACATTGTTGATACGATCTGTTATGACAGACCGCCATTTTGTCATTCGTGACTGTGAAGTTAACAAAAACGGCTTTATCTGGTGTATTCCATAGTGACATTATTTGGTTAAAGGCGATTTGGATTGACCATATGTTTGCGACTCAACATTTTTTGTAAAGATTCCAACGCGCTCGATAGATGGCGTTGTCGTCGAATTAGAAGTCGCAATCGTTTGCTTCACCCGATTTGTATAAGTTAAGGTTGTTAATTTTCAATAAACGAGATCGCACCCTAGACAAGCCCGAGATCGACTCCGAGATCGCTATCGAAGGTCCGAGATCAGTACGCAATTGTGGTTTTTATTTAAAATTCCCGCTTGCTACATTAGAGGTCAAACCTCCCCTAAAATACCATCCCGGTATTTAACATTGGTCCTTCGAGCCGGATCGTTTGGACAGGCTTTTTGAGTTCAAAGCGGCCACCGCTGGCCCGCTTCCCCGTGTACTTGTAGTGGATCGCTACAGAGAGGTACACGAGTCTTCCGCACCAGCAGCGACAGCTTCACCCAGCATAGGCGGTGAGCCGAGCCAGCTTGGCGGATTAGTTCAAGGAGTGGCCACCAGAGGGCGCCACTCTCAGATCAACGCAGCAAGGTGACGCAGTCGCAGGCGCAGGCATCACGCGACGTCACAGGGGACGTCACGCGCAGTTCCGCTGGCAGCCACAGGGGGCGCCACTTGCAGGTTCAAAGGTGTTTGTGTGAAAGTGCAGTTTTGTGAGTACATTTATTTGTTTACATCGTCCACAAATTGGACAACGAATTCGAGTCAAGTAAATTGAACGCTATTTCAAAGACAATTTAAACTTAGAAAAGTGAAGAAGTTTCATCTTGGACTTGTAAAATTTAAAGGACAATTTTAGACTTAGTAAAATTTGTTAGTATTGTTTCAATTGTGTGCATGTTAGGACTTAGAATAATTTATAGAAAACGGGGGAACGGGGAATCTATGCCCGATTTCTACCAGATTTTGTGTGTTTCCAAACACTTGTAAAAATTTCAAAGGTGGTGTGACACTTGTATTATTTTTAAGATTTGTACTTTGTCAACACACATATAAAACACTTTGTTTTAAATACAAAACAAGTTTTATTCATAGTTTTACATACAACTTTACATTATTATTTACATCAGTAGTTTAATCAAATTAAAATCAATTTGGATACTTACATTTTATTTATTTAAAAAATCAAACAAATAATAAAATGGAAGGATTAATTAATGTTTTAAAAGATCAACAAAATGTTATTACAAAAGGATTAACTAATTTTAAAAAATGTGGTAAAGATAGGTTAGCGATCGAGTACATAGAAACAAGACAAGAATTATTGGAAAAGGATTGGGCATTGTTCAAAGAAAATAATACTAAGTTATACGAACGTTTCAAAGCAGAAGATATATCACAAAAAGTTGTTGATATTTATGATGCTACAGAGGACACTTATATTACTTACAAAAGTTTAATGAAAACTAACCTTAACGAAATTAGGTCAGCTAAAGACTCTTTAAATCAAGCCAATTCTTCTAGCACCATAACCAAATCTAATAGTTCTTTCGTAAAGTTGCCCAAAATATCCATTCCTACATTCTCAGGAAAATATGATGAATGGACAACATTCCACGATCTCTTTACCTCATTAGTACATGATAATGCATCTTTAGATAATGTACAAAGGCTTCATTACCTTAAGAGCCACCTTTCCGGTGAAGCAGAACAATTGATTCGTCACACTCCTGTAACTGAGGCCAATTATATTCAGTGCTGGAATCAATTACAGAAGCGATACAACAATAAGAAATATCTAACAAATTGTATTCTTAAGCGATTGTTTAATCAAAAACGTATGCAGGTAGAATCATCTACAGCTCTAAAGGAGTTGCTTGACACAACGTGTGATTGTCTGAATGCGTTGAATAATTTGGGTATTAACGTGAGCACATGGGATGTTATTATAATTCACATAGTTTCATTTAAATTAGATAACGAAACGCGTAAACAATGGGAGCTTAGTGTTGGCAACAATGACTCCAGCAATGACTTACCAACTTTCGACCAATTTAAGTCATTTATAGAAAATCGGTTTCGTGCATTAGAATGTTTAGATCCTAAAAGGGTACCAGTTCACCAGAACAACAACATTAATAAAGCCTCATTTGCTCACTCTCCGAAGGCAATGTTGGCTACGAGTTCATCAATGCGATGTGAGTTTTGCTCAGAAGGACACAAGTTATGTTTCTGTAAGAAGTTCACTAAACAGAAGGTTGAAGCACGTCGTGATTTTGTGGCAAAGCATAAAATCTGCTTCAATTGTTTAGGCGGCAATCACATGGTTTCGGAATGTAGAAAGCCCACTACATGCAAGGTTTGTCAAAAGCGCCATCATTCGCTACTACATATTAGCCAGGCGTCGGACAAAGGGAACCAACCTTCGACGTCAGCGACTGTCGACAGTATTAGTTCACCTAATACTAGCTCGATTGTCTCATGTCTGTCAATAGGTAACACTCCCAAGCCTAGACAGGTTTTATTAGCCACAGCGTTAATAAAAGCCGAGTCACGCTCGGGTGAATATCAGATGGTCCGAGCCTTGCTCGATCAGGGTTCGCAGGCATGTTTTGTTACAGAGGCCGTAGTTCAGCTGCTCAACCTGAAAAAAATCCCGGTCCAAGGAACTATCTCAGGTCTAGGCGACAATAGTTCAACCAAAGCAACTTTCACGGTACATTTAAATATAAAATCACGAGTGGATCCTGCATTTAGTCTTACGGTTAATGCTTACGTACTTACCAAAATCACGTCATACTTACCTGAACATAGAGTACACACGACATTGGATTGGTTAAGCGTTAATACGCTACAGCTTGCAGATCCAGCGTTCAACATGCCCGATAAGATAGACGTGTTGTTGGGCGCTGATGCTTACAGCTGCATTATTAAGGCAGGTATTGTTAAGAGCCCGTCCGGTACGCTGATTGCTCAAAGCACTACCTTAGGGTGGGTTCTGTCTGGTGCTGTCAGTAGGGAAAGCTCAACAAAAATTAATGTTTTGCATGCACAAGTCAGTGATGACGAATTATTACGAAGATTTTGGGAAATTGAAGAGCAAAATAGTTCAAAGAAAATACTGACACCTGAGGAGAAGAAGTGTGAAGAGCTGTATAGCAAGACTACAGTAAGAGACGGAAGCGGAAGATACGTTGTAAGATTACCTTTCCGCGAAGAAAATCCTTCTTGTAAAGGCGGTGGCTCTCGTGCTATTGCTGAAAGGAGATTTAAATCGTTAGAAAAAAGGTTAGAAAGAGATTTAAGTTTAAAGGAAAGATACAAGCAGGTAATAGAAGAGTATTTACACCTAGGACACATGAGGAAGATAGATAAAGGGGACAAAAACAGAGATACAGCGGTATACTTACCTCACCATGCTGTAATCCGAGAGGACAAAACTACCTCGAAGGTACGAGTCGTGTTCAACGCCTCCGAGAAGAACAACAATGGAGTCTCACTCAATGACACGTTGATGGTGGGACCTACATGGCAGTCTGATTTGAGACACACGGTTTTAAGATGGAGAGTTCACCCTATTGCACTTGTAGCGGACATTGTCAAAATGTATCGCCAGGTCAGGATTTCGAATGAAGATGCAATGTTTCAGCGCATTTTATGGCGAGACAGTTCGGAAAACGAAATCGAGGACTACGAACTAGTGACGGTTACCTTTGGTACGGCGTCAG
The DNA here is from genome assembly GCA_905475315.1 of Autographa pulchrina. Taxonomy (NCBI): domain Eukaryota; kingdom Metazoa; phylum Arthropoda; class Insecta; order Lepidoptera; family Noctuidae; genus Autographa; species Autographa pulchrina. Next base: position 9,265,065 of record FR997761.1, on the reverse strand, counting down.
CACCATACCAAGCAGTCAGAACACTTCATCAAGTAGCCTACGATGAAGGCCACAATTATACAGTCGCTGCAGATAAGGTTCTCAAATGCTTTTACATGGATGACTTGATGACCGGTTGTAACGACGTAGAAGAAGGCCTGGAAATACACCGTCAAATGACAGACTTATTAGGAAAGGGTGGATTTGCACTTCAAAAATGGAACAGTAATAATCAAAAAATAGTAAATAAGATACAGGACATAGAAAGTAATATATTACAAGGACAAATAGATCAAAATAGGACAAAGAATAACAAGGACAAGGACAACACAAATAATCACAATATCATACAGGACTTAAATAAATCAATAGAACAGTGCAAACCAAATAAATCAGGACATAAACAAAGTGAAGTAGAAATAAAATTAGACAGTACTATTAAAATTCTTGGACTTACCTGGAACCGCAACGCAGACTCCTTCCAGTACACGGTGAACCTCCCGCTGCCCACGTCCGCACCTGTAACTAAACGAGCTATTATTTCTGTGATAGCACGACTTTTCGATCCATTAGGCTGGTTAGCCCCTAGTGTGATTCTAGCGAAAGTCTTCATCCAGAAGTTGTGGCTAGCAGGTATTGATTGGGACAAGGAGCTAAACGACAACTTAACAAATGAATGGAGCTCATATCGTGAAGAGTTGTTATTACTCACCAAGGTTCGGATTCCTCGTTGGCTTGGTACAAGGTCGAACGACTATCTGGAACTTCACGGTTTCAGTGACGCCTCCAAGACAGCTTACGCAGCTGCTGTCTACTTACGAATGGTCGGTTCAGATGGTAATATTAATGTATCGTTGCTGGTTGCTAAAACTAGAGTCGCACCAGTAAAACAAATAAGTATTCCTCGACTGGAACTCTGTGGAGCAGTCTTGCTGTCACAACTGCTATCGCAAACAGCTGAGGTCTTGCATATTGCTCAAGAAAGGGTCAAGGCGTGGACCGATTCCACTGTTGTGTTGGCTTGGATAAACAGCCACCCAAGCAGATGGAAGACATTTGTGGCCAATAGAACGTCTGAAATATTAACCTCGATGAAAGCGTCACAATGGTTTCACGTCTCCACAAAAGAGAATCCAGCAGACTGTGCCTCGAGAGGGATACTTCCTAGTGCAATATTAGAAAACAGCTTATGGTTTAATGGACCACCGTTTCTTAAACTACAAGACATAGTCTACAATAGTCCAAATTGCAACAATTGTACTACAGATCTAGAAGAGTCAGCAAAGGTACATGTAGCGACAATTCCAAACGAATCTCTCTTTGATAGGTTTTCTCAGTTACAAGGATTAGTTAGGATTGTTGCATACTGTCGTAGATTTTTGAAAGAGAACAAAATATACAGAAAGGGATATTTACAAAGGACAGAATTAGACGCGGCACTCGAAAGTTGCATAAGAAAAACACAGGGAGAACTATTTACAACAGAATATAATGAATTAAAGAACAAAGGCTATATACAATTAAAATCAAGTCCATTAAGGTCACTTTGTCCTTACCTTGATAATAAGGACATTATGAGAGTTAGAGGGAGACTGGAGAAGTCAGAACTGAGCGAACAGACGAAACATCCAATCGTCATGCCTCACTCTAGTCATCTAACTAAGTTGATCATAGCTGACGCTCACCATAAAACCCTCCACGGGGGTCCCCAGCTCATGATTAACTATTTGAGGACAGCTTACTGGATTATTGGGGTTAGAAATCTGGTTAAACACTATGTCATCAAATGTGTAACATGTGCCAGGCAAAGAGCGAATACAAATCATCAATTCATGGGTTCACTACCAGCTGTTCGTTGCACCCCAGCTCGACCATTTCTTCACAGCGGGGTTGACTATGCTGGTCCAATTAGTGTAAGGACAACAAAGGGTCGTGGCCATAAAGCATACAAGGGCTATATATGCTTGTTCGTATGCATGGTCACTCGTGCGCTGCACTTAGAAGCAGTGAGTGACATGAGCACGCAAGCCTTTTTAGCGGCGTTCAGACGCTTCGTTTCAAGGCGAGGTCAATGTGCCAAACTGTGGAGTGACAATGGTACTACATTCGTAGGCGCCTCTAGGGAGTTGCAGCAGTTGACAGCTATTCAAGCAGCAATAGCCGAACACCTCGAAACGAATGGTACCGAGTGGCATTTCATTCCTCCTCATAGTCCCAACTTTGGCGGACTTTGGGAGGCAGGAGTGAAGTCTACAAAGTTCCATTTGAAGCGAGTGATAGGTGAAGCGACTCTCACCTTTGAAGAACTGACGACACTCCTCAGTCAAATAGAGGCGTGTTTAAACTCGCGACCTATGAGCACAATTAAGGTTGATGATCCTGGTGAACCACTACCATTAACACCGGGACATTTTCTGATTGGAGAGCCATTATTAAATGTACCTGATAATGATTACACAACTAGTAATATAAGTTATTTATCTCGCTGGCAATTAATTCAACGCATGCTTCAGTCATTTTGGAAACGTTGGTCACAAGAATATCTTGTAACATTGATGCATCGCTACAAATGGTCGTCCCAAGTTGTTGAGCCAAAGCTTGGAGACATTGTACTAGTCAAAGAAGACGACTTGCCGCCAAGTCGTTGGTTGTTAGGTAGGATAATTGAGAAACATCCTGGGGATGATAATATCACCCGTGTTGTCACGTTACGCACCAAATCCTCAACAATCAAAAGACCAACATCCAAATTATGTATTTTACCCGTAGATCAATAAGTGTTTGCTATATTTTTATTTATTTTACACAGTCATGTTGCTTTAGAACAAAGATTTATACATATTGTCAGAATTAACTTATACCAAAATTTTACTCTTATTTTAATTACTTAGTTATTAATCTAAAATCAAATGTGCAAATCAGATTATAATATACATTTTATACAATTGTTAAGTTTATTTACACTATTTACATTTGGTAAGTTTTAAGTTCATATTGTTTTTTTTATATTTTAGCTAGTTTTAAGTTCATATTGTTTACACTCTAGAATAGTTCATGTTTAGCTCTAAAGGCTTTGCTTTTAGTGATTAGTTCACAGTGCTTTCTTGCATTACCATGTTTTAGGTCAAATTATTTAAGCTTAACAGGTCAAGTACTTATGTCTATGTACTTATACAGTTCAAATGGTAAATGTTATTTTAGTTCACAATTAATTCATTTAAGAAGGACTTTCCTTCAGTAACATCCTTGGTGGGCGGTATGTTTGCGACTCAACATTTTTTGTAAAGATTCCAACGCGCTCGATAGATGGCGTTGTCGTCGAATTAGAAGTCGCAATCGTTTGCTTCACCCGATTTGTATAAGTTAAGGTTGTTAATTTTCAATAAACGAGATCGCACCCTAGACAAGCCCGAGATCGACTCCGAGATCGCTATCGAAGGTCCGAGATCAGTACGCAATTGTGGTTTTTATTTAAAATTCCCGCTTGCTACATTAGAGGTCAAACCTCCCCTAAAATACCATCCCGGTATTTAACACCATACTTCGTAAGTACGAATTTTTTTTAATACGAATACCGTCACATTTTGTTAAGCGTCGTGTATTAAGCTATTTTATTTTGTAAAAATTGCTATGTTGTAAAGACATACTGACATTTTTTATTTAGTGTCACTCTTCGTGTTACAGAAGTTAAAGTATTTGAGTTGATTATTGACTCAGAACGTCATTATTTCTTTAGTGCCATTCTTCCTTTATGCCAAACAGAGGGTTTGTGTTTAGTTGGAACGACTTAATAACATTTTTTTATTAAGTGTCACTCTTCGTGTTACAGAATTTAAAGTATTTGAGTTGATGATTGTCATTATTTTTTTAGTGTCATTCTTCTTTTATGCCAAACAGTAAGCATGAAAAATAACACCAAAACCAACTAAGAATTTTGTTTAGAGTCGTTTCTATTTTTGATACATTTTAACATTGGTTTTGGTTATTTCTATGATTTAATACTTATTATACGAGTAGTAAATTAAGTAATTAAATTTTATTATGAAGGTATATCTATATTAGTAATTACTCGTGTTACTTTTTTGTAACATGAGTAATTTTGACCATAATTTGCTTGGTTTCAGACTTAAAATGCCTTTAGAAAATGCGAGAATAAACAAACTGAAGAATATTTCTAGAAGACTGTTTGAGGACGCACCAGATAATAGAGAAAAGTATAAAAAAAGAACGTGTCATGGTATTCAGACTAAACCTGTCCATTTAGAAAGCGCATATAATATACCAAGAACACACCAGACCTCCAATAATAATTGTGAATTAACCCGCAATGAAGATGATGTTAACCAACATGCAAATGAAGATAATTCTAGCCACAACCTCGGATTTGATATTGGTTCTTCCCAAGAAATTACACCTAAAGATCGCCAGGAAACTGAACAGGTTACTTAATACCTTATCTAAAACTATATTAGATTCCTACCTTGCAATACCAAAGTAGTAATACTACTCGAACTACAAATATTGGAAACAATAACCTGTTATGTAACTAAAACATTCATTGTGTTTTTCTTCTCCTGGTCACCCAGCTAAGAGTATTACTGCATGAGTTAAGGAATGCATCTCTTTTCTTTCTTGTGTTATTTAACATTATTATTTATTTTAGGATGAACAACTTTATGTGGATGAAAACTTACCTCCAAATGAACAACTTCATGCAGAAAGAAGACATTCCAGGTCATCTATCTCCAGTCGTGCATCTCCACGTGATTTTTCACCTGCCTCTGACGATGACCCAAGTTACTTACCATTAAAACCACCCACTGCAAACCATCGGCGGTCAGACTCATCTTCTTTTTCAGACTCATCATCGAGTAATTCTTCGTCTAGTTCCTCGTCCTCGAGTCGCTAGTGAGTTGATGGACTTAGTGCAGTACAATGCTGAGAGATGTGAGTCTCTGACAAATAATTTCTCATGCAACTGTGCTCACTCTGCACCGTCTCTGACCCCTTTAGTATCCCAGGTAGGTGCGGTCACTCAGCCATCAGCTGACAGTGACACGGATTCCAAATGGATTCTTATTTCTGACAAATTAGGAGCAGGTTTTGGGACATTGTTACACAATTATAACACACACAATGTTACAAATCTCTGTTATCATAATACTCACTTTAGTAAGCTTATTAATATAATAAAAAATTTGCACCTTCATAAAAATACCAATATTGTTTTGTTAGTTGGTAACAGCTTAGGAATTCAAAGAAGGGACATTGTGGATGGCATCACCACCTTGTTGAGTCTAGATATAGGTAAAATTATACTTTGTGCTCTGCCTTATGCAGATACTTTAAGCACCGAACAAAATACCTTTGTTCATTATTTGAACAATACTTTATGTATGTTGACAGGTTGTCATAGTGACAAATTATTATTTTTTGATACTAATAAGTTTATTAGTGGCTTTAAATTAACTCAGGAAGCAATGTATCTTCCTAAAAAATGTAGATTTTTAGTGGCTAGGTTACTAGCATTTAATATTAACTCTGTTATAGGAGATATAACACCGACTAGGTTAAGTACTGATAATTTGTTATGTCTTAGCTCTAACAATGTAGATTGTTTAAACTAACAGCTCAGACAATAGGGAAGCATTCTGATAGCATTCTGCTATATCATCAGAACATTAACCGCTTTTCTGGCAAAATTCTTGATGTTGAACTTTTAGTAGACAAGTATTTCATTGATATTCTTTGCTTTTGTGAATCCTGGTTAAAACCAGATAAGATGCTTTTTAATGTTAACAATTTTGCGATTGCCAGTGCGTTCAACAGACTTTCAGCTATTGGAGGCGGATGTCTAATTTTATGTAATAGTAATTTTAAGTATAAGGAACGTCAAGACATCACCTTATGCTCTGTTGACCGCATATGTGAGGTAGCATGTGCAGAGATAGAGGGTATTATTGTTCTTTGTGTGTATAGGCCACCAGCATCAAACTTTTTGTCTTTTTTGAGTACAATGGAAGAAGTATTAATTAAAGTATGTAGGAATAATAAATCTGTATATGTTTGTGGAGATTTCAATGTTAATATTTTAATAGATTCGCAGGAGACTTGTAAACTTTTATCGCTATTCAAATCATTTAATTTTAATAATATTTTTTATGAACCCACTAGAATAACTGCGACTTCCCTGAATTGTATTGATAATATTTTTTCAAATAGTGGGGTTTTAAACTCTAAATTAATACCAGGTATTAGATCAGACCACATGGGTCAACTAGTGTCCATAGGAACTAAAAACAAATTAGAATTAAATAAATCTATTACTGTAAGGCCTTTAACAAATCACAGACTGCGTTCATTGAAGGATGACATTGCTAGAGATCTTGACTGTTGCAAGTATTCGTTTTTAGGAGAACCTAATTCTGATTATAGTAGACTATTGCACATCATTTGTAAGTCATTTAATAAAGTATGTCCTCAAAAAAATATAAAACTAGACACTAAATGTAAATTTAATGAATGGGCCACAAAAGGCATTAGAATCAGCAGAGACATACTTTACAGCCTTTATGATAAGAAATCATTTAATTTTGATCCAAAATTTCACAATTATGTTAGGAACTATTCTAAAATATTTAAGAAAGTATGCTTATTAGCAAAGTCTAAACTTATAAGTAGCCGTATAGGTAAATCAGATAATAAAATTAAAACAGTATGGAAGATTATTAACTCTGAAACTGGAAGTAGTAAACAAAGAGATACAGATATTTCATTAAAAATTAATAATCAGTTAATTTCACATAAGTCTGATGTAGCTGAAGCTTTCGAATCATTTTTTAAGGAAATTCCAATTAAAGTTACAAAATCTCTCTCTTCGTCTTCTCTAAGAGCAGAGACATTAGTCAAGCAACATTTTAATAGAGATATTCCAAAATTTAGTTTTAGTCATGTATCCCCTAGCGTTGTAAAGAAATCATTTAAATATATAAAAGTAAAGACCACTGAAGATTTATGGGGCATATCTGTCAAAATAATTGAATCAATAATTGACACTATCGCTCCGATTCTTGCAAACATTTTTAACGACTGTGTGGATAGTGGCACCTTTCCAGATTTAATGAAGCACAGTAAAGTAATTCCTATTTTTAAATCAGGTTGCAAGAACGATCCATCAAACTACAGACCAGTTTCAGTTCTTCCTGCTATAAGTAAAATATTTGAGAGAATGGTATTAGATCAATTAATTGTACATTTTAGTAAACATAATGTCTTTCATGAACGCCAGTTTGGATTTACAAAGGGAAGGTCAACAACCGACGCCGGGGCTAAGTTAGTGTCTCATATTTTGGAGGCTTGGGAGGGATCACAGGATGCCATTGGTATTTTTTGTGATCTTTCCAAGGCTTTTGATTGTGTCGACCATAAGACGCTTATCCTCAAATTAAAACACTACGGACTGCGAGGTCAATCCCTTGAACTTATTCAGTCATATTTAACAACTAGACTTCAAAAAATAGGTATAAACGGCGTAACATCATCTGGGTCTAGAGTGAGAATGGGGGTGCCTCAAGGTTCAATCCTTGGCCCTTTTCTCTTCTTGGCATATATAAATGACCTTCCCTATATGATGGCTAATTTATCTAATATTATATTATTCGCGGACGATACATCACTTATTTTTAAAATTAATAGAAAATTACCAGATTTATCGAACTTTAATAATGCCCTTAATGTTCTTTCCGATTGGTTTTCTACTAATAACTTGCTTCTCAATGCAAGTAAAACTAAATGTCTAAAGTTTTCGCTTTCCAATGTTCATACAATATCAGAATTAGGTTTGATGCTTGATGGCGACCAGCTCGAATTAATAAATGAAACCGTATTTCTGGGAATAACGATTGACTCTAGGTTGCAGTGGGGGCCACACATCTCGGCACTGTCGTCTAGGTTAAGTTCGGCTGCATTCGCGGTTAGGAAAATTCGGCAGCTTACTGATATACCCACTGCTAGATTAGTTTATTTCGCTTATTTTCACAGCTTGATGTCTTACGGTATTCTATTATGGGGGTCCGCGGCCGATGTAGATTCCATTTTCATCTTGCAGAAACGGGCAATTCGCTCAATATATGGCATGGGCCCTCGAGAGTCATTAAAAGAAAAGTTTAAAGAAATTAACATTCTAACCTTGCCTTCCTTATACATTTTCGAAAATATTATGTATGTGCGTAAAAATCTTTCTAGTTTTAGAGTTAAAAGTGATTATCACAATATTAATACTAGGAATAAGAATAAGTTAGTAGTTCCTAAATTCCGGCTTACTAAAACAAACTCAAAATCATTTCTAGGGAATTCAATACGCTTTTATAATAAACTACCAGAGGCCATTACTGATCTGCCTGGTAAGAAATTCAAATCTTGTGTAAAATCTATTCTTTTAAGGAAAGCGTATTATAAAGTTAAGGACTACGTGGAAGACAAAAGGGCGTGGAGTGTTTAATATCTGCACATGTGGCTTCCCTGGCGGTCCTCAAGATTTGCTTGTTTACTTTAAATGAGTTCTTAAGCCGCCTGTATTTCCTGAAGGCACTTGACATGCCTTGACATTCCTGTTAGGGTATTTTTTTTTGTGACTACATATGTATTGTATGTAAAATTGTTTTACCTTTTATTATTATTACTTTTTATTTTTTACTTTTTAAATTTTCATATTTTGTACTTTGTTTTTTATGTGAATGCGTCAACAGCGTAGTTTTTATTATTCACTATTTAACAGATTGGTTTCTTTGACTTCTTCGGTTGTCAGAGTGATCAGTGATCATACTATTACAGATTAAATTATTTTAAATTTTCTTTTTTATAACGTAGTTTGTACTGCGTTTTTGACGCAAATATTTTAACAATAATGAACAAATAATTGTAACAATTATTATTTTTTAAAAGAGTAACCTATGGAGTTTCTTGCCGGCTCTTCTCCATAGGAAGGACACTTTGGAACCGAGCAACTAGAGTCAGTAGTTTATAACGTAACGTTTCTTAAGCGCCTTTTTTTTGGTTTACAAGAAATAAAAACTTTTTGATTTTGATTTTGATTTGATCTCGTCAAGTTCATTGTCGAGTTCTTCTTCTGAATGTCCTTCGACCAGAAATAATCAGTGTCCATCGTTGGAGACATTGGCTTCATTAGCTGTAGACAAGTTGTCTACAGCCCAACTTACTACTAACAGTAATGACTGCAATGAAGATGGGCGAAGTACTGTCACGCATTCCTTAGAATCCAATAATGTCACGTCAGATTCTGGGCCAGCCAGTGTTAACATATTGAACCCCGTCGTAGATGAAGGCAATAGGAATAGTCGAAAAAAAAGCAGACGTACTAATAAAAAAAAGGCAGCTCAAACCCTAAGAAATCTAGGACAAACATACGTATCTTCATCATCAAAAATTGTTGCAGAAAGGGTGATGAGTGGACCCTGTAATGAAAAGTGCCGGCTTAAATGTCGTGATATTATTACTGAAGAATACCGCAAAATATTATTTGACTCGTTTTGGAATCTTGGTTCATTATCACGTCAAAGAGATTATATAGCTCAGAATTTAGTTAACGTATTTCCTAAGTATCAGTACAAGAGGCTTAATAGTAACAGAAAACCAAAGAATGCATTTCATTTCGAAGTAAATGGTAAAAAAACTAGAGTGTGCAAAATATTTTTTAAACATACTCTTGGTATTGGCGATCGACCTATTAGAACAGTGATAGACAAGAAGAACGAACTCGGCATAGTGATCCCTGAGCAAAGGGGCAAACACAATAATAAAAAAACAATTCCTGAAGACAATTTAAATGAAGTACGACGTCACATCAATAGTATACCACGAATTGAAAGTCACTATTTACGCAAACAGACTTCAAGAGAATTTATTGACGGAGGAAAGACTCTAGCAGATTTATACAGGGATTATAAGGCTGATTGCATCGAAAAAAACATACAATTTGTTAAAATACATATTTATAAAAAAGTTTTTAATACGGAGTTTAACATCAGTTTTTTCATACCCAAAAAAGATCAATGTGATCTTTGCACAGCGTATAGGATTGCAGATATAAAAGAAAATATGGAAGAGAAATATCAAGGTCATTTAAAAGAAAAGGATTTGAGTAGAATAGAGAAGGAAAATGATAAGAAATTGAATAATTGCATACTATCTTGTTATGACTTGCAGGCGGTTATGACATTGTCTAAAGGAGACATATCAATCTTGGTAGCGCCATCTATGTTTTCTAAGACGGACTAAGTCGTCTCATCAATATTTCGCACTATTATATTAGTTCCGCAATTGACCACATTCGTAGTGAGCGATGTGACCCCCGCCCCTTCCTTAGATTCCTTCCGCACGCCTGGCGCCATAACATCGAGTTCGCGCCTGTGTCGCTCCCGCAGCCCGTGTCGCCCCATGCTGCATCGCTTCCTTACCGCCGCTGTTGGATAGCGAACTATTGTGATAAACCGCCCGCGGGTGTGAACGTGACAGTTTTTGTGATCGGGAAGAAAGAACGCCGCAGGAAAGAACGCCGCCGGCCGCCATCTTGTACAGCCCCACGCTGGAGAGCCAGGTATGCGTGCTTTCCCCTAATAAATACATCGCTCGCTCACCTCTTGGCGAGAACCGCCATCCTCCAAAAAATACAGTCCACTTAATCTATACTTTGTTTATCGCCAAGCCAAATCTTTTACTATAAAAGCAAATTGAATTGTTTAAATTTCACTATTTCTGAACTGGGAAAAGACCACACTGAATGCTATTTTTGGACAGAAGTAGAAGGTCACAGAGGAGTTAATGAAATTGGGACGTGTGTGTTCAAATATTTAGAAAAAATGTCCATAATACATCCAGACTTCGATTTTATATTTTATTCTGACAATTGTTGTGGGCAACAAAAAAACCAGTACATGCTGTCTCTATATTTGTATGCAGTAAAATCATTAAAAATAAAATCTATAACCCACAAATTCCTCATAAAGGGTCACACTCAAAATGAGGGAGACGCGGTTCATTCCACAATTGAGAGGGAAGTTAAAAAAAAATTAAAATCCGGTCCTATCTACGTTTCACACCAATATATTTCTGCAATAAAGAACGCACGAAAAAAAGGAAACGCATACATCGTTAATCCGATGAGTCATCGTGATTTTTATGACATTAAAAGTCTTGCTGAAAATAATACATTTTCAAAGAATCCAGAAGGAGAAAAGGTTAAGTTAGGTGACATTAAAATAATAAAAATGATAAAAGATATAAATGAACCTGGAACAGTAAAAGTACTTTATAAGACATCGTACGTAGAGTATAATTTTAAAGAGATAAGGCTAGAAACTAATAGGGTAGCTACTCGTAGGCAACAGGCTGTTGGCAATAGGAACCAAGTTCCTAATGCCAACAATCTGTTGATGCCTCTTTATACAGCTAAGCTTCCTTTGGCTGAAAGGAAGAAAAACGACATCAAATCGTTGATTGATCAAAATCTCATTCCTAATTATTACGTTTCTTCCTATTTTGATAGAATCCTTTAAAAATAAGTTTAATTATTGTGATAAATTCATATTCTTGATCTCAATTAGTTAAGTACAATTTATATTTAGTAATTACACAATGATTGTGATATTCTTACAAACTTTTTTACTATTTTGATAGTTATTTTGTTTTTTGATATACCTACTTTATTTTCCAGGCTATTGATGCAAAAAAGCCTTTTTCATATAAAACACGACCCTCAATTTTAGTGTTTATCTTTAACATGACCTGTTAATACAATTTTTATGTTCATTTTTATCACCTAAGTTTGTTGAAGTTTTGTAACAAAAATTAAAGTCTGAAAATATTTATAAAAATGTGATTATCCTAGCTGTTGCCATCGCAAACAAGTTAATGTTTAAGTATTTTGTGTTAAACTTTGAAATAAATTTATTTTATAAATAAAAACAGTTTATTCTTTAAAAAATTCAATTTTATGTATTGTTATTGTGTCGGTTGGTTGTCATGAAGTAGGGAATGTTGAACATTTTAATTAATGGTATAACGTCACTAAAAAGGTTTTTTGAAAAAATCTGTTATTTAAAAATACTTTTTCAAAAAAAAAAACATACATTACAGTCGTGTTTAATGCTCTCTACAATAAAAATCTAACATGATATCGATTTTTTATACTTTCTGGTGCAAAACTCATAATTACTGTTTGGTAAAACTTTAAATGCTTCTACTGAAAAAAATGTTTTTTTGGTTAGTGTCACTATTCTGATCAAGGTGCGATATGTATATTTTGTTTGCTTTTATAAAGATATCAATGTAGGTAATTAATTATCATTAACAATAGTGCATATTTTTTTTTCTTATATCAACATTTATAATTGTTATAATACATTTTAATTCCTTTAATTCATTCATTTTAATTGTTATACATATATTTTTTTTTCATCAATTTTTAGGAGTTTTATCATGCAATCAATATAATTTATTATTATCAATACTTTACTATTAACATTTTGTTCTTGCAATTTTTTTTTTTTTTTATATAAGCGGTAAAAGCCTCCTCCATTATTTTCCATCTCGTTCTATCTCTGGCCAGTCTACTCCATAATTTTCCTGCTATATTGGCTATGTCATCGTTTCACCTCTTGCATGGTCTGCTTCGTCGGCGTTTTTTGTTTATCGGGTACCAGTTTGTGGTTATTTTTGTCCATCTCTCATTATTCATTCTTTGAATGTGTCCCGCCCATTTCAATGTTAGCCTAAGAGCTTGCTTTACTACGTCCTTGGCTTCCGTCTTCTCTCTAATTAGTGCGTTCTTTACCTTATCCCTTAGTTTTATTCCCATGTAGCTCCTTTCTATAGCTCTCTGACAAACTCTTATCTGTTCTAATGATTCTTTTGTTAGGGACCACGTTTGACATGCATATGTCGACACCTGCAAGGAGTAACATTGTAACTAATATTTAGCAATTTTAGAGTAGAGAGCGTCAAAGATTAAAAAAATTCTCACTGCTTTCATTTAAGTCTTAGTGCCAACCAACTTTGAAATTGTATGTCAACGAGGGAATAGCTACACTTTCGTATGATTTTATTATTATATATATGTATGTTTTAGGTATTTTTGTGAGTTACAATGAGAATCCACAACATATACTGTATAAAATGACATTGTAACTCAGACATACAATCGCATAAAGTACGATAATAGGTACTTCATAAAATAAAAAAAATTGTATGTCTGAGATACAATTTATAAAATGTACTTTTATAAGTTTTGGAGTTAATACACAAATAAAAAATGCAGGGAAAATATTTTTGAATAGGCTTTATTATTTTTCATTATTACAGCCATAACATAAACAAATTAGTTAATCCCAAACAACAAAATGACCATAATCATTTTATAATTATAACTAAAAAAACAATGTTTTGGTCATCAATTACTTCGTTTTTATAAATTTCTTACGAAAACCGTTACGCATATTCAATCAACTAGGTCATAAAAATGTACAATGGCAGCTAATGCACATGAAAAACAAACAATCAAAACGTGCTATTATTTAAATAAATGAAAAGTAACACTGTTTTAGACAACAATTAGTAACCCTCATTCAATATTTTTTTGGAAAACTGTTATAATTATGTACCTATCTAATAAATTAGAAAGTAACAGCTAGTGTAGGTATTCATACAATCAGGTCCTGAAATTCAATTAACACAATAAAAATCAAATAAAAAATTCTTACGAACCAAACATAGCTTATGCAATTAGCAATTACGATTATTCCTCTTTAAAGAATCACAGCTCTAACTCAGTCTTTGTAAACATTAATTAATAGGGTTTTTAATCGGAATCAGACGCATTATTTGGCTGAGTTGAATTAAGATGTGGTAAATTTATGTAATAATCATGATAGATTGTTGGAATAGCATTGCTTTTGCACAAAGTCATTAAATCTTTGTACTTTGCTGTAGTTAAAGGCAAAGGCGCATTATAAGCCTTCGAAATGTACATCGGTAACTCTTGTTCAATATTTTGAGGTCCTTTAGCAGCACGACGAGTAACTGCCCGAAGTGAAACTGCCCTATGTTGAGCTATATCTATAGCCATTTCACTGTCACTCAGAGAATCATATTGAAACTTAATCATATTTGGTAAGTCACTCATATAACGGATGTGCATAATTTTGCTCCAGGAGACTTTCACATTGTTGGTGTCGTATTCCCAATTATTGTAACACGGCAAAAGCTGTTTAAAGTCCAATATCGTGTCTTGATTTACTTCCTTGACTACATAAGGCTCACCATTAGATTTCGCACATCTAATCAAAGTAACCCATTGCTGAGGAACGTAGATAATTTTATTTTTTTTTCTCCGCTCAATAAGTGCATGCATTGCATCGCCCTCTGACTGCGAGTGTCCAACTTCGAAAAAGTGGTGATTTATGTTTATATTGAACATTGTGCTAGCATATGCATACATTGCGAATACTGTTCTATTTTTATTCTGACCACCGCAGCTATCAGAATAAAAATTAAACTCTTTGTACCCTTCCTGAACCTTGGTTTTAATGAAGTCGAATACAAAACTACTTATTTCGTTTGATCCTTTGCGTCCGATCGTCTCGTCCCACAAGTAGCAATACCCTTTATGTTTACCCAAGTCATACATCGTGAAGTTATAACAAGCGAGTTTTCTTTTGTAATAAAAGACAGACACTTCTGACTGCGGAGTGTTCAAAATTTTCTGTAAATCGTAACAAACTGCTACAACGGTATCAGAGTGCTCGGCTCGCTGTTTGTCGCTATCTTTTAGAGTCCTAACCACATTTTTATTGGCAACATGTAAAGCGTGCTCATATTCTAGCTTAGTTTTGTCGGTCTCAGTTGCATTTTTAAATAAGTCACACCGCGGACATTGGTCTTTTTTAGGTTTATTGAAATCTATATTGAAATCTGTCTTAAATATCTCCCTGTACTGTCTTAAAGTCGCAACTACTTGATCAGAATATTTTTCATTCATCCATTCTAAATAAAGCTTGTAAAGTATTGGTAAGTTTAGTTGTTCATCTACATATTGTTTTGCTGACCTGTTTCTCACGTAGTGTGAGTCTACTAATGGAATTTGTGAAATATGGTCTTTAACGGACTGTTTTACTAGTTCTGGAACAGCATTTTTGCGCGTGCCGTGACTACCTCTTTTGTCATTAGATATAGTACCTGTAGCAGAGTAATCAATTTTTTTAAATAGAGTCTGCAACCACATGTCGGTTATAGAGAGGGTGTTTAAAAACATTGTCTTACACGTGCGTATTTCTTGACCACCTATAAACAAATAATACTCAAATGTCCACTGACGCCGACTTGTCGAGGCTGAGCTGGCAGTAATTTGTTTTTTTGTGACTCTTTTAACAAATCGGCTAATGTACTCCATTTGTTTATTATGATCTCCTAAATCCCAGAAGTTTTTAAATATTAAATTTCTTTGGTTTTCTGTAATTGCTTCTCGACATTTACGTGAACAATTAGCACCACAGTCCGGCTTCATGTATTTTTTCGGAATTAATTGCCCTTTCTTATTTATAAATTCCTCACCTAAATTTTTCTTCCTTTTACATATCGAATTTTTCCAGTTTTCTTTATTCAAAAGTCTTTTTCTACCTGGATTAACTTTCTTGGGATATTTCTTTTTTTTATTCGTATTAAAATCGGATGAAGTTGTCGGCTCTTCTTCGTTAGTTTGAATTCCAGTCGCTATTACTATTACGTCACTTTGTTGAGTCTTTGTTTCTTGAGTTGTAGGCTGTTCTTCATCGGTTTGTCTTCCAGCATCAATTGCGTCACTTAGTTCTTGATTTTGCACTAAAATATACAACAAAATTTATTGAATTGCACTTTATTTTTAAAAGCATCGTTTTCTTGTCTTCCTTTCAATCAAGTTGAAAACTCACCAATTTCATGCAAGATATCCTGTATTTGTTGATTATTGTAATTATCTACGACGTGATCTTTAATTGATTCTGTATCGGCATCGTGTGTTACAACCGAAGGAACTGAAAAATATTACTTTGTATACAAATAGAAGGTAGTTTGTTGTAATTGACTAAAAATACATACATACGATCATTGCAAGTATAATAAAAGTTTGATTTACGCAAGAGAGTATGAATAATAAAAACATACCGTTGTCTTCAGGCGGTAAATACTCCGAAACTACTGGTGAATAAATCTCTTCGGTTTCCTTGGAGACTGAGATTTGTTCATTCTGTATTTTTACCGGAGTGCGTTGACGGAGATTATATTTAAAGTCTAATAAATCATTTCCTAGAAATCAAACCATAATATTAATTCACTTTAAAATTAGTGTAAGTACCTATAATTTAAAAAATATGCTATCATCGACATATGTAACGAAAAACATCGTGACTAAACCAGGACCTAAAGTAAAAATATGTCTGAAATGGCTAATCCGCCTTGAGCAAGCGTAGTGCAATCAACAGCTCATGCCTTCTCTATTTGAGAAGATGCCTTTGCCTGCAGTAGGACAATAATAGGCTGGTTTTATTAATATTATTTCATATTTACTCACCCGTCTCTATAAAAGCTGCTGGCATTCTCCTTTCGATCGGCATATAATTGTCATCGTTACGGTTAATTAAATTTCCTTCTCCTGAAAACAAAATCGTCATAATTAAATAATATAAATATATAGAAATAAGTAGCACCTTTGTACATCAGTTTTAAATATGTAATATTATTTGTTAATGTGTTGTGTGTACATAAATGATTAAATAAATAAATAAATAATATACCTACCTGGCAAATATGTGCTTAAAATAATACTTACGACAAAATGATTGAACGTGGGTACTATTTTCAAGTAGGAATAGGATCGCGATTTCATTTTCATTTCGATTTCACATTGTTGATTAAGAATAAATACTAATATAGTTTAGTAGGTACTAATAAAGTATAGTATCCAGCACCGCTTTGTTATGTCACAACACTCACAACTATCATTAGGAACGAATTTCTCTTCGTTACTATAGGTACCTATACTTTTGGTGGCCTATCATATCAAAAGTATAGGTACCTATAGTAACCAAGAGACATAACAAAGCGGTGCTGGATACTACCTATACTTTACCTACTATACTATATTAGTATTTATTCTTAATCAAAAATGTATGCCTACTGAACAAAATAAGTACCTACTATAATTTCTTACCTGCGTTGGTTTCCGTTATTTCACTTTTAGCTAAAGCTAATTCGATTATCTTACTACGGCGACTCATTTTAAATACACAGAATTACATTAAACACTGTTTTCACACTAAAATAGTTCAAATCAAACAATATTCACTGCAAACTACCGCAAATGAACACGTCGTAACTCGCTCACTAAAAAGCGCGCGTGAAGCGGTCGGCGGAATGTAAAAAAATACTTTCATCGTAAGTCGATGTAAGTAATAAACTGTTAACCTAACTTGCAAATAATTGCGGAGAAAATAATCGTAACTTAAGTTGCAATGATTGGACTGAATTTTTATTCGCTATGCAAGAATGAAAAAGTTGTATTTAAAGTTACGATGAAAGCTTATTTAATAAGTAATAATAATTTCCAAGAACAAGAGTGTATCTTGTATTACAATGTAATATTAATAATGGTGAGCATAAACAATGATGATGATGATGTGTAACTAAATATACCCTTTTATTAACTACAGTTGACTCTCACTTACAATGTTTTTACACTTTAAAAATCTTTACATAAAGGAATTTAGGCGCAGGGGTGAGTGCAAAAAAAAACTGTATTTTTTGTACAGCAAGAATATGATTGTAACTCAAAATTGCCTAGAACTGAGTTACGATGTTATTCCTTGCAGGTGTCGATGTAAGGCACGGCATTAAGCACGTTTCCATCGCTTTTGTCTTTATTTTGACAGGTAGGACGCTTTTAAAAATTTCTTTCATGGACCAATATTTGTTCCAGGTGTTCTTTATTCTGCGTTTTATTTCTTTCTTTCTCTCTTACTCGTTAACCCATTCTAAGGGTTCCCCGTTCAAGGTTAAAGTTGTTTTCTCTCTATTTGCCATAACTTTTGTTTTGCTTTGGTTTACCTCAAGCCCTACTGTTTTGCTTTGTTCATTCAGTGTTTGTAGCATATGTTGTAGCTCTTCGGGGTCTTCAGATAAAAGCACCAGGTCATCAGCAAATCTTAGGTGTGATAACTACTGTCCATGTAAATTGAGGCCTACCCTATTCCAGTCCAGTGATCTTGGGTGATGAAGGTCTTGGGTGATAGTGGGTCACCTTGTCGCACACCACGCTGTATATCGAAGACTGGTCCGTAAGATTCAAGTTTGATTCTTGCTTTACTGTTCCTGTATATTTCTCTGATTATGTTTATACAGGGTGTCCCATAAATCAACGTCAAGCCGGAAATGGGCGATAGGCCAATTGATGGTGGTTATCAGAAAAATAAGGAAAATAATATTTATGAATAATTAAAAAAAATATTGGCATTTTAAAAAAAATCGAGAAATTGACACCCTGTGACAGTCTTTCAAGCTTTGTGACTAGAAACCTTGACCATGCTTTGTTTTTTTTTTTTTAAACAAAATTCTGTGGTCCGATGAAACTACCCTAAAAAAAGACGGATACATGAATCTACATAACCTGCACGAGTGGCATTTGGAAAATCCACAATTAATGCGAGAAGATCGATCTCAGTATCGCTTTAAAATAAATATGTGGACCGGCATTTTAAATGGAAAAATTATTGGGCCATTTGAGTTACCAGAGAATTTGACCGGCGAAGTTTATCTGGATTTTATAGAAAACCATTTACCAAATCTGCTAGAAGACGTCTCACTTGACATTTATAGAAGCATTTGGTTTCAACAAGATGGCTGCCCAGCACATTATGCTCGCGCAGTAAGAGAATTTCTCGATTTAGAATACCGAGGTAGATGGATAGGACGGTCCGGTCCAATTTCGTGGCCAGCCCGTTCACCGGACTTAAATCCACTTGACTTTTTTTACTGGGGAGCCTTAAAAGAAAAAGTATATTTAAAACCACTTGAAAATTTAAATGAATTAAGAGTAAAAATTGCGGAAGCTGTCGCAGAGATCAACTCGAAAAGATTCGCTCGCCTTGTGAACCGCTCTTTTTTAAGAAGATGTAGGGCTTGCATTGCGGCTGAAGGCAAACAATTTGAACATTTGTTGTGAATAAATAGACTTTAATTCCAATAACTGAATTTTATTTCAACCTTATTTTTATTTTGTCTCCTAAGTCTGTCACAAAATGGCAGATGCATCGTGGTGGCGTCACTATCTGTCTCGCTCACACAAGACACAATACTATCACTGTCTGTCTCGCTCACACACGGAACAATAGGGTAACTATATTACAGCATTCGAACTTTCAAACGCGGTCCATAGCAATTTAAGTGATAAAAATAATTAACTTTCATTTGATTTTCATTTTTTTTCTACCGAACGTTAGGTGTAGTCTACTAAGTATAGTACCATTTTAGAATCCTGACTAAATGCGCCATCTTTTAAAGCCACTTGCCAAAAGAGTGTAGTACATTTTTTTTACAAGACAGTCACATAAAGATGGATGATGTAATTTTTTTTGCGTAATGGTTGCGCAATAAAATGATGTTTTAATAAAACTGAGGCATTTTTGTTTTAATTTTAGGTTACAATTAATAAAAGGGTTATTCAGGGACCCGTTACACAAAAAAAAAACAAAGCATGGTCAAGGTTTCTAGTCACAAAGCTTGAAAGACTGTCACAGGGTGTCAATTTCTCGATTTTTTTTAAAAAGCCAATATTTTTTTTAATTGTTCATGTACACACAGATAGCTGCTAATTGCTTATTGAGTTGGTACAACTGCTGCCCCGTATGCGCACAGAGTGACTAGATAGAGGCAATTAAGACCTCAGTTACCTAAGTTCCTAATGCCTACAACCTAGCTCTTACGATTTTACACCTATCTGTATACCTAACTCTAGTTTCCTATCAACCCTAATGTCCTAGCCCTACTATACAAACCATACCAAACGTAAGTTACGTCGGTTTACGTGAGGGAAGTCTGTTACAAGGAGACCTTTTTTTTTTTTTTTTTTTTCGGGGGGAAATCCTCATGGACTTCCTCCGCCTGGGGAGAGGCGGAGGGGCGTGCCGGACTCTTACCGGCTAAAACCCCCCGGTGTCTCCTCCTCGCACGTGCGCGTGGGGCCGCGGGAATCCGGATTCTGTTACAAGGAGACCTACGGTAACAGACGGAAGTTGGGTAGGAATAGGGGTTTGTGTACGTCGTGCAATGTACACAAGGAATGGTTTTCTCACTGCCGATCCCACAGACTGATAGGATCGATGATGGCTAAAGGTGTCTTGGCCACAGTGAGGGGAAACGTTGACGGAGGGGAATCAAACACGACTCCAGCTTGATGACTAACTTTATTTACATATTTAACAATATTATATACTAATCTTACTATCTATACACATGCATAGGTGTTTGCATGTGTGTCGTAGTTGTGAAGTGCAGATGAAGCAGCGATCTCAGTAGGTCAGGTCTTAATGCTGACGTTGATCCGAACTTTGTCCAATAGTTGTAAATAGTCAATACAGCGATTACGATAAAATCAGCTGCATCGCTATTTTAGGATTAGGGTTCCTTGGTTCATGGTTCATGTATGAACATTCTGGCGCCACTCAGGAACTGACTCCAGTTGGTACAGCTCAATGCTCTCATTTGGTGTCGTACGTGGCTTGTGAGAAGTTGCTTCTCTTGTTCTTCTTTTCTGCTGTTTCGGCTGATGGTTTGGTTGGCTATATATAGGTTCTGTAGTGACGATTGGTTGTAGCTGCCTGCCTTGTTCGGCTGACACCCCCGGGGTCGACCTTTCACCAGCAACGACTGATGGCTTGTCTGGATGATTGACTTCTCCTGAAGATCTGGTGTAGCGCTGGACGGCGGCTCTGCTACAGTGAATCATCTGTGGCCCGTAATAAATTATAACTAGCATGATAAAGAACAGTATAATTGACGATACGAAACTAGTTACGTATGTGTGAGAACTTATCTGTTGCCAAACGGTATTATCTAGCTCGGTTTGTAGTGTATTTTCCTTATCAACTAAATGTCGAAAAATGTCCCTTGAACTATCTACTACTTCCTCTTTGGTAATATTCAGTTTGCTATTGCCTGAAATATACGTACTTATTGAAAAGTCTAACGGTTTTGAATAAGATGTTACAAACTCTACTGATATGGTTCTTGTAGCCGTTAAGATGTTGTTTGGCGTTTTAATGATACAGTTATCAGATATGTGTATTACACCAACATCTCGAAGCTCTAACTCTTCTCTTTGTCCATCGCATACAATAGAAGTTGTAATATAATCTCTCACAATGAATAACCATGTGTTTTGCATGTATAGTTGTTTCCATATAGCATTATGCGGTATATGGCATGTTTTGGCGAGACATTTCGTTTGTGTTTGATTTTTGAAGAGTTGTTCTATCATGCAATTTTCGCTTAATTGCATGTTTTTCACCGCCCCAGGAAAACATATAAAGCTATGTGAGCGTTTTATGCAAGCTTTTAATTCTTCGTGGTTTAATTCAAAATACAATTCATTGTTATAATCTAATCCAATGTAGGCTTTGTTTACTACTATGTTATGAAATGTCTTATCAGCATTTTTCTTAGGAATTGCTGTAATGTACATTAGTGTGTACTTAGATATGTCTTGTATAGGGAAATATGCATAGACTTGTATATGAGTGTCGTTTTGAGATATCTTTGTATCTAGTAATTGTTGATAAACAATTTTTAAGTTAGATGGTAATTTTCTGTTCGCTACTGTAATTAAATCACTGATATTTTTCGGCGTTAATATACTATAGACTGTTGCGTTACGTAAGTATATATCTAATACTCCATTATAGATCTCTTTGATTTCTTCCATAAAATTAATCGCTAATTGGTACGTTCTCAACACATTATACTATTGTGGTCAACTGAAGCGAACCACCGATTGTTACTATTAATGTATTCTATAACTTGGTTTAACTTAGTTTGGAATCCTTCTAGTTTCAATCTTATTTTCTCTTCGGTTTTATTTACTTGTGAAATAGTTGATATCATAAATTTAGTTTGGTGATTAGCTGATTCGATTAGTTTTTGTTGATTTAAATTAAGTGAGTTTATATCTCGATACACTTCATCATTGACTCCAAACACTGATGTCAGCAACTGTCCTAATAGACCTCTCCTTCTCCTGGTTTTACTAATTTCTGTTAAATACTCTTTAGTTCTCTCAAATTTACATTCTTGTTCCAGTAAATGATGATGTAATTGCTCGCAATATGTGGAATCTATTATTGTTCCTGCATTTATACAAAGATGACCGAATCGTGAGGTTACAGTCGTCATTTTTTCGAAATCTTGTATTAATTTGTCTTTTTCAAAGTTTGTTTGTATCCTGAACACTCCTCGATCTACGTACGCTGTTCCTATTTGTTCAACGTAGAAGCCTGGTTGCACTCTCTTTACGGAATACGTCGCTGTTGTAAAATGAAGTATTTGTATAAAAGTTAACATGATTATAAACCATTTTGAAACTTTGTTACATTTGTTCTGGCGTTTTGTTATAGTTGCAGAATTTGATTGAATTGTACTCATTCTTGATTCATTATTTGTTTCACTTATTTTAACAGGCAATGGAGTCAATTTGTGCACAGACCGTTTTTGTTCCGTACCTGAAGATCTTTGCAACGTTACGACTCTTGTTAGGTTATCGTTTCCTGGATGGACTTCCTTTATTTTTGCAAGTGGCCATCTGCTGGGACTGATCTTCTCATCTTTTACCAGAACTATGGTTCCAACGGCTAAGTTTTCTTGATTGGTTTTCCACTTGTATCTTTGTTGTAATTGATGTAAGTAATCTTTAGTCCAGCTATTCCAGAAATCTTTTTTCATTTTCTGAATGTGTTTCCACTTGTTCAAGAGATCGGTATTAGTGTCTGATAGCGGATCTGGTATTCCTACTGCCTCTCGTCCAATCAGAAAATGACTAGGTGTTAGCACGATATTGTCGTTTATATCTTCGCTTTGCGCGCACAGAGGTCTAGAATTTAGGCACGCTTCAATTTGATGCAAAAATGTGTTTAGTTCTTCGTAGGTAAACGTCTGCTCTCCAATAACTCTGCGCATATGGTGTTTCATTGATTTTACTCCTGCTTCCCAGATCCCACCAAAATGGGGAGATGATGGAGGAATAAAATGCCACTGTGTTCCAATGTTTGACATAGTACTTTGAAATTCACTAGACTGAGTTATTTCCAACATTTCTTTGTATAGATAATTTGCCGTCCCTACGAAGTTGGTTCCATTGTCACTGTACATATGTGACACTGGGCCTCTTCGTGCACTAAATCTTCGTAGTGCAGCAATGAATGTTTCTGTGGACAGATCACCTGCTAACTCTAGGTGTACCGCTTTTGTAGCTAAACAGACAAATACCGCAATATAACCCTTATAGGATTTGTGTCCTCTTCCTTTCGTTGCTCGAACTGATATTGGACCCGCATAATCTACGCCTGTGTGACTAAACGGATATGATTGAGTTACCCTGGCTTTAGGTAAATCGCCCATTTTTTGTGACATTGTTAATGAGTTGTATCTAATACATTTCACGCATTTTCTTATACAACTTTTCACGATACGTTTTCCTCCTATTATCCAGTACTTTTGTCGCATGAACGCCAAGGTCAAATTATTACCTCCGTGGAGTGTACTTAAATGAGCGTCATGGATCATGATTAACGTTATGTGATGGTCCTGCGGTAATAAAATTGGGTGTTTTTGATCATACGGCATACTCGAATTCTCGAGTCTACCTCCTACTCGCAGTAATCCATCATAATCAATAAATGGATCTAAACAGGATAACTTGCTCCCTTTTTTCAATGATAATCCACTCTTAATAATTTGGTATTCCTCTTGAAATACGACTTGTTGAACTAACAGAATCACTTTCTTACTTGTGCTGTTAATTTCCGTACAACATAAGGGTCCTGTATTACTTGATTTATTTATGAATCTGTAGCAATACGATAGCACTCGACTCATTCGTTTATAACTCTAAAAACTTTGCCATATTTCGTCCTGTGATTGTGGCTTATTACCTATGTGATAGCAATAAAAATAGCATAAAATATTTCGTCACATATTTCTGGTATAGTTTTTGTTTGAGGAACATAGTTACTTTTTAACCATTCCGGGCCATCCCACCAAAGTTGTAAGTTTTGTAGTTTTTTAGGCGCGATTCCTCTTGTGATTATGTCCGCTGGATTTTGCGACGTGTTCACATAATTCCATTTCGCTTGTGGTAGTATTTTACTTATTTCTGACACTCTATTCGCTACGAACGTTTTCCATCTATCTGCTTCACCCTTAATCCAACCGAGTGTAATCATTGAGTCTGTCCAACAATAAATATTTTCGACTTGAATTTCCATTCCTTCTATTACTTTTGACATCAATTGTGTTAATAATAATGCTGCACATAATTCCAGTTTTGGTAACGTGGTTTTGTGTTTCTTCGGTGCTACCTTAGATTTAGCTTGTAATAGTGTCACGTCGTATGTGTCATTATTCTTTTGAATCCGACTATATACTACTGCTCCATACGCTTTTTCTGACGCATCACTAAATCCGTGTAACTCAATTCTCACCTTAGGCAACCAATTACACCATCTTGGAATAAAGATGTTTTCGATCGATTTTAATTCACTCTGTAGCTCAATCCATCGTAATCGGACACAATCATTTACAGGTTGATCCCATTCGGTACCATTCATCCACAGTTCTTGGATTAATAATTTCATATTTATGATTATCGGAGCCAACCAACCCAAAGGATCGAAAATTTTAGCTATTTCTGATAGAATAAACCGTTTAATCGGTTCTACTTTATTGTTGACCGTAATCTCAAAGCAAAACCCGTCTTTTTGTGGTGACCATAATACTCCCAATGATTTCCTAGTTTCATCCAATGGTATTCTCATCAGATGGTTGTCTTTGTTTTCATTAGGTATATTTTCTAGTAATTCGATGTTATTAGCTGACCATTTTCTCAGATTAAAGCCTCAATTTTTCAACATGCGAATTAATTCCTGTTGTAGCTTTTTTGCTGACTCAACACTGGATTCCCCAGATAAAATATCATCTACATAAAAGTCTTTTAAGGATCTTTGACTAGCCAGTGGACAATTTGCTTTCTCATCCTTAGCCAGTTGTTGTGGTGTTTTGATCGCTAAATACGGTGCTGACGTAGTTCCATATGTTACAGTGGTTAACTCATATTCGTCTATAGTATGTTTTGGAGATTTTCTCCACAATATTCGTTGGTATGGTAAATCACAATTGTTTATTTTTACGAAACGGTACATTTTCTCAATATCCGCCATAAATACAATTCTGTGTTTTCGCCAACGTAGTAATATAGTTGCTAAATCTTGTTGCAGTCTTGGGCCTGTAAGCATATTTTGATTTAGACTTATATTGGGATTGGATTTGCTAGACGCATCGAAGACCACTCTTAACTTGGTAGATAGCGAATCCTCTTTTATTACTGGTTGATGAGGAATATAGTATTTTCCTTGGTAGTAGTTCGTTTTTGTCACTTTCCTCATATGACCCATTTCTAGATATTCATTGAGGAATTCGTGGTATTGTTTTTGTAAATTTACATCTTTCACAAACTTCCGCTCTAATTGTAAAAGCCTTGCAACCGCTTTTTTACGAGAATTCCCATATTCTATGTTGGGATTCTTGAATGGTAATCTGACAGTATACGTTCCATCCGGATTCCTAAAAGTAGTCTTAGTATAACAGTTTTCACAACTTTGGTCTTCCTGGGAAAATTGATAGTTTTCAGAAACTTCTTCTAACTCCCAAAACCTGGTTAGATGTACTTCTGTAGTACGTGTTATCATACTAATCACTTTTATTGTGTTAGCACTGGTTTTTAACCGACTTTAAAAAAAGGAGGAGGTTCTCAATTCGGATGTTTGTATGTTTTTTTTTTTTTTTTTTTTTTTTTTTTATGTTTGTTCGCGCATAACTCCGTTGCTTTCTATAAATATTTTTTCTTTGTTGGAAAGGGTATACTTTCCGAATGGTCCCATAGTCACCAAGTCGGGATCTGATGATGGAATCTTGGCGAAATCGAGGGAACTCTTCAAATTTTATAGGAAAACGTACAGCGATTTTGGTATTTTCAACAACAAGTGAAGCATTTGCGTTCAATAAGAACCATTCTACTATCAGATCTGATGATAAAGCCAAGATGACCTCGTGAATGTAGCGGGAATTCGTTGGATGTGAGATGCGTGGCACTGGATTTCATTTGATGGAAATTATCATGAGGATGATAAAAGGGTGTCAGCAGAAGGCCTACCCATATTATCTAAGATTAAAAATATGTCACTAAAAATAAACAAATAAAAAACTTTTTACAAATAAAAAGTTTTTTATATCACAACAAATCCCGGATAAAATCCACCCAAATTCGGTGTCTTGAGCGATAATTCCGTCTTGGATTTTGTGTAACCCATTAAGTATTAAGTTACTATATTCCTGGGCCCCTAATATCATATCTATGGGCCCTCTTTTATTATACGACTGCTCAAAAAGGAGTGTTATGTTTTCAGGGTTCATGTATGTATGTATGTATGTATGTTTGTGAGTTTCTTTATTCCACCATAACTTCTAAAATGCTTGACCGATTTCAATGTTTGTGGTATCATTAGAAGCTTTGAGTTATCCCGAGTGACATAGGCTATGTGAACATTAAAAAATGGTCAAGTGTGAGTAAAAATCGCCTGCAAAGGGTTCCGAATTTTTTTTTTGTTGTGTCATGTTTTTGTGTTGTTCACTAAAAGGTATTAAATAAAAAAAATATAATAAAAAAATTAAAACACACGCCTGCCATGTCAAAAAAAATTAAAAACAAGTCAAATATTTGCAGTCGGGGTCGGTTACTTGGAACAATTCATTACAGGTCCCCCGACTGCAAATATTTGACTTGTTTTTAATTTTTTTTGACATGGCAGGCGTGTTTTTTAATTTTTTTAATTATATTTTTTTAGTATGTAGGAACGGCAATAAGTTTGTTTTGTAAAACCTCTGCCTGTAGTTCTGGTACATTTTTTATTGGTAATGATCCAGTTAATTTTGGTAATATTATAAGAGTAACTGGTAACTTATATTCGCTTGGAAATCTTGGTTGCAATATCAGATCAATTGCATAGCTCGACTTTTTAGGCCGTTCGTCTGCAATTCCTATTATTTCCGCTTGTATTCTGCTACGTGGGTATGCCAATAGCTGCGCTACCTCTTCCGTGCAAAATGATGCTTGTGATCCTTGATCGCACAAAACCCTTAAAATATGCGGTGTTCCATCTACTGAGTACGCCTTGATCAGGGCTGTCGCAAGTAACGTGTTTTTTTGAGTATCGGTTCGATTTGTAGTAGAAATGTTGGACATGGTCTTTGTTATTGATTTACTAGACGATGATGTTGATAGATTGGTATTTTTCAGGCCTTTCTCTTGCAATATATTTTGCTTGTCATAGTGTAAATAAGAATGATGTCCTCCTTTCCCACAATAGCCACATTTTTTCGTACTATGACACTTTATTGTATTTTCGTGCGTCAAACAATTCTTACATAATCGGTTTTCCTTGACTGACTTATTACGATCTTGTACTGACAGC
Organism: Autographa pulchrina; assembly: GCA_905475315.1. Classification (NCBI taxonomy): domain Eukaryota; kingdom Metazoa; phylum Arthropoda; class Insecta; order Lepidoptera; family Noctuidae; genus Autographa; species Autographa pulchrina. Next base: position 9,237,250 of record FR997761.1, on the reverse strand, counting down.
GCTTTAAAACTTGTACATTGATATATGCTGTGCTCGCTATTTTTGCAAAACCAACACAAGTGACTGTCCACCTGTTTGTTTGTAAACAATGATGATTCATGTCGTGGTTTATTACTACATATTTCTTCTTTGAACATTGTACTAGTTTCTAGGCACTTAAATCGTTTTTCTAGGAAACTCATTTGGCTTGTAAACTGTTGCAGTTTGTTGGGTTCTTCAAGTTGATGTTCGTACTTTTCATCAGTTTCCGAGTCCCATATTCTACTGAGCAACCTTGATAATATAGGATCCCAAGTAGAAATGTCAATATTTTGACTTTTTAGTGCCTCGAGGTTTTCATTAATTGTGTCGTGTAGGTTTCTCAAGTTTGAAGCTATACCTCTTTTTACTCTCGGTATATTTAAAATATTGTCAATGTGTTTAGTAACAATCATCCTTTCATTTTTGTAACGCTTTGTCAGCAAGTTCCACGCCGTTGAGTAATTGACATGCAAACAGACAATTAATTAGCTTCGCGGCGTCGCCTCGAATTGTTTTTAAATATTTGGTTTTAAATATTGCATTTTCTCTGTGTCGCTCAGCGATTTGTCCTCATGAAATATTTTGACAAATAAATCATAAAAGGAATTCCATGACTCATAACTGCCCGTGAATGTTGGAATGGTTATTTTTGGTAATTTTACTGTCGATTTTTGATTATCGTTCGATGGTTTTCTACTTATTTTTGCTGACAATTGCTCTATAACATTTTCAAAATCCGTCTGTGTTTTCTCAAACATATTTTCCCGGAAATAGCTATGATCTAATGTGCTATCTTCCATCAATATAAGTAAATGTGTTTCTTCAATATCTTGCCATTGTTTTTGCAACATCGATAACACAGTTTCTAGGTACCACATTGATTTATTTTCTGTAATTGATTGATTTGCTGACTGCAGTTTTTTATGCATTTGATTTATGCGAAATAGTTGGATGAATATTTTAGACGAACTAGTAACTTCGACTTCTTGGGTCTCAATATCTTTCGGTTCATATAGTTGATTAACTAGTTGTAATCTTTCTTGACACTTTTGTAGATACTCCATTGCTTGCGAATATAGTTGTTGGATTGAGTCATAATAGTTGGTTGTTATGTATTTGTGACTAGACAACACCTCTTGACTTTCTAGTCTGGAATTGTTTTGGGTTGTTCTAGTAAAAATGTCTGTGAATCGCGCCCTCCGTTCCGTAATGTATTTCTTGGTTTTTCTTGATGGTGCATCTTTCTTGATGTTGGTGAACATTTGTCTGAGTTCATTGTAATCCGCCTCTTGGCTCCTTATCACCTCGTTTATTTCTTGTATTTCCATGTTTCCTAACTGTCCTTACTGCTATTCCTTGCAAGTTTTAAAGATGACACTTACTTGTTATCTTTCTACACGATAATTGCGACTTCTCAAAATACCGGTGAGACCCGCTGGTGGGAGGCCGGTTTCCGATCCGCTATCGTGTGAACAACAATGTAAGTGAGTCAGTTCTTCAATATACAACAATACATGCGTTAGTTGAGTACGCACGTTTGAAGTACGTCAAAGAGTCCGTCAGTCAACACCTACGGGGATAAGAGGGGACCTACCTTTATTTAAAGCTCGAAGGACCAAAATGTACACACATATAGCTGCTAATTACTTATTGAGTTGGTACAACTGCTGCCCCGTATGCGCACAGAGTGACTAGATAGAGGCAATTAAGACCTCAGTTACCTAAGTTCCTAATGCCTACAACCTAGCTCTTACGATTTTACACCTATCTGTATACCTAACTCTAGTTCCCTATCAACCCTAATGTCCTAGCCCTACTATACAAACCATACCAAACGTAAGTTACGTCGGTTTACGTGAGGGAAGTCTGTTACAAGGAGACCTACGGTAACAGACGGAAGTTGGGTAGGAATAGGGGTTTGTGTACGTCGTGCAATGTACACAGGGAATGGTTTTCTCACTGCCGATCCCACAGACTCATAGGATCGATGATGGCTAAAGGTGTCTTGGCCACAGTGAGGGAGGGGAATCAAACACGACTCCAGCTTGATGACTAACTTTATTTACATATTTAACAATATTATATACTAATCTTACTATCTATACACATGCATAGGTGTTTGCATGTGTGTCGTAGTTGTGAAGTGCAGATGAAGCAGCGATCTCAGTAGGTCAGGTCTTAATGCTGACGTTGATCCGAACTTTGTCCAATAGTTGTAAATAGTCAATACAGCGATTACGATAAAATCAGCTGCATCGCTATTTTAGGATTAGGGTTCCTTGGTCCATGGTTCATGTATGAACAGTTCATAAATATTATTTTCCTTATTTTTCTGATAACCACCATCAATTGGCCTATCGCCCATTTCCGGCTTGACGTTGATTTATGGGACACCCTGTATATTCTGCATTCAATCCTTGCTCTGCCAGTGCCTTGCACATCGAGTTGTGCGAAATAGAGTCGAACGCCTTGGAATAATCCCATTCGTCTTGTGACTGAGTACAGTGTGGACGTGTTTTGACTTGCTCATAGTGATAATTTGTGATTGGCTGTGTTGTGCAAAATCCATTTCTCGCTTACTCCTTGGGTGCTTTTATGGACTGGTGCCGCCCCGAGGGCTGTCCTAGAGGGAGACAGGCTGATTTACGCCGCTTTGCTTCGATTTGGTCCCGCCTGGTCTCGAATTCGCTTCGCTGGGATTTGCAGTCGGCCTCCCTACCGCCGCGCCATCGAGGTTAGTCATCACGCGTCGAAACTAGCGAGTGCGCTACGCGCCACACCGCTACGTAGCTACGTCACCACGCACCGCCACGCCGCCGCGCCGCGCCGTCGCCGCAGCGAGTCAAGTGTCAGAGCGCCTACAACTCAAGTAACAGCAATTATTTGCCCAAACTACTGATTGCTTCTACTCATCATAAATATACATAATGGCTAGTTCAAGACGAACGTCACCAAAGCCTAAGCTGCGATCTGAGCAATCAACATCTGAGCCAGAATTAGCTAAACTTTTATCAGTGAACAGTGGGGATAGGGTCACAATTCGTAAACGTAAGCAACCTGAATGCGAACACGCTTCACTTATCGCGGCTGTGCATGCTGACATGAAAAAAACCCTCAGCGAATGGAAGTCTAGCTTGGATGCCAGCCTGTCTACTATCAATGATAATATAAAAACCATTAGGAGTGACCTTGAGACGTTTATGCAGGAGTCAAGAAAGGACATTAACTACCTTCGTTCAGAAACTATTTCAATTAAAAAAAACGTTACAGAATTGTCTGAGGAAGTCACTGAAGTTAAAAATACAGCTTAATTTATCTCGGATAAATATGACGACAACCTTAAACGTTTGATCAGCCTGGAGGAGCGGGTTTTGAATCAGAGTTCATTAAAGGCACTCGAAGGCAGGATAGACAACCTGGACCAACAAGCCCGATAATGTAACTTGGAAATATCAAATGTTCCTGAACGGCGTGACGAGAACTTATTCAGTTTATTGGACGACATCGGAAAGAAAATTGATTATGCTACACCACGAGAGGATATAACTGCCGTGCATCGCGTCCCGCACGCCTTGTCCAACGAAAGGCCAAAAAATATTATTGTCCAGCTTAAAAACCGTTATATAAGAGACAATATACTAAGCGCCTACCGCCTGAAAAAAGGCCTCACCTCTACCGATGTAGGCATCTCTGGGACATCTAGAACCATCTATATTAATGAACACCTGACTCTCCAGAAAAAACAGCTACTACGTGATGCACGTGAACTGGCTAAGAAATATGAGTATAAATTCATCTGGATTAAACACGCCACAATTCTCGTAAAAAGGTCCGAGAACTCCCCTACTATAGCTATAAAAGCTTCAAATGACTTATCGATACCTTAATTGTCAAACCAGCCAACTCCAAATTTCGTCAAATTTTTTTTTTTTGTTTAGTTAGTAAGCAACAAAAATACGGCTTTATTTACAAAAACGATCTGACAGTATAAAAAATAAGAATTTAGGTTAATATCTACCAACGGGATTTTAGATTTCTTTATAAGTAGTCTACAAAAATTATTATAGAGTTTTAAGTGTCTCCTGAAAAATTTGCTCATAAGGAGTTAGCTGGTTTGCCAATTAAGGTATCGTTATGTAAAATTAAGCCACGCAATGATATTTAAGTTAATTTCCGCAATAATATTTCACTTTTAACAGCTACAATGGCTACCAATTCAAACAATTTAAATTTTAGTATATATTACCAAAATAGTCGAGGCATACGTACAAAACTTAATACTTTATACATGAATATATTTTATGTAATTGTTATGATGTTATCATTTTAACCGAAACATGGCTGATTCCCGCTATAAGCAATAATGAATTTATTGACAGTCGTTATGTTGTGTTTCGCTGTGACCGCAACAGAACAGCAACTAGCAAAACTGAGGGTGGTGGGGTATTGATAGCTGTCTTGCGAGAATACAGTCCTGTCTATATACCTCTTCCGTTGCAACTAGCACTAGCCAAACATATTGAACAAGTAGTTGTTGCTATTCCTGTAAATAACAGTAACACATATAGTCTTATAAGTGCGGTGTATGTACCGAACAATACGTCACTTGTCTTGGAGTTTATAACCTACACTTTGAGAGCATGGATACTTTAATCGGCTCAACAAATATTGATAGCCTTCTGCTGTTCGGAGATTATAATATATCGGCGGCTAACTGGATAAAAACCAACCCCCCTCTTGACTATTTAACGTGCATGGGTATATCTGGTGTGTGTAATCGCCTAAGACACTTCCTTACTACACATGATGTCAAACAATATAACCACTTCACGAACTCAAACGGACGCATTCTTGATCTCTGTATCTCTAGTGATAATTGTCTTATTTTAAAACCTAATCAAGACTTGCTACAAGCGGATAACCATCATCCCCCTTTCTATAGTTTACACTCGTTGAATATTAATCTAAATTTTTTGCAATCCCCACGTGCTACTAGGTATAACTTTCGTAAGGCCGATTATAACCTCATCAACAAAGATATGAAAGAAATCGATTGGAACACAGTATTGTATAATCTTTCTGCTGAAGAATGTGTTAATTCTTTCTACAATTACTTATATGGTATTATAAAAAACAGAGTGCCACTCTCTAAACCTAAAAACTCTAACTTTCCAACATGGTTCTCCAAAGGGCTTATACATATATTTAATTACAAGAAGAACGCTTGGTTGAAGTGGAAAAAGTATAAAAACCGCTCCGATTATGAAGTGTTTTCCTTATATAGAGCCCGCTTTCAGAAAGAATGTGCTAAATGCTACCGCATGTATATTGAAAGTGTTGAAGACGGCATTCCTAAAAATGTAAAACATTTCTGGTCGTACATTGCTAATCGGCAGGGCAAGACTGGTGTCCCTTCTCACATGTATTTTAAAAACAAGAAATCGACTGACCCTCTTGAAATATGTAATTTATTTTCATCCTTCTTTCAGTCTGTTTTTGAACCCTCCTGTCTTACTCCTGACTGTATACATTTTAAGCTTCACTTAAACCGCAAGCAATTGAAGATGTTAGATATAACCAAAGGGGCGGGGCCCGATGGAATACCACCTTGCTTTTTAAAATGGACAGCAGATACAATTTGTAAACCGTTGTTCACAATATTTAACAGATGTATCAGCACCGGTCTGTTTCCTTCTGTCTGGAAAGGCGCTAACATAGTGCCTGTCCACAAAGGGGGATCAAAACAAAACGTTGAGAATTATCGGCCAATATCTCTTCTTTGCACGCTTGCAAAACTATTTGAAAGACTTGTCCACCATGAGATATATCCTTTTTTTCATCATATTTTAATCCCAGAACAACATGGCTTTGTAAAACAAAAATCCACTGTGACGAATTTAATGATTTTCATTAATTGTTTGTTTTACAATATGGATAACAGAGCCCAAACCGATACTGTGTACACAGATTTCAAAAAGGCATTCGACAGAGTGGACCACAAAATTTTACTTAAAAAAATTGCATTCAACGGCATCAGAGGCAACTTATTGCGTTGGTTTCAGTCCTATATTAGTAATCGCAATCAAACTGTTGTGAGTAATGGATATCAATCGAACACATTTCTGGCTACATCTGGGGTGCCGCAGGGGTCAATATTGGGTCCCTTATTATTCGTTGTGTATATAAACGACATTAGCAACTGCGTTCATAATAGTAATTTCTTACTCTATGCCGATGACCTAAAAATTTTCAAAAAAATAGTAAGCATCGAAGATTGTTATCTCTTACAAGATGATTTAAATAGACTATCAGACTATTGTGAAATTAACAAACTAAAATTAAGTATCTCCAAATGTAAAATTGTTAACTTTACTAAAAATAAAAATATAATTAACTTTAGTTACTTGCTGTGCAACGAAGTCCTTCTTAGGGAAAACGATATTCGTGATCTTGGTGTACTTTTGGACAGTAAACTTCATTTAAACTTACATGTTGAAAAGATAATTGCTAAAGCTTTCCAAATGTTTAACCTTGTAATAAGATCTGCCACTGATTTTAAACGACCATCGACATATTTGTATCTATTCAACAGTTTGATACGTCCACAAGTGGAATATGCCTGCATGATATGGGACCCGTTTTATGCAAAATATGACCAGGCTATTGAGAGAGTGCAGCGAAAATTTTTGAAAACGATGCATTACAAATGTCGTATTGTCCGTCTTTCTTATACGGATTAATTGCAAAACTTTAACCTGCTGACCCTTAAATCAAGGCGCCTATTACACCAAGCCATGTTTCTGCATGGGCTTATACATAATAATTGCCCTGAGCTTGTTAACAACATATCATATATAGTGCCCAGAACTGTGATTAGACGAGAGGCGCGCGCTTACCCGCTTTTTGCTACAAATGCGGGTGAACGGGCGCCCCTTCAAAGAATAGTAAAAAAATATAACAAACACTTTACTGAAATCAATATATATTTGCCGACACCCTCATTAAATTTAAGAGAAATATTGTTAAAACATTAAAATCCAACTTACTCAGCTAAACTAAGTCTGTGCTAATTGTTACAAATTTGGCTAGAACAAGCCACAGAATGTACTCTAATTTAAGTTGTAACCGGTGGAAACGTAGTGAATTGTACTTTAACCTAGTTATTAAGATGTACTTAGATGTAAGACATATTGTACAATTGTTAGTTTTTCCCAAATAAAATAAAATAAAATAAAAAAATAATCAATAAAGCTGATCTAGAGTGGCTTATCATATTCGTTGTATTTTTCAATAATCATCTTGAGAGTGTGTATATGGTCCACAGTTGATCGATTTTTCATAAACCCCGCTTGCTCTTCCGCTTGATTTTCGTCTATTGTTCTGGTTATCCGGCGTAGTAGAGTTGATGAAAATACTTTATAGAGACATGGCATAAGACTTATGGATCTGTAGTTCGATATTTTTGTTGGGTCTCCTTTTTTGTAGAAAAGGATAATATCTGTACATGTCCATTGACTAGGGAGCTTGTTTTCTATTAAGATTTGATTGAACAGAGCTTGATCAAGTTGTCTTTGCCTGCTTTTATAAGTTGTTGAAGCATTTTAAGACGTAATGAGTAATACCTACAGTCCACTTTGATTTGTATACGTAGTAGTTAGCAGCCGACCCTATTAAATACGATGTGTTAATATTTTTAAGTTAGTTGCCAATAAACACCATCGAAGACAGACGCTTGTTTAACTGTGACACCTATTCGCCAAAGTAAATTGAACCTTAACCCATTCAACATAATGGTCACAATCGCGCCGGATCATTAGTGAAGTGAATACAAAAGAACCACATTCCATCATAGATAAGAAGCCGGCGAGTAGATCCTTAGCGTAAACAAAGTGATTAGTGACTATAACACGTTTATAATATTGAAAATTAACATTGAAATATGTCTAAATCAGCCGAAGAAGTACTGGGTATTTTAGAAGATACGGCAGAGTTACTGAAGAAAACACAAATAAACTTACGAAAATGTCCTAAACAACGTTTAACTAAAGGTTACATTCAAAGTAGAATTCAGTGCATCGAAGACTACTGGAAAACGTTTAACGGTGCGCATCAAGACTTGGCGAGGTTAACACCGAGAGATAAACGTAATTTACTGCCGTATTTCCTTAATGAAGAGTTTTTTATTTACGAGGATCTTTATTTGTGTTTGTTGGGTGAATTACGCGACATGTTAGAAAAGTTAACTAGAACACCGCAATCGATGAACATCGATAACGCGGACGAAGATAACCCACAGACACAAGTTAGATTGCCGCGTATAACAATACCTACGTTTTCTGGAAGTTATGAAGATTGGCCTGCGTTTAAAGATTTATATGTTTCGTTAGTGTGTGTTATCATGCGATAACAAGTCACTAAGCAACGTTCAAAAGTTGCATTATTTAAAAACCAGCATCAGCGGTGAAGCAGCGACCCTACTAAAACATATACAAGTTACTGAAAGCAACTATTTACAAGCATGGGACACATTGAGGAATCGTTACGGCAATAGAAGATTGATAGTTAACTTAATGTTGAAGAGATTATTTTCCCAGAAAAAGGCGAACGCTCAATCGGCCAGTCAATTGAAGTCAATTTTGGATACAACTTCCGAAATCTTAGACAACCTTAAAAACTCGAACGTGAACACCGACTCCTGGGATCCTTTTATCATATTTCTGGTTGTGCAGAAGTTGGACCCGGAGTCCCATAAAGACTGGGAAGAGTACGCCTACAAGGGCAATTTAGAGGAATTACCTACGTGGGATGAGTTGAAGACTTTTCTAGACGGCAAATTTCGTGCACTAGAACTAATTACACCTTCTTTGCCGTCAGCTACGCGGGATAAAACCACGAAAGAACGAAGTACATTCCATGTTTCAACAAATGAAAAAGAAAATACTTGTATAATGTGTAAAGAGAATCATACCCTGTCACACTGCAAGATGTTTGCGAAGATGCAACCTTCAGAACGATTTGATTGCGTAAAGAATAACAAGCTCTGTTTTAACTGCCTGGCATCAGGACATTCAGTCTTCAGATGCCGTGTTCCAATGTCCTGTCGCACGTGTAAACGACGACATCATACTCTCATACATCTATCAAAGAAGACGGATACCTCGGCATCGTTAGAAGCTGTACAACCGTCGCCGACGGTATCAAATCAAGCAGATGTAGAAGAGAAAGTGCAAGTTCATACAATGATTGCGTCGTACCACAATGCCAGAAAAGATATAGGAATGCTAGCAACGGCAACGGTGATAGTAAAGAGTGAACAAGGATACACCATTGCACTCAAGGCACTCATAGATCCAGGATCACAAGCCTGCTTTATAAGCGAAAAGGCGGCACAACAATTAAAACTCAAAAGGCAGGTAGCTAATTGCATAGTAACTGGAATGGAATCCATGAAGGTCGCTGTCAAGCATGAAGTAAACATAGAAGTTTTATCACGATGGGAAACAAATTTCGTTCTACCTATACAAGCCTACGTGATGTCCAAGCACTTGACAGTGCAGTTACCTGAAAATACAAGCAAATGGCCACACTTGGCAGATCTAGACTTGGCAGACCCAAGGTATGGAGTGTCAGGGAGCATTGATCTGCTTCTTGACGTCCAGGTGTATTCGAAAATACTGCAAGAAGGTCTAATCAAAGGTCCACCGGGGTCACCTATAGCTCAAAGAACCAACCTCGGCTGGATCATATTTGGTGAAATAAGCGTAAGAACGAACGCAAAAAAAAAATGTTTAATGGTGATGAATGAACAAGTCGATGTGAAGGAACTATTGAAAAATATGTGGGAGTTAGAAACCGATACAAAGAGGAAATTTACTATAGAAGAAAAATTATGCGAAGAGATTTATGATAAAACACATACAAGAAACAAAGATGGACGATACATAGTAAAACTACCTTTCAAAACCCACAACATAAAATCACCCGACGGACAGACAAGAGAGATAGCATTAAACAGGTTTCTGCAACTGGAGAAAAGACTGAATAAAAATCCTGATCTGAAAGAAGAATACACAAAGGTTATTGAAGAATATACAGGGTGGGGAGGACAATATGATCATAAATTAAACTTCGTATAAGTCATGATATTCCCAACCGTCACACAAAAAATCAAATGAATATATCCAGTAGTTTAGCCACAGGAAATTATTTTTCAGTTTAAGTATTTTCTACATGATGTATTTGTAAACAGCTGAGCGCGCTACAAGTTAACGACACACGTTGCCAGCTCGCTACTTTAAAAACCTATTTTCTCAAAAAAAGAGTCATAAAGCGTGTCGTCACAGCTAAATAATAAAAAATGCATGCGAAAGTTATTACTATCCTGTTACGCACTCATGTCAATCGCAAAATATGTATGTGCGAAAGAGATAGGTAAATTGCTTGTTTCTACTTTGCTTACACTTTGTCGACGTGTCTAGGTTATAGGACTTATAGGTTACGCGGTCAGTGTGTCACCGGACCTCCTTCCTGCTGTGACGTGTTTTGTTTTCCTCTGGAATTTCGGATGCGCCCGCGCCCGTTTGAAGTCGCGGCGCGAGTGTTATCGTATCTTTGTTGTTGTGTTGTGTTGTGCGAAATTTGACGCTTTGTTTTAATGGTGACAGGACACATAAACGTATTATAGGTACTTAGTTAAATAGTGAAGTAAACTTTGCGAAATTAGACGCTTAATACTTGGTGTTTCAAGGTTTTATTATTAAATAATCATGCCTCGTTACAATTATACCGCTTCGGAATACACCGATATGATTTTAATTTATGGGGAGTGTCACGGTAATGCCGCTTTAGCTGTACGGACATACCGTGAGAGGTATGAGAACACGCGTATGTGTCCGACCCACGGGCGTACTATATTACACACAAGTACAAGCTGTCCAGAGGATACGGGAAAATCAATCCTTGATCCCGCACGTAGATGGTGCTCCTCCACGTGCAAATGTGATTTCAGACGAAAGAGTTATTAATTATTATGATCGCAATCCGACGTCCAGTCTGCGTAATGCAGGTCGACATTTTCATGTAAATCACAAAACCATTCAAAAAGTTTTGAAACGTAACAAACGCAGACCTTACAAGTACAAGAAAGTACAAGCATTGTTACCGAGAGATAAACCAATAAGAGAAACTTTCTGTCGCTGGTTGGAAACCAAACATCTCGAGAATACATTTACAAGGAATGGTTTATGGAACCGACAGAACCTTCGGTACTGGAGCCGCGTGAATCCGCATCTAGTTACTAGTAGTAAGCTAGAATAATAATATCTTTTAATAAATTGAAAGAAATGGCTGCTAATGGTGACCTATTATCAAGAGTGAGAAATAACATTATACGTCGGTGTAGTTTATGTATTCAAGAAAATGGCGGACATATTGAAAATAAAAAAAATTAATGACTGGCGACATAATTATGTGATCGAAAAGTGATTATGAATAATAAATTGATTAGTGAATAACTCGCGGGTGAATGATGCCTGACTATTTGGTTAATATTCTGTGATTTGATTTGTGTAATTGAAAAAATAAGAATAATGGCGCCAAACATTACGTCGCTGCGTCGCCGTCGGCCACAGCTATAACATGAATGAAACCAAGCTGCGTTGCCGTTCTTATCGCCGTAAGCGTGCCGTAAGTGTACCAATTTTATACATGATGTTTTATTTTGTTTGCAGTTTTAAGCTATTTAGTTTGTTAGAAAAAAATGTTTTTTTTAATTTCGATGTTCGGATTTATTTGATAGTTGAAAAATGTTTCTATAAACCAGTACTGCCAGTGTTTTCATTTAAAGTCGTATTGTCATCTCCACACTGTATACAGTTAAAACACATAGAAAAGGTACCACAACATGAAATAAATACAAAAGGGTCTGTCTACTTACCCCACCACGCAGTAGTCAGGAACGATAAAGAAAGCACGAAGACTCGGATCGTTTTTGACGCCTCATGCAAGGGTTACAACGGAGTTTCCTTAAACGACGAGTTACTAGTAGGACCTGTTCTACAAGATGATTTGCGAAACCTAATTATAAGATGGCGAACACATGCAGTCTGTTTTGTGTCAGACATACAGAAAATGTACCGAATGATTTTGGTAGCCCAGGAAGACACCGATTACCAAAGAATACTGTGGCGGAGCGATACATCTGAAATCATTGAAGATTTAAGACTCCTGACTGTTACGTTCGGTACAGCGTCAGCGCCGTATTTGGCGATAAAAACACTCATACAACTTGCTGAAGACGAAGGTGCCAAGTATCCTGAAGCAGCTAGAGTGTTACAAGAAGATTTGTATGTCGACGACGTTATGTCAGGATGTGACAATTTGGAGCAAGCTATTAAAATAAGCCAAGACTTGAAGAGTTTATTACAACTAGGAGGCTTTCAGCTAAAAAAGTGGTCATCAAATAGCAAAGATTTTTTAAAATCCATAGATAAAGAGGACAGATCTGTTAATGCAAATTTGGATTTAAATATTGATGGTACCATAAAGGCTCTAGGGGTACAATGGAACTTAGGAAGCGATAAATTTGAATACCAACTGGACCTAGCTCCCCTCACTACGATAGTTTCGAAGCGAAGTATACTGTCAGATGTCCAAAAGCTCTTTGACCCGCTCGGTTGGATAGCACCATGCATCGTACAAGCAAAAATTCTGATTCAGAAACTCTGGCAAACTAAAATCGATTGGGATCAAGAAATAGCTCCAGCTTTACAATATGAGTGGAAAACAATACGCGAGGATATGGCTAACGTTAATGGAATCAAAATAGATCGATGGATGGGCACATACAATTTAAACAAGAACAGCACACAACTGCACGGTTATAGTGATGCATCGATAAGCGCATACGCAGCGGTGGTGTACTGTCGCGTACATCACTCGAATGGTACAGTCAAAACATCATTAATAGCAGCCCGGACGCGTGTTGCCTTTGAAGACCGTGTCGCTGCCGCGACTTGAGTTGTGTGGAGCTGTTTTGCTGTCGAAACTATTGAAACAAATTTCGACAGCCATGAAAGTACCATCAGCTAATGTTTTTGCTTGGACTGATTCCTCGATAGTAATTGCTTGGCTACAAAAAGAGCCTAACAAATGGAAGACTTTCGTTGCCAATCGTATCGTTGAAATAACTAACAATATCTCGAAAGAACAATGGTATCACGTACAATCGCAAGAGAACCCCGCTGATATAGCGTCTAGAGGTGCACTAGTGTCAGAATTGAAGGCATGTGAGTTATGGTGGAAAGGTCCAGAATGGCTTTCAAAGGGAGATATTAATTTTAGAAAACCAGAAATCATACCTACAGAACTAGAAAAGAAGAAAACAATACAAACTTTTACAATAACCAAAACCGAAGAAGAAGAGAGAAGACTGTCAGAACAATTTGAAATGTACGAATCATTGAAGGAATTACTCAGAAGTATTGCATTTTGTAAGAGATTTTTAAAATATCAAAGGTTAAAAGAAGACATAGACAGTTCTTTGAGAACAGAAGAATTAGAAGATGCACTAAACATATGCATAAAAATGGTACAAGGAGAAGAATATGCAGAAGAAATTGAGTCTCTGGAAAGGAAAACAAGTTAAAAGAACTAGCACACTGAAGACTTTAGATCCGTATTTAGACGAGTTACAGATGCTTTGGGTTGGCGGACGCCTAAGATTCGCTAACATAGAGGATCAAAGTAAGCATCCAATCATATTGGGTCATAGAAACAAACTTACTCCTTTGATCATTGCTGATGCACACTCAAGAACACTGCACGGTGGAATCCAACTAACGTTGAGCTATTTGAGATCTAAGTATTGGATAACGCGAGCTAAGTCACAAGTCAAACAACACATACACCGATGCTTAATATGTGCTAAGCAGAATGCGACTGCTAGAACCCAAATTATGGGTGACCTGCCTAAGGTTCGTGTGACACCAGCTCGGCCATTTCTACATTCCGGCGTCGACTTTGCTGGACCCTTACAAGTTCTATGGAGCAAGGGAAGAGGAGTCAAAACCCAGAAGGCATACATCTCAATCTTTGTATGTATGGCTACAAAAGCCATTCACTTGGAATTGGTTGGAGATATGACATCAGAGGCATTCATCGGCGCATATAAAAGATTCTGTGCACGAAGAGGCAAGTGTGCACATTTATGGAGTGACCAAGGGAGGAATTTCATCGGTGCAAATAAAGAATTGGTAGATATGTGGAAGGAAGCAAACTTGGAGTTCTCTGGAGCAATCGCAGACAGGCTTGCATCTGATGGCACACAATGGCATTTTATTCCTGCGTACAGCCCAAACTTCGGTGGCCTCTGGGAGGCAGGAGTAAAATCCACGAAGTTTCACTTGAAACGGATACTAACTAGCACTTTAACCTACGAAGAGATGTCGACAGTGTTGTGTGAGATAGAGGCGTGCTTAAACTCCAGACCCCTTTGCCCACAAGATGATTTAGATAATGAAAACGTTGAGCCATTAACACCTGGGCACTTTTTAATTGGAGAGGCACCCATAGTCATACCTAGTCCAAGTTTTCAAAATTTGAAAGTGCATACTTTATCACGATGGCAATACGTTCAAAAGTTGTTGCATGATTTTTGGTCTAGATGGCAACAAGAATATTTATCTAGATTACAACAACGTCCAAAATGGCTCAAACGAGTAAAGGAGTTTGAAGTCGGAAATATTGTTTTGATCAAGCAGGAAAACACTCCACCAGGCAAGTGGTTGCTAGGACGAGTAGTAGGTAAACATCCAGGACCAGATGGCTACACTAGAGTTTATAGTGTTAAGAGTGGCGGTGATGTAGTCAAGCGAACTGTGTCTAAGCTTTGTCCACTGCCAGTGGATAGTGGCGATGATTAAGTAAACCGAGTGTAGAATATTTGCATGTACAATTCATATAATATTTGATTAATTTGAAAGGACTCATATAGTCCTTTGGTGGGCGGCTTATGTTGAAGCATTTTAAGATGTAATGAGTAATACCTACAGTCCACTTTGATTTGTATACGTAGTAGTTAGCAGCCGACCCTATTAAATACGATGTGTTAATATTTTTAAGTTAGTTGCCAATAAACACCATCGAAGACAGACGCTTGTTTAACTGTGACACCTATTCGCCAAAGTAAATTGAACCTTAACCCATTCAACATAAGTTCATTCGTTATTCCGTCTGAGCCTGGATTTTTTTGTAATTTTAATTTTTCTATTGAAAGCTCTATTTCGTTTTCATTAAAAAATGGAACAGGGTCGTAATTAACTGGCATGTATTATGTGCTATCTTCGAAGTTGTTATTAGAATATAAAGTTTCATAGAATTGAGTAGCTATTTCCAGTAAGTCTTGTCTGTTAGTGACCATCGTTCCAGAAGCATTTTGTAGTTGTGGCATAAGTTGTTTTGATTTATTTAACTTCTTGTAGGCTTTTTTTACTGCTCCAGAGTTTTGTATGTATTTTTCTATCGTAGTGAGTCTATAGGTTTGAATATTCAGAGTTATCTTTTTGTTTATAATTCTATATAATTTGCTTAAATATTGTTTTTCAGATCTTGTTTTGTTTTCCTTCTCTTTAAGGGCATGTCTCTTCTCTATGAGTTCTGCGATCTCTTCAGTGATGATATGTTGTTTTTTTAAGGTTCTTCTTGGCAAAATTGAGTTCTCAGCGCAGTTTTTTATTGAATTCTCCAGAGTATCGTACAGCTCTTAAACAGACATATTAGGGTCTGGTGTTGGTTTATTATTGTGTAGCTGGGATTGGAACTTTTTGTAGTTGTATGTTCTTTTTAAATTGTGTTCGCCTAAGTTTTCCTTTTTCTAGGTTTAAGGTTACTCTCACTAGGCGGTGGTCACTTGGATGTTTAAAGTTACTCAGTACACTGATATTATCTATCGATGAGTTTGAAACGTTTGTAGCAATGTAATCTATTTCGTTTTTAGTTTTGCCATCCGGTGATTTCCACGTCCACCTCAATTTTGAGGATTTTTTAAACATAGTATTTACTATCTTTAGTTTGTACTGAAAACAAAACTCTACAAACATTTCTCCCCTTTTGTTTCTGTTTCCGTAGCCATACTCGCCCATTATAAGCTTTTCGTCTGGCATTGGATTACCAATTTTTGCATTTAAATCACCCATGAATTTTATATTTTTTGTGCTGTTATCCATGGCCTTTTTGAGGTAGTTGTAGAATGTCTGTATATCTCTGTCGTCTGCGCTTTCCGTGGGTGCATAAACTTGAATGATTGTATAAAGTTTGTTTTGTATTTTTACGTGGATAAGGGCAACTCTTTCAGAAAAACCCAAGAAGTTCTCTACCACTACATTATCTTGTTTTTTGATAAAAAATCCAATACCTTTTTCTCCTTTTGTTTCTCCGAAATAATATAGCGTGTAATTTTGTCTGACCTCTATAGTGTATCCCGAGCGTCGTACTTCTGAAATTCCGAGTATATCCCATTTTATATCCGTTAGAGCATTTTCAAGTTCTATAATTCTAGATTCGCTTGCCAATGTTCGTACATTGAAAGTCGCTATGTAGTATTTCTTAAGTTTTGGAGGGTTGCAGTCTTCTACCCCCGCGGTGACCGGCCGTACTGGGGGAGATGTAAGTGGGAGAGGCGTCTTTGGTTGCTATATTTCTTCTGTTTCTACTGTCGCGTTAAGGTTATTTTTGTTTATATAAGACAATAAGGTATTTTGTGAGTGGTACTTGGGTTTGTCATTTTCTTTTCTTGAGTATGGTTTCGTAGTTCTGATTTTTTTAGTCTCTCTGTTTTTGTTTATTGTGTTTTCTTCTGGGTTGATATCTGAAGTCTCAGGAGATTTTGACATATATCTCTTGTTTCCATATTTTCGGTCTTCTGTTTCTTCATTATTAAGAATAATTAAGCGGTCGTATCTGATTATTGCCTTATTTCCTTTCTCCTTTTCTTCTTTTTTTTTTTTTTTTTTTTTTTTTATTATCTTTACTACATTTAGGGGCTTTTGGTCACAATACAACCATGCCAGCCCCATCATAACCTAATACAAGTATTTCCTAATTCAAGACTTTAACACCTTATACACTATTTTATACACTAAGATAGCTGCATTTGAGAGAGGTTCCGATAAAATACTTTGAATAAAGCCAACATCTATCACATTAATTTTGAAAATATTCATCAGCGCCTCTCTAACAGCTCGAGTCCTGACACACTCCACCAGCAAGTGATGGACGTCCTCTATTGTCCCACATTCGGCACAATTGGGGCTATGACTTTTGCCCATTAGATGCCGAAACTTGCCGAGTGGAACGTGTCCTGTCCTAAGTCTATGCGCTACTATTATAAACTTTCGTTTAAGCTTGGTATCGGCAAACCAAGGAATACGAGGAGGCTCACTCTGTATTGTCTTATACCATATTCCCTTTTCTACCGATGTTCTATCAAAATATTCTTTCCAATCCTTACTACATTCACTTTTGTATTTTGGTAGGAGTTCGGAGTAGCTTGGGGTAATATTCAACTCAGTACCATCGGTTATGGATATTTTAGCCAAACGGTCGACCTCCTCGTTCCCCTGTAAGCCCACATGTGCTGGAATCCATTGCAATATCAAATTTACGTTATTAGACGTGAAGTATGATAATTGTCTTAGTATAGCATAAGCTATCGAGACACCTCTGAGGCCAGAGGCGCATCGAGCTATATGCTGCAGAGCGCTTCTGCTGTCTATCAAAATGACTATGCCATCGTTATCGACTTCCTCATTTTGTAAATACGTAAGAGCCTTTGATATTGCAACAAGTTCAGCTGTCATTATACATATATTTCTGTTACAAATTTTAAACATTCCTTTAGTATTATGCCTCGGATCATAAAAGGCAACACCCAAGACACTCCCAATTTTAGATCCATCCGTATATAATTCTAGCCATCCATTATATTTAGAATGAAGTTCTTCCATTATGTTGTTTTTCAATATATTATTATCGTATGATTTTTTACACAATGTCACACAATCTAAATGATCGTAAATGATATCTCCTACATTTATATTTGAAACCCAGGTATCTAAGCTAAACATTTCTAAAGGGTAACTAGCTGATACGACTTCTTCTTTGGTACTGTTATACGCTGTTACTAACAATGGTATTTTCTTATTTCGCCAATAATTTTTAGAAATGTGACTGGTTAAGGTATTAATTAGATCTATCGTTATATTATTATCAAAAGATTGCGATTTTAAACAATATTTAATTGCAAGATATTTTCTTCTTAGCGCCAAATTAGGGATAAGCAGTTCACATTCCATCACGTGAATTGGAGTGGTACGTAAAAAACCGCCAATTATCCTCAGTGCTTGGTTTTGTACCTTGTCTAATTTACTCACATGTGTCTTTGCACTGTTATCAAATAAAAAACTTGCATAATCTACTCTACTTCGAATTAGTGCTATGTACAGCCTACGAAGATGTTTAGGGTGCATTCCCCACTCTGTTCCTGCTAAAACTCTTAATATACACAAAAACCTCTGTGTTTTCACCCATGTTTCGTTTACATGTTTCCCCCAACGTAAACTTCTGTCCAACCATACTCCTAGGTACTTAACATTTTCGGACGGATCAACTAGAGAGCCATTGATGTTTATGTTTATTTGCTGTCTCCTCCGTCCTCTGCTAAAAATGCAGACCTGAGATTTATTTCCTGATAATGCTAGACCTAACTGCTGTAATAGAATAATAATTGCCTGGATCGCACTTTGTATTTCTGAAACACTATCAGCGAGATTTTTACAGCTAGTATAAAGGACGAAGTCATCAGCATATTGTGATATTATAACGTTAGTTATGCTATGACAAATTTTATGCGTAACTATATCCTTTTCTTTTTTCATTTTTAATTTTAAATGTTTTTTTTTCTCTAGCACATCCTTTGGGAAGTCTTCTTGGATATAGTAGGGAGTATTTTCGAGGTGTTTTATGTTTTTTAGCAAATGAATCTTCTTCCCCATTGTTGTTAAAGTTAAAAGGATGGGTCTCGGTTTCGTTGACTTTTTCCCAATCTTCTTACGAACTCTAAATCGTTTGCCTCGAATTTAGATTTTCTAATTCATGATTTCCGTTTCCTTCTACCTCTTCTACTCCAAATATTATTAAATTTTTTGTTCTATTAAATCGGTCTTGGTAGTTCAATTGTTCTTGTTGTTTTTCTAATTTGTATTCCAATTGTTGATGTTTAATTTCTAAGTTATAAAATTTCTCATCTATGTTATCATTGATACTTTTGGTGATGGTTTCTTTGGCGATCTGAAGGTCATTTTTTTGCTCATCCAAACGATCTTGTATGTTTTTAAGGATTTTAGTAAATTCTTCCATTTTCTGATTTGGTGCCCTCTGTCGGCGAGTAGCGTAACTATTACCTAGTGTACTGTTCTTGGTCTGTCCAAACTAGTCAATACTGCTGTTGTAGTAGTACACTTAATGTCCAATGGATGGCGCTGTTATCAAAATTGAACTGGACTATGATTAAGCAGTAAATTACAAGTAAATTTTAGGTTATGTCCACTTGCAACTTTCGCCAATACTGCACCAGTTCCAATCCCACTTGATACACTTTCAGACACTTCCCTTAGTTATGTGAATCGCACAAAATTTCACCAATCTGTTTGTTAATTTCCATGACACAGTAGCAGTTCGTTGGGTCCGTTTAATTTCAAATATCTTCTTATTGCACAGGCTCGGCTTGTAAATAACTCTTGTTGTATTAGTTGATTGCACAATTTATTACTTTTTAACTTCTGCAGCTTTGTTGTTTCGGCTTATATAATTTAAAAACAACAATGTTTACGGAGCCGATGTTTACCTACGCCGGCACAGTAGCGCCAAGAACCACCAAGAACACAAAAAATAAACTAGACTACTAACTAAATACAAATTATTATAATATTTATAGTAATTGCTAGCAGAATTATTAAAAGGTAATTGTTAGATGTAATTTTTATTTGATTTACAATGTTGCATTATTACTAAACATTATTTAACTATCAGAATACCTAAGTCATTATCAGAATTAATATAATATAATAAATGTGTTTTTTTTTTTTTTTCGTTTCAGGCGATTACTTATTAAGAATTCTGGATCAGCGGAGGTGGCATCCAGAAGCATAAAATACGCAAGAAGAGTGTTATCTTACTTGGACATCTAATAGAGACGAAATTATTGTCTTGTGAATATTTGAAGGTTTGTAATTGTTTTATCATATTATCATGATAGTGATCAAATTTTTATCTGATTGAATGGTTTCACAGTTCCTTAAAATTATAACTATTATTTGTAGTTGTAATTTTTTTTTGTCTCATGTTATCTCCTATAACGCAAGTATAAGGCGTTTATTTTAATCATTTTATGTGTATTAATTTTACATTATGTATCTGATTTCAGAGCACGGCGGTTTGCAAGCTGACTAACAATACATTGAAAGCGTGAAGTTTAGAAAACCTACTTGCTGTAATCATACATACTTAAACAGTTGCAAATTTAATGTATATATCAAGAAATAGCAGGTAACTCATTATTTTTTAAGAAAATTTGTTAACTTATTTCTAAATATGCCATTCTGTTCGGTTTGCAACATTGAGGTGGATTTTCGTCGTTGGTGTAACCATCTGCGAACTAATAAGCATAAAAATAATAGTACTATACGTATCAATGATAACGTCGAAATGATACATTCCTGTTTGAAAGGACGTATTACAAGTTATCGGATAACTGCACCTAAAACCGAAATAAATATTTACCCTGAGAGTTTTTTAAAAAGTATTCATGATCAAGTTTAGTCTTTTGCAACAAAAAAAAATATTATTCATTTCAATTACAATTTCAAGTCTATCTATAAAAAAGCCGGATCGATGTTATTAAATAAAAAAATAAAAAACACGCCTGCCATGTCAATTTTTTTTAAAAAACAAGTCAAATATTTGCAGTCGGGGTCGGTTATTTGGAACAATTCATTACAGGTCCGGTCGGTATCGGTCAAGCCTTTTAGAAGTTATGGTGGAATAAAGAAACTCACAAACATACATACATACATACATACATGAACCACTTCAAAAGGTCACTGTACTGTGTTCCGATGGACCCACCTACGCTGTCGCACATTGAAGCCTCTGTCTGTAGGCTAGGCATGACCGGTCATAGACCTTTGTTCTTAGTCTCAGTTTATATCCCTCCGTCACCTCAGGGGGTCGACTTACGACCTGACCTGCAAGCTCTTCTTGCTCTCGGCGACTCCGTCCTTCTGGCGGGAGACCTGAATGCAAAACACGAAGCGTGGAATAGCCACACTCGTAACATCCGCGGTAGACACCTAGACCTTCTTAGCTCCGAGTTAAACTTTGACATCATCGCGCCGATGAATCCTACGCACTTTCCCGCTAACGTAAATCACCGCCCCGACATCTTAGATATAGCTTTGCTTAAAAACGTCAACCTAGCGCTTCGGTCCATTGAAGTTATTCAGGAATTAGATTCTGACCATCGACCAGTGATCATGTCTTTCGGTCCGCGTGTAGGTCCCCCAGACGCTGGTCAGCCCATCCCCACCAAGATAGTTACGAACTGGACGAAGCTTAGGACCCGCCTTAAGTCAGTCCAATCCGCGCATCTCGATTCAATCCCAAACCACGTGGAATCCGCGACAGACGCTATAGGCGCGATCGACTCCCTCACTGAGCACGTGCAGTTCCTGGTGAACGAGTGTTCACGGTCGGTACCGGTGACAGAAGACGCTCGCTGGCTCCTTCCGGACGACGCCCGTGCCCTACTGACGGAGAAGAACGCGGCTATACGCGCCTATGACGCTTATCCCTGCGACTCCAATCCCGTCCGCATGCGCTCTCTACAGCGTGCTTTTAGGAAACGCATAAGGAAATTGCGTGAGGAACGCTGGGATAAGTTTCTCGATCAATTAGAGCCCAATCATCACGCGTTTTGGAATCTCCAACGTAAACTACGTAGTTGCACCGAAGTTACTATGCCCCCGCTGAACCGTCCGAATCAGAGCCCTGCCTTCGAAGACGACGAGAAAGCGGAATGCCTAGCCGACAGCTTAGAGGTCCAGTGTACGCCTAGCGACCTTCCGGTCGATCAAGCTCACCTCGCCAGAGTTGACGCTGAAATCGAACGTAAGGCCTCGCTCCCTCCTTCTGAGGATCCGGAACACCCACTCGCGCCGGTAACAGTAGACGAGGTACGTTCTTTGATCAAGGAACTGCATCCACGTAAAGCCCCAGGTTCAGACGGTCTCACCAATAAGGTGATTAAACTCTTGCCCCCAGCTTTAGTAATTCTCTTAACAGGCATCTTCAATGCAGCATTAGGAAACAATCTCTTCCCACATAAGTGGAAAGAGGCGATAGTCATCGGCATCCACAAACCCGGTAAACCAAAGTCTGAGCCTACTAGTTATCGCCCCATTAGCTTACTCAAGGTTCTTGGGAAGCTATACGAGCGAATTATTTATTCCCGTCTTATGGACTATGCCGAGTCCAGGAGTCTCATACCAGACGAGCAGTTCGGTTTTAGAACCCAACACTCGTGCGTCCAACAAGTCCACCGCATAGTCGAGCATATAAGCGCTGGTTTTCAGCGTGGAAGGCTCACTGGCGTGCTCTTCTTCGATATAGCAAAGGCCTTCGACAAAGTCTGGCACAATGGCTTGATCTTCAAGCTATACCAACTCGAGGTGCCAGATCGTCTCGTGCTTATCATCCGAAACTTTTTGTCGAATCGGTCCTTTCGCTATCGCGTTGAGGGCACACTCTCTTCCCCTCACCCGATCCGCGCCGGAGTCCCTCAAGGCTCCGTACTCTCTCCACTCCTTTTCACGCTATACGCTAGCGACATTCCTCGCGGTGGCAAACCCCAAGTAGCTATGTACGCCGACGATACGGCCATCTATTATTCAGGCACCAGCCCCTTAGCGATAGGTCGAACTCTCCAGACCGCGGTCACGACCCTCGGGAAGTGGTTCACGAAATGGAGAATCGAAGTCAACCCTACCAAGAGCGCAGCCGTGCTCTTTAGCAAGAAACGGCAGCCTCCTGTTCCCCCTCCACCTATAACCCTCTTCGGCAAGCCTATCCCTTGGGAGCAGCAAGCCAAATACCTGGGTGTAATCCTTGATCGGAAACTTACCTTCATAGCTCATATTAAAGCGGCACGCGCGCGAGCCGCCTTCGCTCTCGGCCGACTTCATTGTATGTTGAACAAGCGCAGTAAACTCTCTCTTAATTGTAAGATGAGAATTTACACTGCGTGTGTGAGACCTATCATGACTTACGGCAGCGTCGTATTCTCTCACGTATCCGATTATCGACTCAAACGAATGCAAACTCTGCAAAACCGTTTCATGCGTAGAGCCACAGGCGCTCCAGGTTACGTCCGTAACTTGCAGTTGCACTGTGACTTAAAGCTGCCAACAATCAAGCAGTTCATGAAACGCGCCGCGATCCGATTCTTCGACTCCTCCGAAAGCCACCGTAACCCGCTAATCGTAGCGGCCGCGCGATACGTACCTTCCGTAATATCTAAGATTAAACGCCCCAGACATACTCTCTCCTACCCTGACGATAAAACAACGCTTCTCCAAGGAGCATTCGATTTAGCTAGCAGTAGCATTACACAACACAACCGCCGTATATTAGGTCCTCGCCGGCGAGGCCCGTCGCGTATTATAAATAATAGTAACGTAAATGTTATCCTCCCGTCCCTAGACCAAGCTGGCCCGAGCCGGCCAAACTAGCAATAAAAATATGTCCCTAAATAATAAAAACTTAGATCCAGCCATCCCTTGTTGTTTTCCTTTATTAAGATTGTTAGCAACGCACTAAGTCGAGGTCCGAACCCCGCAGGGGGTGCCCTTAGTGGACGTTGCTGACGTAGTTAGTTTTTCCTATTGCTCTGGCTGGAGGCCTTAAGGCCCTCGCCAAAAGTCCGGTGAAGCAGTCAAAGCCTGCGCTCAGGCTAACTGCAAAGATCTCTTTAAAAAAAAAAAAAACATACATGAACCCTGAAAACATAACACTCCTTTTTGGGCAGTCGTGTAAAAAATTGATGATTTTCAAGAAAGGGATAGCGGATGGTCGTTTTTAAATAATCCACATCTAGAAATTAATATTAATAAATACCAACCTCTTAGTGGATCACAATTTATAGATTTACCGAAATATATTAAAAATAAGAAAGCATGTTTGAATATTCACAATAATGACGAGTGTTGTTTTTTTGTGGTGTGTAGTTGTCGCTTTATATCCAACCAATAAGCATCCTGAGAGAGTAACATCGTATCCTCATTTCCGCGACGTCTTGAACATAAATGATATATCATTTCCAATTACTTTTTCAGATATATATACTTTTGAAAGAAACAATCCTTTTTTTAATTTTTATATTAACGGTTTAAGAGATAGTAAGACTATAACGGGTCCTTTATACAAATCCGATAAAATTAATCATAAATAAATAAATAATAAATAAATGCGGACAACATCACATACATTGCTCTGAACCCAAAGTAAGTAGCTGAAGCACTTGTGTTATGGTATCCAGAAACAACGAAGGTACCACAAACACCCAGACCCGGGACAATGTAGAAAAGTTGGTTTCTACATTGACCCGTCCGGGGATCGAACCCGGGACCTCAGAGCTAGCGACACCTTGAAACCGGTGCGTACGCCACTCGACCACGGAGGTCGTCAAAAAAATCCAAGATAATTCATTTACTGTTTTTGGAAAATTCAAAATCATCATTGTCTTATTAAAGATTTGACACGCCTCGTAAAAATCCAAATAACAAGGCATCATAGTAAGATATATTTTTGCGAAACCTGTTTAGTGTTTTTCCCTAGTGAAGATCGTTTTGAAAAACATTTGTGTGCGGGGGTTGTTACTGTTTTGCCCGATAAAGGAACATTCTTACAATTTAAAAATTATAACAAAAAACTAGACGTTCCATTCATTATCTATGCTGATTTCGAAACATTACGCGAACCGATTTCCGGGCATGAATCGGACACCGTTAATACGTCACGCTTACAACGACACATTCCTTCAGCCTTCGCGTATAATATTGTTTCATCGTGCAATGATAATTTCAATGAATTCAAAACATATCGTGGAATTGATTGTGTATCCAAATTTATAGAGTTACTTACTGAAGACATCAAGAGAATTTATAATATATTAACTCAAAATGTTTCAATTTTATTTTCTGAGAAAGACGCAATGCATTACGAAAAAGCTTGGAAATGTCACATATGCGATAATCTTTTATGGAATAATAAAGTCAGAGATCATTGTCATATTACTGGTCGATATCGTGGTGCAGCTCATCGACATTGTAATTTACAATATAAGATGCCTATGTTTATACCTATATTTTTTCATAATTTGTTAGGATACGACTGTCATCTTTTTTTTATTAAAAAATTAGGTGAAACGCCTGGCAAGTTAAATATCATCCCTAAAACCAAAGAAAAATATATTTCATTTTCCAAATTTATGCATATCAACGAGAATAAATACGTACAAATTAGATTTTTAGATTCATTTAATTTCTTAGGCACTAGTTTAGATAAGCTAACAAAAACTATGCAAATTGACGATTTTATTAGCTTGCGTTTTCATTTCCCTATAAATGATCAGTTTCATTTACTTACCCGAAAAGGCATTTATCCTTACGATTACATGAGCAATTGGAAATGCTATGAAGAAAAAACGTTACCAGCAAAAAAAAATATTTTGCAACTCTTTAAGTAATGAACATATTTCACAGGAGAACTATAACCACGCTAAATCGGTATGGTGCAAAGGAGAAACCCATTTCTGGGCCAAGCCGTTACACGAATGAGATATGTACCAAAAATATCTACTATTTTGCTTAATTAACCCATTTAAATCTTAGTCTCAATTACAATGGCCAAGTGTAGAAAATAATTACATTTCTATTTTTTTGTTTTAAACAACCTTTGTAAACTGTTACAGCACTTATTTCATTATACGTCACTTACTTCGCAAACGCTAGCATTAAACAATAGAGCGTACCCTAAGAATATGATCGATTAAGTGAATATCAATAATTATAAAATTATAATTGAATAATACCCCATTATTTTAGTATAATTGTTTTTTAGATATTTAAATCATTGTAAAATAAAAAAAATCTGGATTCTAATTATTTTTTAACGTAAACACCATTAAAAAATCATTTAAGGAAATAAATAATCGATAAAATCGATTGCACCTCGGATTGCACATGGATTGCACTAGTAAACGGCAAATGTCAATGTCAACATCAGTCTGTCAATTGTCATCGTTATGACGTTATAATTAGTGTCATTCGCTTTTCGTATCTTTGCGCAAGTGAATGTGTTTTTCTGTTTCTCGAGATTTATTACAATATTAAACCTCTGCTCGAATACTGGACTCCGAAATTGATTGCCTTTTGACTGACCCTCGCTTGAATATTGGACGCCGTAGCCTGCCATCCCTGCTGACCTTTGCTGGAAAACCGGATCTGGATATTGCTCTTTTGACGACTGGTTAATACGGTATCATGAGTTTGTGCATTAATTGTGGAATAGCAACGGACCGCTGCAACACAATAGGAAGGCGAAGATTGGAAGATGAAGTGATTTTTTCAATTGTACAGGAATGGGTCGCGCCTCAATCGGTTAGTATGCGATATTTCTATAACCTAACATTTTTGTACGCATGTAATATCACCAATCTGCACTGAACCTGCATAGTTAATTACGGCCTATTCCTTCTCTCAGAGAGGAGTCCTGTGTCCTTATACTCCTTATGTTTACCCAAATGTGCCACTCAGATGCTTATTGCTAAATGCTAGAACTAATAGACAAATGATAAATGTTTGCTTCAGGTAAATGAAAATGACTTTATTTGCCGAGTTTGCTGGAATCATGCCAATGCTGTATCTCTTGTTGGAAATAGACCAGAAGAGAGTCAACAGATGCATAGAGGACACCGGCGAGTATGTATTTACTGTGGACGTTCTCTTCTGAGAAGAAATCGCTGCCATCAACTTAGGACTGGTACAGTTCAAGAACGCAGAATACACGAAGTTATAAGAGAATGGATCCTACCACGCACGGTTAGTATATTAGTCTTTATAACATTTTTTAATTTAGTTTTGATAACAAGGGCATTAAAAATGGTATTTGGGATTCTAAAACATTTAAGTGAATTAGAGGGACAGTGTGATAATGGTCAAGCTTATTTGCATGATTTCTTAAATCAGTCTTTTTCAAAAATCCCACATCTCCGGTGTAAAGGCATCCTTAAATGTAAATAAATTATTTTCAGGTGGGTGCTTCAAGTGTTGTTTGTCACTCTTGTTGGGTGCGAGCAAATAGAGCATCCCGGCATTTCCAATCAGGCCCCTCAACATCTGGTGCAACTTCATCAGCTGTCAATGAGCCAAATAGTCAAGACATTCCTCATTTAGAAGAACCCCCAACAAGGCAAGAAACTTATTCTGCACCAAGGGCAGCTACTGTTGGAACTCTTATTGTTTTACCTGACTATTATAGAGCTGTTGAAACTGAAAGTAGATGTTTTGTGGAAGGATGTCGGAGACATGAAAGAAACCGAATAACAATTACAATGCGAAAACAATTACTTAAAATGTATAACTATTATGTACCTCCAAATAATCGCCTTTGTGATATCCACTTATCATGCACATCATGGGACTTTCTCAATGATATAAGTGATAATATTATTAACACACTAGCTGTGCCCGCAACTTCGTTCGCGTGGATGATGAAACTTTTCAATTAGTTTTTTGTTTTAAGTGCAATGTGTAGTAATGTATTTGTGTAGAACGTTATCTATCGAGCATACCTCTAGGCTAGTCTCATTCGCCTAGCGTATCTCGATGTAGCAGAAAGAGGTGGTCTTTTTCTGGAAGGCATCGTGTTATAATTATATATGTATAATATATATATATATACTACTTCTCAGCCGATTTCGGCTATGGTGACTGCTACCGACTATCACATGCAGAGGAGCCAAGGTGGTCAGCTCTCTTGTTCGCCCTTTGATGGCTGCAGTATCCTATCTTATGAGTAAACGTGCGCGCGCATCGGCTGCACGTTAGGACATCGTCGACATAGTTATAAAACATGGCTGCTGGTGGTCTAGCCTTAAGGGCATCACGCTTCGAATCCAATTCTATGAACCTCAATGAACCGCATTCCTCACCATGCACTTCCATTCAGGGCGGCAAATGGCCTGTTTCTCCCATTTCTGGGGAACAATATTGCACCTTTTCATGTGTCTTTTCTGAACGTCCTTGAAGCGTAAGAACTGGCCGCCTTGTTTCCGCTTGCCGTTCTGGAGTTCAGAAAAGAAGATGCGTTTGGCCAACCTATCATCATCCATTCGTAAAACATGTCCACACCATCGGAGCTGTCGCCGCATCAGGTATGCTTCTGACATAGACATTTGCGCGTCGTAGCACTTCGGTATTTCTAATCCGGTCCGACCATTTGATTTTGAGAATGTCTTTTATGCACCTTAAATGAAACCGGTCCAGCGTCCGTATATGTTTCCGATAGAGGACCCATGACGCAGAGTACAGAAGATTTGGGAGGACTATGGCCATGTAAACGGAGATTTTTGTCGAAAGCTTCAAATCATGTGATTGTAAGACTTTGGCTCGTAATTTACCGAAAGCAGCTGATGCAGCGCCTATGCGATGGTTTATTTCGGCGTCAAGGTCACACTTAGCTGTAATTGTGCTGCACAGGTATATAAACGTATTCACTTGCTTCAGCTCAGTATTGCCAATGGTCACCTTGACAGGTTCTGTAGCTCCATGAGAGTCGATTGCCATCACCTCAGTTTTCTTCACACTGATTTTCAGACCGAAACGGCAGCAGACTTCCTGAAGATTCGTAATCAGGTCCTGGAGTTCTTGTGAAGAGTTGGTAACAAAACACAGATCATCAGCATACATGATCTCCGTTATAAGAGCGTGTGATACTTTTGTGTAAGCTTTTAATCTGGCCAGGTTGAAAAGTCCTGAAACGTATTTTGATTCCAGCAGAAGTTTGTTCGAGTGCTTCACTGACAACGACAGAAAAGTAAAGAGCAAACAGTGTTGGTGCAAGCACACAACCTTGTTTAACCCCACAACTGACAGGGAAGAACTCTGACTGATCACCATTATAGGTAACACAGCAGGTCATTTCGTCGTGAAGAAGGCGAATCATTCTAACAAACTTCTCAGGAGAACCTAATTTTGCCAGTAAAGTCCAGAGGGCTTCCCGCGGCACACAGTCAAAATGCTTTCTCCAAGTCCACGAAGCACATATACAAAGGTTGACTGTGTTCGCGACTTTTTATCTGGAGTTGCCGGATGGAAAAGATGGCCTCGCAGGTGGGACGAAACCCAATAGAGTTTCTGGCAATATGTCTTCGGAGACGGGTAAAAGCCGGTTGAGAAGAACTCTGGCGAATATCTTCCCAGGGACAAAGAGGAGCGATATACCCGGTAGGAGTTGCAGTCAGAACGGTCTCCTTTGTTTTTATACAGGGTCTCTATACGGGATATTTTAAATTCAGGCGGTATTATTTCCTCGAATCAAATCAAATGCGATCAAAAATTTGCCAGATGTAAGTGTGAAGTTGCTCCCCTCCGTATTTAAGCAGTTCTCCGGCGATGTTATCAACGCCAACTGCTTTTTTATTTTCTGCTCTTTTGTGGCTCGAACTACTTCAGCAAAAGTCAAGTGGCTCAGCAAGCGAATCATTCAGCGGCAAAGGACGAATACGCTTTATAATATAAAGCGTATTCGTATGATCAAGATCTGCTAATCGATCTACATTGAGCAGATTGTTAAAGTGCTCTGCCCAACGATCAAGTATATCCTGCTTAGCAGTGAGTTTTTGAGAACCATCTAGGGATCTTAGTGGTGTGGTATTTTTAATGGAAACGCCAATCAACTTATGCATTTCTTCACAAAAAGCGCCTAGTTGGTGTGTGTCTGCGAGCCAATGTATCTGTTTTGCCTTTTCAAGCCACTATCTATCTTTCATGTTCCTTGTTAATCTTCTTAAGGAATCACCACTACTTCGGACTTCTTGAGTGAGATTATGATTACCTTCATTACGCTTTATGAGTATACGATGCTGTTTGAATGCTTCAGTTAGGGCCCTATCATTTTGGTCAAACCAGTCTACGTTGTTACGTTTTTTGCGTCCTATGATTTCTGTAGCCACAGTCAGTACGGAGGATGACAACTGTATCCAGTTTGATATGAGGTCACCTTGCTGGGCATCAAACCCATCTAGCGTGTCTATCAGTCCTTCCTGGTATTTTTCTCGAAGGTCCGCACAATTTAGTCGTTCTAAATTGAGAGATATTGGTTTAGCCCTGCAGGGTCTTCGTGGTTCGCGAAGGCGGAGTCTCAATTTAGTTACCAGAAGCCGGTGGTCTGTCCAGCAATGCGCGCCGCGCATGACGCGGGTGATATGCACCTGGGAGATGTCCCTTCGTCGGGTTATGGCGTAATCGAGGAGGTGCCAGTGTAAAGAACGTGGGTGCATCCAGGTGGTTTTGAATTTGTCACGAAGCCTAAACAGAGTGTTAGTGATGGTAAGGTCGAATTGGGCACAGAGTGTGAGTAGTAATTGTCCGTTACTATTCATATTGCCCACACCATTATTTCCAATCACGCCCAGCCACGACTCAGTATCTCTGCCAACCCTTCACCCAGCAGAAGTATTTGCTTGTTTGAACGTATGTTGCTAAGGCATTGGCAAAGTTCTTCATAAAACTGATCTTTGACACTGTCCTCGTTACGCATTGTTGATGCATATACGCTTATCATATTCAGGTAGTTGTTGATTTGTAGGTGAAGTGTGATAATGCGGTAAGAGATGTATTGCGGATATTCAGACAGTTTTTGCGCGATGGTGGATTTGACGGCAAACCCTACGCCAGCTAACCTTCGTTCCGTTTGGGGTCGTCCTTTTCAGAATAATGTGTACCCACCACCGATTTCCTCGAGTTCGCTTAACGCAGCTACATCTACGTTGTAGCGACCAAGTTCGCGTGCCACGACAGCAGTTTTACGCTCCGGGCAAAATCTTTAAGACTATTTTTAAAGAAGAGCCCTAACACCTAGCGCCTACCTACACTTATATGTATATACCAATAAATAAGCAAAATCGACTATTCCAAGTCGCGGGCACAGCTACAATATTTATTTAGAAACTCTAAATGAAGATAAGATACCCAAAAATCAAGGAAAGAACCGCCTAACCTATACCAAATACTTACTATGTTTATTTACAAAATTTTAAAGAAAATTAAGAAAAGGAACCTAACCTACAAACCCTAAAATATAAATAAATGATATATGCAAACAGTCAGCATTCAAGTGAATCTCAATAATCGAATGCAACTATGCGAGGCGTGTACGTACTCTGATAAAATAGCTCAACAAATGTTCGCCATGATTCTTTAAATTGTCATAACTTTTTTATTTATGCACCGATTGACATGAAATAAACACTAAATGTTAAGTGAAGTTTACTACAATATATTAGTGAAAACCGCATCTAAATCGAATAAGCCGTTTCTGATATTAGCGTGCACAAACACACAGACAAACAGACAAACCGACAAACAGACAAAAAAATTAATAATTACAATTTCGGGTTCGGCATCGATATAATAACAACCCCTGCTACTTTTTTTATATATATTTCCATTGTACAGACACCACTTTTCTACAATTTTATTATATGTATATAGATGTATATAGATTTAGTGCACATCAAATTCAAGACATGTTTTCGTTAAAAGAGTCTGACTGTAATTTTTTGGATTTCGATAATGTTGAGTCTATGGAAGATCATATTTTCTACCACTGGGTTGGTTTTAACAAAGCACAATTCAGACAAATATTGAATGAAGTGCCTCAGTTTCTAAACCTTAAAAAGGGATCTACTGTATTAGCTGCTTATTTAATTAAACTTAGGACTGGGGACTCAGATGATCGATTGTCAACACTTCTGCAAATACCTAAAACTACTTTAGGTACTCTACTGGGTAAAGCTAGAAGTCTCTTGTATGATTACTTTGTGCCCCATCACTTGGGACTTAATCATATAAATAAGCAGCAAATAATTGAAAGGAATCTTCTTATTCCAAATGAATTGTTTGGTAGCCATAATAGTGAAATAAGACCTGTTGTTGTTTTAGATGGTAAATATGTTTATGTGCAGAAAAGCTCAAATTATAAGTACCAAAAAAAGACATACAGTTTGCATAAGTATCAAAATCTTGTTAAACCATTTTTAATTGTTTGCACAGACGGATACATAATTGATGTTTGGGGTCCCTATCCAGCGACAACTTCTGATGCTGAAATAATTAAAAAAGAATTTGGAAACGAATCTATTCTAAGGCAGTACTTTGAATCTGGAGATGCGTTTATATTGGATAGGGGCTTCCGGGATGCCTTGCCCTTACTTAATGAATGTGGCTATAGGAAATATGTAGCATCTTCTTTGCAACAGGGTGAATCTCAACTGTCAACCCTTGAAGCCAATAAATCGAGAACAGTGACGATATGTAGATGGGTTGTAGAAGTAGTCAATGGTAGGTTCAAGCGAGATTTTAAGCTATTTCGCCAAGATTTTTTTAATAGAGCGTCCAAAAATGTTATGGTACACTTTGAAGTGGCTGCCGCTTTAATAAATGCTTTTCACCCTCCTATCGCAAATCGTAGTGATGCGCAGGAAATTCTTCAAAAAATTAATCAATATGAATGTGGAAAATCGATTAAGTAACTATGTGAGTAGGTTAGAATTGGGGGTTCTGTATCACTTGCTCTCGCTTCGCTCGAGCCGTGATACAGAACCCCCAATTCTATTTCGGTCCTACACAATATCTAGCGATTGTATTATAAGAGCGTCTGCATTGGATTGACTCATGCGCTCGCGCGCCGACGACGCGACGAATGTCGACCGCTCAGATTGCATTTATTTCATCGGGTATCGGCGCCTATCTGATTTCGATGGCGCGATGCAGTACCTTGCAAATAGTTATCCCGTCTGTTCATTTAAACCCACAATACAATAAGTGAGTTCTGTGTATGTTATGACACGTTGCCTATCGATGCGGTCGACTGACTGTTGACTGTTTTGAATTGTAATCATAATAACTTATTATATTTACATCGAACCAACTTCGTAAAGAAACTTATATCTTAAATGAATGCGTTTGATATAAGTGGAACTCTGTAATTTTATTGTGTTATAGAACTTTTTTTTAGCATCTTGGACATTTATTTTATTGAATCATTACGTATTCTTAGTACTGAACTTTAATTGTTACCATGAACGTGCTGACTATCCAAGTCCCCAGAACTATCGCTATGTAACAACAAAAGCAGATTATCTATTCTTAATCAGAATCAGAATTGTTTATTTCTTAACGATGTTATTACAGATACAAGATTATTATAGAGTATATACAAAGCTAAGATCAGCGACATTCTATCTTACAGTATGTAAATAATTATATTACTAAATTATAATGTTTATAAATGAATGAAGTTCGATCATGGTCTATAGATTTAGATAATCTCAGAAGTCTTTTATTGAGTAATCACTTAATGTTTCAGTTAATTAGGCAGTGATAGCTTAGTGGTATGACCAGGTACTGCTAATTCTTAGGTTGGTGATGGAACTCAAGGCACTTCCGACTTTTCGAAATCATGTGCACATAAGTAATTTATTCATGATCACTTGCTTAAACGGTGACGGAAAAAACATCGTAAGAAAACCTGCATTCAACGCAGCTAGTGTAGAGTACTAATCTGTGCTGGGTTCGGGTGGTAGACTATGACCTAAGCACTCTCATTGTAAGAGGAATTAATGGAATGATGGTAAATGTTTCATTTTATTATATTTTATAACGATGTAAATTTTGGAATAAGAAATAACTTCGCAATCGGGCAGTATACAGCATTATGATGTAGGCGCAATAACTCATAATATATAATATATAACATTTTAATTTGTATATTTATTTTTTTAATTATTACTGAACAATTATGCGCTGCTTGAGTATTTAACAGACAACGTATGAACACATTATTATTATTAGGGAGAAGGTAAAGTATTCATTAATATTGTCACTAAAATACGAACTTAAAATATATAAGTGCTATAAATCTAAACACAAACAAAATATCTCAATATTAAACTATACAGATAATTTTAATATTATTTATGTAACATTTTCTTTTCACTTTATGTTTTTACGTACTAAATAAAGTATAACAGGCTTTAAAACGATGCAATTCTTAGGAACCACGTTCTGTTTAACAACGTTTTATTTCCATAAAATATATTTTTTACGTTTTATCAATAAAATATTTCGGAGTTCAATTTATAAAAGTCAATTTTAATGTTAATATGAAATAACCATTTGTAGTTGGTCTCTATATTTGTTTATGATAGAGAGATCATTTGTATGCAAGTACATACGATTACCTTATAAAAATTTCGTCTCAGTTTTCATCGACAGCGTGGCGCCATATAATATATCCCCCTAAAATGGCAAGTAAAGGCGAAGTTATAATTGAGTACGAATGATGTTTAAAATAATAAGTGATTATAAATCTTATGTACTACATGCATAAGGATTAAAAGTGTATGACAGCATGTATGACTTATTTTAAATAAACTATAACTTATTATCATTTCTCAAGTGTGTATACCGTTTTACAATTTGGGGGTATAAAATCAGTGTCATTCAGGATCATCTCACAGAACATTTTTAACAGCGCATTCTGCAGTCAGTTCTATATAGATTTACATCGTTTAATCAGTGTGTTTAATAAATAAAAACAGTAAGTATGTACGTGTCATTTAACTCTATCAATTTTGTGATCAGTGTGTACGTACGGTTGTGGTCGCGTCTCATGAGCTCAGAGGTCGCGAGTGTATTTAGTGAGAGTGATTTTATGAGTTCGATTCCCAGGCAGGAAAATAGCTTGTCTGGTCAGAGGAGTTTAATATTATCATGAATGGGTGGCGGGGTGATAACAGTTGTAACCAAATGAATTAATGTAAGTAGACCTGCTTTTCAATGTTTCACAATTTTGTTTTATTTCAGGTTTTCCAATCCATTTGACTCCGACACTGAAGTGATCCCTATATCACAAAAGCGGAAGCCTTCAAATAAGCCTTCAACACCTAAGCCGTCCAAGCCGAAGGCAAAATCTAAAAAACGGGTGCAAGAACAGCTGTTGCCGGCTGCTGCCGGAAGTGAATCTGAATCAGAGGCTGACCTTCCGACTGCGTCTGCCTCTGCGTCTACATCTTATAAAAAGAAAAGAAAACGAGTCATCTTCCCTGATTCCGAGGTAAATTTATTGTTATTTAATAATTAATGTAGAAAAACAGACCAAACTATTTTTACGTGGTGGTGTAAAGCATAGTTACTACTAATAAGTATGAAGTCTGACCAAGTGTAATTGGGTCAAATTTATAGAACAATTTTATAGCAGCTGCATGAAGTTTAACTGTACCGAAAAAAGGGCAATGTTATGAATGTTATCAAAAGTTTCAAAAGTTTGCGTCTACCTAATAACTTATAATTTTCAAAGGAGTTTTTTACGGTTTATACTTTTTAAGATCTACATGATTTAATTTATATGTGCTAATCCGAAATAAATACATTTTAAATGAAGAATGCTTATGTCCTGAGATATTATTATGATGGCTCAAAATAATAATAATCGTCGGTTTGTGTCCCCAATACTCACTCATTGACCATTTAATTTAATAACCCATTAATTGGGCTTGATGATTATCATGAATCATCAGACTTTGATAAAATTAGGTATTTATTTTGAGAAATTGATTTGTTACATTAACTAATGTATATTATTTTGTTTGTTTCCAGGATGAAGAGCAGCGTGAACCAATTCGAGCAGCTAAGCTGAAGAGCTACCTAACTCGGCGAGTGGGTTCTGGTTACACTATGCAAAGTGACCCCACAAGACGAGGAGAATTTTATATTGAGGTCCGCATCTCGAATTGCCAGGAGTTGGAGGCTATTTCAACCAACCGCTGGAAACATTTACTGCTATGTTTCAAAACAGCAGTGAATGACGATAGCCCAACTTGGAAGGCGGTTACTCAGTTGGTTGGAACAGTTAAGGAGGATTACTCCTCCATCCAACCAATTTTGTACCCCCAAAATCCTTTTTAAATATTTTATCATTATAATTTTTAACTATTTTATATTTAGGAATATTATCGATACTGTACAAATTTTGTTGCCATATTATAACCTAACCATGTATTTTTGTATTAATTACTATAAATAAATGCATTGCTCTCTTACATAATCTATTCGTTCGATAAAAACGACCATATAACTATAAACTATAAATAAGTTAAGATTAAATAATAATTTTCATGTATTTTCTTACAGAATCTACTTAGTAGATAAAATAAAATACTAAATTAAAACCTAAAAATAAAAACAATACAATATTTTATACTACAAAAAATCTGATTAAGAAAAAATAGAAATACCTACATAAAGCTTTTCTGAAATTATTCAAAATGTTTTTCTGTCAAGCTTGTAACATTAACGTTCACAATTATTCTTCTCACAAAAAAACCAACATCCATAAATCTAATAACCTCATAAAAACGCAATTTGATAATATTCGTATAATAGCTTGTGCTTTTAAAAACAAAATAGTCAGTTATAAAATAACCCCTCAAAGTTTTACTATTACTCCTGAAAAGTTTTTATCTGAAATTACAGACACATGTTGCTATCTAATCAAAGAGTTATTAAAACAACACGTTTCTTTAAAAGTCAATTTCGAACTTTTTGTTTCGTACAATTTACCTAAAAATAACGAAATAAGTCTTAAATCATTTAACACGAGATATACAATTATACTTCAAAGCACAGATATATTATCCACTTATCAAGCATTTGCGGAAAAAATATTAAATAAATGTTCAGAGTTCGAACTAAGTGAGTCAGGGTGGACGATTGAATCCATAAGTCATTTAGAAATTAATTTTGTTAAATACAGTCCT
Source organism: Autographa pulchrina (assembly GCA_905475315.1). Classification (NCBI taxonomy): domain Eukaryota; kingdom Metazoa; phylum Arthropoda; class Insecta; order Lepidoptera; family Noctuidae; genus Autographa; species Autographa pulchrina. The sequence continues at coordinate 9,200,019 of FR997761.1, read as the reverse complement.
TTGAGAGCCGGTTCTTATTTAAAATTACCTAAGCGAATTCAAAATACAAAATCATGTCTAAACATAGTCAATAAAGACAATTACTGTTTTCTTTGGAGCATTGTAGCTTATTTGTACCCAGCAATGCATAACTCAAATAGAATAACATCATATCCTCACTATTTAAAAGTGTTAAATATAGCAAACATGACATTTCCACCCAGTTTAGACGATATAAAATTATTTGAAGACTTAAATCCAAACGTAAGTGTTAACGTCTATGGTTTGGAACAGAATGACTATGTAACAGGACCATTATATAAAACTTTAAAAAGAAAACTTTTTCATGTTAATTTACTTTATATCAATAATAATGGTAAAAGTCATTTCTGTTTAATTAAACATTTTAGTAAGCTTGTACACAGACAACTTACAAAACATAAATCTAAAATATATTTATGTGATGAATGTTTTATGTATTTTGAAACATCAGAAAAACAATTGAATCATAGCTGTGCAAGAGTGCAGACTATACTTCCCGAAGAAAACTCAAAACTCTGCTTTTCAAATTTTAATAGGACTCAAAGAGTTCCAATTGTTATATATGGCGATTTCGAAAGTCTATTACGGGAATATTCTGATAAAAATAAGTCCCCATGTGTTGAAAATATACAAATCCATGAGGCAAGTTGCTATGGATATTACATTTTTTGTCAGTCTAAACCAGAATTAAATAAGTTTAGATCATATAGGGGGCCAGACTGCTCCAAAAAGTTCATTGAAGCTATAAGTCGGGATGTAATAAGACTTTATAAACTAATGTCAGAGATAAAACCCATGATAATTAACAAAGATCAACAAACTGCTTTAAAAAATGCTAAACAATGTCACATATGTAAGAAATCATTTAATGATACTGACTCAATTGTTGCAGATCATGATCATTTCACAGGAATGTATAGAGGACCAGCACATAATACATGTAATTTAAATGCAAAATCTTGCCCATTTATACCTATCATATTTCATAATCTTTCTGGCTATGACTGTCATTTGTTTATAAAGGAGCTTTCAGCTGTTTGCGGTCGTATAAATCTCATTCCAAAAAACAAAGAAAAATATATTTCATTCACAAAATTTATCCCGATTGATAAAAAAAATGTAGCCCAGTTAAAGTTTATAGATTCTTTTAATTTTTTAAGTTCAAGTCTAGATAATCTAATAAAAACTATGAAAACGAAAGATTTTCAAAATTTACGAGAGTTTTTTAAAGATGATTATTTATTTAAATTAGCATGCAAAAAAGGTGTATACTGTTATGATTACATCAATTCATGGCATCGGTATAAAGAAACTGAATTGCCAGATTCATCAAAATTTTATAATAAACTCACATCCCAATCTATTTCGGATGAAGATTATAATCATGCATTAAAAGTGTGGAATGCATTTAATATTTCTAATTTAGGGGAGTACACAGACTTATATTTGAAATGCGATGTCCTACTATTGTGTGATGTTTTTGAAAAGTTTAGAACGATGAGTTTACAATATTATAACCTTGATCCTTGTTATTATGTATCATCTCCCTCATTGAGCTGGGATGCAATGTTATTATATACTAAAATTAATTTGGACTTAATTTCAGATATTGACATGTATCAAATGCTAGAAAAAGGCATAAGGGGTGGCCTTGCCCAGTGTTCTTTAAGATATGCAAAGGCAAATAATAAATACCTTCCAAATTACAACAATAAGGAACCTGATAGCTATTTAATTTATCTTGATTGCGTAAATTTATATGGTCATGCTATGATGCAACAGCTTCCTACTCGAAACTTTAGGTTTTTAAACGAAGATGAAATTAATAATTTTAAAGTAATGCATATTTTAAATGATAGAAAAACTGGATTTATTTTAGAAGTTGACTTATGGTATCCTTATAAAATTCACGAAGCGCATTCGGATTTACCATTTGCCGCTGAAAAATTTGCTCCCCCAGGTAGTAGAAATGATAAACTAATTGCTAATCTCTATGATAAACATAAATATATCATTCACTATGTTCATTTAAAAGAATGTAAAAAATGGACTTATTTTACTTAAGATATCTATACATATAATAAAATTGTAGAAAAGTGGTGTCTGTACAATGGAAATATATATAAAAAAAGTAGCAGGGGTTGTTATTATATCGCTGCCGAACCTGAAATTGTAATTATTTATTTTTTTGTCTGTTTGTCTGTTTGTCGGTTTGTCTGTTTGTCTGTGTGTTTGTGCACGCTAATATCAGAAACGGCTTATTCGATTTAGATGCGGTTTTCACTAATATATTGTAGTAAGCTTCACTTAACATTTAGTGTTTATTTCATGTCAATCGGTCCATGAATAAAAAAGTTATGTCAATTTAAAGAATCATGGCGAACATTTGTTGAGCTATTTTATCAGAGTACGTACACGCCTCGCATAGTTGCATTCGATTATTGAGATTCACTTGAATACTGACTGTTTGCATATATCATTAATTTATATTTTAGGGTTTGTAGGTTAGGTTCCTTTTCTTAATTTTCTTTAAAATTTTGTAAATAAACATTGTAAGTATTTGGTATAGGTTAGGCGGTTCTTTCCTTGATTTTTGGGTATTTACATATCTTCATTTAGGGTTTGTAAATAAATATTGTAGCTGTGCCCGCGACTTGGAATAGTCGATTTTGCTTATTAATTGGTATATACATATAAGTGTAGGTAGGCGCTAGGTGTTAGGGCTCTTCTATAAAAATAGTCTTAAAGATTTTGCCCGGAGCGTAAAACTGCTGTCGTGGCACGCGAACTTGGTCGCTACAACGTAGATGTAGCTGCGTTAAGCGAAACACGCTTGGCTGACCAAGGCGAACTCGAGGAAATCGGTGGTCGGTAGGTATATATTCTTCTGAAAAGGACGACCCCAAACGGAACGAAGGTTAGCTGGCGTAGGGTTTGCCGTCAAATCCACCATCGCGCAAAAACTGTCTGAATATCCGCAATACATCTCGGACCGCATTATCACACTGCGCCTTCACCTACAAATCAACAACTACCTGAATGTGATAAGCGTATATGATGTGATCAACAATGATTAACGAGGACAGTGTCAAAGATCAGTTTTATGAAGAACTTTGCCAATGCCTTAGCAACATACGTTCAAACGAGCAAATACTTCTGCTGGGTGAAGGGTTGGCAGAGATACTGAGTCGTGGCCGGGCGTGATTGGAAATAATGGTGTGGGCAATATGAATAGTAACGGACAATTACTACTCACACTCTGTGCCCAATTCGACCTCACCATCACTAACACTCTGTTTAGGCTTCGTGACAAATTCAATACCACCTGGATGCACCTACGTTCTTTACACTGGCACCTCCTCGATTACCCGACGAAGGGACATCTCCCAGGTGCATATCACCCGCGTCATGCGCGGCGCGCATTGCTGGACAGACCACCGGCTTCTGGTAACTAAATTGAGACTCCGCCTTCGCGAACCACGAAGTTGCAGGGCTAAACCAATATCTCTCAATTTGGACCGACTAAATTGTGCGGACCTTCGAGAAAAATACCAGGAAGGACTGATAGACACGCTAGATGGGTTTGATGCCCAGCAAGGTAACCTAATATCAAACTGGAAACAGTTGTCATCCTCCGTACTGACTGTGGCTACGGAAATCATAGGACGCAAAAAACGTAACAACGAGGACTGGTTTGACCAGAATGATAGGGCCCTAACTGAAGCATTCAAACAGCATCGTATACTCATAAAGCGTAATGAAGGTAATCATAAACTCACTCAAGAAGTCCGAAGTAGTGGTGATTCCTTAAGAAGATTAACAAGGAACAAGAACGATAGATGGTGGCTTGAAAAGGCGGAACAGATACATTGGCTCGCAGACACACACCAACTAGGCGCTTTTTATGAAGAAATGCATAAGTTGATTGGCTTTTCCATTAAAAATAGCACACCACTAAGATCCCTAGATGGTTCTCAAAAACTCACTGCTAAGCAGAATATACTTGATCGTTTGGCAGAGCACTTTAACAACCTGCTCAATGTAGATCGATTAGCAGATCTTGATCATATAAAGCGTATTCGTCCTTTGCCGTTGAATGATTCGCTTGCTGAACCACTTGACTTTTGCTGAAGTAGTTCCAGCCACAAAAGAGCAGAAAAATAAAAAAACAGTTGGCGTTGATAACATCGCCGGAGAACTGCTTAAATACGGAGGGGAGCAACTTCACACTTACATCTGGCAAATTTTTGATCGCATTTGGAACGAGGAAATAATACCGCCTGAATTTAAAATATCCCGTATACAGACCCTGTATAAAAACAAAGGAGACCGTTCTGACTGCAACTCCTACCGGGGTATATCGCTCCTCTTTGTCCCTGGGAAGATATTCGCCAGAGTTCTTCTCAACCCTTGACCGTGAATGTCCGCATTTATTATTATTATTTATTATTATCAACCAGCTTTTACCCGTCTCCGAAGACATATTGCCAGAAACTCAATTTGGGTTTCGTCCCAATAGGGGCACCTGCGAGGCCATCTTTTCCATCCGGCAACTCCAGATAAAAAGTCGCGAACAAAGTCAACCTTTGTATATGTGCTTCGTGGTCTTGGAGAAAGCATTTTGACTGTGTGCCGCGGGAAGCCCTCTGGACTTTACTGGCAAAATTAGGTTGTCCTGAGAAGTTTGTTAGAATGATTCGCCTTCTTCACGACGAAATGACCTGCTGTGTTACCTATAATGGTGATCAGTCAGAGTTCTTCCCTGTCAGTTGTGGGGTTAAACAAGGTTGTGTGCTTGCACCAACACTGTTTGCTCTTTACTTTTCTGTCGTTGTCAGTGAAGCACTCGAACAAACTTCTGCTGGAATCAAAATACGTTTCAGGACTTTTCAACCTGGCCAGATTAAAAGCTTACACAAAAGTATCACACGCTCTTATAACGGAAATCATGTATGCTGATGATCTGTGTTTTGTTACCAACTCTTCACAAGAACCTGGACCTGATTACGATCCTTCAGGAAGTCTGCTGCCGTTTCGGTCTGAAAATCAGTGTGAAGAAAACTGAGGTGATGGCAATCGACTCTCATGGAGCTACAGAACCTATCAAGGTGACCATTGGCAATACTGAGCTGAAGCAAGTGAATACGTTTAAATACCTGGGCAGCACAATTACAGCTAAGTGTGACCTTGACGCCGAAATAAACCATCAAATAGGCGCTGCATCAGCTGCTTTTGGTAAATTACGAGCCAAAGTCTTACAATCACATAATTTGAAGCTTTCGACAAAAATCTAAGTTTACAAGGCCATAGTCCTCCCAAATCTTCTGTACTCTGCTGAGTCATGGGTCCTCTATCGGAAACATATACAACGCTGGACCGGTTTCATTTAAGGTGCATAAAAGACATTCTCAAAATCAAATGGTCGGACCGTATTAGAAATACCGAAGTGCTATGACGCGCAAATGTCTATGTCAGAAGCATACCTGATGCGGCGACAGCTCCGATGGTGTGGACATGTTTTACGAATGGATGATGATAGGTTGGCCAAACGCATCTTCTTTTCTGAACTCCAGAACGGCAAGCGGAAACAAGGCGGCCAGTTCTTACGCTTCAAGGATGTTCAGAAAAGACACATGAAAAGGTGCAATATTGATCCCCAGAAATGGGAGAAACAGGCCATTTGCCGCCCTGAATGGAGGTGCATGGTGAGGAATGCGGTTCATTGTTTCGAGGAGCAAAGGAGGTCCGAACTGGATTCGAAGCGTGATGCCCTTAAGGCTAGACCACCAGCAGCCATGTTTTATAACCATGTCGACGGTGTCCTAACGTGCAGCCGATGCGCGCGCACGTTTACTCATAAGATAGGACACTGCAGCCATCAAAGGGCGCACAAGAGAGCTGACCACCTTGGCTCCTCTGCAAGTGATAGTCGGTAGCAGTCACCATAGCCGAAATCGGCTGGGAAGTATATATATATATATAATTATAACACGATGCCTTCCAGAAAGAGACCACCTCTTTCTGCTACATCGAGACACGCTAGGCGAATGAGACTAGCCTAGAGGTATGCTCGAGAGATAACGTTCTACACAAATAGCACTTAAAACAAAAAACAAATTGAAAAGTTTCATCATCCACGCGAACGAAGTTGCGGGCACAGCTAGTATAGAATACTATCATTTGAACAAAGTGCATTTTTGGCTCCCTATATCCTATTGAATACTACTCTCAGACAAAAAGCGTCTTCCGATTTCGAAAGAGACTTTTTTAAAAAACAAAACAACTCTATATTTGGAAAAACTATTGAAAACAAAAGAAAACAAGTAGATGTCAAACTAGTAAAAGTATGGAAAGATATTTATAATAAAACTAACAAACTTTGTGGAGCTGAAAAATATGTAAGTGCTCCAAATTTCAAAAACTTATCTATATTTTCTGATTCTTTAGTAGCAATTCAGTTACAACAAACGAAAATCGTGCTTGATAGACCAATTTACATTGGTTTCACAATATTGGAATTGGCCAAGACTCATTTGTATTCGTTTCATTACTCTGTGATGAAACGTCTATATCAAAATCGTATTCAACTATGTTATACTGACACAGACAGCCTTTTGTACTTAATATATACAGAAAATTTTTACGAGGACATGAAAAAAAATATAAAGTACTTTGATACAAGCAACTTTGAAAATGGAAATCAATTTAATATACATAAAGCTAATTCTAAAATACCAGGATTTTTTAAAGATGAAATGGGTGGTGATATTATATCCGAGTTTGTAGGTTTAAGAGCAAAATTATATTGTATAGACTCACTGGCTTCTTCAGTTATCAAAGCAAAAGGGGTAAAAAGGTCGGCCGTGAAAAAACTAGATATTAAAAAATATAAACGAGCTCTACAATACAATGAATGCTTAAGAGATGACATGTGTATTATAAAGTCGAAAAATCATAATATTTTTACTCAAAAAATTAATAAGCTTGTTTTGAGTAGGGATGATGATAAAAGACAAATAATGGAAGATGGTTGCAAAACTTTGCCTTGGGGGCATCATAAAACAGTATTTTAATTAAGTGTCATATATAAGGACGAGTTGCACCATTTAACTATAACGATAACAAAGCCATTAACAGTTGTCAATTCGTCGAATTGTCCAATAGGCGGCCGGTTCACGGCTGGTTATGGTTTAGTTATCGTTAAAGTTAAATGGTGCAACTCACCCTAAGATTGCAATGCATTAATTTAAGGTAAATAAGCATAAATGTATAAGGCTAAATGTATTTTTATATTATATGAAATAGAAGATAAATATGAAATAAATGATTTGTATTAAAAAAAAAAGGTTTTTAAATTGAGTTATTTTATATATTCCTCTGACTGTTAAAACAAGTCAAAAAAAAATGAAACAGTAATAGTTGATAGTCATAACATTTATTATTATATTTTACAGAAATACGTCCCTTTTAATTTTTTTAGATATACCTATATAGATAATATATAATTGGCTTACTTATATAAAATTAAATTAAAAACTATTAAAATAATAATAACAAAATAATAATTCTTGACAGTCTTATTAACTACAGTATAAGTTTAATGATACAGACTATGACTAATTAATAATTACTGCACAAAAATGACTTAAAACTATTCAGGGTCACACAATTTTTTCCCAATTTTTTTAATAAGGGTCTCTGTCGCTTCCATAATATCATCATTAGTTTCACGTACCACATATTGCACATTTACACACGCATTGTCACTATCACTATAATCGATTTCATTCTTAGAGTCTTTTAGTTCATGTACTTCTAATTTAATTAGATAACCTCCATCACCACCTCCCCCCACCACGACGAACAATGTATGATGATGTTGATGATCCCAATGAACATTTTCTCTTTTTTTTTTCTTTTTCAAGATTTGAGCTTGATCAGTTCCAGTGAGCAGCTTTTCATTGTCAACCCTCTCATTCAATTCACCTTCAAAATATTGTTGGTAGTTGTAGCTCTGGGAGTAAAAAAATGGGCTAATTGTAGGATTTTTATCCAGGCCCTCAGAGTTCCACTGCAGAAGAAATAAAAATTAATTACAACAAGAAAAAATATATTCATCTACTCTCATAAAATAAAATAAAACAAAAAGATTACCTCGCGTAATTGGGGTTGCCCAAGTTCGACAGAAATCACATTTTCGTTGTCCAAAATGCTCGGGCTGTAAGATGGTGATCTTGGTGTGAGTGACATAATTCTGAAAAGAAATAACTGTTTATAAATAAACAAAAAATATATTTATTTATTATTTTTGGCTGACTGATTATTATTCCAATACTTACCTTAATACTGCAAGCTATTATTAAAATCGTAAACAACAGCGTATGGTCCTACTTTGACCAGCTACTGCAATGAAGTGAGATGTTTAATTACATACAATACAAATAAGTTCTCATTTCAGTTATTAGTCACAAAAATGTAAGTAAGACGAGACTATCATCTAAAATTACGATGCAGGTTCAAACCCGTTGCTTGACTACAGGGTGTACTCACTGCACGTGTTACATTTAATAAAATATATTCATATATAAAGGATAGTAGGAAATGAAAATAAGTATTAGGCAAGATGAAGTTGGTCAAACAACCCATAACCCTGAACGTGAATAATATCAATTTTAGTAACTCCGCTCGTCAGATAAAACATAGTGCTTTATTGCCTAATACGATTCGCTGCATAATATGCGGACCCTCGAACTGCGGCAAAACAAACGTCATGATCAGTTTATTGCTGCATGAAAATGGTCTTAAATTTAAAAATCTTTATCTTTATTCGAAAACTACTTTCCAGTCAAAATATCGTTTCTTAAGTGAAGTATTAAGAAGAGTGCCTCAGATTAAGTTCTATGAGTTCAATGACGATAAAAATGTCATATCTCCGAGTGAAGCTTTACCAAATTCTATATTTATATTTGATGATGTTGCATGTGAAAATCAAATAAATATCCGTAATTATTTCTCTATGGGTAGACATAAACAAATTGATTGCTTTTACTTATCTCAAACGTACTCAAAAATACCGAAACAGTTGTTACGTGATAACGCCAATTTTCTTATAATATTTAAACAAGATGATGTGAACTTGAAGCACATCTATGAAGAACATGTCAATTCAGATCTATCATGGAATCAGTTCAAAGATATTTGTAAAACAGTTTGGAGTAACCCTTATAATTTCCTTCTTATTAACAAAGATTCACCTTTGAATAATGGAAGGTACAGACAAAACTTTGACACATATTTAAACTTTGAATGAAGATGTACCTACATATAAAATGAGTTCTGCACAAAAACATTTTTAGTGTTATTCTTTTCTTAGTTGAAAACAGTTGTTATTACTTAAGATGGAGAAAAATATTAAAATGGAATTGATAAAGTCTGTTGACTCTATAAAAAATAAAATAAAACAAATGAAAAATCAGGAACATACAATGAACATGTCACTTGATAAAATGCTAAAACCTGTGACAGATCCTCTTAAAACTCTAGTTGATTCAAATGTTGAAAGGAACTTGGAAAAAACAAAAAATATGGAAAATTCAACCTTGACTCATTCCGTAGAAATGGAATCGAATGAAAATAATGCTATTTCATCTACAAAGTTCAATGATTATTACGAACCAAAACTTAATTCTGCGCAGTTGTTGGAACAAAATCCTAAAAGTGATTTGCTGGATAATTTAGACATTTCATTAGAAGGTGATGATATCCACGGTATTTATGATGGTGTTAATATACCATTCGGAATAAGAAGTGAAAACAGAACTTTACTGATGGGTAATTCAGTAGTATCATTTTCTAAAATTGATAGTTTAAATAACGATACTATAATTTTAATTAAAATCGGTGATAAAACTTACAATTTCACGGCTGGCCTGAAAGAACTTTTACTACGAAGAAAACCTGATTTAAAGTTGATATCGAACAAAGATAAACTTGTCTATAAGGATATGTTACATTATACAAATGCACATAAAAGAGATTTTAACCCTAAAGGTCAAATAAGAGGTGATAAAAGTACAAAATATAGGGAGATAATCAGACCATTATTTTCTGAAACATCAAACGATAAAAATGAGCCTAAAGTAGGAGGAAACTTACCAAAGCTAAAAAAATATAAAATTAACACTGATTTAGTATATTGGGATGATCCTAATGAATTGGTTGAGAGATTAAAGTTATTAGTCGCTTCGAGAGATGCTGGCAATACAAATCATGATAATGAAATTTTATCTATAATTGAAGAATTAAAAGAAGCTGACATAATTAAGGAATAAAAAGTGACAGTGACAAGATTTTGATTCAGTATTACCGACTTATTCATCATGAGCATAAGCAAAGTTCATCACTGAATTAGCTTAAAAACATAAAATTTACACTTTTATTTTATGTGTGCGAGTTGAAGAGAGATATTAAGAGTTGCCCACAAAAAAAAAAAAAAACAAACATCAACATGAGCAAAGCAGATGTGGTAAATGAAATTCATAAAAATGCAAGAATAAACTTTCCTCGAAGACGTGTTATTATGAAAGACATAGATGATTTATGGCAAGCAGATTTAATTGATATGCAATGTCATGCCCATGAAAATCAGAATTTTAGGTTTATCCTTGTGGTTATCGATACATTTTCCAAATATGGTTGGACTTTTCCTCTTAAAACCAAATTCAAGGATATCGTCTGTGACACTTTTAAGACGTTGCTGGACAAAGGGCGTGTTCCTAAAAATCTACAAACTGATAATGGAACAGAATTTTATAATAATAAATTTAATAAACTTATGAAATGTTTTCGCATTAACCATTATTCAACCTTCTCAACAAAAAAGCCTCAATAGTTGAACGATTAATTAGAACATTAAAGTCTAACTTGTACAAAGAATTTAGTTTAAAAGGCAACTACAATTGGATAAATGGCGCTCTTGATGATGTTATTTTTAAATACAACCATACTTATCATCGAACAATTGATGAAATTCCTGCAAATGTAGATAATACTAATAAAAAACGAATATTAGAAACATATGTAAAGTCTGAAAAAAAAGTTGGGTCGAAAAGTAAGTTTAAGGTGGGTGATTATGTGCGTATCAGTAAATACAAAGGAACATTTGAAAAAGGGTATACGCCCAACTGGTCGACAGAAATATTTAAAATTCGAAAAATACAGAATACAACTCCTATAACCTACTTGATTGAAGATGCAATCAGATGTCAGCCTATTTTAGGAGCATTTTATGTACAGGAGCTTCAAAAGACAAAACATCCTAATGTATATCTAGTTGAAAAAGTTTTAAGACGTAAAGGAAATAAGGTTTTAGTTAAATGGTTAGGATTGCCTTGTGCTGAAAATAGCTGGATTGATAAGTCGAATATACTATAACAAAGAAAAAAATATAGCATTTCAAAGTCATTGGCGAGAATAATTTTATATTTATTAAGTGTTCAATGTATGATTAATCAGTCTGAGGATGTGTATTGGAGAGAGTAGTCTTCTGAATTGGTTTATAAATCATTTACCATTTGAATTACATTTACCGGGATATAATTATTGTGGGCCTGGAACAAATCTGATTAAAAGACTTACACGTGGAGATAAAGCTGTGAATAAATTAGACGAATATTGTAAAGAACACGATATTGCTTATCACAAGTCATCAAGCTTAAGGGATCGGCATAACGCCGATTTAGTTTTATTAAAAATGGCTAAAAAGCGAACTGTTGCCTCTGATGCAAGTGTAGGGGAAAAATTCGCTGCCCATCTAGTGAGCAAAGCAATGTTGGCTAAATTTAAAACTGGAGCGGGCTTAAAAAATAGCAACTGTTCTAAAAATAGTTCAAAAATAAATAAAAATGGTAATGGATTTAAAAATAAATTGAAAAATGTTATTAGTAAAACGAAAAGACATATACGGAAATTAAAACCAAAAGGCAAGAAAATGGCAATAGAATTAGCTATTGCTGCTGCAAGAGAATTAGTTGATGATTCATCTATAAAACTTCCTCGTATTATTCCTATACCAAAAACCGGTGGAGTATTACCTTTAATTCCTATTTTTGCGGGACTATCAGCTGCGGGAGCCTTAGCAGGAGGTGCTGCTGGAATAGCTAAAACCATAAATGAATTCAAGATGGCAAAAAAGCGTTTTACTGAACTGAAGAGACATAATGAAAAAATGGAGTCTCTTTGCATCGGAAAGGGATTACATCTTAAACCTCATAAAAATGGACTTGGAATTTTTGTATCGAAAGAAAAAAACTAAAATACAGGCTACCCAAACGAGCCTTAACTAACATTGACATTCTGAAGTATGGTAATAAAATTCCCTATTTTCGAGGTGTCTTTATGAGAGACGAACTCCCTAAAAAACCTTTCAAAAAAGAATGCGGAGTTATAAATTTAGACGATTGTAGAAATCCTGGTTCCCATTTGGTAGCCTATGTAAAACACAATGATTATGTAGAATATTTTGACAGTTATGGAAATCTTAAGCCTCCCAAGGAATTTATAAAATACTTAGGTTCTAAAGTTCACTATAATTATGATAATATACAACGCGATCACCCTTACAATTGCGGACATCTTTGTTTAAATTTTTTATATAATTTTTGGTCTAGTTAAGGAATAAAATAAACAGAATCATCCAGAAGTGTTCAGTATGCAAGCATGTCTCTAACGGTAACCATTTCTGGAATTAAATTAGAACTGGTATCATACTTTCAACCGCCTATAAGTTTATCAGGCCAATACGAGTGCGGTTTGTTATATTTTTCAGTATTAAACTTAAAGCCAGGAGACGCGCATGTTGATAACAACATTTTGTCTGTGGTCAGAATCGAATGTGATCTTATTCATGGTTCATATTCTGATGGATTACCAACCCACATTATCCACGAATTTTTAACTTACAATACTGTAGGTCATCAGCACATAGAAAGACCGCAAAACGTTATTTACTTTCCAGTGAACAAAAACATAATTTCATCTATATCTATTAAGATTGTGGATCAATTTGGTCACTCCATTCATTTCGACAAAGCGGATATTCAACTAAGTCTTCATTTAAGAAAAATAACATGATATTGTATTATAAAAATCCTGCGATCAATATAAAGCACCCTATTACTTCTACGACCACGAAAGGGCAAAGACGTAGGAAAAAAGTTAAGAAATTAACGAAAACAAATAAAGATTTCCTTAAAGCCCTAGGTTTTAAAGTATGAGTATACTACAGATTACTGAATCACCATACTTCGATACTTCGATTGAAAGTTATGAAGTCCATTCTTACAATCCCTACAACAACAGCTTCAGAGAAAACGATGAAATCAGAATCCCCATCCACCAGCAAGATGTATACGTGCTACCATCAGCCAGTTCAATTTACATCGAAGGTCAAGCAAAACTCTTCGGTAAAGATGGGAATCCGATTAAGAAAACTATTACGTTTAGTAATAACCCAGTTATGTTCTTGTTTCAAGATATTAGATACGAAGTTAACGGTATCGAAATAGATCGTATTAAAAATTCTGGAATAACATCAACAATAAAGTCATACGTATCAATGAATGAAGGAGAAAATAAAGTTGCTGCCTTGTGGGGTTGGAATATGGATGGAATTAAAAGTGATGGTAGTTTTAGTGCTATTATGCCTCTAAATAAGATTTTAGGGTTTGCAGAGGATTATAATAAAATTGTGATAAATTGTAAACATGAACTTATACTAAATAGAAGTAACTCTAACTTAAACAGTGTCATAATAACTGATGATGTTGTTCATTTTCAAATAGATATACAAAGAATACAATGGCGTGTACCACACATAAAAGTGTCAGATCGCGAACGAATAGCACTATTAAAACATTTAGAAAGAGATAAATCTATTCAGATGGCGTTTAGAAACTGGGATTTATACGAGTATCCATTACTTCCTAAAACTACTAAGCATTCTTGGTCAGTTAAGACGGCATCTCAATTAGAGAAGCCTCGGTATGTAATTTTTTGCTTACAAACTAATAGAAAAAATAATAAAACCAAAGACAGTTCGTTATTCGATCATTGTGGAGTTACAAATATAACACTATTTTTGAATTCACAGTATTATCCGTATGAACCTTTAAGCTTAAAGTTTTCCGAGAATAAATATAATATATTATACGAAATGTACGTGAAATTTCGTCAGTCGTATTATAACTGTCCTGCGGACCCGTTACTTGATATAACCGATTTCAAGGAAAAGGCTCCTCTCTTTATCATAGATTGTTCAAGACAAAACGATAGCTTAAAAACTGGCCCCGTAGATGTACGGTTGGAAATTGAATGTTCTGCCCCGATACCAGATAATACAACTGGATATTGTTTAATAATTAACGATCGGCTTGTGGAATATAAACCTTTGAGTAACATAGTGCGAAAGTTGTCATGACTGTCATTATAGATGTTCAAGGTTTTAAATTGGAAACAAATGAATTCATAGTAAAAGAAATTGCAATATTGTACGAAAATAAAATACAGGTGCTTTTGATTAAACCCCCTTTTCCATATCATGAATTAACAAGACAAGAAAGAAGACAAGTAAATTGGATTCAACGTAATAGGAACATATATTGGAATGAGGGAGTCGTATCCTATTCACATTATCATAAATTAATTACAAATATTGCAAGAGATAAATGTGTTTACACGAAAGGTTTAGAAAAAGTATTGTGGTTACAATATATTTTAGAAAATAATAATATAAATAATTTAGAAGACCAAGGTTGCCCTAGTTTGTTAAGTCTTTTTGACCAATATTTAAATTGTCAAGATTTGTATAGTTGTATCTATCATGAAAAAGTATGTGCTTTAAGAAATGTTTTGTGTTTAAAAAAATGGTGTTTTGAGAATAAATGTTTTACTTAAGAAGAATTTTATCTTTTTTATTTTAATCTATTTTTGTCAAAATACTTTATTATATTTACCTCCCCCCCCCCCCCTCCCCAAACCTCACAGAACATCTAATGAAAGTATATATAAATCGATAGTAACGGAATGTAACTTCATTATATTTTCATTAATATTTGTTCGAAGTACTTATTGCATGATTAAAATGTTAAAAGAAAACTACAATCCTCGATATGACATGTATCATACGCATAAAATGCGTTTACGTTCATTTAATTATTATTGGGCAACAACTGACTCCCAAAAAAGATTGGTGATGGAAATGGCTGACGCAGGATTATTTTATTGTGGTAATGGAATTAAAGATAGAGCTGCTTGTTTCTCTTGTGGAGGTGTTATTGAAGATTGGGAGATTTACGACGATCCTTGGATGCAACATGCTATAAACTTTTCTCATTGTTTTTATTTAAACGCTGTGAAAGGAAGAGATTATATCAATAAGTGTCTGAACCAGCAATCAGAATGTTATAAACTTTAAGTAGAAACAACAGTTATTTGTTCCAATGTTCAGGTTTTTTGCGCATGATGGACCGAAATATTGTTAAAAAATAGAATTTATAATACAATCGCTAGATATTGTGTAGGACCAAAATAGAATTGGGGGTTCTGTATCACGGCTCGAGCGAAGCGAGAGCAAGTGATACAGAACCCCCAATTCTAACCTACTTATGTGATTAACATAAATATAAATCGACGTAGGGCGCAGTTCCAAGTAATAGACGTAGAAAGAGATAATGTTAGCGAGTTTCCCGTATTAACATACAGCGAGCTTATTCTTGTCTCCTTGGGCACTTATCAAATTAAACAGGCCCGTTCTTACTATGGGGAACACGTGAGAGAAAATGGCTCATATGTCATAGAAGTGTGTAGAGAAGTGACCGGCGACCTACAGCAAGAGCTGTCAACATCAGACTCAACCTGGATGTTAAGAGGAAGAATAAAATCCAGGCATATTGGTAATAGGATGTATTTCGTTTATATCTTAGTTGACAGTTCTTTAAGTGGAAGGGATGCTATAATCCAATATTACTGCACCTGTATCGTTGGCAAAAGAACGGTTGGGTGCTGTGCCCACACCATGAGCATAATATGGTATCTTGGTTGGGCACGGCACCAGGGTAGTCAATTACCTCCAGCACAATTCCTAGATAATGTATTATTATATTATGATAATCCTAACGAAGAAGGTGATTAATAAAACCCTATCTCAATAATGCGGTATTTTATTTTAATAAACCTATTTAATTGTTGCAATCTCAGTTTACTGTAATCTGAGATAGCATCAAATCCCCTAGTAGTAAATATAATGTTAAAAAATACAAGCCAGTAGTGATGTAAGTGGGCCTTATCTAACAAACATAGTTTTCAGCTAAGGTTTTCAGTAAGATTAATCTGAATTCACCACTTTTTATGTAAGTACCTAAACCTCATCAAGATAGGGTGCAGGCGCTACAGCTCGGCGCATGTGCGTTCCATATTTACGTAGGAAACAGCCTCAAAAATGATTTTTTTTATTTAAATATCGCAGTGGCTGAGCGATTGACTGCTGTGCAGCATGTAGCGGGTTCGATTCCCGCGCGGAACAAATATTTGTATGAACTAGGTACATGTAGTTGTTCCGGGTTTGCGTATGTGAGTTTAAATGTTTGTAAACACACCCACGACACAGGAGAAATTCCTAGTGTAGGGCAGTTTTAGAAAAAAATATATAACCTAAAATGTACCTAATCAGTCTGATTTTACCAATTTGACCATTGCTGGGAGACGTGAAAATTGGGCTCGCGAAATCTTCCTAAGTGCTCTAATTTATGGCAAAATTCCAGCCCTGTAACGTCAGGCCCAAGTTTCTATGGAGTTTGGGTTTCTCCTTTAACATAAAGACAATGGGTGAATATACTGACTTATATTTAAAGACTGACGTACTATTACTTATGGATATATTTCAAAAGTTTCGAAAAACTTAAATCCCAAATGGAGTTGCTTGCATTGGGTTTTGACAGGCATGAAACTGCTATGCGGCGCAAAGTGCTTCTGATCCACGGCATTGCTGAAGAAAAGGATGAAAAGGTACATGAAATTGCTTTTAAAGTTTTCAACCAACGAATGAAGCTGACCGAGTTGAGCCAGGAGAACTTACATGTTTGTCACCGTCTTGGTTCAGCGAAGCGCAATACCAGGCCTATACTCGTGAGGTTCTTCACTACCGAGCACCGCCATCTTGTTTGGGACAGCAAAAAGTCTCTCAAGGGTACTGGCGTCACCATCTCCGAGTTTTTGACTCAATTACGACACCAGACTTTCATGGCAGCTCGCAAACGGTTTGGTATAACTAACTGTTGGTCAGTAGAGGGCAAGATCGTGGTCATCACTCCAGACAAGTCACGCCATAAAATCGAATCGATGGACGAGTTGCAGAAACTATCTTCTAAATTTTCGGTCAACATCGACGATTGTGTGCAGACGGAAGACTCCGTTTCTTCAAAATCGCCGCCTGCTGACCCCACTACACCCATTAGCAAGGTCCAAAGAAGAACTCGTCGTCGTAATTGAGTAATTATTGTGTTGCTTTATAACTCGTGGGTATGATCTTTTCATTAACTATCTTTTAACCTTTGCACCGCTGCCTTTGAATTACGTTATGTCGGTACTTTACCAACTTTTTCTCGTTTGACCGTCTTGCACGATATCCTTTGTATAATTTTATAGTTTTATGTTTTACTTATTAAAGTAAAACATAAAACTATAAAATTGCTTACGCGCGTAAACAAACACGTTAAGCATTAGCTTAACGTGTTTGTTTACGCCAGTGACAGTGACATTGACAACTGTCAAATGTCAGTTTTGCTGTTAATTGTCATTGGTGTAAGGACACGTTTTATTATCCGACGTTCCATTTCAGGTATGTATGCGATGGTTAAATGGTGTACTGCAGTAAATCATTATTACTTATTTGTCTTTTTTTTTTTTTTTTTTGTGTCTTTTTGAACTAAATGTATATATTCTGTGCTTTGTTGAATTATTTCTTGTGTTACTGTATGTATTTCTTGTGAGTCGGGGAGGTTGTTTTGTATGCAACCCGTAATTTTGGTAAATTATTAATTGATTTATTTTTTCGTTTTTTAAATATTTTATTTATATAGATATATATGGATAACCTAGCTCTTAATGATAGCTTTTTTTTCGTGTTCGTCTACGTCAAGTTTTGTTAGTGCGGACAGTCATGGCTCGTCCGTCCCGCGTTCCCTGCATGAGAACCTTACCGATCTTTTTTCCAATTACCCTAGTAACCTTCATATCGCCCATATCAACGCTCAGAGTGTTCCTGGTCATTATTCAGATCTTCTGGCATCTTTTAGCAGCGTTCATCTTGACATTCTCCTCATCTCAGAATCATTTTTAAAGCCTTCCCTTCCTTCAACTCACTTCGCACTCCCGGGTTTTGTGTTGCTTCGCAACGACAGGACAGGAAAAGGCGGTGGCGGAGTTGCTGTCTACTTACGCGCTGACCTCCCTTATAAGGCTATTTGTTCTTCTCCTTCTCTTTATTCCGAATCGGCTGAATACATCTTTCTGGAAGTTATAGTCAACCGTACTAAGATTTTAGTAGCTGTACTGTACAGCCCAAACCTACACGTTAACTATTTTGATGATCTTGACATGCAGCTGAATGACCTGTGTCCCCAGTACAGTCATATCATCATTATGGGTGACTTTAATACGTGTTTACTAAAGGATGATGCTCGTGCTCGTAGACTGCAGAGTCTCCTATCATCTGTTAATCTACATATTCTTCCCCTTTCTGCAACTCACCACTCACCGAATTGTTCTCCTTCTTTGCTCGACCTTATGATTGTCTTTTCTCCTTCTAATGTTTCTGATCATGGTCAACTTCCTGCAAGTTTCTCCTATCACAATCTTCTCTATCTCTCCTATCGTATCCGTACCCCAAAGAGTAAACCTAAGCTTATACATTTACGCAGCTACAAGGGTATGAATCTGGAGGCATAACAGCGTGATGCGAGTAATATTGACTGGAGCCCTGTGGCAGATACCAGCGATATCGACGAGAAAGTGAACCTTTTTAACAATATCATACTTGAACTCTATGATCGTCATGCCCCAGTGCGACTTGTCAAGGTAAAGCGCGAACCGGCGCCTTGGATCACGTCTGATATTCAGGATGCCATGGCTCGGAAGGACAGAGCGAAGCGGAAATATTAACGCAGACCTACAACTGACAACCTTTCTCACTATAAGATCGCACGCAACCGCTGC
Source organism: Autographa pulchrina (assembly GCA_905475315.1). Taxonomy (NCBI): domain Eukaryota; kingdom Metazoa; phylum Arthropoda; class Insecta; order Lepidoptera; family Noctuidae; genus Autographa; species Autographa pulchrina. The sequence goes on along the minus strand of FR997761.1, from coordinate 9,180,729 downwards.
AATCATCTGTGCCAGACCGCCAGAAGAAAACATTTTCACGACAACCTGGTTGACCGTAGCTCTGGCGATGTCTGGAAATTCCTAAGGTCTGTTGGTGTTGGCAAATCACAGGAGAACGCCTGTAAGGATATTGATCTTACAGCCTTAAATAATCATTTTTCTATGCCTCCTATCACTCTTGATCCTTCTACCAAATCTTCTACTCTACTTGAACTTTCCTGTCTCCCTGCACCTCGCTGTCCCCCTTTCCATTTCTCTTCCGTTGCCTTAGAGGACGTCAAAAAATCAGTATTAGCCATCTCATCCTCTGCGATCGGTAATGACGGCTTGTGCTCTCGTATGATTTTTCCTATTCTTCCACAACTACTTCCCATCCTATCTCATATCTTTGACTTCTCTTTGACTTCCCGTTCCTTTCCCTCAGCCTGGAAACTAGCTCATGTTATTCCTCTTCCAAAAACTTCAAATCCATCCTCATTTGCGCAGTACAGGCCCATTTCCATACTTCCCTTTCTGTCCAAAGTCCTTGAGCACATTGTACACCGTCAAGTATCCGATTTCTTAACGTCTTTTAACCTTATTTCCCCTTTCCAATCTGGTTTCCGCCCTGGCCATAGCACTGTAACTGCTCTCCTTAAAGTTACTGACGATATCCGCTGGGCTATGGAAAACAAATCACTCTCTATCCTCGTCTTACTTGATTTTAGTTCGGCGTTCAATTCTGTGGACTTTGATATCCTCTTAGGCATCCTCCAAACAACCAACTTTTCCTCTTCCTCTCTGGCTTGGTTTGGATCTTACCTCCGGGGCCGCTCTCAGCGCGTCCGCCATGAGGAGTCTTTCTCTGATTGGTGCGATCTAGTTGCGGGCGTGCCTCAGGGTGGCGTCCTTTCACCTCTTCTTTTTTCCATCTTCATCAACTCTGTCTCTACTGTTATATCCTCCAAGTATCACCTTTATGCAGATGATTTACAAATTTATAATCATTTTCGATTGTCTGAAGCGGAATCGGCCATCAATACTATGAACCGCGACTTGGCCAGCATCAGCAGGTGGGCAAGGTCTTATGGCCTGCAGTTAAACCCAGCGAAGACACAAGCCATGATAATTGGCAGCAGGCACTATCGAAACGCACTTGATTTGACCTCTTTGACGCCTCTCCGTCTTGATGGGTCTGTGATTCCCTTTACTGACACTGCAAAAAATCTTGGGGTATTGATTGATTCACATTTGTCATGGCGTGATCAGGTTAATGAGGTAAGTCGTAAGGTTCACTTCTCCTTCCACTCGCTGAAGTGTCTCCAGACCTTCTTACCTTTAAGAACTAAAATTTTACTAGCTCAATCTAAAATTCAGCCGATTATTGACTACGCCGATGCCTGCTACCTTGATGCCACAGAGGAGCTTCTAAATAAACTTGAGAGATTGCAAAATATTTGTATTCGTTTTGTTTACGGACTGAAAAAGTATGATCATGTCTCTCACTTCCGCAATGAACTCAAGTGGCTCCCAATCCGCCTTCGCAGGAACACTCGAATACTATGTCTTTTGTATAATATCCTTCATCACCCCCTCTACCCTTCTTATTTGCGTGAGCGTTTTACCTATGTCCGTCCCCCTGATGTCCTTTGTAGATCCCATCTTAAATCCCACCTCATAATCCAACCCCATACCACTGATTTTTATTCCTTCTCCTTCACTGTTCATGCCGTCAGACTGTGGAATGCGCTGCCGCCTAACATACGGGATTCTCCTTCCATTTCTGTTTTCAAGCGTCGTATAAAAGAGCACGTTCTTTCCTTTCATACTTAATCATTATCCATATATACATAATGTTATATATATATATATCTTAGTAATTTTGTTCTACTGTATTTTATTATTTTTATGTTAATTCTTATATTATTATTTTCTAGCTACACACTGTGTCTATGTCTCTTTTAAATGTTTCCAGTCACAGGTCTGCTGGAAGAAATTTCACATGAAATAAGCAGTACCTTTGTACCTATTTATTCTGTATATGTTAATTATTATTGTATGTCTGTTGTGTGTACAAAAACTTATAAATAAAATAAATAAATAAATAAAGTTGCATTATAAGCTCGACCCTGCGTTTTATATTACTGCTCCTAGTTTATCGTTTGATGCAATGCTTTTAAAGACAGGAGTTAAATTAGAACTCATAACAGACCTATCTATTTTGTGAGAATGATTCAAAGCGGTATTAGGAAAGGTTTATGTATGTGTTCCCATCGCTATGCAAAAGCTAATAATCAATATATGTCATCGTGTGATCCAACGAAACCACGGAGTTTTATAAGTTATATAGACTGTAACAATCTTTACGGCTATAGTATGTGTCAGTATTTACCTCACTCAGGTTTCCGATTTTTAAATCAACATGAAATAGATCAGTTAGACATAGAAAATATTGGAGATAACGCAGAATGGGGTTTTATACTGGAAGTAGATCTCTTGTACCCTGAAACGTTACATATTTTACACAACGACTTACCTTTTTGTGCGGAAAAATGCATACCGCCGGGAGGCAGAACCGAAAAACTTATTTCAAATCTTTACAATAAGTATAACTATGTGATTCATTATGTGCACTTAAAGAAATGTCTTGAACATGGTTTATTATTACGTAAAATACATAGAGTCATTACGTTTAGACAAAGTGCATATTTAAAGGAATATATCGAATTAAATACAAAATTACGACAAAACGCAAAAAGTCTCTTTGAACAGGAATTCTTTAAGTTACTAAACAATAGCGTTTTTGGAAAAACTTTAGAAAATACTGAAAAAAGAGTGACTGTTCATTTAGTGAACTTATGGAATAGTCCGAATAATAAAACCAAAAAATATATCTGTGCTGAAAGACTCATAAGCAATCCGTATTTTCATAGTGCTTCAGTTTTATCGGAAAACTTAGTAGCAATACAAATGAAACCTGATCATTTAATATTAGATAAACCAATATACATAGGCTTTACTGTTTTAGAACTATCTAAATCACACATGTATCATTTTCATTATAATATAGTTAAACCTTTTTACGGCGACAGAGTACAATTATGCTATACAGACACGAATTCTTTTGTATATATTATATACACGGGTGATTTCTATAAAGATATTAAATATAAGTTTTTACAGTACTTTGATACTAGCAACTACAACATTAATAATGAATTTATGATACCGCAAATTAATAAAAAAGTGCCTGGATTGTTTAAAGATGAAATGGATGGCGAACTGATTACTGAATTTGTTGGTTTGAGGTCAAAGTTATATTCAATAAAAACGATGAACAAGGTCATTAAAAAAGCAAAAGGAATTAAGTCTTGTGTGGTACGTGACTTAAATATTGATGATTATCAGCATGTGTTATTTAATAGAGACATAATCCATCAAAAAAATATCTAATTCAAATCAATTAAGTATGAAATATTTACACAAAGTGTGAATAAAATAGCACTATCAAGTAACGATGATAAACGTTTAATATCCAAATGCAATGTTGCAACCCGAGTATGGGGGCATTCTTCTATTTTAAAAGGTAATTTGAGTTGATGTTTGTATCATTGTTTTATTATATAACGTGTATAATGTAATTTGTATTTTTAAGATATTTAAAAACTATAATTTTATGGAAGAAAAAAAAAAACATATATACATATATATATTCCTAATAAAATACTTATGTTTGGTAAATAAGATTAAAGGTATATATAAATTAAAGTAAGTTTAGTTAATAAATGCATATAAATAAAGAATATTTGTTGAGTACCAACTTGTTTTATTGAACTATCTAAGCTAAATATATTATTATAATCTTTTACTTAAAGTGTTTTATTTTCCTTAACAATTGTTTTATAACATTCGTGACTCGGTGTCGCGTTGATGACTGTTACGTGCAGACGTCTTAACAGCGGTTGCGTTTATATTTTATTACTACTACCCACATGTTTGAACATAAAATTGATTACGGATAGGTTCGGTAGATCTACAAGTGTAGAAGATATTGAAGGTGATATGATAATTAAAGAGATGAGTGGAAATACAACAGGTAAACAGTATCTAGAAAAAAACAAGACAAATGAGAATATTTGCACAAATACTGTACAAAAAAGATATGTAGAAAAAGAGTACGAGAAGATATTGAGGAAAGTGAAGAAAATAATGAGGAGTTTATTAGTCAGCAGAAGGAGGAAAGTATTATTACGAAGTTTTTCGCATAATAGTAATGAAGAAAATAATGTGTGTAATATAGAAAATACACAGGAATGTTTCGAGGTAAGTTTAACTTCGAAGACAATGCTTCCAAAAATGATTGGTATGGCAAAACTATTGAAATCACAAAATATAAATAATATTCTTAAAGTTAAATACAAAAGCCCTTGTAAAATTTTTATATCGCTTAAAAATACTGAAGAGACCAATAAATTGCTCAATTGTTAGGAGTTGAAAGTATTAGATATCAGGTGCCAAAGAACAGACCAATTAAGCATAACATATGGAATTTATTTATTTATTTAAACTTCCATGTACAATGATGGTACATAAGGCGGACTTAATGCCGCAAGGCATTATCTACCAGTCAACCTTTGGGTCAAATGGAGAAGCAGCTGGGATAGGTACAACAGTACAATACGAAACAATTAAAAACTACTACATCTAACTATGGCTATTTATAAATAATATACGAATACATATGAAAATATAAACCTATATAAATATACCTATATCCATCCCTCATTTAAGAGCTAGGCCCTTGTCGGTGTAGCAATTTCCATCTTTCTCTGTCCAGAGCCAACTCCTTCAGCTGCCTGTAGGTTTCCACTTCTGCTTTTTCCTTCAATTGGTCTGTGTATTTTCTTCTCGGCCTTCCACGTTTTCTTTTAGCCTCTATTTTCCCTTCTATTATATTGGTAATAAATTTATCGTGCCGTATCAAATGACCAATCATACTTCCCCTTCTTTTCTCTATATGATCTAAAATTTGCCTTTTCTCATTTACCCTCCTTAGTATTTCTACATTTGTGACTTTTTCTGTCCATGACACTTTTTCCATCCGACGCCAACACCACATTTCAAAAGCTTCTAGCCTTTCACGGTCTCTTTTAGTGAGGGTCCAGGTTTCACAAGCGTAAAGGGCTATGCTCCATATAAAGCTTTTTATTAATTGCTTACGTAACTTTTTATTTATTTTGGATGTAAATAGATGTCGTTTTTTGTGAAATGTTTGTTTTGCTATAGCTATTCTTGTCTTTATGTCTGTTTCTGATCTTGCGTCCTCTTTAATTATGCTTCCTAAATATTTAAACTGGTGCATTTGTTCTATAGGTTTGTTATTAATTGTAATGGGATGTTCTATTTTCTTGGGGAATTTCGATGTCACGAGAATTTTAGTTTTATTAATATTTATATTCATTTCAAAACTGGTGAAAATTTACCTATATAGATAAATAATATTTGATAAATAAATTATACAGATGTACTTAGATATAAATAAAATATAAGTTGCTATTAAAGCAACTGCCTCGGCTTTAATGGGAGGTAGTATTGTGTTTATAGATTACAATAGTAAAGATAAATTATTGATTATTTATCATACTTTTTTTCATACAAAACAAAATAACGTATAAATTTGAATTGATGTATTAGTATAAAACCATCCCGTGTCATAAGCTGTTGCCGCTCCGCACCGAATTCAAACATTTCGCAAAACGCCGCCGCGCCGCCGGCGCCGTTCATACACTGTTGCCATTCCTATCAAAGGATGCCGCCGCCGCCGTGCGCGCCGGCGCGGCCGCTCGGTCGTCAAACACAGCCCCGCGCGCCCCCACCCTCACCCGCACTAGCACGTTCGTCGCACGCGCCAAGGCCAACCGACCGCGCGCCCGGTCGCCAGTCGCCCCCCGGCCGCGCGTTCGGTAGTTAGTTCTAGTTAGCGTCAGGAATATCGCGGCGCTTACATTAAAAATGCCTCCCAGACGACAGTATTCCAATCAAGAATATCTTGAAATGGTGTTGTGCTACCTACCGCGAGTGTAACTCAGTGTAACACGGCCGCTTTGACCCGCCTCCGGTTGACGCAGGCAGGCCTTCATACTCGGCCGAACTCGAAGAGGAAGTGCTTCAGTGTAATCCTCTTGCGAGCACCAGGGATGCTGCTCGAGTCTTCGACGTGAGCGACAACTACGTGTGGCGACTTTTAAATCGTGAAGGGCTCCATCCTTACCACTAAACAAGTGCCGTGGCCTCCTCGCTCGCCGGATTTAACCCCTCTAGACTTTTTTTTGTGTGGTCGTGTGAAAGACCTTGGTGTGGTGAAAGAAGTGTGGTAGAACTAAAAAGGCGCATCAAACGCGCATTTAGGCAAGTGAAAAGTGAAACGGACACATTAAATAAAGTGAAGAGACATGTATGCAAGCGTGCCTTCATCTGTGTGCATATGCAGTGTAGATAAGTAGGTACTAGGTAGGGAGTGAGTAAATAACTGTAAATACAATCGTGGAATCGTTGTAAATAAAATGATTAACTTTTAAACACGCCAAGTTACTGTAATTTATTATTTATCGTTATTCGATATTAATCTAAGTACCTACTGTTTGGTTTCTTAGATTTACGCGAATGTTAGACATTGAAATAAAACTACTTTTTTACGGACTTTTAATAAAACCGCGACAACATCCGTAAAAAGTAGTTTTATTTCAATAACTACCTACTGTTTATAAATAATACGAAAAAAGAATGCGATTCTTACACTAACTTGACAGTCACACAAGTTTATCATCTTATTTACCTACGTCAGTTTTTTTTGAAGAATGCTGTAGCTGGTAAGTAATTGCACTTTTAAAACACGTCTTGTATGCCTGCGTATTATTGCGTACCTAGTAGATTATGTAGTGACGAACTAGTCAGCTGATTACAGTTTTCATTCACATAAAAGATGGAAAGAGATAGCAGTTGTTTTCATTGACGAAGCGTCCACATTGCGCGTAATTTGTGAACCACGTTACGCAGAATAGAGTCAATGTTAATTTAACTATTTTATGTTCTCAAATTTGATTAACTGTTCCGGGGTACGAAAGTTCTTCACTATTGTAATCTATAAACACAATACTACCTCCCATTAAAGCCGTGGCAGATATTTTTATAGCACCTATATATAATATATGGATATATGTGTGGTGACGGACCTAAAGAATACAAAGGTCACCACCCCATCTCATCCCGTGGGTATCGTAGAAGGCAACTAAGGGAAAATTGAGCAGAGCCGAAAACCACTGCTTAGAGAAGGAAAACTCGAGACCAAACCCTATGCCAACCCGTCTGGCCAGCGTGGCATTAGTAGGCCAAAACCTCTTTATGAGCCCACACCACACAAAACGGCCCCCAGTTCCCGGTAATCTCGCTATTTCCGGCCAAGGTAGCGGTCGCGGTAACGGCGGGACAGGGGGTGCTAGGAATCTCCGGGCTACGGGAGGCTACCACCACCTCAAAAAACTGACCCTGGCGACGTATAACGGACGAAGTCGGCGACGGCTGGACCAACACCTCACCGAACTCGAGGTAGAATTGGGTCGCATAAACTGGCACATTTTGGGGTTATCTAAAGTCCGAAGACAGGGGGAGGACACGATAACCCTTGAGTCAGGTGACCTATTCTACTACCGAGAAGGTGATAGGCCCTCCCAGGGCGGTGTCGGTTTCTTGGTCAACAAGTGTCTCACAAGCAGCGTTGTGGAAATCAGTAGTGTGTCGACAAGGGTAGCGTACCTCTTATTGAAAATCACCGACAGGAAGTTCCTGAAGGTGGTGCAGGTATATGCGCCGACCTCGACATACTCTGATGAGAAAGCCGAAACCATGTACGAAGACATAGCGAAGGCACTACATGGTACCAGGAAGGCTCACTACAACGTTGTTATGGGAGACTTTAATGCCAAGGTGGGAGTACAAGAACGCGGCGAAACGAAAATCGGACCTAACGGCGTGGGGCGCCGAAATCACAGAGGCCAAATGTTGGTCAACTTTCTAGAGTCCCAGGGGCTCTTCTTAATGAATTCCTTCTTTAAGAAGAAGCCCCACAGAAAGTGGACATGGCGAAGCCCCGATAATGTGACGAGGAACGAGATAGATTTCATCATCACGGACAAGCGGCATATATTTAGAGACGTCTCGGTGATCAATAGGTTTAATACCGGTAGCGATCATAGACTCGTCCGAGGCTCTCTAAATATCAACCTTAAGGCTGAAAGAGTTAGGATGATGAGACCTACTCTCCGACCCACGCTGCCCCAAATAGCCTTAGGTTCCGATAAGTTCCAGTTGGAACTCCAAAATCGTTTCGCACTGCTGGAAACCACGGACAATGTTGACGAAAAAACCGACACAGTGGTCAAAACGCTACAGAATGTGTCTCGAAGGTTGTTCCCCGGAAAACGCGGTAATAGGGAGTCCAAGCTCTCACCCGAGACTCTCGAACTTATGAAGGAAAGACGAGAAACGCCGGACGCCCAGATGTCTTCGTCAGATAGGCGGTCCTTAAACCTGAAAATCAGGAAACTGACGCGACGTGACCTCCGACGCTGCAGCACTCGTAATATCGAGGCTGCGATTGAGCGAAATAGAGGCACCAAAGTCTTCGCTCAGCAATTAGGTAGACCCCATCTGGCGAAACTGAGGACCGGGGATGGCAGGACCGTTACCTCTAAGTTCGAGATTCTCGAGGAAATTGAGAGTTTTTATAGACACCTATACGCATCACGGATGACTCGCACGCACTCTCGCCATTCTGCGGAAACCGCAGAGGGCGATGGCCGTCAGAGTCGTCCGCGGGTACCGCACGATTTCCTACGAGGCGGCTTGTGTCCTGGCCGGATCTCCGCCCTGGGACCTGGAGGCGAAAGTACTCGCGTCATTGTACCGATGGCGCGAGGAAGAGCGGACACGGGGCTCGATGCCGGTGCAGCGGCAGATCGAGCTGCGCCGGGGAGAGCTCCGTCAGGTCTTGGTGGCGGAATGGCGGCAAAGGCTTTTGCGCCCTGCCGCCGGCCTCGCTACCGTCGAGGCGATCCGGCCAGTACTCGACGACTGGCTCGGGAAAGGGCCCTTTCGTTTAGGGTGACGCAGGTGCTGTCGGGGCATGGATGCTTCGGCAAGTACCTGTGTCGCATAGACAGGGAGCCGGACGCTCGGTGCCACCACTGCGTCCAGTGCGGGGAGGACACGGCGCAACACACGCTCGCCGAGTGCGTAGCTTGGGAGGAGCAGCGCCGTGTCCTCGCAAATGAAGTAGGAGGCGATCTGTCGCTGCCAGCCGTAGTGCGGAGTATGGTCGGTAGCGCAGAGTCGTGGGACGCGGTGGTGTCCTTCTGCGAGGACGTGATGTCGCAGAAGGAGACTGCGGAACGGAAGAGGGAGATCTCGACTCCCTTCCCCGGCCGCAGAAGACGCACCGGGCGCAGGGGAAGGGCGGACAACGCCCTCCTCCGCCCCCCATAAATGGGTCCAGGGGCGAGGGACTTGGGGAAGTCCCCGCCTCTCCCCAGGCGGAGGAAGTCCATGAGGATTTCCCCCCGAAAAAAAAAAAAAAAAAAGAAAAAAGCTCTCAGACAACTAAAGAACAACTAGGCGCCGGGTGATGACGGAGTTACAACCGAGCTCCTTAAGGCCGGTGGGACCACAGTCTTGAAAGAGCTAGCGAGTCTCTTTAATTCCGTCATTCACCAAGGCTTAACACCACAACCGTGGAGCGGGAGTGTGGTGGTTCTGTTCTTCAAGAAAGGCGACAAAACCTTGCTGAAGAATTACAGACCTATCTCACTCCTGAGCCACATTTACAAGTTGTTCTCGAGAGTAGTCACTAACCGCCTCGCTCCAAGACTCGACGAGTTCCAGCCACCAGAACAAGCCGGGTTTCGAAAAGGCTTTAGCACCGTGGACCACATCCATACTGTTCGGCAGATTGTGCAGAAAACCGAAGAGTACAATCAGCCGCTGTGTTTGGCCTTTGTGAACTACGAGAAAGCCTTCGACTCCATCGAAACTTGGGCGGTTCTGGATGCTCTTCAACGATGTCGTATTGACTGGCGATACATCGAGGCGCTGAGATGCTTATATGACACCGCCACCATGACTGTCCAGCTCCATGACCATAAGACCAATCCGATCGACCTGCGTCGGGGGGTGAGACAGGAGGATGTTATATCCCAAAGCTGTTCACCAACGCGCTCGAGGATGTCTTCAAGACTCTGGACTGGACTAGACGGGGTATAAATGTGAACGGTGAGCACATCTCGCACCTTCGATTTGCCGATGACATCGTCATAGTGGCAGAGTCGCTGGACCAACTAAGCGAGATGCTGCATCAAGCTTGGTAGAAACAACTTCGAGCGGGAAGTCGATCGGAGAATTCAGTTAGGCTGGGCAGCGTTTAGCAAACTCCGTCGAGTCTTCTCTTCGCCTATACCGCAATGCCTGAAGACGAAAGTTTATAACCAGTGCGTCCTACCTGTTATGACTTACGGTGCCGAAACGTGGACATTAACGGTTGGACTAGTCCACAAATTTAAAGTCGCGCAGCGGGCTATGGAGCGAGCTATGCTCGGAGTCTCTTTGAAGGATAAAATTCGTAATGAGGTCATCCGACAAAGAACCAAGGTAACCGACATAGCTCGTAAAATTAGCTCGCTGAAGTGGCAATGGGATGGCCATGTCTGTCGAAGGATCGATAGCCGTTGGAGCAGACGAGTCCTAGAATGGAGACCGCGACTCGGCAAGCGTAAGGTAGGACGCCCCCCCGCCAGGTGGACTGACGACCTGAAAAAGGTCGCTGGAGGGGACTGGATGCGGAGGGCGGAGGACCGGGTGTTGTGGCGCAAATTGGAAGAGGCCTATGTCCAGCAGTGAACTATGATTGGCTGAATAATTGATTGATATGGATATATAATATGACATGACGACGACCATATTAATAATAGAAAACCTAAGGAACGAGTGTTTTCAAAAAGTATTCCCGAACTTGTCGTTTAAAAGAAAATTTACTCGGAGCTTTATTAATGTCAAGGGGAAGCGCATTCCAGAGTTTAATTGCCGTAACCACGAAGGAATTGGAAATAAAACCGGTACGGTGAGAAGGTATCTGAAGGAGCAAATTTTCTTCTTTCTTCAAGGAGCTACCCAGGATCTGAAAAGAACTTTTTAAATAATTTGGAGCACAAGGATCGTCAATAATAGAGAAAAGCAAGCAGAGTGACCTGAGGGATCTTCTCTGGCGAATAGGCAGCCATTTAAGCTGAGAACGGTAACTGGAAATCCCACCAAAAACATAAATGTAAAAAAGGAAAGCCAAGTTCAATACACAAAAAGAATGGAGATCTAAATGAGTGCCAAGTTCTATGCAAAATCCAAATATGTATTTATAGGAACAAAATAACATTATGAACAAGAGTATTAAACTCTATTTCTTTGCTTTATTGGATACCTATAACAATTGCTGTCATTTAAAAATGTGAGATCCTAAAGTAGGTTAGATTTGACTTGGCCAATTTTCATTACATCAGTCATTTTATAAAGTTATTCATATCATCTCACATATAATATAAATATATATATATATGTATTTTAATTCTGATGTAAACTGGCCAAGTCAAATCTAACCTACTTTAAGATCTTACATTTTTAAATGACAGCAATTGTTATAGGTATACAATAAAGCAAAGAAATAGAGTTTAATACTTGTTCATAATGTTATTTTGTTCCTATAAATACATATTTGGATTTTGCATAGAACTTGGCACTCATTTAGATCTCCATTCTTTTTGTGTATTGAACTTGGCTTTCCTTTTTTACATTTATGTTTTTGGTGGGATATCATTACTTTTTGTAAAGAAAACTAGGTAGGTATTGAGATTTAATGTTATTTCTTGCGTTTCCGCTGCATGGTGCCGCGCGCCGCCGAAAACACACCGTTGGCCGGTTGTTTAACGCGTATTACAAGTTTTTTGTATAGTGATATCACTTATTTTTTGACTTAAATTTATTTTTATATTTCTGTTATATAGAAGATATATTAATACATATATTGGGATAGTTTCAAATAGCAGCTTGTAACGGTTCCAAGGCTACAATTAAAAAAAAAACAAAATTTTGTATGGGGACCCCCCCTAATTTTTAACTTTTTTTTATTTTTAGACTTTTTCCTTCGCTTACACACAATTACCGAGCTGGATTCCAAATTTCATCTTTCTAGGTCATCTGGAAGTAGGTTAGGTTTAGGTACTATATGTCAGTCAGTCAATATTAAAATTTACGACTTTTTGACCTTCATATCTTTATAACCGTTTGAGCTAGCTTCATGAAATTTGGGCTTCTAGATGTCCTTATGGATATAATAAAACACACGTAGTTTTATGTGTTTACGTTAAAGAGCTTTTGAGTTATGGAAGGGTCAAAAGTGGCACCAAGTGGTTCGTGTAATGATACACTTTGCGCTGTCTAGCCAGTTTGCTTGAACTTGGCTTGACACGCGGCCGCGTGTCTAGATGTGATCAAATTTTCGAAGTCCAAATACAAAGCGAATACAGTTATTCAAAAGTTGATCCAATTTGTTCAGAAGATTTTGGGATACATCAGAGTAACAAACATCCGCATAATCAATAATAGGGAGCACAAGAGCCTGGACAAGCAGTAGTTTAGTGCTAGATGGAAGAAAGTGCTTAAATCTATAGAGAGATCGCAGTGTGGCGGTAACGTTCCTACTTACCAAATTGATTTGCTTTTCCCAGCTAAGTCGGTCGTCGATATGTAAACCCAAATCCTTAACGTGAGGAGACAAAGGAATAATTGTGTTATTAAATGTAATAGGTATTAGACCATGAACATTAAGGCTACGCATATGGTAGATGCTACCTATTACCATGGCTTGACATTTGCTCACGTTAACTGATACCCCGAACTGCCTGGACCAGTCACTAATACTACGCAGGTCATCGTTTATGGTGGAAATGCAGTCATCCAAACAGTTGACATCGGCTTGAGCGTAAAGTTGCAAGTCATCCGCATATAGATGGTAAGAGCATTTGAGGACGTCAGTAATGGAATTAATAAAAAGCGAGAATAGTAAAGGAGAGAGTATACCGCCTTGTGGAACACCAGTAAGCAGATCATGCCAGTCAGAACATGCCTGCTTAACACGAACCGCCTGCTGGCGACCACGAAGATAAGATGAGAACCAATCCCGTGATGAATCCGAAATCCCAATCTGTGACAAAATAGCAAGCAGAATGTCATGGTCAACGGTGTTAAATGCGTTGCAAAAGTCAATTAAAAATAAAACCGTCAACTTGGAACTCTCCATGCCGGACCTGACATCATCAGTGACTTTGAGTAGAGCAGTAGATGTATTATGTCCTGGACGAAAACCTGATTGAAATTGGGAAAGACAGTTATTTTTTAAGATGAATGAAGAGATTTGTTTGTGAGCAACAGCTTCTAGAATTTTAGAAAGGAAAGGGAGAATGGAGATCGGCCTAAAATGACTTGTTAAACTGGGATTTGGAATTTTTGGAAGAGGAATTATAAAAGCTTTACGCCAGATTAGAGGAAAAACGCCTGAATACAAAGAAAAGTTAACAATATGTGTGAGAACGGGAATAAAACTATCAAGGATTAAAGTCAGCATCTTTCTGCTCACTCCATCACATCCGACAGCATTTGTCTTAATGGTCTTAAAGATATTGAGAACTTCGAGTTCAGTCACGGGGGAAAACGAGAAAGTGTTTGGAGAAAGTGATGGCTTGGAAGATATTTTAAGAATAGTGTCTCTTCTTACATCATCAGCCAGACTGGCAGTTGCCGAAAAATGCAAGTTAAGGCTATTCAGAGACACATTCGAAGGTAAAACATTGGATGGTGACTTAGATATGCCAAGTGATTTGAGAAACTTCCAAATATTAGCCGGTGAAGAGTTAAGAACATTCTCACAAATGTATCGGCGTTTAGCTACTCTCACCATCTGATTACACCGATTTCTAGCTAACTTGTACAGACCCCAGTTTTCCTCACTGCGATCCCCTCTATGCAAAGTGGTGATGACAATACGACAATAAATGAAAACACGGACAGTACTAGTTCATAAGAATAATCCTAAACGGTAAAAAAACCGTAGCATCAAAAATAAAAAAATAAAAATTTCAAACTAAATCGCATAAAATTGGAAACGCAGGAGAACACCATTTAATTTTGTAAAATATCGTGTCACTGACCTGCGATAAGAGCGGCAACAGCTGAGCAGCGGCGCGGTTGCTACAGGACCGTTCTCCTGCATTTCCAATTTTATGCGATTTAGTTTGAAATTTTTATTTTTTTATTTTTGATGCTACGGTTTTTTTACCGTTTAGGATTATTCTTATGAACTAGTACTGTCCGTGTTTTCATTTATTGTCGTATTGTCATCACCACTTTGTATTTTCGTAAAGCCCTATCGCGCCGCTTCATTGCCATCCGAACCCCCAAAGTTACCCAGGGTGCAGGGGGACGCTTAACTCTCACAGCTTTCAAAGGTGCATGTGAATCAAAAAGCTTTAATAAAGAATTATTGAACAGAGCAACCTTATCATCTACTATCGGCGCCTCAAGAACGTTAGTCCAATCTATTGATTGTGCATCCCTGTTGAGTTGTTTTCTATCCAACCTCGCAAAATTCTGGAGGAAAATAATAGCCGGCCGCTGCTTCGGGGGTTTAATTTTGTAAGAAAGAAAAATTAAATCATGTCGAGAAAGCCCCGGAGCTGCAACCTGACCGTGATTGGCAACTAAATCCACGGAGGAGGTGAGCATAAGGTCAAGCCATGAGTCGTCAGTATGATCATTCTGATGTGTTGGATTGAGGTCAAGGCAAGAGATATTAGTCGACTCGAAGATTGCCCTCAGCTCACGTGATCTAGCTGTATATTTTACGAGGTTGGTATTAAAGTCACCCATGATTATGAGATGTTTGTTCTCTGAGGAAACAGATTCCAAAAGACTTTCTAAACTGGTGAAATAATCAATAGTGGGTGGGCAATAGACAACCCCCGAACGGCCTTAACCCCTTTGACAGTTATCTCAAGTAGTAAGAACTCCGGATTACTGTTATAGAGGGAGGGGAAAGAAAATAAAATTTTGTATGGAATGTCACTACGGAGATATATAGCAACACCACCGGCCCTTTTCCCTGTGCGATCGTTGCGAATTAGAATAAAGCCCGGTAGACTATAAAAAGTTGAACGGAGTTCGGGTTTTAGCCAGCTTTCGGAAATCAAAATTGCGTGAAAAGGAACACCAGTGAACAAATCCAACAATTCCGAATGATGTTGGGGAATACTTTGTGCATTAACATGACAAACATTTAAAAACTTTGGGTACCTCTGACATTCTTGTAATAAATAACTATTTACTGAAATAGAATCATTAAGAGATGTATAGGAGTCATAAGAGTTGTCACTAGCAGAATAAAATGAGTCGTCAGACATCAATGAAAATATAACTAAATAAAAATATGTGTAAATATAAATAATAAATACTAATAATAGAATAAAAAGGAAATTAAAAAGATTTTCTAAAACTAACTTGACTAAAATTAAAATTGCATAACCTGCCGGTCGACTGTTTAACAAAATAACTTAAAAACAAAATTATCCGAACGCATCCTTTACAAAATGACATTATGACTTTTCTCTATGATGACATTTGACAACTGTCACTGTCAGTGTGCAGTCATTATTAATGAATGTCAACACTACGAAATAAAATATTGTAACCAAAATAAATATCAATCAATAGTCGGTAGACCGCAAAAAGGAAAACGTTTACAAAAAGGAGTGCCATCACTTCTTCTGAACATTGCGTTTTGGCCTTACCGACACCTGCACCACCGGCGACGGACTTGGAATCTTCGCAGTAGCTTTGGGTACAGACGGAGCCTCAGTTTCAAGCGACTTGCCATGTTCCTTACCCAGCGCCATCACCTCTTCGTGACTAAACACACGGCGACGGTTACCATCGGGGAGCTTGATGTATATAGTGCCGTCCAACGTCCAAACATTTGTTACGCCGAACAGCTTACGGGCCGTTGTAAAAGTCACTTGTCTCTGACGAGTAAGAAACTCCGACAGCACAAACTATGAGCCCTTCAGCTTGGTTTTGGACTTCCACTTCCTTCCTCACCGCAAGATCAGAAAACCGGAACAATATAGGCCGTGGCCGACGCTCAGGTGCTGTACCAAGTCTGTGACAAACAGTGAGGGAGGAAGATTGAAGATCCCCTAGGCCCAGGTTACGTTGCATGATAGATAGCACAGTTTCTGTCAGCCGCTCATCTGTCTTCTCCGGGACACCACCAAGCAAAAGAAACTTCTTCCTGTGCCGCATCTCGATTACGTCAATGCCTCTGCTGACCTCCATAAGTTGTTGCTGAAGGACACTGAAGACGCTCCACACATGATCCTTGAAACTACTGAAGTCTTTGGAGAGATTACTCAAGTCAGCTCCAGGAGATGATGTTTTCAGATGAGCTTCAAAGTCTGCCATACGCTGGCTGAGGGATGTCAATGCCAAGTGCTGGGTCTCCGCAATATCAGCAATAGTGGTCATTTTACTGGCAGTTTGTAATAATGTTGTTATGAAAGTTGTAGGTTAGAAGTCACCGGCAAGTAAGTGCAATTTTCTTAGCTTACAACATAGGTTTCTTGTTGTCCACACAGTATATGGATTGTAGTAAACTTGTAACAAATTTTAAGTAGCCTTTAAAAATGTGATTTGTGAATTTATTAATTAAACTAATTAATTACTTGAGAGAACATGTGTCTACTTT
This sequence comes from Autographa pulchrina, assembly GCA_905475315.1. Lineage (NCBI taxonomy): Eukaryota > Metazoa > Arthropoda > Insecta > Lepidoptera > Noctuidae > Autographa > Autographa pulchrina. The sequence continues at coordinate 9,163,859 of FR997761.1, read as the reverse complement.
TTTGCACCTACCCCCAAAAAAACCTGGAATAGTGAGAATTGATTTAGAAATTGAAGAAAATGAGCTAATGAATATATTCCATAGCGACATTGATATCCTGTCAGTTAAAAGACTTAAAAGATTATCTGATAATGGACAGTGGATTAACAGCGAAGTTATCCGTATAGCGTTTTAAAGTTCACAATTACCTACACATATAGATGTGTATGGATGCCGATCTTATGTGGAACCCTACATGTTCCCTGTAACCCAGTGTTCAGGTTGCTGGAAATATGGACACATTAAACGATACTGCCCTACCAAGAAAATTAAATGTCCCAAATGTGGACAGGAGCATGATAATTGTCAAACTTCGGGATATACATGCATTAACTGCAAAGGTGCGCACATGGCTTTAAGTAAAACTTGTCCTGTTTTTCTTAAGGAAAAATTGATAAGGAGTATCATGAGTAAGGAAAATTGCACATACAAAAAAGCTTTGGACTTGTATACTGAGAAGAACAAGAATACGAATAAAAATAGCACAGAGCATACATTGAGTGAACATGTAACCAATGTAGAATACTTGAACATCAATTCGAGTATTCAAAATAAAAGCTACAGAGACGTCCTTTTACCTCGAGCTGTAACCAATCCTGAAGAAGGCTGCACAGAGTCAAATATGTCGGCGGAAGAAATTAGTGACAGTCAGGAAGCTACACATATGAGCGAAAATGGTACAATTGCTAAAGAAAAGAAAAAGAGGAAGAAGAAGCACACACAATCGAAAAATCAGGATATTTTAAAGGAAAGTTGGGGTGAAATTGTAGAAGAAAGATGCAGTGAGAAGAAAGAACCTGAATCGAAATTAAAGAAGTTATTCAGAAAAGTTAAGGAAATATTTAGTTCGAATTCAGCATTTGAAGAAAAAAATAAAACAATAATGAAACTATTATTCGAGGAAATTATCTTTTACGTTGTTAATTTTTTAAAGAATCAAGATCATCATCTCCTGAGCCTTTTCCCAACTATGTTGGGGTCGGCTACCAGCCATACCGGATTCAGCTGAATACCGTATTTCACACGGAGCGACTGCCTATCTGACCTCCACAACCCATTTTACTGGGAAACACAGTATCCCATAGTAAGACTGGTTGTCAGAATTGACTTAACGACTGCCAAAGATCTATGTATGACAGCCGGGACCTACTGTTTAACGTGCTTTCCGAAACACGGAGGGGTCTCGGTATGTTATAAATGGTCACCCATCCACGAACCAACCGCGGCGAGCGCGGCTTAACCTGTATTATCGGTCAAGCCGTACGGCTTACACTTAGCCACGAGCCCCTCGCTTTAAAGAATCAAGATATTGTAAGTAATTTATTTTTACTATTTAAAAATGGATAACGATCTTTTTTTATGTACCATAAATATTATACAATGGAATGCTCAAAGTTTAAAACCGAAATTAATTGATTTTGAGACATTGTTAAATCGGGAAAAAGTTCATATTGCCATACTAAGTGAAACATGGTTAGACTCTGGGACTTATATTAACTTAAGTGGATATAATGTATATAGAAAGGATAGATATGACTCGTACGGCGGGGTAGCAATTATTGCACATAGATCCTTAAAAACATATACATATATCTATACATACATCTATATATACATATATCTCCTATAAGTGTGACTAATTTAGGTATAGAAATAATATACATTAAAATTCTTAACTATAAATTAATTGAAAATGTTATCTCAGTTTACTGCCCCTCGTCGGTAAACACCATTCAAATAGACTGGGACAATATTTTTTCCAAATTTCCTCATAATACATTAATTGCAGGCGATTTCAATGGACATCATTCCAGTTGGTCATATAAGACTGACTTAAGAGGTAATCAGCTTTTTGAGGCTACAATAGAAAACGATTATATTTCATTAAATAATGGCGATCATACCCGAATGAAGCTCGTAAATGGTTTTTGTCAAAAAACCTCCCCAGATGTTTCATTTTGTACTACAGACATAGCTATTAACAGTTCTTGGAGTGTTCTTAGCGAGAGTCTAGGTAGTGACCACTTTATAATTAAAATTTGTTTCAAATTCCGTTTACTATAATGTTGTAATAATATAGAAAGTAAATTCAAGCCAAAAACATGGTGGACGCCGGAACTATCAAAGGTGGTTGCTGAACGACGTCTAGCATTGACTGTTTTCAGAAAAAATCCTACTCCTACAAATTTCAATAGACTAAACATTAAGATTTCTATCGCTCAAAAATTTATCCGACGAGCTAAGTCTCAAGGTTGGTACATTTTCTGTAATAGTATTGATGAATCTATAACTTCATCTGAAATGTGGTCCAAAATGCGTTGGATGAAGGGTTTTAAACGAGTTAGACTTTATTCTCCAGACGAAAAAAAGGAGGAATTATTAAATACATTAGCACCCGACTTTGTGACCCCTCCAACTCCCATATTTAATACACATGAGTCACCTTTAAACATTGATTTTTCTATACAGGAATTAGAATGTTGTTTAAAAAGTAAAGATACATCGCCCGGTCTTGACAATATTTCATATTCCATGATTATTAATTTACCTCTGATAGTTAAAGAGTACTTAGTAAAGCTTTATAACTTAATCTTTAAAACATCTCAGATTCCAATACAATGGCGCAATATATATATAGTACCGATTTCCAAAGTTAGTAATAATTCTGATTGCAAACTTCGTCCTATTGCATTGATGTCCTGTTTGTGCAAAATTTTTCACTCAATGATATTGAAACGTTTAGAATGGTTTGCAGAACACAATAATATACTGTCTCCCTATACCACCGGCTTTAGAAGAGCTCACTCTTGCTTAGACAGCTTAGGTCGTTTAGTCACTGAAATACAAACAGGATTTTCCAAGAATACCCCCACCCTTGCTTGCTTCTTAGAAATAGAAGGGGCTTATAATAATGTTCTCATTGATCGTGTTGTCCATGTACTTAATGACATGAAAGTTGGTATAAATGTATGTAGGTACATCTGGGTGTTTTTGAAGGAACGGCATCTTATAATTAAAGCGGACGAAAGTAATAGGCAGTACGAAAGATGGACTAGTAAGGGAATAGCTCAGGGTGACCCCTTGTCACCCCTTCTTTTCAATTTATTAACAGCGAATATAACTTACAATATTAGAAACGTATTTATTAGTCAGTACTCTGATGACTTTGTTCTGTATTGCAGCCATCCTAAACTACAAGACAGCACTATATTTATGCAGCAGGCTGTGGATAACTTTATAGCAAGCATACAATTATTAGGTTTAGAGTTATCAAGTTACAAATCAAAAATACTGTTATTCACAAGGGGACGTAAGAGACTTACAGCTGATATCAAAGTAAATAACAACATGTTAGACACCGTTGACAATATTAAATAGTTGGGGATATGGCTAGATAAATGTTTGAGATGGGGGAAACACATTAATGAAGTATACGATAGTTGTCAAAAAAAGATACAGTTACTTAAAGTTTTAGCGGGATCTTCATGGGGCGTGCATCCTATTTATATCCGTCGATTATATATAGCCCTAATTAGAAGCAAGATTGATTACGGCTGCTATTTATACGATAATTCAGCAATTAGTCACACTTATAAGTTGGATAAATTACAAAATCAAGCCTTAAGAGTAATTGGTGGATTCATTAAAACAACACCAATACACGTGATGGAAAGCGAACTGAGTATCCCGCCGTTGCAGTTTAGAAGAAAGTTTCTTGCAGTTAAATTTCTTTTAAAATTACTATCCAGGGCTAACGATGTTTCTTCACATGTACAGTATAAACTCTATATAACGACACCGAAGGGACTGTGCATTTTATGGCGTTATAGAGAGTTGTCGTTAAATGGAGAGAAGAAACATCAGAATTAGAAAAAGAAAAAGTTTATTTATGTGCATAAAAAATAATGTTATTTGAACGCTATTGCGTATAGTCTGTTATTTTTGTCTGGCGTCTTTTGCTGTACCAGTAATTTTGTTGTATTTTTTTACTTATTTTAGTTATATCTAGCAATATTGGGGCATCTTGGTTATAAAGGAAGTATTTTTCCAATAATTTAGCTGCTTCCAGAGCTTCTTTAATGCTCGGCGGAGGCTCAGGCTCATCCGTCTCATCTTCTTCATCGCCTTGTTCTTGATCCTCAGTTTTTCTCACTGAATCCTAAATTTCTTCGTCTGTTAGTGAAGCCGTTGTAAGCAGGCGGTCATCTACTTCGATGTAGGTTTGAAGATTTACCGTATTTCTTGCCATGTTGAACTGTTGAATCCACTCAGTTAATGGAAGGTCGTCGTCGCTTTCAAACTCAGGTTCTGTTTCCACCTCATCACTCGTAGAGTTGGTACAAAGTCCAGCATGTCGAAAAGAGTGCTGTATAGTCGTGGGTGTCACTTCTTCCCAGGCTTTAGATAAAAAATTTACTGCATGCAGTATATTAACAGAAGTTTTACCCTCAGATTCGACTAGCTCCATCAATAATTTCCTTCTGTAGTGACCCTTGAGGTTTTTAATCACACTCTGGTCCATTGGCTGTAAGACACTAGTCGTATTTGGAGGAAGAAATGCCAACTCTATGTTTTGAAGGTTTGATATAAATGGGTGGGCAGGGCAGTTGTCAACAAGAAGTAAAATTTTTCGTCCCTTTAATTCTGCATCCCACTTTCGCACTTCTTCTTCAAAAAGTTGACTGGTCATCCAAGCTGATTTATTAGCTTTATACGTCACTGGCAATTTTTTAATGTTCTTAAAACAACGCGGATTTTTCGATTTGCCTATTATCATTAGCTTTTTTTTTTCTGTGCCATCCATATTAGCAGCCACAAGCACCGTTATACGTTCCTTGGAAAGCTTTCCTCCCACACACTGTTCCCCTTTAAATTTCAGAGTTTTATCTGGAGTCAACTTATAGAAAATTCCTGCTTCATCAGCATTGAAAATGTCACTTGGGGCGTATTTTTCTATGAATTTTGACCACACTCTGTTAATCCAATCATGAGTCACATTTGTATCAACACTTCGTGCTTCCCCACTTATTTTACCATAGTTGATATGATGACGCTGCTTGAATTTTCCGAGCCATCCTTCTGATGCTTTGAAAGAAGTTAAACCAAGTTCTTCAGCAAAATTCTCCGCCTTAGCTTTCACGAGCGGCCCCGAGATAGGCATATTATTCTGGCGCTGTCGGTGAAACCATGATAGTACAGCTTGATCCAAATCTTCGTATAAAGGTTTCTTTAATTTTTTGGAAGATTTTCCCTCGCCCTCAGCGTGGAGGATTTTTTCTTTGTTTTTCCATATTGTGGACACGGTAGAGCGACTAAATCCAAAGCGTTTGCCAACATCACTTATCTTCTCTCCCGTTTCTATTGCGCGTATCAGTGAAACTTTTTCGTCAATACAAAGTGATTTTCTTTTATTAGCCATGTTCACAGTTCGAAAGTTTGTGAGCAACTAAGAATATGATAAGGTATAGATAATCCATGACTCCTACTTATGAGTCATGGTCAACAACAGTGTACACGTGCAAGCAATCCCAATTTGTAAACAAAAGAACGAATTTCTTAGAATGTTCGGTTCATGATGCCGACAGTCGAGTTTATTGCGGGCTAGGATAATAAAGCGACAATAGATCGTACACAGGTGCGCAGTTTTTACTAATTTTAGCAACTTAAAAGGTACTTTTTATTACTCAATTGTTGTCGTTATTGAGAGTGGGTGTAATGCTATGTAGAGTGAAACATGGTATGAAAGACAAGCTAAACCAACCAAAGCCAATTGATTTCGACGCTTAAGGGAGTTTGTCGTTAAATAGAGTGACGTTACATGGAGTTTACACTGTATTTAATAAACTTAAAGACATTGGTCTAAGTAGGTACTGGAGTAACAAGAAAAAGCCATTATTAGTTACTACTTACAATATTTTAAGCGATGAACAAGTCTCGGCCTCATATAGAATAGAATAGAATAGAAATAATTTATTTGCTTAAACATAGGTAATAGGTATACAATACAGTTCTTAATAAATAAATATAGTCTCACTATGTTTTGCCTCACTAGGCGTACAAATTTTTCCTTAAAACTAGTTTGAAATGTATAAAATTGTAATTTAAACATTTAAAACATAAACAACTCAGAAAACTAAAAAAACAAGTAAATAATAACTATACAATATAAGTACTAATCTACTGAATGAGAAATGAGCACAATAATATCTGAAACAGCCCATTTTGTATTACTGGCTATATTAATTAAATTTGTCATTTAAGAAGTCATTTATGGAATAATATGCTTTTTTTGTAAGGAAGTCGTTGAGCATATTTTTAAACTTTCTTAGATCATTAACACCTCTAATACTAATCGGAAGCCTGTTATAAATTCTTGGAGCCATTCCTAACACGCTTTTTGAGAACAGAGCAGTTTGGTGAGGCTTAGAGCAGAGTGTGTTTTGATGCCGTTTGGATTTGAGAGTGTCAAAAAGGTGAGAGTGTCTTCTAATAAATATAGCTATTTCATAGATATACAACGAAGGAAAGGTTAAAATTTTCAGGTCAACAAAGTACGGTTGGCAACTGTCTGTCACCTTAATTTGGCATACAGCTCGTAGACATTTCTTTTGAGTCCTGAAGATTAATTCCCGGTCAGTGCAATTACCCCAGAATACAATCCCGTACCGAAGTATTGACGAGACGTAAGCATGGTAGGCAGTAAGTACTGCGTTTCGCGATGCTATTTTACTTAAATTATGAAGGGCGTAATGGTACTGGTTGAGTTTTTGAATTATATTTTCAGCATGACTGCTCCATTTCATACTGTGGTCTATCCAATTTCCTAAAAATTTTGTGTTATCTACTTCGTTTATTATCTTTTTATCATAGGTAACATTAATTTTCAGAGGATTAGTTTGTTGTTTAAATGACATGACATGAGTTTTTTCCAAGTTTATTTTTAAATTATTATTATTTAACCAGTCTATTATTTTGCTCAAGTTTTTATTTATTTCAGTTTCAATTGATTCGTCATAGTGTGCTATGAATGTAACGGTGCAGTCGTCGGCAAAGAGAGTGGTAGGATGTTGAATTATATTGGGCATATCATTAATGTACACAAGGAATAAAAGGGGACCAAGCACACTTCCCTGGGGCACACCATAATTTATTTTTCTAGAGTTGGACATATAAGTATGTTCAGTTTTTGTACGTGGACATATCTTTTTAATACTTGTTATCTGTAACCTATCAGTTAAATATGATTCTAACAATTTTAACACATTTCCTCTTACCCCGTATCTATCTAATTTACATAAAAGTATTCTAAAATCTACACAATCAAATGCCTTAGACATATCTAAGAATAAGGCGTATACAGGAGTCCTCTTGTCGACATTTGTTATAACATTTTCTACCAGATTATAAATTGCCATATTAATGTCCTTACATTTTCTGAAACCATATTGTTCATTAGTTAATATATTTTTATGTTCCAAGAACGCGTATAGACTATTGTAAATAACTTTTTCTACAATTTTCGAAAATATTGGAAGTAGTGCAACCGGTCGATAGTTTTTAGGGTCTTGTTTGCTATCTTTTTTATGTAGCGGCTTTACTATTGCTATCTTTAGAGCATCCGGAAATTTACCTTGTTCTATTACTAAATTAATTATAAAGCTTAGCACAGGAGATATTTCAAAGGCAACAAATTTAATCACGTTAGTACAAATACAGTCCACTCCAGTACTATTAGTATTTCTGAGCGTTTTTATGATATCGAATATGTCTTGTGGAATGGTGGCTGGCATAAACATTGAATCGGATGCAATATTGATTTTTGACATATTAGGCTTATTAATGCTACAAGTTGGTTGGACTTGGTCAATGTAGTGATTATTGAATACTTCTGCTATTTCTGTTGGATCATCTATATATTTATTATCATAAAGTATACTTGTAATAGTTTCCTTAGGGCAGTTCGATTTATTTGTGTTAATGACTTTCCATGTTGCTCTCATTTTATTTTGAGATTTATTAATATAGTGACTATTTCTCGATTTTTGTGTAAGGTGAACTATTTTCTTCAATCTACTGGAGTAGCGTTTGTATTTGTTCAGATTTTCTTTATTGGGATTTAGCCTAAGTGTCCACAGCATTTGTCTCTTTCTTTTGCAACATAATTTTATTCCTTTAGTAACCCAATTTAGAGATTTATGGACTGGAATTTTTATTTTATTTACGGGAAAACATAGGTCATAAAAAAGTTTAAATAAATTATGGAATTCGGTAAATGCTTCATTAGGGGTCATAGATTCGTAAACACTTGCAAAACAAAGATTTTGTAAAGCTTGCTTAAATTTAAGTAGATTATCAATGCAATAATCACGTCTAAATGTGAACCAATGAGAACTAATGTAGGTCTTTTTCACCGGAAACTTCAAGATTTGAGCTGTGTGGTCGGATATTGCTAGTTCAATTAATTCGCTTTTGCTCCCCCGAATGTTGTGTATTATATTATCAATACATGTTCCGCTATGTATCCGAGTTGGTTGGCGTATACTTAATTTCAAGTTGAAGTTTAATAGCGTGTTTTTAAACTGTGTAGATATACGAGTTTTCTTTAAGACATCTATATTAAAGTCACCACATATCAACACTTTATTTTTGTTAGTTTTACATATTTTCTGTAGTATGGCATCAAAATTATAAAAAAATGTATTCAAAGCGTCTATATTAATTTTTGGTGATCTGTATTGTATACAAATAATAAAAATATTATGTTCTGACAGTTCGATACTACAACATTCTACAGTACCCGGGTAGCAGTATTCATTTAAATTTATGTTTCGAAACTTATGCCTATTATTTATTAGTATACACGAACCACCCCTACGATTATTTCTATTAGAAACGGCTGCAAGCGTATAATTTGGTACGGATAAATGTATATTGTCACTGCCCTTCATATTATGCTCTGTTATACAAACTATATCTATAAATTTACCTTTAATCGAAAGTTCTTGAAGGTGGACGGACAGTAAATCTGATTTGCTGATCAAACCATTGATATTTTGGTGCAAAATCGAGAGATAACTATAATAGAAAAAAATCAGTTGGATTGTGCAGCTTATTATCTAGTTCTAGAGTATTCGAATTATTTGAGTTTGAAGTTTCAACGGGCTTTTTGCTACACAAATTTTCACATTCTTCATAATCTTCAGAGAGTGGGGTAACTCCTATATCTTCTACAAGTTGTTTTAAGTCTTCAAATATTGTATTTACTCCATTATTGTTAATTCTTCCTGTTCTTTTATCAAACATAGTTGAATCATAATTAAGATGTAGATTCGAGTCAAGTATGTGCGCATGAAAGTGAGTCATTGCATCGAGATCTAGTAAATTATTAAAGATTTCAATTCTTGAATTGAACATTAATGAGCGACCATTGAATTTAAATGTTGGCAAGCATATGATAATATTTGTGTTAACTATTTCTTGAAGGTTGCATCTGATGTCATAGATCAAGCTTAAGTAATCCTTAGTTGTTTTAAAATCCTCTTCGCCAATAAAAATTATACAGTAATCTTTAAAGGTATAGTTCATAACTTTAGTTTTTATTCCTTCCAGAAGTTGTTGTATTCCACATTTGGTTTTTATGTAGTGACAGATATCGTAATCATTTAATTTATTTCTAGCAATCTGAAGTATATTATTTGTATTGTTTGAGCTAATTAAACAAATCTTGCTCTTAGGCTTTTCTAGAATTAACTGGGGTATATGTGTGGTGGCTCCACTTTCACCTTGAGAATTATCTTCATCTTCTTTGTTTATAGTTTGAGATTTTCGGGACTTCTTACGCTTTGATGCAGGTGCCTTGGTGATCGATGGGCTACTGGAAGTTTTCTTTAAGAGGTCATTTTGGATTTGCAATTCTTGATTTTTTCTTCCTAGAGCCTCTATTTCATTATGAGCACACTTTAGCTCCTCTGTTAGTTTTGCCAGTTGTTCTCTTAATGATAATACCTGGGTGTCTTCATCATCAGATAGTCCTGGTAAGCTTGTGCTGCCATCTAAAGTTGTTTCTGCCAGAATAATATTATTGTCTTCGTTGGATGTAGTGGAGTCCGACTTTGTGCGGTTTCTTCTAAATGTAATATTCTCCAGAAAATTCATCGTGTTATTTGTTGGAATATTAAAATTTATTTTATACTTAATAAATGTTGTTTGATAAATTTTGAGTGAAACGAAACGTAAACTCAAAAGGCCGGTTCCCCATTTATATTGAAGTAGAAGAAATGAGTTTCCGAACGTACGTAATTCTGTCAAAATAAATTCTCGGTTTCTTATTGGCTGGCGTCAGTGCGTTTGTCAGCTGTTGTTTGTTTACGTGACGAGAATGAAAATTTTTGAATGCACAACAGTTTTTTATAAACCAATTTTTCAATTTTTGTCTCCGTTTTGTTGAGATGATCACAGTTACACTGTAGTTACACTGTATTTGCGGTGCACCGCACTTAAAGTTTATTTCACTGAAAGTTTTTATAGTGTAAAGTATTTAAATACGGATGTTCAATGACTGGAAACTATTACTGTTTTAATGACGAAATCACTCAATGTTTTATGGAGATAACACTGTCACTTGGATATTAACACTTGAGAAGTCTTTTGAATAGCAAATTATAAGGAATTGAACAAAAAAACTAATTTTAACAAATTAAGTTTCGCGGGACTATGTTTACGTTGCGCGATTGAAATCGGTCAATGTCAAATCCTTTAGATATGTATTCTTTAGATACGTGGGTCTCTAGTTTAGACATTGTTAATATTATAAGATCTTACCTTAATTGTATGAAAGAGCCTAAGTCAAACTATAACACCAATTGTATAAAATTTCATATCCTTAACGAATTGCGAGAAACATACGATAAATGGCATTTTGTATATACAGATGGATCGAAGACATCCAATGGAATAGGCGCGGCCTACTATGATCCTATTTGCAAACACCATTATAGGTATAAATTGAATGATCACATTACTATTATGACAGCCGAATTGTTCGCTATATCAGAAGCATTGAAGTATATTTTAAATCTAAATGTTAACAATATTGTCATATGTAGTGATAGCAAAAGTGCTTTGCAGCATATTTTGAAATGTGTTGTCTCTGGATCAAAAGGGTTAGCTATAGCGTACACAACATTAAAACAAATACAATTGTTGCAATTATTATATAAAATAATTTGTATTTAATGGCTGCCTTCCTATGTTGGTCTAATGGGTAATGAAGAGGCTGACAGGTTAGCTAAAGAAGCAATCTCAACGGGCATTCAAACGCAGTTACTACCAAGTTATTCTGAAATATTATGTAAGTTTAGAAAACTATGTTATGCAGATTGGAAAGAATACTTCAATGAGAGATCAAAGTCTAAAGGCATCTGGTACAGAAGCATATAATGTGAGCCTCTTCATATTCCATGGTTTCTTAATTTTAAACTTAGGAGGAAACAAATTATAGCTGCGCATCGTTTGAGGTCAGGACACATTCCATTTAACAACTTTGCTTACCTCATGAAAAAATCTAATTCTCCAAATTGTGATTTATGTGGTACTGTGGAAGATGTACAACACGTGTTGGTGGAATGTGTCCGCCACGCGAGCAAAAGAAAAGCTCTTATTGACTCCTTGGGGCTATCTCCAATGGATGTCAGTTTTTTCCATATAGGAAACCTGGCAATCGTGCCCCACCATTCGAAGAATTGAAATAACAAACGGTATCATTTAAAACATGTTTATTAAAGTAATTAGTCTTAACCTCTGACTCAATATGCATAACAAAAATTAAAAAAGTCTTCTTAAAAATAATTAAAACAGCTGAGATTAACGATTTCTTAAATTCTAGGGTGGGGCACATTTCACGGATACATCAGTCATATGTGCCCCAATAAAGCTTCTCATTTTCTCGTCTTTTTTCCTTTTCCTTTCCCTTTATTTTCTTATTTCCTTTCACTTTTCTTCTTCGTATGGAAGTAAGACTCGAGACATTCTAGTAGGCTATATCCTAATTCAGAAGGTCTACCTATGTTCTGCTTGCTATTCCAGCCTCTCAGGATGTGTCTACGTAAGGTTCGTGATGGTATTTCATATGTCCGACTAGACTCATTAACTCCCATTTTCTTGCTTATGACATCTTCTATCGCTTTTTTCATATTTTCTTCTGTCTATTTTCTTGGATCTGTAGCCTTTTCCTTTCCCATTTCCTGAAATATAATAAATGATCAGAAATACTTAATAATAAACATATAATAAGAATACACACATGGGGCACATTACCCGAAACAAATCGGGGCGCATTAGCCAATATTCGGGGTAATGCGCCCCACTTGATTTCGACAAAAAAGTTTAGCAAAAACGAAACGCAATTCTAGGCATACAAAAGTTTAAAGAGGTTAGCTTTAGAATAAAACTTTAAAAACGAGAAAAAATATGAAGCAAACACTTTTACTTAATGTTATAAAAGATACAAAATAAATTCAGACTATCATACATACCTTGTGATCACTTTTTCTAACTTAAAACGAATAAAAAACAGCACTGAGTTGTTTACATCGCCGCCATACTTGTGTCACTGACCCGTACGAATCAAATTAGCGCTAAATTCAAAATGCATCTGTCAGTTTTGCGAGTGGGGCACGTTATCGACTGGGGCACGTATGCCTGATTTACCCTAATGTATTAGCAAGGCCGACATCAGAGGCAGCAAAAATATTGTATTCGTTTGTAAAACCTTGATAGTGTATTAGAATTTATGAACTTAATTAATCATAATGTTGTAACTTGTATCCATGTATAAATTTATGTTGTAATTATATGCTGTGGCACGATGGGATTGACATAGTCGCAATAGCGTGCTTAAATCCCTAAAAATAAAATAGATTAAAAAAAAAAAAAAAAACATTCGTGATTGCAATGATTCGATATTATAGTTATTATTCATACACTGTGTACATGTTTGCGTAAATGATGACAGTTCATTGCTCTTTACTGTATGAAATATTGTGCAAGACTGCAGTTTATAATTTAGACTAATACCTTTTTATTATATAGAGCTCTAAGTCTATTTACAAAAGAGTGGTTTTCAAACAACTAATCTACAGACCTAATTAAATGCAAAGCTAACAATTTTAGCGTCTTATATAAAGTTGATTGTTGGTTTCGTTTTTATTATTTACGGAATATTACTATCATTTAGTATCTAGTGGTTTAATATTATACATAATCATGTCAACGGTAAGTAAGATATTTTAATCTGACGTACTTGTGAATTATGTATGTGCACATCAGTATTGAAATGATTTTTTGTGTATCTTCTTGTTTCAGATATCTGACTTAGAAATTGTGTTTAGCCAGTATGCTCAGGATCCTTACGAAGGATTCTCTGAGCTGTGTCGCAGTGAACCGGAACTCAAACCGAAAGAGAAAAAACCAAAGCAGCGTCGCAGAGAAACGGTAAAAAAACATAATGCCACAAAATCTTTTGTTGTCAGCCGATTACAACGACAAAGTCTTAAGTTAATCAAAATTTCTGTTATCGATCTCTGCAACAACAATAATTCTCAAACAAGTGACAGCGAAAGTGAAAATGAGAATGTTGTGATAAGCGCTCAGTACATTGTAAGGGACGCCATGGACAGTGTTATGGATGAAACAGAATCCTTAGTGAAGAAGATTTCTAAATCTTTAATCTAGTGCAGTTTTTTATTATTCTATTTTTCATTTCTTTGTTGTTATATTGTTTATTCGTTTAATTTATATTTCTTATGTATTTACGATGTATAATTTGAAATAAAAATACAATTTTACTATAAAAGTTAGTTTTATTTAAAAATCTTAATCTAAAACAATACACTTTATTACCACTCCAAATACTTTTTCAAACATAACACATTTTTTAGAGCACATTGTTTTGAGTGTACACTACAATTAAAATTAGTTTTTTCGTTACAGTATATCTTATGCATTTCAAGCATATTTGAACACTGATCTTCACTAAGATCTAACACTTTACAATTTTTGCAAATGTCTTTTATCCACTTCACCTTCTCCAAACCTTTGACTAAAATAGTTTTGTTTTCTAGATAGGGAACGATTATGCGACAAAATTCTCTGTACTCAATATATCGCTCATTTGGAACGACAGTGACACAATTGCAAATTTATTATTTTACACTACACCGTTATGAAGATTTTATATATTTCTTACAGCTAATGGCTACCTCTATTATTTTACTTTTGTAGTTTGAACATTAAGCTCAATAATAGTTTTTTTTTTTTTAATAATCAGTCCATATCTGAGGGAAAATAAAAAAAAATCATTTTAATACTTACACTTGCGTCGTTGTTACCCTAGAAAATGAAAGTCTTGGTAGTTATGACTATTGTATGTTGTATATATTATCCAAACTAATATTATAAATGCGAAAGTAACTCTGTCTGTCTGTCTGTCTTTCTGTCTGTCTGTCTGTCTGTCTTTGCTTCACGCCTAAACTACTGAACCGATTTGTGTGAAATTTGGTACAGACATAGCTTGGAACTTGAGAAAGGACATAGGATAGTTTTTATTACAAAAAATAAAATAAAAAATAGAATTTATTCCGGACATACAGCGCCATCTATTGGTCAAGCGTCGGCATCAATTCAGTACTGAAAATTCATCGGAAAAATGTAAATAAATAGTAAAAAGGTATGAAAATATAATATAATACAACTTTTAGTACAAAGAAAATGCTCTAACGGAGTATAGATAATTCTATTAGTACTATATGTCGAGTTGGTGATCGCGCAATGGTGTCGATCGTTACACGAGTTCGGTTCATGTTATTGTTTTAATTCATCGGAAAAAAGTAAATAAATAGTAAAAAGGTATGAAAAAAATAATATCAATATAATAAAACTTTTAGTACAAAGAAAAATTTTGAAAATAAGGGAAAAATAACATTTTCGCCTTTTTCGATCGGCAATAACGGCTTTAATGCCCTAAGTGAGTATACATATCTTCAATTCAAACGCAGAGCTCATTATGTTGATTTTTGAAGAGTTCCCTAGAATATCTTCCACATTTAATTTTTGAAGAGATCCCGCGAGATCGGGAGCTATGTGGGTAAAACCAAAAATCTGCCGGAAGTCACTATTCCACGCGAACGAAGTCGCGGGCAAAAGCTAGTGTAGCTATAAAACTATTATTTTTGCAAGTTTAAAATTGTCATAAAGTACAATTGCGTCTTTGTAGTTCCTAAGTTTAATTTGAAAACATGTCATATTTGCCTTAGAGACGATGTAACTCCCTGACACGTGCACACTATGAGGGGCGCCCCGCGCAAATGAATGTTTTGCCGTTGTCGCTCGGAATTCGCGCGCGAAAATGCAATATTTCAACAACGTCTTTTCGTTCTCTAGCGGGCTTTTTTGGAACTTATAAATATGACGTTTTCACTTCTAACGAAGATTATTATGGTGATCGTTGTGGTGTAGTTAAGTCGATTTCGCAATTGTGTCACTGTCGCTCCAAATGAGCGATATCCTTCATTCCAACGAATACCTCTGTTCTTTTCCAACCACTTTACCTGTCTTTTTTCATCAGTAGTTAAATATTTAAATAAATATGGAGGCTTCACTAAGAACAATTGTGTATAATCACGAGTAGCGAACGCTAATTCCTTTACTATAAAAGTGTTGCATAGATCTTTGAAACCTTGAACATCTAATATGATGGTATCCTGAGTCATAATATTTTTTTCACAGTATTACTCAATGGTTTATATTCAATTATACAATCGTTTAATATAAGACAGTAGGCAGCAGTTTGATCAATCATCATCATTCAGCCAATCATAGTCCACTGCTGGACATAGGCCTCTCCCAATTTGCGCCACAACACCCGGTCCTCCGCCCTCCGCATCCAGTCCCCTCCAGCGACATTTTTCAGGTCGTCAGTCCACCTGGCGGGGGGGGGGGGCGTCCTACCTTACGCTTGCCGAGTCGCGGTCTCCATTCTAGGACTCGTCTGCTCCAACGGCTATCGATCCTTCGACAGACATGGCCATCCCATTGCCACTTCAGCGAGCTAATTTTACGAGCTATGTCGGTTACCTTGGTTCTTTGTCGGATGACCTCATTACGAATTTTATCCTTCAAAGAGACTCCGAGCATAGCTCGCTCCATAGCCCGCTGCGCGACTTTAAATTTGTGGACTAGTCCAACCGTTAATGTCCACGTTTCGGCACCGTAAGTCATAACAGGTAGGACGCACTGGTTGTAAACTTTAGTCTTTAAGCATTGCGGTATAGGCGAAGAGCAGACTTGACGAAGTTGGGTTGAGGGTAGTAGAAGTGTCAACACAAAATCTTAAAAGCTCTTATTTAATTTTAATTTAAAAAATAGTAATTTTCATTTATTTGTTTGCTAAATGGTGTAAAAGCCTTCATTTGGCGTTGGTGCACTCACTTCTTTAATTTCTCTCACTTTATCTCTCACTGTTCCTGATAACCTAACTTGCATCTGCTACTTCACATCACATTCAATGGATCTGTACGCCAAGCTTACAAACAGCATGGAAGAGTTGACTGCGACATTCACCAATAGGATGAATCAATATGAAGAGGAGCTTAAGTCTGCCGGTGGAGCTGAAGTGACTCACAAGACCATTGCCAGTCTGTCACGTGAGTTCACCGACTTCAAATCTTTAATTTGGAAGACTGTGAGCACACTGAAATCCCAAATGGAGCTATTGATTGTTGGCCTTGACGGGCATGAGATGGCTTCACGCAAGCAGGTGTTGCTCCTTCACGGTCTTCCAGAGGACAAGGAGGAGGACCATGTGGTGGTAGCGGTCAAGACAATTGCAGAGAAGATGAAGATTACTGATGTCTCTTCTTCAGATGTTGTAGTGTGTCATCGTCTTGGAAGCACCATAGGCAAGCCCCGGCCTCTTCTTATTAGATTTCATGGGCATAAGTTACGGAATGATGTTTGGCGAGCAAAGACCACTTTAAAGGGCTCTGGTCTTATACTATCAGAGTTCCTAACGAAGCCAAGGCATGACACGTTTATGAGCGCCCGCAAACACTTCGGCATCAGGCAGTGTTGGACGTCTGATGGTAAGATACACATCTTACTTCCGAATAAGACGCGCCGTAAAATTGAGTCTGCTACCGAACTGCAAGAACTTATGGCGCAGTTTCCGACGTCGGTGTTGGAGTCTTCTGCAGCTGGTGAGGTGACAAAGGGTGCCAGTAAGCCTCTTGATAAGCGGTCTCAAAAGCCTGCTAAGTAGTAAGGCAGACGGATACCCACTTATATTGTTACCGTTTTGTTCAAATCAAATCAAATCAAAAAATCAAAAATCGTTTATTGTCTTTTACAAGTTTTGTACAACATAGATAGTGTTTGATGCGGCCTTTTAAGCAATAAATGCTTGTATTAGGACACATCGCTCTTCCGCAACTAAAAATTAAGTTATGTACATTTGCAAAAATAAAATAGAATTGATGTTTACTTTATATGTATAATAAAAAAAATAATAATAAGATGGATGGTAACTATAGATAAATATTATGTAACACTTAAGCTTTTAACTAGGATATCTTATTTAATCATGCAAAGAAAATGTGATGTATATGTGTTCTTTTTGAGAGAAGTTTATGTGTGTGATATGTATGTGTAGCACAGTGTGTATGTGATATGAGTATATAGTGTGCGTCTACTGTATGTGTGTGGTGTGTGTGTGTGACATGTATGTATGGTGTATGTGTGGTGTGTGTACGGTATATGCACGGTGTATGAGTAATGTGTGTGTGGTGTATACAGAGTATCTGTAATAAACGAGGGAATACACATACCCTTCAATCATGATATGTGCTGCAGGAGTGCTTCAGAATCATCATAGGTGAGTTGTTTAATCCATTTAGTAATAAGCTTTTTACATTCATTGTACCGCTTGGGATATATGTATATTTCCTTGTTTATCTTGTTGTAAAGTTGTGATGATCTTTTATCGTACTGCCTACTACCAAACTGAGTTTTCTTTAGTGGGATCTGTGCTATTATATCCTTTCTTCTTTTTGATAAGACATTGGGTTCGTAAGGAAGCTCTTTATGTTTTTTCAAAAGAACTTGTACAATATAAAGTTTTCTCACCGAGAGTAAATCACTTAACTGATACAGGCTTTCGGTAGAGTACCTGATCTTTTTAAAATGCATAATTTTAATTAAGGCACGCTGAGCTCGTTCTAAATGTATAAATTGCGATTTAGTTGCACCACCCCAAACGGGAATACAATACACAAGGACAGATTGCACCAGAGCAACATATATCTCCTTGATAATGTCTCTATTTGTAACGCCATCATTAGCAGCATTATGAGGGACAACATGCCTCAGGGTTTTAAAAATCCAGCATAGTTTTCTGACTCTGCTTGCAACCTGCTCAAGGTGATGGTGCCAAGATAACCGCTGGTCAACAACAACACCCAAATACTTGGTGTGTGATACTTTATTAATCGTAGGGCATAAACAATTTTTGTTTTCAATGTTTCCACACGTATGGACTCTAATGCTGAAGTCTAGGTTAGGTTGAGTACGATTAGTTAAGCTAAAACATATATAATTCGTTTTTGTAGTGTTCAGAGTTAAAAGGTTATTATTTAACCATGCAGCAATCCGAGCCATACCATGAGTAGCACTATTCTCAGCTTCACTCCATGACTTTCCCGTAAAAACAATAGCCGTGTCGTCAGCATATGTGAAAACCTTAGCGTTATTAACCTTCATACTGCAGAGGTCGTTTATATATGCTAAAAAGAGCGTAGGGCCCAAAACGCTGCCCTGTGGAACGCCAAAAATTATATCTGCAATATCACTGACGTATTGACCCAATCTAACCCGTTGCTTCCTATCAGAAAGGTAATCCTTAATGAGTTTTAGCGGGTTACCTCTTATTCCAATCTTTTCGAGTTTGTTCACAAGGATTAGGACAGAGACAGTGTCAAACGCCTTTTTAAGGTCCAAGAAGATAGCTGCGCACTTATTTCCATTATCAAGTTCATCAGCTACCAGGGTGCTAAGAGCTATAACAGCATCTTCTGTGGATAAATGCTGCCTAAAGCCAAATTGTGAGGGGGATAGTATTTTAAATCGATTAAGATATTTTAGAAGCCTAACATTCATTATTTTCTCTATTATTTTAGATAAAGCCGGTAGAACCGATATAGGTCTATAATTGTTAACATCGTCTCTGTCCCCACCCTTGTGGACTGGAGTAATAATTGATTGTTTAAGAGGGCCCGGAAATACACCATCTCTAAAACATAGATTAATAAAATGGGCTAAGACTGGGACAACCTCGTTACTGATGTACTTAAGAAATCTTGTAGAGATATTATCCCAACCAGCCGCACTGTCTAATTTCAGGCTCATCAGGGTTTTCTCAACTTCACTACAGTTAGTGTCTATCAATACAAACGAATTAGCCTGTATAATGCTGTTGGTTGGATAGACAAGATCATTTTCTGTGTTAGGTTTAATTTGTTTTGCTAAATCTTTACCGATATTCACAAAATAATTGTTAACAAAATTTACTGATTCAGTAGGGGTAGGTTTAATATTTATTAGTTCGGTGTTTGATCTTTTAGATTTGCTCGTGTATGTGATGCTTTTAATATTATTCCAAAGTAATTTACTGTTTGAGACTGAGTTTGCAAGTAATTCCCTATCATAAGTTCTTTTTAATTTCTTTAAAAGCTTATGTTCATTCTTACTTTGTCGGTATCTGTAAATTCCATTTGTTTCTATTAGTTTATGATACTTTGACAGATAAATGATATTTGTCTGGTTCGTAAATTAGTAAAATTACTTGTTTTCTTTTCGACGGGTCCTACGTATACTAGTACAAGTGCAAAAACACAACTGTTCAGGAGAGCGGTTCAAAGGTTCTAAAGCTTGTAATTTTGTCATAAATCAATGGAAATACTTGAAATTTTGATATCTTATATATGAATCTCTAAGGAAAAAGATTGCATTATTGGTTTTTCTTAATTTTTTATACTTTGGAAAATAACGTCACTTGTATTGATGTAGCTTGTTTTCTTTACTATGGTAAAACCTGTAAACTGATACAAGTGGCCACTTATACCAGTATATAGTGTACTTGCTTATACTTATAATAAAGGAAAATTTAAGGGTTTTACTCTTTTAACATGCTATTTCCAATCTACTGATTAATATGAGGTTACAATATTAACAATAACATCTTCTTTTATCGATTTTTAAACACTTACAACAGTTTACTCAGTACTAGAAAACTACTTGCAACAGTTTTCTGCATTGTTATTAACCTCAAATATTTGAATGGGTGTGGCAGGAAATGAAATAAAAACATTAAAAATACAAAACAGAAGTTTATTTAAAACAAATGACTTTTCCAGACCTATGCTTAATAGGTGTTGTTATTTTGATGTTAATATATCTTGATATGAATGTCAAGACAAACTCAAAGTTTTATTACTTTCAGATACAGACAGGCCAAAAAGTTTGTGATTCGGACTTTTACCATCATTCACTTGGTAAAAAAAATCATGTCGTGAGCACCGAAATCGAGCGCATATCAAACCCTCGACTTAGTATAGAACCGACATGGTCAGTGAGTCATCTTAGGGGCGGAGAATCTTTATTAACAATTGCGTGCTATTTATAGATACCATCTACCAGCTGGTAGATGTTGGTTTGTTTGTTTGTTTTTTTCAACATTTACCGTCCTTTAATGTAAATCCTCAGATTTATCAAGAGAATGGTGGTAAAAGTACGAATCGCAAACTTTTTCGGACATTTACCATTAAGAATTGGTAAATCTTAAGTTTTACTGGTAAATCTAAGGATTAACCGTAGTTCGGGCCTTTACAGTAACATAATATACTTCATGCAGATTCAGCACTTAACGAAATATCGATTTGTGACGAATATTTATCGTAATAATATAATATAGTGTAATCACAACATAACAATACTGAAAAAAAAGTATAATCATTTTGCTAGTGTGTAGGTTCCATATCGACGTCCCCGGGGAATAAACCGGTAATCGCAAAAATCAAATTTTACAGGAAAAATGATTTAGTGTTTTTCGAGTATATCTCTTTAACAAAGGAGAATAATGAAAACATTGTTATATGACGGGAAAGCTAATTTTTACCCGAACAGTTTAAAGTATTAAGTGTAACTATTAGATATACACAGAATTAGTTATTCACCAAAATACATATTACCGAAAATGGTTTCAAACAATTTTTAGGGTACTGATATCTTACGATCCTGACTTATCAATATTATTCCAGTAATGTTTACTTACCGAATTATTATTGTAACTTTCTTAAAAATCTTTGGCATAATAGTGCTTTACTGGATTATTCAACGTGTTTTTTCATTACAGAGAGATATTGTAATCTTCAGTTACCGACTTATTATGGTAAAATTACAAATAACCATAAGAAGGTAAAGTAATGTAACCCGTATTTTATAGGAAATTTTTGGTAGTCATATTTTCGTAATCATTAAAAGCTGAGTATGTAAAATAATTTTGCTATCGGTATCTTCGAGAGAATAATTAAAGAAAACTCATAAAATGTATTAACATTATAATATTTATTAGGAACAAAGTACTCATAGAAATCACAATTACAATCAGTCAAAATAGAAAAAGTAGCCAAGTAAAAACATTAATAACTAATCAGTATTATCATCATTGGTCTCACTAGTATCGCCGTGATCATTACGATTTTCTACAAAAATCAAAGACTCATAAAATCTGTGGTTATACCGTGGAATCGCACCACTAATGCACAAAGAATTTAAATGAAAAATGCCTTTCTTATAGGAAGAGGTTGATGATAAGGACGTTCCAATACAGTATCTTCTATCAAAGCATCTGGCTTAGGTTTTCGCGAACGTCGCGTCGTTTGGTTTGGAATTAATTTGAAATATTTAATTCAGAATATGCCTCATCAAAATCATATTTAAAGACGTGAGTCTTTACAGACTTGGACAGGGAAATGGTTAAGTCTTGGTAGTCTCACCAAGAATCGGATGGTTTTTTGCTTGCACTAAGCACAGCACAGCGGGCACAAACTTCTTTCATTAAAATATAGTGTACTTATGTTTATTAAAATAAATAGATGACTGAATATGGGTTAAGTGAAGTTGAGTGAAGATTGCGTCAATATTATCATTACTGATAACTTTAAAAACCTGGCAATGGGCTGTACGCAGCCAAATCTTTACTTAGCATTTTTGGATAAATTGAGATTTTCTCAGCCTAATATTTACTAAAGATTTTAGAGATAGAATACTTAATTAAATAATTTATATACCTATGCAGCGTAACAACTGAAACAAGTTAAGAAAGAAAACACCATATATCACATTTTTTAATTAAGAACGATTAAATTCACACATAGTTAAATTGTTTTTTTGTCTTCAGTCACTAGTAGAAGATGGATTAGAAAGTAGCTACTGTTTCAGTAGGCGGTATTGATACTTATGTTTTTTTCAGGGCATATAGTATACGCCATGCTTCTGCACCTATGGTTAAGACAAAAAGATTTTGTACTACTAGATGTAATTACACAGACTGCTAGATAAATATATTAAATAACATTAGCAAGATTTGTAATTTTCTATTAGAGTTTGGCCAGGTTTTGTTGCGCTTAATGCAGAATAATTTAAACTTAATACTATTGTTCTCAGGATTGCTATGAGGTGTCTACAGACATTGATTGTTATTCTAAAAATAATACTGGTTATTTTGTAACATTGTGTGACTACGATTGTTGATCAGGATAATTCAAAACAGAACAACTTAAGTTTAGTTTATTTAAATGATTGCATCTAACTAGAAAGAGTTGACTGCACAAGTGCATAGTATGCATTTATGTATAGGACATGCCTACTTATTTATTCTAAGTTTTATCTCAACATTACCATCTCTTGAACATCTGCATGATAAATAACATATATCGAGAACGAGGCATGGAGTGTATAATAGATGATCAAACGAACTTACCTGATGTTCGATCATTAGGTATTATACGAAGTGCCTCGTGCTCGATATATGTTCCCTACCCATCCCACCCTTGGTAAAATTGAGATAACCTACGAGACTCTAAAGGAATGAAGTTTGACAGGAGAAAAAAGACAGTGTGACACTAATACTTCGTTTATTTTTGGATCTGAAAGAGTTTAGTTGCCAAGCGAAAGCTGCATGGTAAATAACATATATCGAGAACGAGGCACTTCGTATAATAAAGATCGAACATCAGGTAAGTTCGTTTGATCATCTATTAGTGTGCGTAATGTGCGTTACATGTGCATTACAATGACGACCTCCGTGGTCGAGTGGCGTACGCACCGGTTTCAAGGTGTCGCTAGCTCTGAGGTCCCGGGTTCGATCCCCGGACGGGTCAATATGGAAACCAACTTTTCTACATTTTCCCGGGTCTGGGTGTTTGTGGTACCTTCGTTGTTTCTGAATTCCATAACACAAGTGCTTCAGCTACTTACTTTGGGTTCAGAGCAATGTATGTGATGTTGTCCGCATTTATTATTATTTATTTAAATGTAGAAACGCGTCCTTGACTCGCCGAGCGCGAGCAAGTTCCCGCCAATACGTATAGAAAAGGTATGAATTTTTACCGGGATGATAACTGTAACAGTGCATTACCGAAAATGGCTACCACAATATTAACGATAATAAACCTGTAATCGCATTAACCAGATTTTTTTTCTGAGATATTTAACAGTATTATTACTTTACCGAATTGTAGCCACAGAACTTAATTTGTAATAATGTATTACGTTATTTTTACACGACTGCCCAAAAAGGAGTGTTATGTTTTCAGGGTTCATGTATGTATGTATGTATGTATGTAAGTATGTATGTATTTATGTTTGTGAGTTTCTTTATTCCACCATAACTTCTAAAAGGCTTGACCGATTTCAATGTTTGTGGTATCATTAGAAGCTTTGAGTTATCCCGAGTGACATAGGCTATGTGGACATTAAAAAATGGTCAAGTGTGAGTTGAAATCGCCTGCAAAGGGTTCCGAAAGATATTTTTTTTGTGTTGTGTCATGTTTTTTTTTGTTGTTCACTAAAAGGTATTAAATAAAAAAACTATAATAATAATAATAATAATAATAATATTCCGGGACAATTCACACACGGTTATCTGATCCCAAGCTAAGCAGAGCTTGCGTTATGGTAACCAGACAACTGATAAACATACTTATATATTTCTAAATATTATACATAAATTACACCCAGACACAGAACAAATGATCGTGCTCATCACACAAACATTTGTCCTGGGTGGGAATCGAACCCACGACCTCCAGTATAGCAGTCAGGGTCACTAACCACTAGACTAACAGGCCCGTCAAACTACAACTAAAAAAAAACTAAAACAACAAACTATAATTAAAAAAATTAAAAAACACGCCTGCCATGTCAAAAAAAATTAAAAACAAGTCAAATATTTGCAGTCGGGGGACCTGTAATGAATTGTTCCAAGTAACCGACCCCGACTGCAAATATTTGACTTGTTTTTATTTTTTTTTGACATGGCAGGCGTGTTTTTTAATTTTTTTAATTATAGTTTTTTTATTCTAGTAAATAAAAAATGAAAAATTTCCAAAGAATAAAAGTGTTATAAGGAAAATCATTAGAAATTACCGAAGAAAAAAAATGAAAAAAATTGTATAGGTGAATCCCGACCTATAGATGCCGAAAATGATATAACAGTAAAAAGTCAGTAACAGTATAATACAGGTTTACTCCTTGGGGGCGTCGATATGACTTGGCAATATGCAGACTAAATTACATTTGTGAGGTCTCTGTCAGTCCGTGAATAATTAAAAATAAAATAGCTTATATAACGTTTAAAAAATATAAATAAACTCTTATTGGCATAGTTTCTTATGAAAGAATAAAGTAGAAAATAGATGGTAAATTAGATTTTAGAGTATTATTTATTACGTATACTTTTTCTTACCCGTATTTAAATGAAAAATTACATACACTACACATAAATAAAATACTTCAAAATCTGGAAATTCGAAACTGCTATATATATAATAAATATATAAAATTCTCGTGTCACAATGTTAGTTACCATACTCCTCCGAAACGGCTTGACCGATTTTTATGAAATTTTGTATGCATATTCAGTAGGTCTGAGAATCGGCTACTATCTATTTTTCATACCCCTAAGTGGTAGTAGGTAGGTAGTAGGCAGGTTGGTAGTAGGCAGGTGCTAGGTAGAAAAAATTGCATTGCAAGGCATGCCGGGTACAGCTAGTAATAAATAATATTGAGTAATTAAACATAAGTACAATGTCTTAATTGATTTTAAGATTGAGTTATAACTTCACTAAATAGAGTCAGCGACCTATCTCTGAGTGCAAAGTAAAATGGTCTGTCTGCTTTAAATAGTTTTGGTGGCGGCCCCAGACGAAAGATACCACTTTTACGATTTACGAAGAAAGCTGAAAAAAAATATAGTATATGTAGTATAAACTTACACAACACAAACAATACAAAGAATATCATTATACTATTTTAAAATATCAATTAATACTTACCTTTGTAATTTTCTGGAGTGTTTATTTTACTACACTTATTTTCTAATAAATCTATCATTATTTGATTGAAATCTATTATAATTGACCTCGTGAGCGCTTCATTGTTGTGACTTCTTACCACTACTTACTCAAGACAAACAAAATCTAAATAGTTTTTAATAAATGAATACGTAAACTTAAACGCATCGCAGTTATACCAGTGTTTAACGTGCTCCCGACTCCGTAGTCGCGCGCATACTAGAGTAAATGACACTTGTGCTGACGAGTCGCGGCGCACGCGACTACCTACACTGGTGCAAGTGACTTATATCAGTGTAGATGGTCGTGTGGCTGAAAATAATGTCACTTATATTAGTTTACAAGTTTGTATCTTTGAAATTACTTGATAATTTAATATAATTTTCACAGAATATAAAGTTAAGGTAATTTTAAGGCTTTTGGTGCAAAAAAACGTATTTCGCTGTTTTGCGGGTTACACCAGTATACGTAGGACCCGTCGTTTTTACGTTTTGTTAATATTATTGTGAACTCTGTTGTCATGTCACTATGTCACTGGTTTAAGGTTAATATAGTGTCATTCAATATGATTTTAATGTCTTTAGCTGTTTGACATTGACAATTTCGTTCAGAAACTGATTTGACGTTTTGTTGTTGTGAATTTGTGATCGATTAGTTTAATTTTTTTTCTTTCAACCCTGCGAGTGCATCGTGAACGATTATTTAAAAAAAGAAATTTTATTATTAGAGCTTAAAGTATTTAATTTATATTTATTATTACTAATTATTTATTATATTTTAATTACTAGTATGTTTAATAACTCAGATGACAGTTTTGCTTTTTGTTCTGCTTCCAATGCGTCTGACGTGAGCTATGCCAGTGCGTTTAGTGACGATTGTTTACATATCCGTGACCAAGTAACCTCTGCATTTTCTCCTTTTAACATTTTTTTTAATATAGTGCATATCAATTCTCAAAGCGTTCCCGCTCATCACTCTGACCTTATTTCTTCTTTCGATTCTAATGTTGTTCAGGCTGTTCTTGTTTCTGAATCCTTTTTAAAACCCGCACTTCCTTCGTGTTATTATTCTTTGCCCGGCTACAAGCTAGTACGTAATGACAGAACAGGCAAGGGAGGCGGAGGCGTGGCCATCTACCTTAGAGGCGATATTTTACATAACGTCATTGATAAGTCTCCGAGTGATTACTCGAAGTCAGCTGAGCGCATGTTCGTTGAAGTTGTCTTCAATAATAGGAAGGTACTTTTGGGAATATTTTATAGCCCATCATGTACGATAGATTATTTTCCATCTTTTGAAAAAAAGCTTGAGCTGTTATCACCTTTATATGACGACACTATAATCCTCGGAGACTTTAACACCTGTCTGCTCAAGGATGATTTGCGTAGTCGCAAGCTCCGCGCTCTTGTCTCTTCTGTCAATATGATCATCCTTCAGCTTAATGCTACCCATCATTCTCCTCACTCTACTCCTTCTCTGCTTGATCTTATACTTGTCTCTGACTCTGGCAAAGTAGCTGCTCATGGGCAACTGTCTGCTTCTTTTTCATATCATGACCTGAAATACCTGTCATACAGAATTCGTCCTCCTAAACCCAAACCTAAATTTATTTTTCTTTGTAGTTTCAAGAACATTGATCTGGAGCGTTTGGGCTTTGATGCGAGCGAAATTGACTGGTCGCCACTTTACATCTGTGATACCATGGACGGTAAGGTGTCTCATTTTAACAACTGTATTTTAAAATTGTACGATAAGCACGCTCCCCTTAAAAAAGTTAGAGTGAGGCATCTTACTGCTCCATGGCTATCAGATAGCATCAAAAATGCCATGGCGAAAAGAGACAGGGCAAAAAGGTTGTACAGAAAGGATCCTACAGATGACAACTGGGCCCAGTATAAAAGGTTGCGTAATCGCTGCAGTCGCATGTGTAGAGATGCAAAAAGGCACCACATACATCAGTCCACTCTAAACATTAATACTTCACAGGTATGTCAATTCCTAAAATCCCTCGGTATCGGTAAAACCACAAGTGAAGAGGCCATTAATTTGGACCTTAACACTTTAAATGACCACTTTTCCAAGGCACCCGTTACCTTGGATATTACTTCTAAATCTATTACTCTTTTTTATCTTTCTAATCTGCCTTTGCCAAAATGTACCTCGTTCACATTGAAAGTCGTTGTGGAGAGCGATGTTAAAAAATCAATCCTTTCCATATCCACAAAAGCGGTAGGTGATGACGGCCTGCAACTCCAAATGTTCCTTCCTATCCTTGAATATCTGGTCCCTGTTATCACCCACATTGTTAATTTCTCACTTACTACAAGTTCCTTTCCTTCCGTTTGGAAAAAAGCCCATATCCTACCGCTTCCTAAAGTCCCCAATCCAACATCTGTATCACAGTATCGTCCGATTTCCATTCTCCCTGTCCTATCCAAGGTCCTTGAGGGTGTTGTTCAGGATCAGTTGTCTAAATATCTTACCTCTAACAGCCTGCTGAGTCCGTATCAGTCTGATTTCGCCCCGACGACATACGACTGGCCATGGAGAAGAAGTTTCTTACAGTCCTGGTACTTTTGGATTTCAGCAGTGCTTTCAATTCAGTTGATTTTGACATACTGTTGGGGATCCTTTCCTCCCTTAATGTCTCTCCTTCCGCAACGGCTTGGTTTGACTCTTATCTTCGGGGTCGCTCGCAGTCTGTTCGTGCCAACGAGGTTTCCTCTGAGTGGTGCGGACTTACGGCGGGAGTTCCCCAAGGTGGTGTACTTTCTCCTCTTCTTTTTTCTATATTCATAAACTCTATTACTACAGTTCTTTCTTCTCAGTACCACCTCTACGCAGACGACTTGCAGTTATATCGCCACAGTGACTTCGACAATATTTCCAATGCAATTGCCGCCACCAATAATGATCTTAACAATATCTATCAGTGGGCTAAATCTTTTGGTCTTTTAGTAAATCCCTCTAAATCTCAAGCTCTCATTATTGGTGGCCGATATTTTTACAACCTATTGGATCACCAATCTCTTCCGCCTATACTGTACAATTCCACTCCTATAGATTACTCCAAAACAGCCAAAAATCTGGGTGTATACATGGATTGCCATCTGTCATGGGATACACATGTCTCTGAGGTAAGTAGGAGGGTCTTTTGCTCGTTTCACTGCCTAAAGCGTCTCCAGAAGTTCCTGCCCTTTCAGACTAAAATCACTCTTGCCCAATCTCTTCTTCTACCTCTTCTGGACTATGCCGATGTCTATTATCTAGATGCAACTGAGGAACTTCTAAATAAGCTCGAACGTCTGCAGAATTCGTGCATTCGCTTCATTTTTGGTCTTCGGAAGTACGACCACGTGTCGGAATTCCGGGCTATATTGAAGTGGTTGCCTATTCGCCAACGTCGAGATTCTCACATTCTCTGTCTTCTTTACTCAGTGTTGCACAACCCTAAATATCCAAACTACCTGCGGGAACGATTTGAATTCTTGGTCCCCAGGGGCTTACCCCTGGGGACTGTCGTACATTGACTTGTCGTACTTCTTCTTCTCTTCTCCTTCGCACTCCTCTTCACACCTCTAGTCGTTACGACGAATCGTTTACAATTCGTGCTGTGCGCCTCTGGAACTCACTGCCACATTCCTTACGTAATAGCCCTTCACTAAACGTTTTTAGGAGAAAAATAAAAGAAAATTTCCTTTCAATTTGAGTAATGTAGTCTATGTATGTCTATATCTAATATATATCATATTATATACGTACTATATGTAGTATTTGAGTGTATGTATATTAAAATTGTAAAGTTGTACACTTCTATCTTCCTCACCACTTAATAATAATAATCTCACTATCACTCTAAGGTTTGCTGGAAGAAAACTTAATTTTGAGTTAAGCTTGCCTGTGTACATCAAATTTAATGAATATATGTCTATTTAATGTAATGTTTATGTGTGCAATAAAGAATTAAGAAGTTTGCTAAACGCTGCCCAGCCTAACTGAATTTTCCGATCGACTTCCCGCTCGAAGTTGTTTCTACCAAGCTTGATGACCTGCCCTAGGTAGATATACTCTTGAACAACTTCGAGCATCGATCCTTCGACATATATCGGTCTCGGCATGACATGTTCATTGAACATGATCTTGGTTTTATCCAAGTTCATGCCAAGACCGACCCGTCGTGAAGCTCCATTCAGGCCATGCAGCATCTCGCTTAGTTGGTCCAGCGACCCTGCCACTATGACGATGTCATCGGCAAATCGAAGGTGCGAGATGTGCTCGCCGTTCACATTTATACCCCGTCCAGTCCAGTCCAGAGTCTTGAAGTCATCCTCGAGCGCGTTGGTGAACAGCTTTGGGGATATAACATCCCCCATCCCCCTGTCTCACCACCCGACGCAGCTCGATCGGATTGGTCTTATGGTCATGGAGCTGGACAGTCATGGTGGCGGTGTCATATAAGCATCTCAGCGCCTCGATGTATCGCCAGTCAATACGACATCGTTGTAGAGCATCCAGAACCGCCCAAGTTTCGATGGAGTCGAAGGCTTTCTCGTAGTCCACAAAGGCCAAACACAGCGGTTGATTGTACTCTTCGGTTTTCTGCACAATCTGCCGATCAGATCAGATCGATTCAATCTGCCGCAGTTTGATCAGGTATATCAGAATCACTTTCAATTTCTACTTTAACGTCCACAATCGGACCTGTCTTCAAATTATCTGGTTGTCTAGAGCAGTCGACAACAAATAAAGGTGCTAAGTCTTTAAATTGCTTCTTACTTAACAGGGCTCTGGACGACGTCCATAATATGACTGTTGAAATTTAACATATTGTTCGTATAATAAAGCAATTTTATTATTTGCGAAATTCGCGTTTAGGTTTTCATATGGGAAGTATGTTGAATTAAGATACACTCTAACGCTGCGAAGATGACAGTGATCAAACTGAGACATGTCAGAAATTGTCAGAACATCGCCCAAGTATGTTTTGTAGTTTTAGGTAAAGCTGGATATTCATACAAATCCCAATTTCTAAATATCACTTGAAGCGGTCGATCTCTTTCCAACAGTTTCAAGAAATAATTTTTTTCCTTATCTGATATTTTGATATGTGGAACACGCCAAATAATTTTGTTTATTTGAATGTCTTCTATAATTTCGCCGGTATTGAGTTTTACAGCATTCAAGTTTGTGTTACTTCTTAATAGTATTAGTTCATGTCTACAATTTATCACAACTTTTTTGAAGTCTTCTGCAAAACCCATAATGTACAAAGTGGTATAGAAGCAGAAGTTTCCTCCATTAAAAAATTTTATACCATCAATATTCCAT
The DNA here is from genome assembly GCA_905475315.1 of Autographa pulchrina. NCBI lineage: Eukaryota > Metazoa > Arthropoda > Insecta > Lepidoptera > Noctuidae > Autographa > Autographa pulchrina. The sequence continues at coordinate 9,132,810 of FR997761.1, read as the reverse complement.
CCCCAAGAATTAGCTATCTTTGATTCACTTTCATTCATCGATATTAAAGATTTCATGGTGGTAGTTACGCCAGCATTCTTTATTTTGTCTATTTCCTTATCTTATATCTTGAAACAAGTACAGTAAAGCATTATTTGTAAACTGAACGGTAGCAGCAGGATCCTTAGAATCTTTTTTTCTAACGATAAGAGTTCCTTCCAAATACAAGGTGCTTGCTGATGGTAGTACATATAGATCCTGTTGATTGATGGGTATGCGGATTTCATCATTTCTATTAAAACTAGTTACGTAGGGTTTATAAGAATGATATTCAACGCCTTCTACACTATTATCGTAAGAGGGAGTCGATAAAACGTCTAAAATATTCATTTTAATAAGCCGATTGCTTTTAAGAATGCCTTATTGTCTTTCGTTAATTTTATTTTCTTCTTAGAGCGAGCTCTTGTATGTTGATTCCTTGATTATTATAGTCAATCATTTCTTCTTCTAAGATGCAAAATACAACTGTACTTCTTCTCCACGTAAATTGATCAAATGATTATTTATATCTAAAAGTCTAATATTTATGCAGCTTATGTTGCTCTGGTTAATGGGGAAGTAAATAGCGTTTTTGGGTATTTCTATAATCCGATATCCATGTGGCACGTTTAGTGCAAATTCGTGAATAATGTGACTTGATTCACCGTTTATGTATGAGCCGCTTACAATATCACATTCAACCCTGATCACGGTCGTTGGTAAAATGTTTACTGGAAACTGTGACACATGTCATTTATTCGCTTCCAAAATTTGTTTTTCGAACCCCAACAACCTTCGAAAAGTATTTTGCTTCATAAAATTTATATCTTTTGTACAGTACAAAGTAGCTTTCAATGTGTAGTTATTACACTGTAGTTTGATTGATGCATCCCTTAATTCAGATTTTAAGTAATCATTAATATCTTGTAATTCATAAGTTCCTTCAGGTACTTCAATAACACCATTAGATCCATAGAATAACTTGTTGTTCGTTTTATCAATATTTGGAATGGAGTTAAATGTTGAAATATGTAATAAAGCACATTCATACTGTCCATCTAATTGCAAGGTGTTAGGATAGTAAGTGGATAAACTTGACGAATTTCCTGTTATTAACAAAGTGAGTGACATCTTGCGAATGGTGAGAAAAAAAGAAAGTTATATATATGTTTTTATTCCAAAAATTCCTTAAATATTCCAAGCAGACCACAATTAACTGTATTGAATGACTGATATCTAGTATAGTTATAAAAAACATTACAATTCTTAAAATAACGCATCATTTCCTTAGGGGGTTTTAAATCACCAAAACTATCAAAATATTCACAATAGTCATATACTTTAACATAAGCCACCCAGTGCGTCCCCTCGTTCCTAGACTCGTCCAAATTAACAATACCACATTCGATATCTTTTGGTGCACTTGGTAATTGATCTCTCATAAAAACTCCTCTGAAGTGAGGGATATCACATGCGTACTGTATTATGTCTATATTACTTAGGGCACGATTAGGCAGCTTACATTTCAGTTTTTTGAAGATTTTATAAATATACCATGACCATTTCTGTGCGGTTTAATATATAACCCTTTGCCCAATGCCACACCCTCCATAGCTTTGTTATGTCGTTGTGTTTCTTGCAATTTTTTCTGAGCGGCTTTGTAAACATTAATGGTTTTTGCAATGCCTGCTGCACCCCCAGCTAAAGTGCCTAAAGCCAAAAGACCAGCAAAAATAGGGATCAAAGGTAAAATACCCCCCGTTTTTGGGATAGGTATTACACGTGGTATCCGAATTTTCTTATTGTTTGGAAATACTTTCATAGCTGCCGAATAAGCAGCGTTGAATAATGATTTACTATCATTGTGTTTAAATTTCTTGAGTTTAGATCTTATTTTAGATACACATTTCTTAAACGTTTTGATGCCAGCACTAGTTTTAAGTTTGGTTTTCATTACTTTACTCACTAACCATGAGCTAAGCTTTTCACCTTTGCCAGCATCTTTTGATTTAAGTCGTTGTTTTGCCATATTTAGAAGTTGTAAATCAGCTTTATGACGTTGAGATAGGTCTGTATGTTTTGCATAAGCTATGTCGTGTTGCATACAAGCGTCGTCTAACTTATTTACTCCTCGATCACCACGTAGTAAACGTTTTTGAAGTTTTGTGCCAGGTCCACAATAATTGTAACCAGGCAAATGAACTTCAAATGGTAAATTATTAATGATACTATTAACTAGTCCACCTCCTTGCATCACCAAAGTTGTAATGAAACAAATGTAACAAAACTTCCTATTTAATATAAACTTTAACCTAAAATTGCAGTTTTGTCGATCCAACTATTTTCTCCATAGTTTAGACCTGACCACTTCACAAACAACTTATTTCCTTTCTTTTTTAAAACTTTTTCAATTAAGTAAACATCAGGATAGCTAGTCTTTTGCAATTCGTGTTCGTAGAAGGTTCCCAATATAGCTTGCTTTCATTGATCTTCTAAGTGATACGTAACTGGAAATGTGATTTTAAATTTTTTATCGTAAAAAGTTCAGTTGACCAATTAGGAGTATAACCTTTCTCGAAATGCTGTTTATATTTACTTATTCGAACGTAGTCACCTACTTTGAGCTTCCACTTCAGTGATGCATATTTGTATGTTTTTTTTATGTTATGTTTAATAAGAGGTTCGTTGGATTTATTTACATCTATCGGTTTAAATTGAATTGTACGATGCTTAGTATTATTATACGTTTTTAAGACAATCTCCAGTAATCCTAACCAGTAATAACTACCATTTAAACTAAAATATTTATACAATTTATTTTTGATTGTTTTGATTAATCTTTCAACGATCGAAGACTTTTTGGTAGAAAAAGTAGAGTAATGGTTTATATTTTATTTATTTATTTATGGTTTACCAACAGATGTTACAGCTAATCATGACTTATGTTTGGTAAGCTTAGAATAAATAATACTGCACACCTAATTAAAGGTAAACACCGCATGCTTTGTGTTTTACAGCTCAGAAAGAAAATGAGAAGTTATATTATGTTATTATGAGTGTTAGTAGCTTAGACTAAATGTTAATTCTTATTACTATGTCAGTAGTAGTAAAGTAAAGTAGAGTTTGTTGCTTTTTTTTTTTTTTTTGCTGCTGCCTATATAAAGTATTAATAGCGTATTTTTAGTTGTTTACAAAATAACTAGCGGGAAGGGTATAAAACGGGTTGCATTGTTAGACTCGATTTCATTCTATCGCTGGCGCTCTCCGGTACAACATCGAGATCGACGGGTTCCGTATGATAAGTTGTTTATTTTGTATTATCTTTCATTGTTTAGCGGTTACGTGATTTGTGCTTTGTTTTGTGATAATTATAATTGTAAGAGGTTAGAATAAATATTTGTTCCTGTAATTGTTTTTTTTTTTAAGATCTAGGAGGTCCAAATCTTAGATCAGAAGTGGGATACGGCTTCACCGTTCCCCTTTTTGCCTATTTATCGCTTGTCATCCAGACTAAAAAATAGTTGTCGTGAAACAAAGCAACAGACACGTGTAAACCACATTGTAAAATTAACTTCACTGTTCTTACTACTTAACTAATATGTCCGACGGTGATCGCGGTCGCGATAGTGATCGCGGGTCACGTAGTGGTGTCCGCCGCCGCGAGCGCGATCATAGGTCACAAAGCGGAGCCCGTCGTCACGATGGCGCGCATAGAACGCGTAGATCGAGCAGGACACGCGCTCGTACTCGTACTCCGCCGCGAACGGAGTTAATAGACCGCTTAGATTCGACACTTAATTCCATTTTATCGCGAATCACTGCTTTAGAGAGCGGCACAAATAATAACAATGTAAACTCTGAGAATACGGTCGCAATTCACTCCGTACCGGTTAGCGAAGTCTGTTCGAACAGCCTACGTTCTGAGCCAGTTCCGCGTTCATCGCATACACAACTTTTAGTCGAATCACATAACGTTTTATCTACCGAGGTAAATGAACCTAATAACAGTAACGATCCTGATGACACTGTGCTGTCAAACAAAAATAATAATGACACTAGAGCCGTTTCTACATCTACCCCCGTTAGCGAACCGACACCTTCCACTTCTGCCGAAGAATTTTTTAACGTGTTGAAATCTTTTCAATCTACCCGCTCGCGTGATTATTTTATTTCTAATTTTGATCCGTCAATACATAACATCGATGTCTGGTGTCAAGAAGTGGAACGTGCTAAGTCCGCTAATAATTGGGATGACTATGAGTGTTTGTCACGCGTCGCGCATTGTTTAAAAGGGGATGCTCGTGTATGGCTGAATGAATGGACTTCAAATGACCGTGGTTGGCGTAATTTCGTTCAGGAATTTAAGTCTTTATGTCCCCGCAACCTAGATTATGCAAATATCTTGTACGATACGATGAATACCAATTCCGATAAATATTTAACTTACGCTGAGTATGCTAGGCGAACGCTCATGCGTCTTCGAATAATTAAGGGTCTTAGTGAGGAACTGATGATTTTAATAATTATAAGGGGCATCACAGATCCTCAGATTAGAGCTGCCGCAGCTAACGCTAGTTTAACGACCGAGAATTTAGTTTCATTTATGTCCTTATATGTCAAGCCTGGCCGCAATAAGCAGGATACGCGTACTTCATCTACTAAGAAGAGGCAAATGTTCGATGTGTACAATAAAAATATGAAATGTTTTCATTGTGGCCGGACTGGACATAAGAGCTATCAGTGTGCTAAGAAACCTAAATTAGATTCGACAACCGATCCTAAGACTAATAATGAAGCTCCGAAAACTCCTAACGTTTGCTCATTTTGTAAGAAGCCGGGTCATTCGGAGCAGACATGTTTTGTTAAAAATAGGTCGGAGCAACGTAACAAACGTAATGTCAATTTATGTACTGAGTCCACCCCCAGGGGGAATAATGATTTAACTGCGGCTGTCATTCAAGGTATTCCAATTGATGTGCTGATTGATAGTGGTGCGCTTAATGTTTCCTTAATATCTTCCGAAGTACTAAAACATTTTTCGTATGTACGCAAACCGATCAATTGCACTATCAGAGGAATAGGCACTCAGGAAATAGTCTCAGATAGCTGTGTGACTCTTACCATTGAATTCAGTGAGATTTCAATAGAAGCCGACTTTGTCGTAGTGCCGGCGTCATGCATGAATACCCCCATTATAATTGGTACGGATATATTGAACCGTGAGGGTGTTACGTATGTTCGTACCAAGGATAAACAATATCTTACACGTACGGCCTTAAGGCCGCCTCACGCGATTGGTAATGTCGTCAGTGAACAGTTGCCTATTAAAACGCCCCTTCTGAGTACCGAACGCGCTTCTTTAATGTCCGTTTTAGAGGAATTTTCTGATTTCTTAATCACCGGAACCGCGTGTACTACTGTTAAGACAGGAAAAATGACAATTAACCTCACTGATGACACACCTGTTGCGTATCGCCCCTACAAGCTCTCCCATCAGGAGAAGTTAAAGGTGCGCGAAATAATACGTGACCTAAAAGAGAAAAATATAATTAGGGAGTCCCAGTCTCAGTATTCTAGCCCCATCATTCTCGTAAAGAAGAAGGACGGGTCCGATCGCATGTGCGTTGATTATCGCGCATTGAATCGCCTCACCGTTCGGGATCGGTACCCTATGCCACTCATAGACGATCATATTGATCGTCTTGGCAAGTTTAACTTCTTTTCTAGCCTGGACATGGCCACTGGGTTTTACCAGATTCCGATCGATGAGAGCTCAATTCATAAGACGGGATTCGTCACTCCGGAGGGTCATTATGAGTTTGTCAAGATGCCTTTTGGACTGACGAACTCCCCTATCGTATACCAGCGCATAATCAACGAGACTTTGCGCAAATTTATAGAAGAAGGCTCCGTTCTTGTTTATGTCGATGATGTGCTCCTTATGAGTTCAACAGTTAGTGAGGGGATTGCTTTATTGGGACGGGTACTTAAAACGTTAACCGAAGCGGGCTTTTCCGTTAATCTCCGCAAGTGTTCATTTTTGGTCAATGAGGTGGAGTACCTAGGCAGGGTAGTAAGTCAGGGTCAGGTGAGGCCGAGCCCTTGTAAGGTCAAAGCGTTAGTAGATTCCTCTCCACCAATGAATGTTAGGCAAGTTAGACAGCTTCTCGGGTTGGCAGGGTATTTTAGAAGATATATTGAGGGGTACGCAACTAAAACCGCTTGCATATCGCGTTTGACTAAAAAGGGCGTTCCCTTTCACTGGGGTACTGAGCAGGAGAAGGTGCGCCAGGAATTAATTACTCGGCTCACCACCGAACCGGTGCTGGCCATATTTGACCCTGATCTGCCGACGGAGGTACACACGGACGCCAGTAGCGTAGGCTACGGAGCCGTGTTGCTTCAAACTCACAAGAATGGCAATAAACGGGTAGTTGCGTACTTTAGTAAGACCACACAGGGCGCGGAGAGTAGGTACCATTCCTACGAACTTGAGACCTTGGCCGTCGTGAGAGCGTTGCAACATTTCCGCCATTATTTAGTCGGGCTCAAATTTAAACTGGTTACGGATTGCAATGCTCTCAAGGCGACTGAGCGAAAGAAGGACCTGCTCCCACGCGTTGCTCGTTGGTGGGTCTACTTGCAAGACTTCACGTTCGACATCGAATACCGAAAAGGTACCCAAATGTCACATGCTGACTATTTAAGTCGGAATCCCATAGCCGAAGTCCACCATATAACTCGCCCTCGCAACTGGGCTCAAATGGCCCAGTCTGCAGATGACGAAACTCGTAGCCTAATTGAACAATTGCAAGAAGGTCGTCTAGACCCGTCCCGTTACGTCTTTCGCGATGAGGTGCTTTATTATCGCTATATCCCTGTAGGCGAAGAGGCCAGACTATTATGTTTTATCCCAAAGGGACATCGTCTCAGCCTTCTGCGGCTTTTTCATGATGAGCATAGTCACATAGGGGTTGAGAAGACTCTGGACCTAATTTTAAAGCACTTTTGGTTCCCCGGTTTGCGATCTTTCACTGCTAAATATATTAGTCACTGCCTTATCTGCATATCCAAGAAGCGCGTACCACGAGCTCCCCATCAGTACATAACTTCCTGGCGGAAGCCAGAGGCTCCATTTGAGACAATTCACGCCGATGTCCTTGGTCCTTTGCCCATTAGTAATGGCTATAAGTTTGTTTTGATTATAGTAGACGCATTCACTAAATATTCTCTCCTTTACCCAATGACCCGTCAAGATGCTGATGAACTTAAACTAGCAATTTCTAATGCCGTCTCCCTATTTGGCACTCCGAAGTTATTAGTTGCCGATCGCGGCCGCATGTTTGAGGCAAATAGCTTTGTCAGTTGGCTCAACAGTATGGGGTGTGAGATACACCACATCACGCCCGAAATGCACCAATCGAACGGACAGGTGGAACGATACGTAAGGACTCTACTTAATATGATCCGTATTCAGGCAAGTAATAACAATGAGTCCTGGGCCGAGTCGTTGTGGCGGCTTCAACTGGTGCTAAACATCACGAAACAAAAAACTACTCAGGCGTCACCACTGAATTTGCTTGTTGGTACCGATGGTACTACACCGGTTATACGTAGTTTGATCCGTGATGTTGCGGCAGACAACGTTCGACCGAATCGCGCAGCATGGCGTGAAATTTGTCGAACAAGGGCTAGTGAGTTATTAGAACGAAATCGCCTTCGCCAGGACGCCTATACTAACGAGAAACGTCGTCCAGCTCGTGTGTTTCAGGTCGGAGATCTCGTATTTGTGATTAAGTATTCCCAGTCGACCGGGAAGCTTGATCCTGGAATGCGGGGCCCATACCGTGTGCAGAGAGCGCTGAGGAGTGGTCGCTATGAATTAAAACTGCTGAGTGGATCCTATGGGAAGACCACGCAAGCGGCCGCCGAGTATATGGTTCTCTGGCGAGGAGAGTGGTGCCCGGAGTCATGTGCTGCTTTCTTTGAGAGTAAGCCGCGCATTTATATCTTGGTTCGAGTGATTATGGTGCAGCACGCCTTAAGCGTTATACTGCGGGAAACGCTTGTCTCGGCTGCGGTCGAGACGTGAGTGGTGGCGTGTTGTACTACACTCGATGAGCGTTATACTGCGGGAAACGCTCGCCTGAGCTGCGGTGAAGGCATATAAGTATGGTGTTGTACTACACTCGATGGGCGTTATACTGCGGGAAACGCTCGCCTGAGCTGCGGTGAAGGCATATAAGTATGGTGCGGTACTGCACATACTGAACGTTATACTGCGGGAAACGTTCGGTCTCAGCTGCGGTTGAGACCTGGGATAGTTAGGTTCTGCGGTTCCTAACTTTCCTCTAGAAGCTTATCATCGAAAATACATGGTTCGTGAATCGTGCCTGTATTTGCGTTGATGAGGTGTGTGTGTGCATTGTTTGAGACGTCTCTTAGGTGATGATGGATGTTAGAGATAATTATGTATGGTTGTTATGAAGGTTTAACTCTAGTCCTTTCACTACTATTCAGTTACGCTACAGCTATAATTATGAAAGTAACGAAAGATGATGGATATGAGTGATAAGATTAGGATTAGGCTGAATAGGTAGGTGTGCATTTCAGATGAGGAGACAGAGCACTCTGGCGCCGGTCCATCTACGGCTCCAGATCTACCAGCTGTGGCACCAGAAGTAGTTCCAGACTTGCCTGGCACATCGAATGCCAGATCTCCTACGCCGGGTGAAACCAGCTCAGCACCGGTGGGACCAGCACCAGACCCGAGTGATGAAGAGACTGCCTCAAATGTCACTGTGGCGGACCTTCTAGCTCCAGAAGAGATCGAAGACCTCCTTGGCTAAAATAATGCGGCCGAGGACGACGCAGTATCAGGAGAGGCCGTAATAGCGTATTTTTAGTTGTTTACAAAATAACTAGCGGGAAGGGTATAAAACGGGTTGCATTGTTAGACTCGATTTCATTCTATCGCTGGCGCTCTCCGGTACAACATCGAGATCGACGGGTTCCGTATGATAAGTTGTTTATTTTGTATTATCTTTCATTGTTTAGCGGTTACGTGATTTGTGCTTTGTTTTGTGATAATTATAATTGTAAGAGGTTAGAATAAATATTTGTTCCTGTAATTGTTTTTTTTTTTAAGATCTAGGAGGTCCAAATCTTAGAGTATCTAATTTTCACGGTTAGCATTGCGAATAAATTTAGTTAGGTTATCTGTGTAGATGTCTATAAGATCACTATGCTCGTTGATGAGTTTGCATAAGCGTGGTATGGGGGAACTTGCGCCAAATTTAGTTCTACGAAAGGGGGGGACCAAGGGCGTGATCGGTTTTCGGGGAGGTTTTCGAGGCACTCGGAGAGAAAATTTGCTAAGAAGGTGCGGGCAGTCAATCTTACTCCTGAATATTTTAAAGATGAACTTGAGGTCTAAAGTGTCCCTACGTTTCTCGAGAGATTTCATTTTGAAGTAATCTAATTTTTCTCTATAGGGTTTTCTTTTCAGGCTCCTACTTCCGAATGTAAATGTTAAGTGGTTCAATAGTCTTTTTTGAACCCTTTCCATTCTTAGTGAATGGACAGCAAAATGTGGCCGCCAAGCAACACTGCAGTACTCCAGGGTACTACGGACCAGACTATTATATAGCATTATTTTAGTATGTGCTTTTCGGAATAGTTTGCTATTACGGATTACAAATCCTAGCATACGTAGTGATCTTTTAATAATGCTATCAATGTGTGGTACAAAGGTCAGCTTGCTGTCAAGTAGGACGCCTAGATCCCTGATATGGTCTACCTCAGCCAGAGGCGTACCACAGATATTATAAGACGTGTTCATATTATGCAACTTTCGGCTGAACTTCATGTGACGGCATTTTTCGCGATTTAAGTTAATACCATTTATGGAGCACCACTCATGCAGCCTATCTATATCTTGTTGCTTTGATATTACATCTTGTTCTGATGTCACTGTCTTTATAATTTTTATGTCATCCGCAAAAAGGAACGACGAGGTATTTATGAAACAATCAGTGACATCGTTAATATAGATGTTAAATAAAATAGGGCCCAAATGCGATCCCTGGGGGACACCTGAGGTGACTCTGAGTCGCGATGAACAGTAGCCGTTGACCACCACATAGAATTCTCTATTGGTTAAGTAGGACTGAAACCAATTGAGAAGTGGGCCATGGATGCCATAAACCGAAAGCTTTTTTATCAGTAGTTTATGGGACACTCTATCAAATGCCTTGCTGAAGTCCGTATATACAGCGTCAACCTGATAGCCCCTATCTAGGGACTCGGTTAAAGTCTCTATGTAGGAGACGAGGTTAGTGCACGTCGAGCGACGTTGGACGAATCCATGCTGTTCTTCACATAGGAACTTCTCAAAGTAACGCTGCACATACGGACACAGCAATGACTCTAGGACTTTACCAAAGATAGATAGAATAGATATAGGTCTATAATTGTTCATTACATCATTATCTCCACCCTTTAAAACGGGAACTACTTTTGCTAACTTCCAGGCTTTTGGAAACTGACCTGTCATGAAAGTTTTATTAAAAATTATCTGTAAAGGTTTTACCAAGCTCTGTGCACAACGCGCAATAAAGAGTGGAGAGATTCCATCAGGACCAGCACCTTTCGACTGATCTAGGTTTTTTAACTTTTTAAGGATCTCGTCCTCTTCGACTTTCAAAAACGAAAACTTGTCGGAAGCCGTATAAAACGAACTCAATTTTTTAAAGTAAGCGGAGTGTTCGTCATCCTGCAACTCTGAATCACTATTATAGATGCTAGAGTACATCGTCGCAAATAGGTTGCAAATTTCCGTGCCATCCGATGATATACAAGATCCATTAGTCATGGTAGCTGGATACCTGCTCTCCTGGCGACGTTTATCTTTTAAATATGACCAAAAATATTTTGGATTATTCTTAATTGCTGATTCCGCGCTAGCAATGTACAAGTTATAGCATTCCTTTGTGGCCACATCGCATCTTTTGCTTATTAATTTAAGCTCTATGGCATCCAAGGGATTATTGATTTTTTTTTACTTTAATGCGGAGTTTATACCTTTCCTTTAATAACCTAATTAAGTTTGCACTAAACCAAGAAGGATACCTTACATTTTTTCTACGACATAATGGGACAAAGTTGCTTATTGTGGCTTCAAGAATGCCATAGAACTCGTCTACCATTTCATCAGCATCACGACATTTTTCGAGTATATCGCTCCAGTTTTGATTGTTAAGATGTTTATTCACTAGTGTGTAGTCAGCTTTATGATAATTGCGTTTCTGTGATGACTTGTTTGACTTAAGGAGTTTGATTTCTGTTTTAGATAAGTGAATGTCTAAGGGGGGATGATGAAGATCAATAGGCGACAGTGGTTGAGCATCAGTTACAATGCACTCCGGTGTATAAGTCAGTACTAGGTCTAGAAGTTTCCCGTTGTTATTACAGATGTTGTTACACTGGAGAAGATTATTTGTTGTCACAAAGTCTGTCAAAATTTGCCCCAGGGCAGAGGAATTGTTTTCGGTGATGGAATGATTAACCGCATGGCAATTAACGGCAGATACATTAAAGTCTCCTATTAAACAAGTGTATGCATCGGATATATTCAAATAGTTGTTACAGTTGGCAATAAAATATTCTAGTATGGGTTTTGACACAGGGGGTGGAAGGTACACTTCACACAAATCTAGACGAGACACTGCGTTTGAAGATCTACAAGCCAGTTCTACAGTTACCCAAAGATCCTCGCAATTGCTTTCTCTATGAGCTAGTCTTTTAGAGCTTAATTTGTTAGATACAGCAATCAGTACTCCTCCACCCTCTTTGTGAGCATTGTATCCCGAGTTTTCTCTATCACGTCTGTATACTGTATATCTATTATCGAATAATTCGCTGCTGTAGATATTGCTGTTAAGCCAAGTTTCTGTCAGTACAATTATGTCATGATTACAGGACATCACAGAGTACAGGAAATCGTGTGTTTTGGTGCGTAACCCTCTAACATTCAGATAAAATATACCAAGCATTTTAATTGGTTATAGCTGAAAATCATGCCTTAAGTAATAAAAAAAAATATGTAAGAAAAAGGTTTTACACAAGTTTATCATGGTAAGCAATATCTCTGATCACCTTGTGTTCAGATGTGACATCTTTACGCATCAAAACACGACCTCCTCTAACACATACAAATTTATAACCTATGGCCTTAGCTTTAGTTCTGGCAGCTGCGTGAATAGCCTTGTTGGTCGGTGATAAGTGCTCCATTATATATATCGGTTTTTTCTCTCCAGCTATCCCGATATGTGATGAATTCAGCTTAGCCTCACCGTGTTTTTTGTTGTATTCTATTGCAGCTGCGAGATAGGAGTCTCGGATTCTTGGCGAGCAAAACTGTACCACTATAGATCTAGGACGATCGGAGTCACGTTTCAGCTTGGCAACTCTTGTACAATTTAAAATATGATTATCTGAGACTAGGCATCCTATTACGGAACCCAGCTGTTTGGTTAAAGTTATCAGGTTCTCAGACATAAATTCCGGGACACATTGCATCTCGATGTTGCTGTTGCGGGCGTGCTGCTCCATTTGACTGATGCGTGTAGTTAAGTTATTGATCGTGATTTTCATGATTTCATTTTGAGATTCCAGGTTTTTGACCAATACGGACGATGATATTAATTCCTCTTTGAGGTCGTCGTAGTTCTGGCTAATAAAGGACATTGAGTCCTTCACACCCTGAATGTCTTGTCTAATTGTTTTCAGTTCAGAGCTTATTAAGGTCGTTATGGTGCTCCTCAGCTCAGCCATCATCGCAGTCCTTTCAGCTCTCAAGATTTCTGTGACAATATGACGAATGTCGTCTTTAGTTATTGGACTAGAGGCCTCAGTTGGTGGCGAACAAATAGCCTGTCTCTTCTTAGAACGTGACGTTACATTTTCAGAGGCCACTGCACATCTCACTGGGGTGTTTTCGCTGGCTATTCCGGATTTTGATTTAGCAGTTTTACACGACGAGCATCGCCAGTTTGTAGCCAACAGTTTTGCAGAAACTTCTTGCTTGTTAGTCAATTGCAGGCATGTTACGTGAAAACATTGTTTACAGACGCAGCAAGTGGCGCACTCCTCGTCTTTATGTTCGGCACAACAGCTTGTAGGCATTATTTATTCGTTTTATGAAGTATAAAATAAATATAAAATATTCTAACTCCGGGCAGTGTTATTCAGCTAAGAATAAGTGTTGTAAGTATGCACTAAGGCAGCCGTATAATACGGGCAAACGTGCATGTGTGCGTAGCAGCGGGAGAACTGCGGGTTGCCCTAGGTCATGGACAGCGGGGTGCCTGGCAGAAAACCTCCCCGTGTGCTCAGTGGCTGCTTGTCCGTTTGGTGTCTTGGGGACGAGCAGGTGCTGGGCCGGTGCACCCTGGGTGCGGGCAACAGTCTCCTCGCGAGGGGTGGGAAGGAGGGGATTGTTGTCCGTAGCTAATTTCTGCCGGAGCGGAGGAGTCGCTCCCGAGGGCTCCCTATCTGCGCTCTGCAGCTGCAGAGTGCACGACTAGGGAGCGAGATGGGTAGACCGCGGGCCGTTTTTACAGCCCGAGGTCGAGGGGTTTCCGCGGCGTGTACGTCGCGGTGGCCGAGGTGGGGAAGACCGTGGGTTGCTCCTCAACCTGCGGTCTAGGGGCATCCGTCGCGAGGTGTTGGAGCCACGGTGCCGGGTGGTGGGTAGTTTTTAGTTAGTATGTAAGTTGGGAAAAAAAAAAAAAATAATAATTTAGCTTGTAGATACCGAGCAGCGGGCGGTTTATCCTGCACCGGAGGCATCTGCGGGCCTCGGGAGGCCTAAATACCCTCCCAAAAAGAGCGGCCGCATCGCCTTGGGGAAGCGATGTGCGTACCACCCAATAGTAAAATGAAAATGTCGGACGAAAATTCTTTTTTGTCATGCGCCCCGGCTGACGCCCGGCGCTCGCAGGTATCCGGGCCTGCGGGTGTTAAATTGACTACCGATGGATGCACAGGGGTAGGCGACCAGGCCCCTGTAGCGGATATGGCTACTGGAAGCGATGTTGCGTCATGTGACCCGGTTGACGCCCGGCGCTCGCAGGTATCCGGGCCTGCGAGTGTTAAGTTGGTTACCGACGGACGCGCAGGGGTAGGCGACCAGGCCCCTGCAGCGGAGATGGACACTGGCAGTGCTGGGAATCGGTCGCGCGGGACGTCTTCCGCAAGGAAGCGTCCAGTGTGCCGGTCCTCAGACGAGGAAGGCCTGCCGGCCCCCAAGTTGCCAACTTCCAGAAGGGGTCGGCAGGCATCGAGAGGGGCGAGTGCCTCACAGCCGCGGAGGGATAGGAACGGGCGTTTTGTGCGCTCCAATACCTCGGCGGCTAGTGAGGCAGAGAGTGACATGGGGGTCACTACGGAGGACCCTGGCGATGGCGGTGACAGCTGTGCCTCGCTGGGGAGCTCAAAGGCGGAGGTCAACGCCGCCAAGAGGGAGCAGCGCAAAGCCGTCGCGGCCGACGAAGTGTCGGAAATGGCCCGACGCGCACGCGAGCGAAGAGCTACTCTGGCGGCGGAAGGGGGGGAGCCATCGGCGGTGGCCTTGAGCCAGCTGGCTCTGGACGGGGTGGACTTGGTCCTGAAGGTGGCCACCAAGTCCGGCAGCCTGAAGGGCACCTTCACCCGTGGCCTTAAGGAGGCTGCCGCTGACATCAGGGAGGCGGTTGGCGTCCTCCTCAGCAGGACGGCCTCTGACGAGGTCGCAAAGCTGCAGGAGGAGAACAGCCGCCTCCGAAAAGACCTGGAGGACCTCCGGCGGCAAGTCGCTGCGCTGAGCGAGCAGCAGCAGCGACGCTCGTCCGCCGATGCCGCACCAGTAGTGGCCCCGACTCCCGCACAGCAACCGGCAAGCCCTCGTACCAACGATGAGGTCGAGCGCATTGTCCGGCTCTGCATGCTCCAGTGCGGGAGCATGGTTAACGCCCGGATAGAGGCGATTTCTCGGCGTCTCCCGCCGGAAATACTCCGTCCGCCCCTAGCGGCTGACCGACGGAGGACTGAGGAGCCGCCGAGACTCGCGCCTCAGAGGGGGAAGCCCGCGGAGGGCGTAAAAAAACCCGCGGAGGGAGCCCCATCGCGCGATCAGCCCACGACTGCCGGGTCTCAGGGTGAGACCTGGGCGAAAGTCGTGGGCCGTAAGAAGGCCCGCAAAGCCACCAAGAAGGCCGCAGCTGCTGCTCGCGCTCCCGGCCAAGCCGCCAAGAAGGCCGCGGCTGCTGCACGCGCTCCCGCAAAGGCGGTTGCGCAGCCTGCGAGGCGGACTGACAAAGGCGGTCGCAAAGGACCGACGGTGCATGCCCCGCGTTCCGAGGCTGTGACGATCACGTTACAGCCCGGAGCTGCGGAGCGCGGTGTGACGTACCGGTCGGTCATTGCCGAGGCCAAGGCCAAGATCAAATTATCAGATCTTGGCCTACAGTCCGTCACCCTCAGGCAGGCTGCCACGGGTGCGCGGCTATTCGAGGTGGCTGGTGCTGCGAGCGGCAGTGCCGAAAAGGCGGACGCTCTGGCCGCCAAGATGAGGGAGGTCCTCAACCCTGGGCTCGGATAGCTGTCGGGTTCACCATGAAGTACCAAGGATTGGTGCTCGACAGCCGTTGGGAATTCGGGCCTCACTTCCGGCGGCTAGCGCCCAAGCTCATGGGCGCGGCGGGCGCGCTTTCAACGTTGCTTCCCAACATGGGGGGCCCGAGCGCCGCCTGTAGGCGGTTGTACGTGGGAATCGTGCGGTCCATGGCCCTGTATGGGGCTCCCGTATGGGCGCTCGACCTGACGGCCAGCACTCTCGCCATTCTGCGCAAGCCGCAGAGGGCGATGGCCGTCAGAGTCGTCCGCGGGTACCGCACGATTTCCCACGAGGCGGCTTGTGTCCTGGCCGGATCTCCGCCCTGGGACCTAGAGGCGAAAGTACTCGCGTCATTGTACCGATGGCGCGAGGAAGAGCGGGCACGGGGCTCGATGCCGGTGCAGCGGCAGATCGAGCTGCGCCGGGGAGAGCTCCGCCAGGTCTTGGTGGCGGAATGGCGGCAAAGGCTTTTGCGCCCTGCCGCCGGCCTCGCTACCGTCGAGGCGATCCGGCCAGTACTCGACGACTGGCTCGGGAGAAGGCACGGCTCCCTGTCGTTCAGGGTGGTGCTGTCGGGGCATGGATGCTTCGGCAAGTACCTGTGTCGCATAGACAGGGAGCCGGACGCTCGGTGCCACCACTGCGTCCAGTGCGGGGAGGACACGGCGCAACACACGCTCGCTGAGTGTGTAGCTTGGGAGGAGCAGCGCCGTGTCCTCGCAAATGAAGTAGGAGGCGACCTGTCGCTGCCGGCCGTAGTGCGGAGTATGGTCGGTAGCGCAGAGTCGTGGGACGCGGTGGTGTCCTTCTGCGAGGACGTGATGTCGCAGAAGGAGACTGCGGAACGGGAGAGGGAGATCTCGACTCCCTTCCCCGGCCGCAGGGGAAGGGCGGACAACGCCCTTCTCCGCCCCCCATGAATGGGTCCAGGGGCGAGGGACTTGGGGAAGTCCCCGCCCCCTATTCGATGGACCCGAGGCGGAGGCGCGCGCGGGTGTCGGCGCGCGCCCCTGAGGCGGTGCACGGGGTAGTTGTACACCTCACTACCCCGTGCAGGAGCTGAGGCCCGGACAGACCGGGCCGGCACCAGTGTGGGGCTGCGGAAGAATCCGGATTCCCGTGGCCCCACGCGCACGTGCGAGGAGGAGACACCGGGGGGTTTTAGCCGGTAAGCAGGACATTTCAGCAGGACATTTCATGGACAGCGATCGCAGCTAACGTACTCGGCGGCGACACGGACGACACAGATCCCGATGCTTTCCAACTGCCGACACTGACGCACAGTGCTTATCCGTGTTTATAAAATCACCGTCAGAATTAAAATTGCTTAGCTGATTACTCTTACCACAGGGCTGATATCAGTTAACTAACACTGTCACTTTGGTTCAGATACAGTATATTTACGGTTTACGCACAAATACTACGCTAAAACAAGTTATCAACACTCATAACATTTTTTCTTTCGGAGCGGTTCAAAACTCAACTGTTCGTCGCGCGGACGGCGCGGCGGGCGGCGGTTTATATTGTATGTTTACATTACGAGTTTTAAATGTGCTTTTTTAAAATTCTGTTCCCAGGTCAGTTTGTAAATTAACAGGTTGACGATTACTGCTGTATAGTATAGATTCGAATGCGTTAGTTACACAAATTTTATTTTTTGATTTTATAGGCACAGTCCAGGCATATTTTGAGAAGCAGTCAATCACCACTTAGATGTAGTTAAACCCTCTATTATACTTTCTTAAATTTTGCATATCTATCAGATCCGCTTGCCATAAGGCATCTATTCCCTTCATAATAACAGGTCTTCGAAGAAAATTTTGTCGTGCTTGTTTGTGTATTTCGTTAACTATTTGTTGTTTCGTCATTGCGAAGGTTTCTTGAGGAATTTATCAATTTCTGATTTAGTATAAAACTTGTCTTCCAAGTGAGACAAAACGTCTGAAATCTTTGCTTTTATATCGAGTTCAATATAATGTTGCAATTGTCCAATCAGTTTATTTCATTCTTTCTTCAGATTATCTTGGGAATGATCCACATAATCTTGTTCTTATTCCTCTTAATCTGGATGCTTTTAAATCAAACTCTCCGCTATCTGATTTTGTAAAGACATTATCATAACAATCAAAGAGTTCTGACAGACGCATTCTTTTGTGAATGTAGTGTCCGAATTTATCTACATTCATATTAAAAGTGTACTTTAGTCAAAGGTTAATAGTAAAATGATAAAATATTCATCAATCGAAATAATTTATTATTTTAAGTGTTTATAATTTTACTTTCACGCAATTCTTCAATGATGGATATAATTTCATTGTCTAATCCAGTGTTGCCAGCATCGCGGGATGCAATTAGTAATTTTAACCTCTCCACCAATTCATTTGGGTCGTCCCAATATACATAATCTACGTTTGTTTTCCAAGTTTTTATTAAAGGTAGTCCTTTCCCTTTGTGTTGTGTTTGGAGTTTGAAAAGAGGTTTTATAATTTGTAAATATTTTTGTCCTTTGTTACTTTTTATTGGTTTACTTGGATTATAGTCCCGACGATGAGCATTGGTGTTTATTAACATTGATTTATAATTTTACATATCAGTGTCTGAAACCAAACTTAAATCAACGTCTTTTTTTAACAGCAGCTGTTTTATACCAGGTGTATTTGGATATTTGCGTCCAGCTAGTATAATATATTCATCATCGATTGTAATGCGAGCTGAACCTAACATTAATTTCCCGTTTTCTACTCTGACGCCAAACGGAACATCTGCTGATGTTATTGACCAGGATGATGTATCACAACCTTGATTGCTTTCTACAAGTGATTGATATGAAGAATCACTATCGGTATCAGATTGAGATTCGACTGGATCGATGTTATTTTTTAAACCAAGTTTGTTTTTTTGCATTATAGTTTCTTTGTATGGCACTTAAGTTTCTTCATCTTCTTCGGCATGCAGAAAATGATTATTAGCGTTAGCAATTAACTTAAGAGGTTCAGTCACGGGCTTGAAAACTGTTTCCAATGCTTGCTTATTATCGATATCAATATTTCTCATCATTTTTACTTTTTTCTTTATAGCTTCTGCAACATTCACAATTTGTCTTTTTATTGATTGTTCCATTGTGTTAACAAGATAGTGATCGAATGAGCTCTGTATGAAGAGTAACGACGTCATAAAAATACTCGACTTAAATATAAGTTGTTTTAATCAAACACCACAAGGGTCAAACTTATTCCTATAACATCCTTTATTTTTAGAACAATCTTTATTGATCACAACATAATTAAAAGGTTCTTTCCAAATTTCCGAACACATTTCTCGGAATTCTATCCAAGTCATGTCTGTGTTAACGTGCTCCTCATAAACATGTCTTAAATTGATATCATCTTGCTTAAAAAGTATGATCAGGTTTGTATCGTCTCTAACTAACTGCTTAGGAATTTTACTATGTTTGATTCAGATAAAAGGCATCAATGTTCTTGTGTCTTCCCATAGCAAAGTAATCACGCATATTATTTTGATTTTCACAAGCAACATCATAAAAAATAATAATAGAATTTGGTTTGCGTCCTGAACTCTTAGTACTTCTTCATTTCCCTGATATTTCTGAAGAGAAATAAGTGGTACAAGTTGTAAAACGTTTTCTAAAAAAACGTATTTTGGTTGCTGCAGGGTTTTCGAATATACGTAGACATTTTGAAATCTTAAACCATTTTCATGTAAAAGGAGACCAATTAATAAATTTGTTTTTCCACAGTTGGAAGGCCTGCATATGATGCATCGTATTGAATTAGGCAATAATTCGCTATGACGAAAATCGGTCTTACAAACTTCCTCGCAGATTGTGTTAAAGCGCAGCGACTGGTTGTTTTACAAATTTCATGATTTGAGTGTATCGTAGTTTGAATGAGAATGAGTAATTAAACTGATCACATTAATATTTATTCGATCTATCCCATCGATTACAAGGTGAAATATCATATCACCGTATCTGTCGTATACAACAGTGGGACAGAATGCACAAGTTCTAATTACCAGAAATATTATTGGGTATTTTCACTTATCCGCTCATGCTTGCGCATTCGCGTCGTGGGACAGAATGCCCAATAATATACTACTCATAAGCCACCCCGGAATTAGGGCCACACGGAAGATGATAACGAAACGTTTTTTTTGGCCAGAAATGAACAAAGATATATCCCGATGGGCTAGGGCTTGCATTCATTGTCAAAAAGTAAAAGTATAGCGGCATACATTTTCCAAATTAAGTAGTTTTCCGTTGACAGATAGATTTGAACATATACACGTCGATATAGTTGGTCCGCTACCAACGTCACAAGAAGGCTATCGATATTGCGTCACTATGATAGATAGATTCACTCGGTGGCCTGAAGCGATTCCAGTGACAGATATTACCGCGGACACAGTAGCTAAAGCCATATACGAAGGGTGGGTATGCAGGTTCGGGTGCCCTTTGACAGTAACGAGTGATCAAGGAAGACAGTTTGAGAGCGAAGTTTTTAAAGGTTTACTAAACATTTTGGGCATAAAAAAGACCTGCACAACAGCGTATCATCCGCAGGCGAACGAAATGGTTGAAAGAATGCATCGCTCACTTAAGGTTGCAATTAAGGCTAGGCTACAGGATAATAGATCATGGGTCGATGAATTACCGACAACATTGTTGGGACTTCGTGCGGCTTGTAAAAGCGACGAAAATGTAAGTTCGGCGGAATTAGTATTAGGACAGACACTACGTTTACCAGGCGATTTTTATTGCGAAACCGAGAAAACCAAAGTAGATCATTCAGCTACGTTCGTAAGCAAACTTCGAAGCGTTATAAATAGTATGCGGCCTCAGTCAAGAGAGAACAGCGATTCGCGAAAAATATTTGTACACAAAGATTTAAATACGTGTTCTCATGTTTTTATAAGGAACGATATGGTAAAAAGTCCACTAACCCCAGCATATAACGGCCCTTATAAAGTAATCAGTAGGGATAAGAAAACTTTTTACATACAAATAGGTGATCGTCAATCAACCGTTTTCATAGACAGATTAAAACCAGCGTATATTATTAATGAAGAAGAACCGCCAGGAAACATTTGTACTGATAATGAGTGTCAATCGGATATAGAATCAGGTGGACAGGAATCGCTACCGCCTATGGCTAAAACCACATGCTGTGGTCGAGTGATTAAGCAACCGGTTCGATTTTTGCTCACATGACAAATAATGTAAGTATATCGAATGTTGTTAGGAATTTTTGTACATTTCACTGCGGTTATTTGGCTGGTTATTCTTTGTATACAAACTAAATAGAGTTTTGAGTTTTGAGATGGGAAATTACCAAAATAGAGAATACGTAGCCACAGCACAGGCCCAGGTAGTAGCAGGACAGCAGTTAGAAAGCAAACTGAACTACTTCGGGATAATACTAATCATCATCGCTGTAATATTGGGCATTCTATTATGTTACGCTATCAAGAGGGGTTGCGTAGGCCATGAGAGAGAATGGTTAAGAAGAGAAGTGCCGTCGATACTGTCAGGACAACCCGGTATAGCGAGTAATCCGGCACCCACCACGACTGTCACGGGATATTCCTAGCGTTGTGAAATGTGCAAAAGTTATTTAGTCAAAATACGTGTTGGTAAAATCTGTTACTTGTAATCTGTAATCCTGAAATTGTACGTCGTATTATTTGTATTTTATTTTGTGACTGGCGTTGCCATAACCAATGCTGCCGACCTTCGAGGTGTTATTTAATTATTGCAGAGCGGAGGTTATGACAACTACCCTTAATATAACATTTTATTATATGTATATTTTCAAGTCGGCTCGGAGCTCAAGCAATGATGAGACCGCAAACATGTTAGAAGATAAGGTATATATTATAAGATCTATTTTTAGCGACAGAATTAAAACAATAGGCAGCATACAACTGTTGGAATGCTGACAGGTATATAATTTGTTATCGTAAGCAATTGTAAGCTTAGAGACTTCCGAGTACTGTAATAGTGATGTAAGTACGTGGTTTTACTGTGTTAAAAATAGATTAGAATATTTATTTTTTTTGTAAAAATTTGGAGAAAGTGGGAGTGTGATGTGGCGGCTTAGTAACCGCGATTTGCTGAGTTGCATTCTTGACGAATTATAGAAGCGCGGGCGATCGGCTCGCCAGTCGCTTACGTTACACCGCCCTGCCTCGACGCATACCTAGTACGTAGTTAGTCATAACGAAGTATTGTGGAATCATAAATAAAGACACTTATTTCATTGAAGTCACGTTTCCTTTATTTATCTTACCTTACACAGAACACGCACAACAATGTTATAGACTATAGAGTAAAGCAAAATAGTTCAAGAGGTTAATGGTGTAAAACAAAAATGTGAGTGTAAATTCCAATGATGGGGCGTTTCATGCGAACTGTTATACGGACTTTGTTAAAAATCTTTTAAAAAAATAGAATTTATATTAAACTAGAAAATAAAACGAAAATTGAATTTTGTAAGATAACCGTCTGGATTGGGATATGGATGTAGACTGACGAGAGGTTGCGTGTAAGGAGATAGCTTGGAAGGAGAGGAAAGCAGAGTCAGGGCTAAGTCAGCAAATAGGCGAGAAATGGGAGCCTATAACACCTCCCCGGGGTAGACTAAACTTCGGGGTTGACTCTTCGAAGTTTAGGAAGAGAAAGAGAAAAGAATAGAAGAATCACAGGTGTACCCTGATACTAGGACTCGGAGTACTTACGGGAGTCTGACAAGATTTACTAATTTTGATGGGAATGACAGGTTGAGGTTCAGGTGTTAATTCAACAGGTAGGTTTACAGGAGCCGATTGGGAAGACTTTGAGAATTGGAAAGGAAGACGGTTGTGTGATTTAATATAAAAAACGCACTTAATAATAGTAAAAATACAAATGATACAAGTAACTAACACTAAGATTATAGAATAATGAGTCCCGTATTTAATTATTTGAGGTTGGTTGATAATTTCGTTACTCTTTTCTGATAATGAATTTAATTTAGTTTTGACTTCCTGAGTAAAAATATCCAAATCAATGTTCTGTAATTTGATATGAGGCTCATTATTCATTATATCCTTAAACTTATCTAAATAACAACAAGAATCGTTTACAATGTTGAAGTCGGATCGGGTGACCGTAACATTCAACTCTATGTCATTGAGTTTAGGTACTAACTTAGTGCCCTTGCAATATGCGAAACAGTCAAACGGAATGTTTACAATTCCTGTCCCGATGATGTTCATTTCTACAATCTTTTGATTAGGGCATTCTATATTTAACTTATTATTTCCTGATTGTACATAAATCCAATTATTATTACTAAGTGGTTTCCATACATTTAAATATCCATGAATGAACTTCGTTTTACACTGCACAGGTAAGGTTTTTATCACGTTTGTAAGTAACTCACTTTCACAACTTGGGTTCGCGCTAGTCGAGTGTACCGTAATGACGTCACAAATGAATGGGTATTAATCGCTCTGCATTCGTTCAGTGATTCTAGGTTACAGTATTCTGTTTTATCCTTGGTCATTGCAATGTACTTACTGCTAGGGGTGATAAAACTAAAAGAGTTCGGTTCAACACTATAATGTGGGGTAGGTAGTGCAATACTATGATATACACTATATACCTTAGGGGACACTAAAGGTATCCGTAAGATGAAAACAATCTTGTTGTTTGAACTATAACATATTACATTAGAAATATTAATTAGCAAGTTAATATGACTTAATTCTAGGCTTATAGGTAATCTTAAATCTACAGGTAAATGTCTATAGTTATGAGCTAAGTCTCGGTACAACTGCGCGGGTGGTAATATAGCCGGGTGTATCACATTTAGGCGACAAAAGATGATAGCGTTTGTTATGTCTTCAAGTCTAAACAATAAGAGTAGTACAGCGGTTTCCAAACTGTTTAGTAATAAATTAATATCTGATTTAATAATTAAATTATTTGATATCAATGATACGTTTTCAAATTTTGATTGTAATCTGTCGATACCAGAATTGAGCTTGGCTTCATTAATTACTATGTTACGTAGCGTCTCGTTTAATTTCGTAAAAGTAGACGTAGTAATCAAGATATTCTCTTTTATAAGGGAACTCAATTGTTTTTCGTTATTTTGAATATTCTGTATAGCGGTGTCATATTTGACTCCGTCATTTTCGTCTAGAGTTCCAAATATAGTTTTTGATAGGGTGCCTATGCCACTTATCCAGGCCCCACGTTTAAATCTTCTACTAGTGAGATGAGCAATGGAGGAATATTCGGAAACTATATTATTAAATTTGATAGTAAGTGGCCCTAATATGTTATGGCATTCCAATCCAATCATAGTTTTCATATCGAATCGACCACATAAAGAACTTATTTTGCCTAATACTGAATTAATATTATTTATGTGTGGCTCAATATAGGATATATCGACAGGGTTTACTACATCTAGGTGTCCTGTATTAATTTTGAGTTCACCGACTGGGTCAAAGTGTATACCGGGGCTTGAGTTGATCGGTTGTACATACTCTTGGTGACACCAAACCAGTGCACTGTAACGAGAGAGACTACTGTATACTATTATATATTATTACTACTAATTACTATATATTATTACTACCAACTACTATATATTATTCACTTATATCTACGGGTTTGACTTCGTCGTAATGATGTTTTACGTGTCGTCTATTTATGAGTAAAGATAGTGTATGATTCCCATGAACTTTCACTATCTTATACGGACCTTTCCACAAGGGCGATAAGGCTTTTCGCAACCTTAGGTGGTTTTTCAATAGGACATAATCTCCTACTTTACATTCTTGAGGGCGACTACGTGAATCATAGTACCGCTTCGAATTTTCCTTGGATTTGTAAATAAAATCTAGGGCTCTGTCACGAGCGTGTTTCAACCGGTGCTGAAGGAGTTTTACATACTCAGGGTAAGTAGCGGTAGATTTATCATCGTATACGGAGTCCGGAATGTGAGGTTTATGTCCAAATAGTAACTCGAATGGAGTATAATGGGTTGTTGAGTGTACGGCAGTGTTGTAAGCCAACATTGACGTATACACGTATTTAGGCCAATTGTCTTGATTTTCATTAACGTAGGATTTTAAATATTCCTTGAGAGTGGAGTGTGATCTCTCCAGAGCGCCTTGGGTCTGCGGGTGGTATGGAGAGGACCACAATTGTTTAATTTTCAGAAAATCACACGTCTTTTTAAATAAATCCGCTGTAAAATTAGTTCCATGATCAGTAAGTATTTGTTTAGGTATTCCAAACAGGGATATAAAATGGAGGAGACAATCGCTTGCTTCAGCGGCTGTGTTGCTGTGTAGAGGATAGGCTAGTGAGAATTTTGTCAAATCATCTTGTAACGTTAGTATATATTTAAGTTTTGCCGTTCCAGATTCGGGAAGAGGTCCCACGATATCGAGGGCTAGGCGTTCAAAAGGAGAAGTGGAAGTAGATGTAATGACCATGGGAGCTCTATTTATCTTCCGCAAAGCTTTATTAGTTTGACAGGCTTTGCAGTTTTTAACATAACTTTCAATATCGGTTCGCATATTTTTCTAGAAATATTTCTCTTTTACGCGGCTCAACATTCTTGTAGAACCTAAATGACCAGCTATGGGGATATCGTGGTTATCTTTTAATATTTTCGGGATTTCGCTAAGTGAAGGATATATGATCTTATCATGGTATATGTGAATCTTGATATTAGTGCCATCGAAGAGGTAGGCTAACATGTTGAAAATCTTAACAAAAGAGTGTTTATCAAAGGGATTTCGGAGATCAGATACGCTTACTTCGTTAACAGTGGGATATGTCATCATAATTTCATCTCGGACGTATTTTAAGCTTTTAAATATGTCGGGATATGAGTGCTCATCGAAGTGATGCACCTTTGTGAAAAGAAAGAGGTAAGTTTTATTTCCTATCGTTAAAGGAGAACAGGTATGTAGAGTCCTTTCTAAGTTTAGAAAATTATCGCGTTCGGTTTTAGGACAATTGTCTAACACATCCTGCACATACGGTATGGATTCATCCATATCTATCGGAACAGGTAGTATTATTAATTGTTGAGTTCCTTTTAATAGGTTTTCATTGTGTTCAACTATTTGAGTACTATAAGATTCTGTGGATGATTTCAGGAAATTACGGTAGGTTTCGTCATGCGAAGGTAAGGTTTCAGGTGATGCAGGGAAGGCGTTTGCCGGAGATGGAGAATCAGTGGGGATATAAGGATCCAGCGGGCTAAAATCAATGTCATTGTTACCTTCATTAGACATTCCTAGCAATTCGTCAAGAGTTTCTCTTGATATCTCTGGCAAAGGGGATTCCAAGCGGAACTCAGGATTTGCGCTAGAGTTCGACTCTTCAGTAAGATGGGGATTTAAATTATTTCTATTTTCAGGAAAAACTGGATTTACCGGATATCGAGAGAGAGCATCAGCTGCAGAGTTTAACAGACCTTTACGATATACGATTTCGTATTCGTATTCTTCTAGCTTCAACATCCACCGTTGGAGTTTGTTTCCAGGATCTTTATGGTTGAAAAGCCATTTCAAAGGTCTATAGTCCGTTACGATTTGGAATTTATTGCCGTAGAGGTAAGGGCGAAAGGTCTTGCAACCGTGAAGTATAGCTAATAACTCCTTTTCAGTTGTGCTGTAATTAGATTCACTTTTATTAAGTGTGCGTGAAGAATAAGCGATCGGTTGGTCTTTACCGATTGGACCTTGGGAGAGTACAGCACCCACTGCATAATTAGAGGCGTCGCAGGTAAGGACGAATGGCTTTGAAAAATCAGGATATATTAGTAAAGGAGCCGTCGTAAGTTTGTGTTTTAGGGTATCGAAAGCGAGCTGTTGCTGATTTTCCCATTTAAAGGGAACTTCCTTCTTTAAAAGGTTAGTTAGGGCTTTAGCTATTTTAGAAAAGTCTGGTATGAAACGACGATAGTATGAAACAAGTCCAAGGAATGATTTTATGTCCTTGGGAGATTTTGGAGTTGGGAATTCAGTGACCGCTTTAATTTTGTCAGGGTTAGGCTTAACGCCTTGTTCGGTAATTACATGACCAAGATAACAAACTTCTCGTCTGAGGAACTCGCACTTGTCAGGTTGTAATTTCAGGTTAAAATCGCGGATCCTGTCAAAGATTGATCGCAGATTAAGTATATGTGTTGATAAGTCGTGGGCATAACAAACTATGTCATCGAGGTAAACAAAGCACCGGGTGCCTTGCAGACCTGTCAGAGCAGAATTCATCAACCGTTGGAAGGTTGAAGGGGCATTTTTGAGCCCGAACGGCATCCTGAGAAATTGGAAGTGGCCTTCTGGAACATTAAATGCTGTCTTAGTCTTGTCGGCGTCGTTTAGAAGGATTTGGTGGAACCCGGACGCTAAGTCAAGGGTTGAGAAGTATTTGCTATTTCCCAATTGATCCAGGATTTCTGAGATCTGAGGTAGGGGATAGGTGTCACCGATAGTTACATCATTTAACTTCCTGTAATCGATCACTACTCTCCATTTCTGGATATTAGAAGCATCGAGTTTTTTTGGTACTACCCATATTGGTGACGACCAAGGAGAGTTGGAGGGCTCTATAATATTTTGTTGCAGCATTTTGTTTATTTGGTTCCGGACTTCGGCTTTGTGGACCTCGGGAAAACGGTAAGTTTTCGTGTGTATTGGCGCATCGGATGTCGTTTTTATTTCATGTTTTAAGGCATTTGTGAAGGATAAATCTTCTCCGGGAAGATAAAATATGTCAGAAAATTCAGAGCAGAGCGAAAAAAGGGCTTCTCTTTCTTCATTATTAAGATGGGACACACGTAGTGAGTCGAGGACTTCGTTTGTGCGTGACACACAATCGGTCTTTGTATGTGTATGATTAACTGGCTTAATAGCTTGCTCTTCGAATTGTGCTGGATTAATAGGAATCATTTTTAAGTTAAGATCTGACCTCAATCTTACGGACTCTTCTGAAGTGTTTGCTACTGTAACATTTATTCTGTTATTTGCTTTCACTCCTACTACACAATTGGCAACTAAAAGTGTTTTAGAAATTTTCTGGTCAAGAATTACACCTTCTTTAATTTCGGGGTTTTGGACTGAGCATTCTATAACGGTTTCAGTCCTCGGTGGAACTAAATATGTAGGTAAGTTATAGAATCAGGCGTTACTTTGCGGAAATCCATGACATTAAATATTATTGTTTGAAAGATATTTAGCTTTAATTCCGCTACCAAAATCCAAGCTTGGAAGCAGGATGCAGTCCCACCGTCCCGCCCTCATGCAATATGCGCATGCAGGAAAGCCCACCCTCCCGCCCTCATGCATATGCAAAATACACGAAAAGTGAGACAAAAGGGGGGTAGCATGCCATGCAACCAAACCAATACTCGACACGTGTTTCGCCCCTCCACGGGGCATCCTCAGGAGATGTTGACTCGACAACCGCTCGGGCGCGAATGAGCCAGTTGTACGGCTCTCGCCCCTTTATATAGCGCAATGATGACGCATTGGCAACGGTCGATACAAACGTCACAAAGACGTCTGTATCGACCTACCTGCAATCATACTTAAAAGAGGTGATGTAATTAAGTTAGTTTGTTCATTCAACAGTGTATAGTTATTATTATTATTATGTTTGGAGATTTCTAACTGCTCCAACACACACAACCGGAAACTTTTATCACATACATGGAGAATGTTGTACGTATTATTGTCGCTCAAGGAATGGCCGGTATCGATTAAATGTTTAGCAAAATGTGATTTTTCTGAATGGCCATTCCTGTAAGCGGCAACATGCTCCCTATACCTTATTTCGAAGTTACGGCCTGTCTGACCTACATAGACCCCGTTGCAATCATTGCATACTAATTTATAAATACCGGATTTTTTGGAATTTTCTAATTTATCTTTGCCGTTACAAAGATTTCGTAAGTTATGATCTGATCGAAAGGCAACGAAAACATTGTGTTTTTTAAGAATATTCGCGATTTTATCGGAAATGGGGCCTATGTAAGACAGACTACCGACATGCTTGTTAATTCGTTCGGGGGTACATGCATAAAGTAGTGAGCGAACCCTGTCATTCTGTTTATTCTGAATTATATTATCAATAACTTGTTTGGAATACCCGTTTGAAATCGCGATTTGATATAATATTTTAAGTTCTTTGACGTAATTATCCGTGGACAGTGGGACAAACATTAGTCGGTGGACATAGCTGCGGAAGGCTGCAAGTTTGTGTTGTAATGGGTGACAGGAAGAAGCGGGAATTGTTGTGTCGGTGTGAGTGGGTTTTCGGTAAATTTGGAAATCGAGTTTATCATTAACTCTAGTGATAGTTAGATCCAAAAAATTGAGGGATTTGTCGGATTCTAATTCTAATTTGAATTTAATTTTCGGGTGGAAAGAGTTAAGCTTATTGAGAAAAATGTCTATTTGACGAATAGTACCCGTCCAACAGATAATTACGTCATCTACATATCTATAATAAAACAGAATGTTGGGTTCGCCCACCACATATTTACATTCAAAGTTATCCATAAATATTTCCGCCATTAAAGGACTTAGAGGTGATCCCATTGCTAACCCCTCCTTTTGGCGAAAATATTCAGTTTACATCAAGGTGTCATCGTGATTGGTTGTTTTGTACGACTACGGACGGTCATTTAATACTACCCGCAATGCCATTAAAAAAGTGCTTTAAGTGCAAAAAAAACATTACCAAAAAAATACCTGGATTAGAGTGTAGCAGATGTGAGAAGATAGTACATGCCGATTCTTCGTGCTCTCAACTATCTAATAAACAACTAAACACCCTTCGAAATTCTACTAGTATTGAATGGAGCTGTGAAGACTGCATGAAAAACCTATCTTGTAGGTCATCGTTTTTAATTCCTGAGGATGAAGGTGATGAAAATGAATCCATCACAGATTCTCCCATCATTACACAGCCCCTTGATACGAGGAAATTAGTTCAAGATATAAGCAGAGAGGTGAAGAAAGCATTTCGCGAAGAGATAAGTAGCCTTGAAACTACATTAGATTTCTATGGGGATCAAATAAAAAACTTGGAACTGGCTATAAAAAGTCATGATATGAGATCCAAAGACCTTGAACGAAAAAATCAAGATCTCCAAAATAGAAACAAAAATTTGGAGCTAAGAGTAGCTGTATTAGAGCAAGAAGTGAAGAAGTTTGAACAAAAATCTCTCTCATCTACCTTGGAAATCGCTGGTTTACCAGAAACTACTATCGAAAGTCTTTGTAAAACTATAGAAGTTGTTGCTGATAAACTGGACATGGATGTTGGAGATATATTAGCGTCACGTCGGATTCAAGGATCCAAGGATCGACCGGGCCCTGTTCTTCTGGAGCTGAAGACGAAAGTAGTACAGAAAAAGTGGGTAGAAGCTGGTAAGGCGAAAAGTCTCACCTTAGGAGTACTGGACCCAAAAGTTCCTAAGGAAAAGGCGGAAAATCGTGTCTTCATCAGAGAAGCCCTCACTAAGCATTTAAAAACCTTATTGTATAATGCTAAACTCAAATTAGGTAAATCTCATCAGTATATTTGGTGTAAAGATGGTAATGTCTGTATAAGGAAGAGTAGTAATAGCAAGATACATTATATTCGCTCCATAGACGATATCAATCTTGCTCTAAAAAATGTAAACAAAGATCCCGAGACCTTATAAACAAACCTCGAATAGCACTTGTATTCTTTTTTACTATTCTTGCTAAGTTAACATTCTGTAAATATTCTTACTATGGATACTCAAATCATAGAAATATTTGATTGTACTACTATAGGTAATTATTTCCAGCATCTACCTCCTAAAAGCCACTTAAGTTTCTCATGCATCCATGTTAACATAAGATCACTTATTAAAAACTTTACGAAATTACTCCAAATGATTCATAGTAGTCCTTTTCCTATTGACGTTATTGTTATTACAGAAGCTGGCATATCAGATAAAATCGTTAACTTGTATAATATACCTCAATATAACATGTACCCTCAACTACGCACTGATAAAAGAGGCGGTGGTATAATTGTTTACGTTAAAAATCACTTAAAATTTACTTTATTTCAACAAAAAACCTATACTTTTGAAAGTTTAACCGGTATTATTAAATTGAACTCAGAACAGGATGTAGTAGTATGTTCAGTATATAGGCCTCCAAATACTAATAAACAGATTTTTGTTAAGGAACTTGGTAACTATATTTCTTCCTTTGATTCAAAACGAAATCTTTTACTAGTGGGTGACACCAATATCGACCTAAAAAACATATCATCTCATAAAGATTTATATTTAGATACACTCAGCGAGCACGGATTGATGTGTGGAATTTCAGAATTTACTCGAATTGAAACAAAACTTAACGCTGTCAGTAAATCTTGCATTGATCACTTTTTTGCACGATTCCCCACATTAAGTCCGTACTCAGCGGTGTTAGACGTAGTACTGGCTGACCATCGCACTATTATCTTTACCTGCGTTGATGACGTGCCTACCAAACGTATACAGGTTGTTGCAAAAAATACAATTGACTATGAAACATTGCAAATGGAATTAAAAAAAATTGACTGGTTATCGACAAAAGATATGAATAACCCGAGTGAAATTTACAGTTTTCATTAGAAATTCACTCCAGACCGCAACCGATATTGCGACCTCCCGCAAGGTTCAAAAATGTACTAAATTCTGTAAAAGTTCATTACCCTGGATTAACAACAACGTCAGTCGTCTTTGCATCAAACGTGATGAATTATTTAATTCCTGGAAAAAGAGTAACAACGATCCTCAACTAAGGTTACAGTATAATCAAATTCGAAATAAAATACATAAAATATTAGAATCTAGAAGAAACACATATTATATTAACGAGATTAACAATAACTTTAAAAATACAAAAAAAGTGTACGAAATAATAAACCAGATGCAAGGACGAGTGAAGTTGTCTATTGATGAGGCTATATGCAAGGCATTTGAGGTTAATGGTATTACTACTCAAACAATCGCTAATAACTTTGCAACTGAATTTGATAAATCAGTTAAAAATATTGTTTCAAACTGTAGTGTCAAACTATTAGACCCCAGAACTCACTGTGAACCAATAAATTCCAGTCTACGATTTCAAAAAACTTCTGGCAACAAAGTTTTAGATATAATAAAAAAACTTAACTCAAATAAGGCACCTGGATCCGATAAGATAAAAGTATCTGATATTAAAATGATAGGTTCTGATATTTCAAACGCTATTGCCAACTTGATCAACTGTAGTGTAAGTTCGGGATTATATCCAGATGAATTAAAGATAGGATGTGTTAGACCGGTTTATAAGAAAGGAAAACGAGATGACTATGCTAATTATCGCCCTATTACATTGCTTTCTTCTATAGATAAAATTTTTGAAAAATGTGTAAGCCAACAAATCCATAAGTTTTATAAAGAACATAAAGTAATTTACTCAAATCAATACGGATTCAATCGGGCAAAGGAACCACGGACTTATTATCGAAATTTACTGATGAAGTTAATGGAAACCTTAATCAGAAAAAAATAGTTTTTGCTTTATTTATTGACTTCTCTCGAGCTTTTGACACATTAAATCATAAAAATCTAATATATAAACTGGAATCTAGTGGCATACGTGGCCCTTTGCTTAAATGGTGCGAGAACTACCTTCATAACAGAAAGTTTTCAGTAAAGGTTAGTGAGTCCTTAAGTAAGACAATTCAAGTTACAGAGGGCACAGCTCAGGGTTCAGTCCTAGGGCCCTTACACTTTCTGGCCTATGTGAATGATATGAGTAATTGTATAGAACACAGCACATGTTACCAGTTTGCAGATGACACTTGTTTAGTAGTAGCTGATAAGGACCCTCAAAATGTTTGTGATCGTTTGCAATCTGATTTCAACTCAATATTGAAGTGGTGCCACGATTCTGGATTAGTACTCAATGCTAATAAAACCAAATTAGTAATAATAAAATCGCCATATCTAAAATGCTATTCTCCTAAAAATATAATTGCTCACGATCATAAATGTTTGCATGACATTCATAGAGGGACATGTAACTGTCCTCGTATAGAAGTAGTAGCTTCTCAAAAATATTTGGGACTTGAGATCGACAACAAATTTAACTGGAGCAAGCATGTTGAGCATATTTGCAATAAGTTAAGGCAATTCTTAGCTAATATTATAATTCTTAGGAACCGAATACCCTTCAAAGTTAAACTTATGTTATATAATTCTTTAGCTGAATCATATATCCAATATGGGCTAAGCAGTTACGGTAGGACTTTTAAAACTTATCTCAACCAAATATACATATTACAACTAAAAATTCTTAAAAATATTGTGTCATCAAATATAAAAAGCAAATTCAGAAATAATGATCAAGGATTATTCAAACATTGTAATATATTACCCGTTCACACTCAATTTAATTATGTATTGCTTAAAGAACAATTTTTTAATGACAATTTAATGAAACTAATTCAACATCCTGTATACACCCGAGCGATTGCTCGAAACCGGCTTTGCACAGTAGGTGCCACCAATACTTACGGTGAGCGCACAACAGCTTATCTAGTTCCTCGTTTAATTAACAACTTACCCGCAGATTTACGAAACACAATTACTAAAAGTAATATAAAAATTAAACTTAAGTCTCACTTTCTGCAGCTCTTGGAATGCTGATATTGGATTGGGAATACAGTTACCAACATCCTAAATGTAAAGTGTAAAGTAAATAAATAAATGTATATACCTATTATTCTTGATGTAGACTAAGTAGTAGCATTAATTACAAACTTATGTAGTTTTTTGAATGCTATGTATATCCATGCTTTTGTTGTATATTTTAAATGGTAATAAATAAATAAAAAAAAAAAAAAAAAATTCGTTATTGAAACGAAAATAGTTTTGTTGCATGCAAATACGTGCAAGGTTAAGAAAGTCATGTATTTCTCCAGGATGTAAACGTTGTCTCTCCAAATGGTTCTCCAAAATACGAAGGCACTCTTCAAATGGAGTATTTGTAAATAAACTGTCAACATCCAGTGATAATAATTTTGAATTGTGAGGGATGTTAACATTTTTTATTTTTTCAATTAAATCTAAACTATTTTTTAAACTGTATTTAGGTGAAAAAGAAGACTTAGTTTTTAATAAGTTATTGAGATATTTAGCTATATCGTATGTTGGAGCACCAATGTAAGAGACAACGGGGCGAATTGGGATATTATCTTTATGAGTTTTGGGTAAGCCATACAAAAAAGGAGATCGTGGGTTCATAGGGATTTTATATTTTAATAGATCTGGAGAAATACATGACATGTTATTAATAGCATTTTTTAACTCTACTGTAAATTTTTTGGTGGGGTCGGAACTCAAACGTTCAAAATCCTCTCCCTGGATAACGTCGTTAATCTTCTGGTGGTAAGCAGTTTTATCCAAGATGATAACAGTATTGCCCTTGTCGGCTTTCGTAATTATTAAGTTATTTTGAGTAATTTTGTTTTGTAATGACCGATGTATTTGTAATTCGGAATAATTTTGAGAAAAGGAGGTAGATGAAGCTTTTTTGATCTGAACTGCCACCTGATGTTTAACGGCGCTATCCATTTTACTTCTAACACAAGCCATTTCTGAATCCACCACCAAAGTTTCGAGCGATTTCTGGGATAACCGTGGTCTGATGTTATATTTTAGACCTTTCTCTAATAAAGAAATCTCAGCAGATGAAAATTGGGTATTTGTATAATTTTTAACGCGTGGATAAAAAGAATGAATTGTATCTATATTATTATTTTCTCGATGGTTGATATTACTGTTCCGGTTATTCCCAGATAATCGCTCCAACTTCCTGCGCTGTGTTATATATTTATCATGCGCTACTTGGGAGGCGAAGTCCCGGGCTTTGTTATCTAAAATGTCAAACTCCACATTGTGTAGTTTGTAACTCAATTCTGAGTATAAAACTTTCAAGTGGAGCTTGACATTGTCCCTAACTGAAAACCAATGTCTACATTCTTCGTTCAACCACACCTGTTTTGCCTTCACCAAAGCTATACTACTTGACCGGCTGTGTGTGTTGGTATGTATATTAATATAATGGGGAAATACTTTTAATTGTTTACACTGTTGATTGAACCAAACGTTCTGAGCTGCTAAGCGATGGAGTTTGGTCAACTTGATGTAAAGCTTTGCCTGTTCAGCTATACATGCTGACTTAAGATAAGTTATAGAATCAGGCGTTACTTTGCGGAAATCCATGACATTAAATATTATTGTTTGAAAGATATTTAGCTTTAATTCCGCTACCAAAATCCAAGCTTGGAAGCAGGATGCAGTCCCACCGTCCCGCCCTCATGCAATATGCGCATGCAGGAAAGCCCACCCTCCCGCCCTCATGCATATGCAAAATACACGAAAAGTGAGACAAAAGGGGGGTAGCATGCCATGCAACCAAACCAATACTCGACACGTGTTTCGCCCCTCCACGGGGCATCCTCAGGAGATGTTGACTCGACAACCGCTCGGGCGCGAATGAGCCAGTTGTACGGCTCTCGCCCCTTTATATAGCGCAATGATGACGCATTGGCAACGGTCGATACAAACGTCACAAAGACGTCTGTATCGACCTACCTGCAATCATACTTAAAAGAGGTGATGTAATTAAGTTAGTTTGTTCATTCAACAGTGTATAGTTATTATTATTATTATGTTTGGAGATTTCTAACTGCTCCAACACACACAACCGGAAACTTTTATCACATACATGGAGAATGTTGTACGTATTATTGTCGCTCAAGGAATGGCCGGTATCGATTAAATGTTTAGCAAAATGTGATTTTTCTGAATGGCCATTCCTGTAAGCGGCAACATGCTCCCTATACCTTATTTCGAAGTTACGGCCTGTCTGACCTACATAGACCCCGTTGCAATCATTGCATACTAATTTATAAATACCGGATTTTTTGGAATTTTCTAATTTATCTTTGCCGTTACAAAGATTTCGTAAGTTATGATCTGATCGAAAGGAAAACATTGTGTTTTTTAAGAATATTCGCGATTTTATCGGAAATGGGGCCTATGTAAGACAGACTACCGACATGCTTGTTAATTCGTTCGGGGGTACATGCATAAAGTAGTGAGCGAACCCTGTCATTCTGTTTATTCTGAATTATATTATCAATAACTTGTTTGGAATACCCGTTTGAAATCGCGATTTGATATAATATTTTAAGTTCTTTGACGTAATTATCCGTGGACAGTGGGACAAACATTAGTCGGTGGACATAGCTGCGGAAGGCTGCAAGTTTGTGTTGTAATGGGTGACAGGAAGAAGCGGGAATTGTTGTGGAAAGAACCTTTCCACCCGAAAATTAAATTCAAATTAGAATTAGAATCCGACAAATCCCTCAATTTTTTGGATCTAACTATCACTAGAGTTAATGATAAACTCGATTTCCAAATTTACCGAAAACCCACTCACACCGACACAACAATTCCCGCTTCTTCCTGTCACCCATTACAACACGGGGGCGCATTGTCTTACATAACTTTTCAACTCCTATCATCGGATGTCCGAAAATATTTCTCATACCATTTAAAGTCATAAAGATCATTCTTCATAAAATTTTAAAAAATAAATATTAAAACATATAATCATTGAAATTCATAATATCACTAATCATACATTTACTTTTTACTAACATTTGTTTTAATATCTTTGTTTATACTAATGGTCAAAACTCATAATAATTTCAATAAATAACTATAATACTCCTAAATATGTTTTATTCTAATATTCGTTTTCATGCATTTCTTAATAATAAGTGTTTTTATCCATAATATTAAAAATCATAATCATCGACTCCATTGAAAAAATAGAAATAACGGAAACAAATCTGAGTTAGTGACAGAAACGAATCGCTGCAAAACCGACTCCACGTAGTCTTTTCTGCCCTACCCTAGAGTGTAATTTAGAGTCGCGTAGGCGCGGAGGGGTGAGGCGGCCCGCGGGCTGAGGAGCAGGCGGTCTTAACACTCGCCGCCGCGGCTGAGGCTGGCCGGCGAAGCCGGCCAGCGAGCCGAAGCTGCGGTGGTGAGCGTAAGACCATCTGCGACGATAAGCTCGCGTGGGGCCGCCGGAACCCTGCAGCGCCGGAGCCGTGACAGAAACCATGCCTGCTGCATGCTTGCTTGCATGCTGCATGCTTGCTTGCATGCTGCATGCTTGCTTGCATGCTGCTTGCTTGCTTGCATGCTGCATGCTTGCTTGCTTGCATGCTGCAGCAATATTGTACAGAAATGTGTATCAGTGTCTAATATTTTAGGTGTTAATTATTAATTCTTTGTTATGCCTATATAATGTGAGCAATATGTAAAATTGTGTATGATGAAGTTTTTAATAATTAGGGAGTTAGATATTTGTATGGTGTATAATTAGTTTGCTTAAATATCATTATGCGTAAGGATATTTCATACAAAAAAAAATCATACAAAGACACCCCGACAATCCTTTTCCTTTAATGGATCCGGATCATGGTTGTGTTTGTTAATTGACGTTGTTACACAGTAAGCTATTCTGAACAATGACGTTATGAGTTGAAGTATGTTTTTAGTAACAACATTATTAATTAAAGCAATATGATCATTGAATGTTATGAAAAAAAAAATTCTGAAAAAAGAAATTATAATTTTAAACTGGTTCTTGGCAGTAACAGTATTGATAAAAAAAATATGATCACTAACGGTTATGAGATCAATTGTTAGTAATAAAAATGTATGAATTAAAAAAGTATGAATAAAAAAATTATGAAGAGTGATTATTATGAGCACAGACCGGTAGTAAGACCAAAAATAGGATTAAGAATTTTATGTAAGCCAATATGGACCCTTACAACACAAACTTGCAGCCTTCCGCAGCTATGTCCACCGACTAATGTTTGTCCCACTGTCCACGGATAATTACGTCAAAGAACTTAAAATATTATATCAAATCGCGATTTCAAACGGGTATTCCAAACAAGTTATTGATAATATAATTCAGAATAAACAGAATGACAGGGTTCGCTCACTACTTTATGCATGTACCCCCGAACGAATTAACAAGCATGTCGGTAGTCTGTCTTACATAGGCCCCATTTCCGATAAAATCGCGAATATTCTTAAAAAACACAATGTTTTCGTTGCCTTTCGATCAGATCATAACTTACGAAATCTTTGTAACGGCAAAGATAAATTAGAAAATTCCAAAAAATCCGGTATTTATAAATTAGTATGCAATGATTGCAACGGGGTCTATGTAGGTCAGACAGGCCGTAACTTCGAAATAAGGTATAGGGAGCATGTTGCCGCTTACAGGAATGGCCATTCAGAAAAATCACATTTTGCTAAACATTTAATCGATACCGGCCATTCCTTGAGCGACAATAATACGTACAACATTCTCCATGTATGTGATAAAAGTTTCCGGTTGTGTGTGTTGGAGCAGTTAGAAATCTCCAAACATAATAATAATAATAACTATACACTGTTGAATGAACAAACTAACTTAATTACATCACCTCTTTTAAGTATGATTGCAGGTAGGTCGATACAGACGTCTTTGTGACGTTTGTATCGACCGTTGCCAATGCGTCATCATTGCGCTATATAAAGGGGCGAGAGCCGTACAACTGGCTCATTCGCGCCCGAGCGGTTGTCGAGTCAACATCTCCTGAGGATGCCCCGTGGAGGGGCGAAACACGTGTCGAGTATTGGTTTGGTTGCATGGCATGCTACCCCCCTTTTGTCTCACTTTTCGTGTATTTTGCATATGCATGAGGGCGGGAGGGTGGGCTTTCCTGCATGCGCATATTGCATGAGGGCGGGACGGTGGGACTGCATCCTGCTTCCAAGCTTGGATTTTGGTAGCGGAATTAAAGCTAAATATCTTTCAAACAATAATATTTAAATATGTAGGATCATGGAAATGGAGTTTTAAGGATAAACCGCCGATTTGAAGTAAGTTTTTTGTGTAATTGATATTACAGTTGTGGGTATTAAGAAAGTCTGAGCCTATAATACCATCGTAAGGCGGGTTAATTCGCTCGATTACATGGAACTGATGTGATACACTGGATTTAGGTAATTTTATTTGGAGTTTGAAATGACCTTGACTTTTTATATAGTCTTCAGCCAGGTCTATGCCCTTTAGCAGAATTTTTTCGTTGGTTAACTTTGGTTGTTTCTTGATAGATGATTGTTTTAACAGGCTTATAGAGGATCCTGAGTCTACAAGCAGTGACAAAGGAATTTCTGATACAGAAGATTCGACAAGAACGTGAGGTGATAGTCTTATCGTAGGGTTACTTGATATCTCGAACACATTAGATTTAGGCAAGACTTTGTCTTGCATGGATACAGTGGATTTCGGCAATGCACCATGTAACGGTAATTGCGAGGTTGTAGGAGTTTGTGTAGAATAAGCTCCATGTTGCGGAGCTATTCTGGATTTAGAAATAAGTGTTTGGGTGTCGTTTTTTACTGTATTTAGTCCCGTTCGACACCGGGACGAGACTCGAACTCGTTTTTTGATTCATGATCGACGGTGTCGTAGCCTTCAACTGTGTCGTCTACATCTTCGGATGTGTTAGTAAAATGGACACGTTGAGTGTCCTTTGATTGACTTTGGTCTACCTTAAAGCGATTGTTATTATATTCGCGTTTACGACATTGTTCCAGGGTGTGTCCTGGCTTCTTACAATATCTGCAAAATATTGTAGTCGAGTTGCTGGGCTGATTTGACCTGGATTGATCGTTACGGCGCATAGGCTGAGAATTTGGTTTTACGTTGTTAGGGCTGTCCCGACGCGAATTAGAAGGATTTTGTTTAGCCAAGAATTGTTGTACTTTTTTTTCAGAAATAGCCATATTGATGGCTTCGTTAAGATTTTTAGGAGTCTTACTTCTAATCATCTACACTAATATTATAAAGAGGAAAACTTTGTTTGTTTGTAATGAATAGGCTCAAAAACTACTGGACCGATTTTAAAAATTCTTTCACCATTCGAAAGCTACATTATCCACGAGTGACATAGGCTAAATTTTATTTTGGAAAAATCCAAAATAAATCCAATGATCCACGCGGGCGGAGCCGCGGGCGACCGCTAGTATTAGATATACTGGGTGCCAATCCCATTTGGAAATGATGGAGGGCCAATTCTTCCATGGACGCCGTGCGCCCGATCATTTCACGGCTCTTATGACCGTGTGTAATAGACACTTCGGTAAGGAGTTGGGATAGTAAAGTTTCTATTTTCAAGGCATAATTGCTTACAGATTCGCCAACTAATTGTTTGGAGTCCTGAAGGTCAGTAAGCAGATGAGTGTAGTGTTTGCGCTCACTAAACTGTGTTTTTAGAAATTCTTTAAGTTGTGTCCAATTGACAAATTCTTTTACAGCGCAGGCAGTTTGTGCTTTACCTTGTAGTTGGCACAATGTGTATTTAAATAATATGTCTTTTTGTGATTCTGAGGCAAGTTCGTGAGCGTTATTGCAATTTACTAGAAATGAGTTTAACGTTTCTCGGCTTCCGTCAAATGGTTTAATAAATTTTAACAATGTATTAGTATCAAGCTCAAGTTTGGTCGCGACCGTGTTTTTCTTTTTCGTTAATGACCTCGTAGTCGGGCCAGGAGGTGGAGGACAAAGGTTATCATCTTCCATATCTGATACTGCTATTTCTGGTTTCTCAAATTTTGGACTTTGTGATCTACTCTCTGACATTTTACCACGTAACGAATAGTGTATAAACAATATAACAGGATATAATAAAAGCGAAATTTGATTTGATTTATAAGGTAACAATAGAAATTTTAATATTATTACACACTA
Source organism: Autographa pulchrina (assembly GCA_905475315.1). Taxonomy (NCBI): domain Eukaryota; kingdom Metazoa; phylum Arthropoda; class Insecta; order Lepidoptera; family Noctuidae; genus Autographa; species Autographa pulchrina. Next base: position 9,092,189 of record FR997761.1, on the reverse strand, counting down.
ATATAAAAGTTTGAGAATCGCAATGACCAAGAATCACTTACTTGAATACGGACAGAGTGATAACGAAGGCTAGCATTTCTTGGAACTCGCGCGACGTAGATAACGTCGCGGTTGCTCGGGGCTCGTCGTCGGACCGATGCTCTTCGGGTGATTGGTGCTGGTCACAACACCGGGGTATGCTTGATGATGAGTGTAAGGCGTCAGGAACTGGTGAGAAGGTCGGCTAGCCAACCAACGGTTTGTAGAAGTTGGCTTTGGTGTGTTATTATAACTATTTTCCAAGCGGATTTAGGTGCGGCACTATACCGAGTAAATAAGTCTAGGATATTGACACTGAATCGTCTTTTGTTCACTTGTTATTATATTAAAATATAATTAAAAATTAAAAAACACTCCTGCCATGTAAAAAAAATCATAAACAAGTCAAATATTTGCAGTCGGGGTCGGTTACTTGGGACAATTCATTACAGGTCCCCCGACTGCAAATATTTGACTTGTTTATGATTTTTTTTACATGGCAGGAGTGTTTTTTAATTTTTAATTATATTTTTTTATTTAATACCTTTTAGTGAACAACAAAAAAGCATGACACAACACAAAAAAAAATTCGTTCGGAACCCTTTGCAGGCGATTTCGACTCACACTTGACCATTTTTTAATGTCCACATAGCCTATGTCACTCGGGATAACTCAAAGCTTCTAATGATACCACAAACATTGAAATCGGTCAAGCCTTTTAGAAGTTATGGTGGAATAAAGAAACTCACAAACATACATACATACATACATACCTACATACATGAACCCTGAAAACATAACACTCCTTTTTGGGCAGTCGTGTAATAAGTCGCGGCACTTAACTTTTGCACTCGCGTCGATTGGAAGGAGGCGATGAGGCGATACCGGGATTTTTAGAATCCTTTTACGCTGCCACCATTAATGTTATACGGACTTTGTTAAGTCTTTTTAAAAAATAGAATTTATATTAAACTGGAAATAAAACGAAAATTGGATTTTGTAAGACAACCGTCTGGATTGGGATATGGATATAGACTGACGAGAGGTTGCGTGTAAGGAGATAGCTTGGAAGGAGAGGAAAGCAGAGTCAGGGCTAAGTCAGCAAATAGGCGAGGAATGGAAGCCTATAACAGAACGTTTGAGTCCAGACCCAGGAGCGCCCAGGTTTGAGGGCGAGGGTCGTGAAGTACTGGATTCGAGAAGGGCGAAACGCCGAAAGACTAGTCACGAGACTTGGCCGAGAGAATCCACACGCGAGAGGCGTGCCTGGAGGCCATGTTCAGAACAACCAGGGTGCGTGATACTGAGGTTGAATACAATGAGGATTTTGGCGGAGAGCGCCAAGATCGAATGATGTTTCGCGTGCGGAGGACCGAAGAGAAGGCTCTTCGTACGCCTGCGAGATCATCACGTCGCCGGTCTCAGAGTGCTGAGTCCGTTGGTCATGAGGATTTTCAAGAGAAGAGTTCGAGTTGGAACAAGCTACGACATGAAGATGAGAGGGATTCGCATTCGAATTCTAGGCGTGAGAGGAAGAAAAGTTGAAGTTCAACGAGATGAGCAACCAACATCCTCTAATTCTAGGAGATTTAAGCATTTAGACCCTACGGATAACATTTTAGATAAGTTTTTGTCGGTTTTGCAATCAATCAAAAGCTCAGATAAACCAAAGTTGTCATTTAACACCAATATCGTACCGGAATTTGACCCAATGTCAAAAGAGTAGACCATCTTAACTTGGTTGACAAAGGTGGAGAAGTGCGCGGAAATATATGGGTGGGATGATAGGGAGACTATTCATTACGCTCTTCCAAAGTTAACTAGGGTAGCAAAGTCTTGGTACCAGAATTTGCCGACTATGATGTTTAAATGGAATGAGTGGAAAAGAAAATTAATTGAATCTTTCCCTGTACGCGAAGATTACGCTGAGCTTTTGACTGACATGCTAGCTAAAAGAGTAAAATATGGTGAGTCACTCGAACATTACTATTACGCAAAAATAAACTTGTTAAATAGGTGTAAGATTCATGGGCGTCAAGCTGTCGATTGTATTTTGAACAGAGTAAAAGACAGGGCTATCAAAGTGGGTGCACAAGCTGCACAGTTTTCAGAACCAGAGCAGGTGCTAAAATATTTTAGGACTGTTAAAGTAGGTAATAAACGCGAAAATCGTGATTTAAACTCGAGTTTTCGAGCTGATCTCAAAAATGCGACTCATACAACAAAATCAGGTAGTTAATTAAAAATTACGTGCTATAATTGCAAACAAGTTGGTCATCCTAGTTTTACATGTGAGAAACCGGCAGCTAAGTGTACTACTTGCGAGAAATTAGGTCACCTTTCTATTCACTGTTTTAAAAATAAACGCCCGAATAAAGACCACGAAAAGGATAACAATCAAAGTACAAGTAAGAAGGAGCAGCAAGTGGCTCAGTTGAATGTAGCTGAGGAGTTGACTGCTAAATATATAATCGATATTAAAGTAAACGGCCACGTATTAGACTGTCACTTAGATTTAGAAAGCCAATGTTGTCTAATCAAGTTGTCTAAAGCCAAAGAATTAAGTTTAGACATAGTTATGCCTGAGGACTTACCTGTGCTCAGAGGTATAGGGGCTAATCTCATTTCACCAGTAGGAATGACTATTGTTGACATTGAGGTACAAGGCTTAGAGGAGACCATCAATTTATACGTGGTTGATGATTATGTAATAAAACAATCAGTTCTCTTAGGGCATTCATTTACCGAGAAACCAGATATTGTGATTACTAAAACACCGACCGCAGTAATATTTCGCAAAATACCCAGTGTAAAAATACAACTTCTCTCAACTAAAGACATTGAGACCCCAACGAATACACTACGAGCCGTTCAAGTCTATGCTAACCCATATAAAATATAGATGCACGCGTTTATGTAAATGTGTCCGATAGAGGTTCGCCTGGGGAAGAATATTACCTTCTCCCTGGAGAATACGAAGTAAGGCATGGTCTTAGCGCACTTTTAATACATAACGCCTCCCCCAACCCAATCACTATACAAAAGGGTTCTCTTCTGACGCGAGTACAGTGTAAGATGCAATAGACTCGAGAGATTTCTTAGATTCATGCAGCGTTACAATCTCTGAGTCGCAGAGTAGCGATACATTAAACTGTAGCGAAAAATTAAGTCCGGAGGAACGGTCTAGTCTACTAGAGTTGATAGGAAAGTACAAAACTTGTTTTTAACCGGACTTCACGATTTAGGTTTCACTAATCTGACGGAAATGACAATCGAACTCGAGGATGAAGGACCGATTGTATATGGTCCCTACCGTATGTCTTACGCGGATCGTATACTCGTGAGAAATATGATACAAGAAATGGCTGATCACGGTATAATTAGGGAATCGACCTCGACATTTGCAAGCCCAATAGTCCTAGTGCAGAAAAGGACCGGCGTGTTGACGCCTTGCATGTGTGCGCGCACACCAACTTACACACACGCATACGGCACGGCGCGAAAGGCAACGCGCAGCCAGCGGTGGGAGCGAGCGAGCGCGCGCGCGGCATACCGTGCCCGGCGCGACGCGCCATCCACTCGACCAGTTCGACGACGACACTGGACGCTATAAGTGTGTCGTACAATAAATTGAGGGCGCGCCCGCGATTCGAAAGTTCGCCAACGACACCTGACGCTGTAGGAGTGTCGTACTACTTTATCGGGATCTCAAGTTATAGTAATTTGTAATAGTTACCATTATAGTTACTCATTAAATGTTATAATAATATATTATTGTACTTGCGAGTATCATTTAATCAACGAGTCCACCCCTTCGCTGCCAGCATCAAGAAGTTCTACATTTTGGTCCAATCGAGCCGGACTACGGGTGACGCGACGCGAAAAGAACAAAGAAGCTGCGCACGAGGCGGCCATTACGTGGACTACGTGATCACGACATGTGGAGTCGTGCGAAACATCATTAATTTTGGAAAGGAAAATAGATCGTGGATAGAATTCATGGATCAAAGTGCCAACCTTTAGTGCAAACAGTGCAGTCTATCCTTATTTCATCATAATTTCCCTGTAACGTTGGGCTAACCTACATTACGTCCCTTTATTACTAAATTATTATTAGTACGACGAGTGGCCGAGTCGTTTCTCAAAAATTCAATTTTCAGGCCTTTAGTATCTTGTGACGCCCTATAAGCATGGTGATTTATTGTATTCATTAACTCATATTTATTATTTCGTGTTCACAGCTCAAAACCTATATCGCGAGAACGTGGTAGCCTGTAGCCTTCCGCTGCTGGGCTAGTTGGGCTGCTGGGCTAGCCACGTGGCATGATTGCGTGCCGCGGGGCCCGTGCTAGCGCGTTGCACATGCTTGCTTGGTGTTTGTCTTTTTTCATGCGCACCCTCGCTGCATCCTTGCACATAAAATTAAGTATAACCTTGCATCTTTTACTTTAAGGATTTTTGTAGCTTGCTTTGAACTTTAATTTCATTAAGTGGATCGTCATTATGGATTACAAATCATTAATACTAGGGGGGTTTGAAAATCGCATTTGATTTTCAAACCCCCCTTTACTCACTAATAATTATTATCAAGAATCTGATACAAATAATAATATATTGATCATCACTATGGACGCTAAACTTGCAACAAACTTGGACGACTTGGAGACACTATTTAACACAAGGATGGCTGTTTATGAAGATAAGCTGGCGTTGGCAACATCTGGGTCTTCTTCAGCGTCAACTTCAACACCAAATCTTTCATCTCTCCTTCAAGAATTCAAGGAATTTAAAAGTTTTGTTTGGCAGGCGCTGTCAAAACTTAAATCTCAAATGGAGTTACTTTCATTGGGTTTTGACAGGCATGAAACAGCTATGCGGCGCAAAGTGCTCCTGATCCACGGCATCGCTGAAGAAAAAGATGAGAAGGTACATGACATTGTATTAAAAGTTTTTAATCAGAAAATGAAGCTGACTGAGTTGAGCGGGGAGAACATACATGTTTGCCACCGTCTTGGTTCAGCGAAGCGCAATGCCAGGCCTATGCTAGTGAGATTCTTCACAACCGAGCACCGCCATCTTGTTTGGGACAGCAAAAAGTCTCTTAAGGGTACTGGCGTCACCTTCTCCGAGTTTTTAACTCAATTGCGACACCAGACTTTTGTTGCCGCTCGCAAACGGTTTGGCATGACCAATTGTTGGTCAGTTGAGGGCAAGATTGTGGTCATCACTCCAGACAAGTCACGCCACAAAATAGAATCGATGGACGAGTTGCAGAAACTATCTTGTAAATTTCCGGTCAACAACGACGATTGTGTACAGACGGAAGACTGCGTTTCTTCAAAATCGCCGCCTGCTGACCCCACTACACCCATTAGCAAGGCCCAAAGAAAAACTCGTCGTCGTAATTAATTGTGTTGCTTTGTAACTCGTAGGTATGATATTTTCTTAAACTATCTTTTTACCTTTGCACCGCTGCCTTTGAATTACGTTACGTCGGTACTTTACCATTTTTTTCTCGTTTAACGGTCTTTTACAGTCTTGCATGATGTCCTTTGTTTAGTAAAGTAATTTTATAGTTTTATGTTTTACTTTTAATGCTTGACGGTAATTCAGTACTTAACGTGTTTACATCGGTGACAGTGACATTGACAACTGTTAAATGTCCGTTGGGTTGTCAATTGGTATTAGTGTAAGGCTACGTTTTGTTATCTGACGTTCCATTTCAGGTATGTGTGTGATGGTTATGGTGTACTGCAGTAAATCATTACTAAATAAATAAATAAATATAAATATTCCGGGACATCTCACACACGGTTATCTGATCCCAAGCTAAGCAGAGCTTGTGTTATGGTAACCAGACAACTGATAAACTTACTTATATATTTCTAAATACATACATATTATAGATAAATTACACCCAGACCAGAACAAATGATCGTGCTCATCACACAAACATTTGTCCTGGGTGGGAATCGAACCCACGGCCTCCGGTATAGCAGTCAGGGTCACTAACCACTAGACCAACAGGCCCGTCATTACTATCTCTATTATTTTTTGTGTCTGTCTTTTTGTACGAAATGCATATATTCTGTGCTTTGTTGAATTATTTCTTGTGTTACTGTATGCATTTCTTGTGAGTTGGGGAGGTTGTTTTGTATGCAACCCGTAATTTAAGTTAATTTAATTGATTTCGTTTAATATTTTATTTATATAAGTAGATATTATATCATATTAAATACGTACTATATGTAGTATTTGTGTGTATGTCTATTAGTTTGTTGTACACTTCTGTCTGCCTTACAACTTGTTTGAAATCTCAAATTTTCACTTTCACTCAAAGGTTTGCTGGAAGAAAACTCAATTTTGAGTTAAGCTCGCCTCTGTACATCAACTTTTACTAATGTATATCTTTTTAAATGTTTATGTGTAGGTACAATAAAGAATTAAGAATTAAGAATAAGTTGCCTACGTTTATAGTTCAGTTCTCTGAAATGTAAAGTGTTCGAACGAAATTCGAGACAGCCATATTTGATTTATACGAAGTTGATGCACAAATAAAACCGACTACAAAAATGTCATTAAGTGAACTCGAAGCGTTTGACGAGATGTACAATGCCTGTTTATTAATTTCAAATCAACATTTGAAGTCGGCTTCGTCGAATACGACGTCCGACAAAGCCGTGCCCTCGTTACCTAAACTTACGTTATTTCAATTTGACGGTCAAATAGAAAATTGGACTACATTTTATAACACGTTTGTATTATTAATTCACGAAAGGAATTTCTCCGACATAGATAAATTCCATTATTTACTTTCATGCGTAAAGGGTTCAGCGCTAAATATAGTTAAAAAACTACCCATTACTTCTGCTAATTACTCATTAGTTTGGCAAAGTTTAATTGATAAATATCAAGACAACCGAACGCTCGCTTGTAGGTATTTTGATAAAATGTTGAACTTTACTCCGTTGAATAAAGATACGTTGCCAAATCTGACATCATTTATTGAGGCTTTTGATCATTCACTTAAAGCTATTCAAGCGTTAAAAATTGAAAACCTAGATGAATTTTTGTTCTGTCATTTAGCCTTACAAAGACTCGACCCACACACGAGAAAATTATTTGAAGAAGGTCGAGATCAGAAGTCCATACCTACATTTTCTGAATTAATTGATTTTGTAAACAATCAAATAAAAGTTCTAGAACACACTTTTTCAAATTCATTAAATAATAATGCTGTCATGTCAAAATCTACGAGTAATAGTACGAACACGAAAAGTCATAACAATAATAATTACAATAAGTCGTCAAAGGCGGTACTCGCTACTGCGCGAGCACCGGCCGTCAGTAATCGTAATAATACAAACTTAAATAAATAAGCTGCGCTTATTGTAAACAAAATCACATGATTTATCGATGTGATCAATTTCGTAAATTGACTGTCGATAATAGAAAGGACCGTGTCCATTCTTTAAAACTTTGCAGTAGTTGTCTTAAACCCGATCATGATATTAATTCATGCAAAAGTAGTACCTGTGGTGTATGTGCATTACCGCATCAGTAGGGTATAATTGGGGGTTCTGCCTCACTTGCTCTCGCTGCGCTGCTAATGTAACCTACATCAAGTGCGCATCATATTCAATAATAACAATGCAGACGGATAAGCATTTCGCTCGATTCGAATCCGATTTCTTAGTATGCAATGCATTATAATTTTTCTGGACATCTGTAACGCGTTATATTTACTCGTAAGATGAGGTGCCTACATTTACGCTCGACAAAACTTGTGATGTGTCATATAGTAATCCAATCTGTTCAGACATTCGTTATACTTGCTTTGCCGAGTAACATTTGTATACACTTTGTTGTTCTCGTGCCTCTGTTAGATGAAACATTGCATCACGATTATATTCCCTATATTGAAGCAGTAGGCAAAAGTATACACCGCTATGTTTAAGTCCCATGTAATAACACTGCATATTATTCTTTTGTTTTACAAGTAAACTTAATAATAAATAAATAATATTATAGGTACAAGTAGATATTAGGAGTAACTAGTAATAGTAAGTGGACTGCCTTGTTGGTCGAGTGATCGCAAGCGCGACTTTTTGAGTATGAGGACCTCACACATCACATACAGTTTTTAGGTTTATTTAAGCCATTGGAATGTGGTATACAGGCTTCCCCACAATGATTTCCTTCACTGTCAATGCTGATGATTTTTATTTTAAAAGTCAAAGTCCTACAATTAAAGTTCACAAAGAAAAGGGGCGATGAGAAAAAAGGCCGGTAATAAAAACTAACTAACAACTAACGTAACAACAAAAAACAATAAAATATTTTTTCTTTTTACTATCAATATCATGTGAAGGCGAGTGAAACACTACACATAACTTCGAAAAGTAGTCGAGTAGATTCGAACTCGCATCCTTTCGCATAGAAGGCGAGCTTTCAAACCATGACTACCACTGAGTACAGAAGTACATACAACTTCCTTTTTAGAATTTCATCTCAGGTATCTGCGATAATACGGTGCCGTTTCCTAATTGGGAAAATAATGTTATGTTTTACCATCTGATTCAAATTGAACTCTTTGTACAGAGTACATAAAGTTTTTAAATTTGTGACAGACTACTACTTTGTTCATGATTTAACATATTGATCCTATTATTCAATAAAATTGAACTATAATGACATGTTGCTAATATTATATTTAAAGCTGAAATTAATTAAAAAATATATTTCATTTGTAACAATTGTCGAGAGTGCTAGTCGAAGATATTAAATAAAATGTCGGTGAGTAACTATTTTTCACTTTTTTCGTTAATATTATGTTATCGTATAAAATTTATAGACATTTCTTTTGTTTTAGGACTCTGAAGATCTTTTTAATTTTATCCAATATCCCCCAAAGGAACCAATTGCAAGCGAGTCACCTAAACTTAATTTAAAAAGAAAAGGGAAATCGTCATCATCTCCACAAAAGCACAAGCGAGTTCAGGTATATTTATATACCAAGACGAGGGCTCAAAACACATCTGCTTTGTCAAGGACGATCAAAATTGAAATTTATGAAGCTGATAACCAACCTGTAAAGCCGTGCGAGTGCAGCGCAGATAAATGTGTACAATATGTAATAAAAAATATAGGTAGTGATGATATTTACTTAGCTTTAGAAAATATAATTGGAAAAATTCACGAAAACATACAATAAAATAATTTTAATATATATATTCATAAGCTTTTATTTTTGTATGGCATTCTTTTGTAGTTAAAATTGTATTATTTTATTGGTAAAATTAGATTATATTGACTGATTGAAAATTATTTTCAATAATTCAATCATCAATCATTCAGCCAATCATAGTCCACTGCTGGACATAGGCCTCTCCCAATTTGCACCACAACACCCGGTCCTCCGCCCTCCGCATCCAGTCCCCTCCAGCGACCTTTTTCAGGTCGTCAGTCCACCTGGCGGGGGGGCGTCCTACCTTACGCTTGCCGAGTCGCGGTCTCCATTCTAGGACTCGTCTGCTCCAACGGCTATCGGTCCTTCGACAGACATGGCCAGCCCATTGCCACTTAAGCGAGCTAATTTTACGAGCTATGTCGGTTACCTTGGTTCTTTGTCGGATGACCTCATTACGAATTTTATCCTTCAAAGAGACTCCGAGCATAGCTCGCTCAATAGCCCGCTGCGCGACTTTAAATTTGTGGACTAGTCCAACCGTTAATGTCCACGTTTCGGCACCGTAAGTCATAACAGGTAGGACGCACTGGTTGTAAACTTTCGTCTTCAGGCATTGCGGTATAGGCGAAGAGAAGACTCGACGAAGTTTGCTAAACGCTGCCCAGCCTAACTGAATTCTCCGATCGACTTCCCGCTCGAAGTTGTTTCTACCAAGCTTGATGACCTGCCCTAGGTAGATATACTGTTGAACAACTTCGAGCATCGATCCTTCGACATATATCGGTCTCGGCATGACATGTTCATTGAACATGATCTTGGTTTTATCCAAGTTCATGCCAAGACCGACCCGTGGTGAAGCTCCATTTAGGCCATGCAGCATCTCGCTTAGTTGGTCCAGCGACTCTGCCACTATGACGATGTCATCGGCAAATCGAAGGTGCGAGATGTGCTCACCGTTCACATTTATACCCCGTCCAGTCCAGTCCAGAGTCTTGAAGACATCCTCGAGCGCGTTGGTGAACAGCTTTGGGGATATAACATCCCCCTGTCTCACCCCCCGACGCAGCTCGATCGGATTGGTCTTATGGTCATGGAGCTGGACAGTCATGGTGGCGGTGTCATATAAGCATCTCAGCGCCTCGATGTATCGCCAGTCAATACGACATCGTTGTATAGCATCCAGAACCGCCCAAGTTTCGATGGAGTCGAAGGCTTTCTCGTAGTCCACAAAGGCCAAACACAGCGGCTGATTGTACTCTTCGGTTTTCTGCACAATCTGCCGAACAGTATGGATGTGGTCTACGGTGCTAAAGCCTTTTCGAAACCCGGCTTGTTCTGGTGGCTAGAACTCGTCGAGTCTTCTAGCGAGGCGGTTAGTGACTACTCTCGAGCACAACTTGTAAATGTGGCTCAGGAGTGAGATAGGTCTGTAAATCTTCAGCAAGGTTTTGTCGCCTTTCTTGAAGAACAGAACCACCGCACTCCCGCTCCACGCTTGTGGTGTGAAGCCTTGGTGAATGACGGAATTAAAGAGATTCGCTAGCTCTTTCAGGACTGTGGTCCCACCGGCCTTAAGGAGCTCGGTTGTAATTCCGTCATCACCCGGTGCCTTGTTGTTTTTTAGTTGTCTGAGAGCTGCCTCAACCTAGCCCGGGTCGACATCCGGGATGTCCTCGGTGTAATGGCGCGTGAGTGGGGCTCTGTGGTCATCTTCGCCTTGTCTCGATGGTTTAGTCATCCGTGATGCGTATAGGTGTCTATAAAAACTCTCAATTTCCTCGAGAATCTCGAACTTAGAGGTGACGGTCCTGCCATCCCCGGTCCTCAGTTTCGCCAGATGGGGTCTACCTAATTGCTGAGCGAAGACTTTGGTGCCTCTATTTCGCTCAATCGCAGCCTCAATATTACGAGTGCTGCAGCGTCGGAGGTCACGTCGCGTCAGTTTCCTGATTTTCAGGTTTAAGGACCGCCTATCTGACGAAGACATCTGGGCGTCCGGCGTTTCTCGTCTTTCCTTCATAAGTTCGAGAGTCTCGGGTGAGAGCTTGGACTCCAGAGTTCCAACTGGAACTTTTCGGAACCTAAGGCTATTCGGGGCAGCGTGGGTCGGAGAGTAGGTCTCATCATCCTAACTCTTCAGCCTTAAGATTGATATTTAGAGAGCCTCGGACGAGTCTATGATCGCTACCGGTATTAAACCTATTGATCACCGAGACGTCTCTAAATATATGCCGCTTGTCCGTGATGATGAAATCTATCTCGTTCCTCGTCACATTATCGGGGCTTCGCCATGTCCACTTTCTGTGGGGCTTCTTCTTAAAGAAGGAATTCATTAAGAAGAGCCCCTGGGACTCTAGAAAGTTGACCAACATTTGGCCTCTGTGATTTCGGCGCCCCACGCCGTTAGGTCCGATTTTCATTTCGCCGCGTTTTTGTACTCCCACCTTGGCATTAAAGTCTCCCATAACAACGTTGTAGTGAGCCTTCCAGGTACCATGTAGTGCCTTCGCTATGTCTTCATACATGGTTTCGGCTATCTCATCAGAGTATGTCGAGGTCGGCGCATATACCTGCACCACCTTCAGGAACTTCCTGTCGGTGATTTTCAATAAGAGGTACGCTACCCTTGTCGACACACTACTGATTTCTACGACGCTGCTTGTGAGACACTTGTTGACCAAGAAACCGACACCGCCCTGGGAGGGCCTATCACCTTCGGTAGTAGAACAGGTCACCTGACTCAAGGGTTATCGTGTCCTCCCCCTGTCTTCGGACTTCAGATAACCCCATAATGTGCCAGTTTATGCGACCCAATTCTACCTCGAGTTCGGTGAGGTATTGGTCCAGCCGTAGACTTCGTCCGTTATACGTCGCCAGGGTCAGTTTTTTGAGGTGGTGGTAGCCTCCCGTAGCCCGGAGATTCTTAGCACCCCCTGTTCCGCCGTTACCGCGACCGCTACCTTGGCCGGGAATAGCGGGACTACCGGGAACTGGGGGCCGTTTTGTGTGGTGTGGGCTCATAAAGAGGTTTTGGCCTACTAATGCCACGCTGGCCAGACGGGTTGGCATAGGGTTTTGTCTCGAGTTTTCCTTCTCTAAGCAGTGGTTTTCGGCTCTGCTCAAATTTTCCCTTAGTCGCCTTCTACGACACCCACGGGATGAGATGGGGTGGTGACCTTTGTATTCTTTAGGTCCGTCACCACAAAGAGTTCAATATTTATGTAATAAAGTTTTAATACTTATGTAATAAAATTTAATATAAGATTTGCATTAAATTCTGATACCTAAATATACTATGTAAAGTTTTTATGCGCTTATGTAAATCTAATTAGAAATATTGTGTTAAGATTAATTGTAATAAAATTACTTATTTTATATATATGTATTTTACAAATGATTTGGTTTTATTTATAATTAACTATTGTTATTGGTTAGTGCATAAATACATGAGGTCCCATATAATTGGTTTTATGAAAGTTTATTGTTAAATGGTTACAAATCTGCCAATCATCGCATTACCTCTGGAGCCCCGTAAGGTTCACATTTAGCTCCAATATTATTTAACATTTTTATCAACGATCTTCCCCATTGTTTTCGCTTTTCTGAATGTTTTATGTACGCCGATGATTTAAAGTTTGTCAGGCGTATCGAATCATTACAAGACGCTGACCTCCTCCAACAAGATCTAGAACGTCTAATCAAATGGTGTAAAAACAATAGAATGGAACTAAATCTCAAAAAGTGCTATCATCTGAAGTTCTCTAGAAAACATAAAGATAATAATATACACACGAAATACCATATAGATACTCAAATAATCCAAGAGGTCGATTCAATCAGGGATTTGGGAGTACAGTTTGATAATAAGTTAACCTTTATCCCACATATAGATCAAACAACCAAAAAAGCATCTAAAATGTTGGGGTTTGTGATGAGAAATGCCAGGGGTTTTAAACAAAGTAGCACAAAAATTATGCTGTACAATTCCCTCGTACGGAGTGTTTTGGAATACTGCAGTATTGTGTGGAGACCACACTACGCCACGCATATGCTTCGCTTAGAGCGTGTACAAAAGAGGTTTCTGTGGCACCTGGCATTCTTCGTTGGGAAAGCCAAAACCCTGCACTCCTACTCCACCCGCTTGCAGTATTTCAAAATGCGCACGTTATCTACTCGATATAACCTTATAGAAGCCATATTTCTTTACAAATTGCTTCGAAATAAGATAGATTGTTCCAAATTGCTTGGTCTAGTAAGATTCCGCGCTCCATCCAGATATCCCCGTAATACCATCACTCCCTTATGCCCGCCGCTGAGAAGGACAGTTCTCGGTGCAAATTCGCCTATTCCTAGACTATGTAGATTGCTGAATGGCGTCAGTGATTTAGTTGACGTACACCATGATAGTATAAGCAAATTCTATAAAACCTTTATTAATCTTCACTCGCACAACCCTGTGTAATTTTATATAACCAATGTATTAAATTATTTTAATTTTTAAATGATTTTAGTTAAACTTAATTTTTACAAAAATTATGTTTAAAATTTAATTTTTATATAAATGTATTGTATTGTAATAATTTATCAAAATTTATTAATAATTATAATTTTTTATCTTTTTTGTAATTAATCAATTGTCATAATTTTATCTTGTTTGGCCGTTACTTCATTTGTGCATGTTGTGTTAGCCTGTAAGTAATTGTTGCACTTATTCTTGTTTACTTTAAATTAAATTATATTATGAATGTATCAGTGTAAACAATTGTTGACTAACCAAATAAATAAATAATAAATAAATTAATGACTAGAAGTGGTAGAGCTTGTTAAGTACGGAACCCTAACCGATATCGACGACGCGGCGTTTCTGTCCTAGTTTCCATAACTATGTGAATTACACATAGTTATGGAAACTAGGACAGAAAACGCCGCCGCGCCGAGACATCAAATATGCAGCTGCGCGATTACAACGGTACAAGAATTAATCGCCGACGCAGCAAAAGTGCAGGTGCATCGATGACGCCCATTCGACGATGAATCGCCGACGCAGCAAATTGATTTTATTCATTCCTTTTATTATGATTTTCATCTCGAATTGCTCGGTGACGCGCTATTATGGACAAAATGCTGAGTAGATATATTCCATATCTGTATCATTCGGGAGTGTTTATACTTGAGACTAATATAAGAAATTCGTTTAAATTAAAGTATGCTCTAAGTACATTGAACAAAGGTACAAAATTGCATCAGTATTTATTTACTGTATTTTTTTTTGCAATTGCTTCTTACAACGAATTCGTATATGAACACGGCTTAAGTTTAAAGGTGTATAAAGTACCAGGTATCCAGTAAATTTGCTTTATTTAACTTTCTTACACATTAGAGTGAATACTTAATTTTCGGTGCCAAAATCCTGCATTAGTAAAGTATGTAAGTACCTATTAATTATATATATACAGGGTAACTGGTAATTAGTGACCGATGCTTAAACACTTGATTGTACTCATGATTACAAACAACTTTCCCAAAGAAACTTTTTTTGTATACTCATTAGTTTTCTTTTTATCACTATAACAAAATTGCTGGCGCGCGTGCAAAGTTCAAACTTCGCGCGCGCGCCGTCGCCCGATCAGCTGTTAGCGGCGAGGCCCCGCGCCCGCGTTGTCGATGACACAGGCAATGTACCTACATGTTGAATAATGTTATTAAATTGTTACTAAGCCCTCTTTCTCTCTCCTAATGTTGCTGTGCCCGACAGGGTTCTTATTGAATTTTTACCTTGTTATGTAATAGATAAGGAATGCAATAAAGACTTAGTATTAAGTATGTTTCGATTAAATACTGGGCATGATTCAATTTATTCCAAGTTTCCCATCACACTTATCTAGGCTTTGGACTAGCAGTCTAAAGCAAAACGTAGATATTTAATAATTAGTCTCGTTGCTATAACTTCGCATTAGACTGGCGTGTTTAAAAAATTGGAATCAACTTGGCTATTTACAACGATAAATTATTACTTAAAATTTTACCTATTATGATTTTAATCAACTAAGTTTTAACTCACATTAATTGTTGGATGTGTCCACCTTGCACTTCAACACACTTATTCGCACGTTTTATAATGTGAGCCTGCACTCGCCGCAGAGTGTTAATGTCACTTTTCACTATTTCGAAACAGTTTTCGATCCTAGTTTTTAGTTCCTCGGTAGTATTGACTGGCCGATCACGATACACTAGGTTTTTCAAGTGCCCCCACAAAAAAAAGTCCAGCGGTGTTTAATGTGCAGCGCGTAAAAATGTTTTTGGGGTTGGGAGAGTTCTTGTTGGGTACAAAAGATGATACAATCGTCTTGCTGCTTCACCATTACCCCCTTCCGAATAGTAGCACATCACCATATCACTGTACTCACTCGCGGTGTAGTTGTACGGAATAGTGCGCGCGGGCGGGGCGGCAAAAAATAAACAAACAATGCGCATGCGACACGCTTCCCGGAGCAACTGTTTTTTATACCTACGTCACTACTGCATGGCAAGGGGCGCGGTGCGGGCGGGGGGAAAATGGCTACTACATCACGGACTACGCCGCCGCGCCGTCACATGAGTAGATAAACGGAACAGAGGCAAAGCTTCTTAAGAACGTGCAAAATTGTTACCTATTTTGTTAGGGTTGTCACAATAGGTGAAGACAAATCAAACAAAACGTTTTTTACCCGACTGCCAAGAAGGGTTATGTTTTTCGCGCGTATCTTGTATGTATGTATGTATGTATGTGTGTAATATTCTTTATTACCTCATATCTTCGAAACGACCGAATGGATTTCGATAATTAGGGTATCGTTGGATTCGTATCGATTACCCAAGTGTTCTTAGATATGTCACGTCAAACAAAAACCAACATGGCGGCCACGAGGTGCCATAGATTGAGGTAAAAAAAAATAAAAAAAATATGTTTGCTACAATATGGGTATCAAATTAAAGGGCTTGTAACGAGGATTCCAAAATGGTATATCATTTACGTATAAAAAAAAAATACTATGTGAAAAATTGTTCTTTATCCAAACTAAATACATACTCGAATGCCGTACGCTAGATTATGATTTTAACTAAAAAGTGTTAAATAAAAAATAAATAAATTTAAAAAATAAAAAAACCCGACTGCATATAAAACACTTTAAATAAAAACTGAAAAGTAAAAAACAAGTTCAATAAGTCTAGAAGTGTAGATAGCAATGTTACTGTCACAGTCGGGACCCATTAAATAAGCTAGACTAAAATCATTCATTATGGGTCCCGACTGTGACAGTAACATTGCTATCTACACTTCTAGACTTATTGAACTTGTTTTTTACTTTTCAGTTTTTATTTAAAGTGTTTTATATGCAGTCGGGTTTTTTTATTTTTTAAATTTATTTATTTTTTTAAATAGTTTTAATAGTCAGTATGATAGAATAGTTTACAAATTACTTACTCTAAGAATTTTCTTTTTCTAATTTTTGTTTTTTTTTAAATAAAAAATACCTACCGTGTTGTACAAATTACTCTCTTCTTATTATAAAAAGGATCATACAATAAAATAAAGGTACTTGCTTGAAAAAGTAATAACCAAATATTTACTTACCTAATTGTACTCCTTGGGATAGTTAAAGTATGATATATTTTTGTTTTCTCTATTATTATTCATACACACGGTACAATAAACAACCATTATTATTAATATGATACCACGTTTTTACAACTAAACTTATAAAAACTTAACCTTGCAACTAACAAAACAAACAGCGTGCGTCGGACTGACCCTTAGATTGTACACTGGCTGTGCCAGCGTAAACTGGTTTTTTCCAGTCTCGCCGCGTATGTGACAAGCGGCCAGTGGTCACGCACACATGCCCCGCGCGCTTGTGTGCGTGCAACCGATTCGAGCGGTTGTTCGAAGCTTTGCCTCTGTTCCGTTTATCTACTCATGTGGCGCCGTCGCCCGATCAGCTGTTAGCGGCGAGGCCCCGCGCCCGCGTTGTCGATGACACAGGCAATGTACCTACATGTTGAATAATGTTATTAAATTGTTACTGAGCCCTCTTTCTCTCTCCTAATGTTGCTGTGCCCGACAGGGTTCTTATTGAATTTTTACCTTGTTATGTAATAGATAAGGAATGCAATAAAGACTTAGTATTAAGTATGTTTCGATTAAATACTGGGCATGATTCAATTTATTCCAAGTTTCCCATCACACTTATCTAGGCTTTGGACTAGCAGTCTAAAGCAAAACGTAGATATTTTATAATTATATTCCGTGTCTCGTTCTCGATACATGTTATTAACCATGCAGCTACCTCGCGTTGGCTGGCAACTATACGCTTTTTCAGACTCAAAAAGTATATGGTAACACTGGCTTTGCTCTCCTGTCAAACTTCATTCTTTTCGTTAGCGTGGCAACTGATACTGCGTATCTTTGTGTTTGTTGAAAAAGTATTAGTATTTTACAGTATTACGAGTATAAAATATATAAAATCGAACGCAAAGTAAGCGTTGTTGTTCAGAAGGATGACTATTCGTCAAATAATAGGAGTGATACAGCACCTTTCTAGTATTTCAGGTAGTAAAAAGTTGTCTTGTGATTAATGTTACCGGTTGACACGTATGGTGTACGCGATGCTCTGACGTGATCATTGGACTCTTATCGCCTACGAAATAGGTTGAAGAGATCCGGGGAGGACCCGTACCGGTCGACACGTATGGAGTACGCGATGCTCTGACGTGATCATTGGACTCTTATCACCTACGTGATAGCTGGAAGAGATCCTTTACTCTTATATGTGGTCCGTGAGGCTACGATAAGAAGTTTTGTCATTAATCACTTGCCCAGGCTGCATTACCTATAAGAACTGTATTATAATACAGATTACAATGGATAATCCTGTTTAAACCTCAGAGACACTAACTATGAGTGCAGTGTTCATGTACTGGACAAGCCTCTGTCTGATAAGCCTATGAATATGGTATAAGACATTAAATGTTAACCTCATTGGTTATAAACTGAGCAATAGAAATCATTGGTTTCAAAGAACGACAATAGATAAACTTGGTGGAACAAGCAATTACTGAAAACTGTTCATTATAATAAACTCAAGCTCAAACAGGATATATCAGCCTCAGTTCAAGACAACATAATCAACGGAGACAAAATAAAAACTATAACTGACTGGGCATCATATTATTACAAGTAATGTGTAATCATTATTATTATAAAATGTATCTGAGGACCAAGTGACATTGATCTCACTACTAACAAGTAAAATCCTGATGGAGATGTTTAAATCTGAATACTAATATGTTTATGGAACTACTATAAAAATACAATTAAAGTGTTGAAGACATGCCAACAAAGTGGCCAATCTATAAAGAAACTTATAATCAAATGGAAAGTCACAAGGTCACCTTCATTAGAAGAAGATCTGGTCCTCAAGGCTTAAGTCCAGTGCTAAGAAAACCAAGGCCTTGCAGGAGATATCTGGTGTTCCCACATAGGGGTAAGTCACGCCGGAAGGCTAGCAAGATACTAGATTGGACATCATACAAGTATGGGGTACGAGAGGCTCTGACGTGATCATTGGGCTTTTATCACCTATGAGATAGGTGGATGAGATCCTTTTCTCTAGTATGTGGTCCGTGAGGCTACGATGAGGAGTTTTGCCATTAATCACTTAATTATGTATTTATATACTTTGGTAAAGTAATACAACCAAAATTTTGTGTCATCATCAAATTCAGTTAAATCAGCTGAATAAGATTCTGATATATGCATTCAGCATTCAGAAATTTATTAATATTGAGGTTTATTATATCCTGACAAAGACCAAATCATCACTGCCATGTATTAGTGGTCAAAACCATGATACAAACAGGATTACTTAAAAATAAATAAATAAATAATGTATATAAATAAATAAGGTTGTAGATACAGCTTATTTCAAGATGATGGACTATATCAATGGTCAATGACAGCAGTAGTACATTGATTAATTTGTATGATTGGTTAATAAGAATCATATGCATTCTAGTAAAAGTTAATCCACACTGTGGAAAGTACCTATTTTATCAGTATGATAAATTAATACCCTATGGTATAGGGTTTGTAATATACACCAAATAATTGGGTAAAATTATGCAAATGTGGTGGCATGTCTAAGATAAGAAAGGTTACTAGTCAGTTCAGTATCTAGACTTCCTAATTTGATATAGGCTTTAGTTATTAGTCATATTACAGGGAAAAAATATGCAAGAAACAACTTATCATTATATTTGGTTTCTAAAAACTTGTTTTATAATCTGGAAAAGTTAATTGGAAAATTAGTTACAACAGGCATGCTAACACATGTTATTGTATATACCTATGGCTTGTTTACAAATTAAGCATACCATAATTATCAATAAGTAATTGACTGACATGATGTAGTTAAAGTATACTAACATTCAGATAGAAAGCTGGATCTATAGTGATGGGCTAAGTAATTGATTTATTTATTATCAAATAACATGTACAGCATGTACAACAATGTCAAAACTGTTTATTAAAATAATTGTTTTAAATATTACATAGGATGGTTTGAGAAGCAAAGCCCCTAGGATGCTGTTCTTTTGTAATAATTTTTGACGTTTGATAAGTGCTACTTTGTAGCCTAAGTTAAATAAATAATTTTTGATTTTGAAGCCTCCAGAAGTGCTCGATTTATGTTTACAAGAACAACTGAGTTCAAGGACATTAGAGTGTATTTGATTAATATTTAAATACACTAGATAGAGATAACATCCAATATTACAAAATTAAAATAGCTTATAATATCCCTAGCAATATAAGATTTCCAAGAGATAAGCAATACCTTGACATTCTGTTACAAGAAGTTCAAGAGGAACGAAAGTATAATATCCTGTATTAAGGGAATGTGTGGCACTCAGCACCCATATTTAATCTATCATCATCCATAAATGGCTGTAGACTAAGGATAGAGATATTTGGTTTTTTGAATCCAAATTAAGTTAAATAAAACAAAAGACTTAAGAAAAATCCCACAGAATGAATAATAGGTTGGAAATTAATAATAAAATAGTCTTGCAAATTATATTTGAACTTAGAAATTCTTATAAAGGGTACTTAATTTATACTGCATACTAATTAATATGAAATGTATATATGTTATGCCTCCTGGAAAATTCCAGGTCCAGAGGTTCTTAATACTTTTACTTTGATGTGGCAAGAATATTTATTATATGGGTTTTATCTATCCAAATTAAAATAATAAAGTCGAACTCATTTAACGGCAACTATTACCGTTGGCCTTCACAACCTTTGGAGCATCTCCGGTGTTGAATATGCTCACATCAAAGCTAATATATGTTTATTGAATTGTATAGACTAGAACTATTTAAGTTCTCCCTCCAGAGATTAAATTACTCTTTATACAGCACACATACTCTGATTGCTGCAATCCTTATCAGGCAAGCGTGGATGATAGACGCTAATCACCAACATCAAATTTTCAAGTGTTATAAATTTTGCTGGACCATCTATATAAAAAAAAAAAATATATATATATAGTATGGACCTATGGCCTATGGCACTCCACTTTTGCCATGATTTATGCATTTTTAACAAAGTATTTATACCAGGCTCTGCTTATAGTGCTTTACTCATAAGTCAGCCCCTTTGCTAATAGGCTCTAAAATTGGGGGAGGGGATCACATAAGAATGCCTATTTTAGGGATAAGCTTAATATATATATGGTGAATTTCAAACCACTATTTTCAAATTGTCATATAACATAGGATCCAAATAAAATTTCAAGTGAATCACAACATCAAATTCTTAATATAATATTAACAAATTAACTGTCCCGCCAATAGACACAATAGTTAAACAATGGAAGTGTTCATGTGACTCATGAGGACAGGGAAATGGTTAAGTCTTGGTAGCCTCACCAAGAATCTGATGGTTTTTTGCTTGCACTAGGCACGGCACAGTGGGCACAAAATTCTTTCATTAAAATATAATTTACTTATGTTTATTAAAATAAATAGATGACTGAATATGGGTTAAGTGAAGTTGAGTTAAGATTGTGCCAATATTATCATTACTGATAAGTTTAAAAACCCGGCAATGGGCTGTATGCAGCCAAATTTTTACTTAGCTTTTTTGGATCAATTGAGATTTTCTCAGCCTAATATTTACTTAAGATTCTAGAGATAGAATACTTTAAATAATTTATATACCTATGCAGTGCAACAACTGAAACAAGTTAAAAAAAAAAAAAAGAAAACTACCTAAGTATATCACATTTTTGAATGAAGAACATTCACACATAGTTAAATTGGTTTTCTGTCTCCAGTCACTAGTAGAAGATGGATTAGAAAGTACTGTTTCGGTAGGCGGTATTGATGCTAATGTTTTTTCAGGGCATATAGTACACGCCATACCATTGCACCTATGGTTAAGACAAAAGATTTTGTTCTAGATGTAATTACACAGACTGCTGGATAAATAATAGCAAGATTAGTATTTTTCTATTTAGCAGTTTGGCCAGGTTTTGTTGTGCTTAATGCAAAATAATTTAAACTTAATACTGGTTACTTATGTTCACAGGATTGCTATGAAGAGTCTTAAGACATTGATTGTTTTTCTGTCAATAATACTGGCTATCTTGTAACATTGTGTTACCTACTAGGATTGTTGATTAAGGAACTTGTTCAGGATAATTTGACGACCTCCGACGAGTGGCGTACGCACCGGTTTCAAGGTGTCGCTAGCTCTGAGGTCCCGGGTTCGATCCCCGGACGGGTCAATGTAGAAACCAAAAATTTTCTACATTGCCTCGGGTCTGGGTGTTTGTGGTACCTTCGTTGCTTCTGAATTCCATAACACAAGTGCTTTAGCTACTTACTTTGGGTTCAGAGCAATGTATGTGATGATGTCCGCATTTATTTATTATTATTATTATAATTCAAAGCAGAAACTCAAGTTTAGTTTGGTTAATTGATTGCATCTAACTATTAAGAGTTGACTGCACAAGTGCATGCATGTACTTATGTATACAGGGTGGGGAGGACAATATGATCATAAATTAAACTTCGTATAAGTCATGATATTCCCAACCGTCACACAAAAATTCAAATGAATATATCCAGTAGTTTAGCCACAGGAAATTATTTTTCAGTTTAAGTATTTTCTACATGATGTATTTGTAAACAGCTGAGCGCGCTACAAGTTAACGACACACGTTGCCAGCTCGCTACTTTAAAAACCTATTTTCTCAAAAAAAGAGTCATAAAGCGTGTCGTCACACTCGTCACAGCTAAATAATAAAAAATGCATGCGAAAGTTATTACTATCCTGTTACGCACTCATGTCAATCGCAAAATATGTATGTGCGAAAGAGATAGGTAAATTGCTTGTTTCTACTTTGCTTACACTTTGTCGACGTGTCTAGGTTATGGGTTACGCGGTCAGTGTGTCACCGGACCTCCTTCCTGCTGTGACGTGTTTTGTTTTCCTCTGGAATTTCGGATGCGCCCGCGCCCGTTTGAAGTCGCGGCGCGAGTGTTATCGTATCTTTGTTGTTGTGTTGTGTTGTGCGAAATTTGACGCTTTGTTTTAATAGTGACAGGACACATAAACGTATTATAGGTACTTAGTTAAATAGTGAAGTAAACTTTGCGAAATTAGACGCTTAATACTTGGTGTTTCAAGGTTTTATTATTAAATAATCATGCCTCGTTACAATTATACCGCTTCGGAATACACCGATATGATTTTAATTTATGGGGAGTGTCACGGTAATGCCGCTTTAGCTGTACGGACATACCGTGAGAGGTATGAGAACACGCGTATGTGTCCGACCCACGGGCGTACTATTGTACAAGCTGTCCAGAGGATACGGGAAAATCAATCCTTGATCCCGCACGTAGATGGTGCTCCTCCACGTGCAAATGTGATTTCAGACGAAAGAGTTATTAATTATTATGATCGCAATCCGACGTCCAGTCTGCGTAATGCAGGTCGACATTTTCATGTAAATCACAAAACCATTCAAAAAGTTTTGAAACGTAACAAACGCAGACCTTACAAGTACAAGAAAGTACAAGCATTGTTACCGAGAGATAAACCAATAAGAGAAACTTTCTGTCGCTGGTTGGAAACCAAACATCTCGAGAATACATTTACAAGGAATGGTTTATGGAACCGACAGAACCTTCGGTACTGGAGCCGCGTGAATCCGCATCTAGTTACTAGTAGTAAGCTAGAATAATAATATCTTTTAATAAATTGAAAGAAATGGCTGCTAATGGTGACCTATTATCAAGAGTGAGAAATAACATTATACGTCGGTGTAGTTTATGTATTCAAGAAAATGGCGGACATATTGAAAATAAAAAAAATTAATGACTGGCGACATAATTATGTGATCGAAAAGTGATTATGAATAATAAATTTATTAGTGAATAACTCGCGGGTGAATGATGCCTGACTATTTGGTTAATATTCTGTGATTTGATTTGTGTAGGTAATTGAAAAAATAAGAATAATGGCGCCAAACATTACGTCGCTGCGTCGCCGTCGGCCACAGCTATAACATGAATGAAACCAAGCTGCGTTGCCGTTCTTATCGCCGTAAGCGTGCCGTAAGTGTACCAATTTTATACATGATGTTTTATTTTGTTTGCAGTTTTAAGCTATTTAGTTTGTTAGAAAAAAATGGTTTTTTTAATTTCGATGTTCGGATTTATTTGATAGTTGAAAAATGTTTCTATAAACCAGTACTGCCAGTGTTTTCATTTAAAGTCGTATTGTCATCTCCACACTGTATAACATACCTAATTAATTATTTTATGTTTTATCTCAACTTTACCATCTCTCTGAACATCTGCATGGTTAATAACATGTATCGAGAACGAGACACGGAATATAATAGATGATCAAACGAACTTACCTGATGTTCGATCATTATTATATGAAGTGTCTCGTTCTCGATACATGTTCTGTACCCATCCCACCCTTAGGTAAAATTGAGATAACCTATGAGACTCTAAAGGAATGAAGTTTGACAGGAGAGCAAAGCCAGTGTTACCATATACTTTTTGAGTCTGAAAAAGCGTATAGTTGCCAGCCAACGCGAGGTAGCTGCATGGTTAATAACATGTATCGAGAACGAGACACTTCATATAATAATGATCGAACATCAGGTAAGTTCGTTTGATCATCTATTAGTCTCGTTGCTATAACTTCGCATTAGACTGGCGTGTTTAAAAAATTGGAATCAACTTGGCTATTTACAACGATAAATTATTACTTAATCAGATACCTATTATGATTTTAATCAACTAAGTTTTATCTCACATTAATTGTTGGACGTGTCCACCTTGCACTTCAACACACTTATTTGCACGTTTTATAATGTGAGCCTGCACTCGCCGCAGAGTGTTAGTGTCATTTTTCACTATTTCGAAAGAGTTTTCGATCCTATTTTTTAGTTCATCGGAAGTATTGACTGGCCCATCACGGTACACTAGGTTTTTCACGTGCCCCCACAAAAAAAAGTCCAGCGGTGTTAGATCTGGTGACCGCGGTGGCCAAGCAACTGGACCCCCTCGACCTATCCACCTTTCTCCATAAATTACACTTAGGCGCTCGCGTACTCGGCGCTCAAAATGTGCTGGCGCGCCGTCGTGCTGGAAATAACGCGGACGCCTTAGAGCGCCCAACGGCAATTCATCTTCGATTTCTGGCAAGTGGTTAAGCACATGTTCGGTGTAGCTTTCTCCGTTCAACCTTGGAAGAAAGATTGGTCCCACAACGTGGTTTCCAATGAAACCAGCCCACACGTTTAATGAGAACCGATATTGGAAATCACTAGGTCTCACGAGTCGTGGATTTTCGTGTGCCCAATGGTGGTAATTATGGCAATTAAATAGGCCTTCCCTTACAAAAGTCGACTCATCAGTCCACAAAATGTCTTTCACGATATCCCGGTTTTCCAATATCCACCCACAAAATCGTAATCGAGCTTCGTTGTCTCCCGCTCGTAATTCCTGAACCGGCGTGAAATGGAAAGGGTGGCGCCCATCTCTTCGCAACACAGACCAGACGTACCACTGCGAAACGCCAAACATTCTAGCAGCTTGTCACGTGCTTGCTTCAGGATGCATGTTAAAGTATTGAAGAATGTCTTCCTCGTAACGATTGCGACGTGGTCTTCCTGCATTCACATTTGGCGCAATGAGCATTTGCCAATCTCGTAATCGCTGTGCAGCGCGTAAAAATGTTCTTGGGGTTGGGAGAGTTCTAGTCCGGTACAAAAGATGATAAAATCGTCTTGCTGCTTCACCATTACCCCCTTCTGAATAGTAGCACATCACCATATCACTGTACTCACTCGCGGTGTAGTTGTACGGCATAGTGCAGTGCGCGCGGGCGGGGTGGCAAAAAATAAAAACAAACAATGCGCATGCGACACGCTTCCCGGAGCAACTGTTTTTTATACCTACGTCACTACTGCATGGCAAGGGGCGCGGTGCGGGCGGGGGAAAATGGCTACTACATTGCCGGCGGCATCGACAAAGCGTGCGCGGGGCCTCGCCGCTAAAGGCTTGGGCACACCAAACGCGGGACAGGCGCAGCACCTGAGCAGGGCAGGTCAGTTGCGCCGCGGTTGATGTCACACCAGAAACATGAGCAGTCGGAAAGCAGTTTGAAGGCGGGCCTGCTTTCTAACTGCTTTCAAACTGCGTTATGTGTGTCGTATCGATAGCCACACTCAGTACACTTCAAGATGTTGAACGGTTCTGACTCTGACGAAGAGGAGCTATTGTTAGTTCTAGCTTTAGATAAAAAAAAAAGAATATGGGTTCACGATGTAAATAAGAGAAGAGAAGAATATGGGGAGTACCATCGTCTATGTCGGGAATTAGAATCTTTTGGTTCTATACTTATTTTCGGATGTCAAAGTAAACCGTAAACCTGTAAACCGTGTTTCTATAATATCTGTCCTTTAAATCATATAAACATTTATATTTCCTCACTAACTCAATCAATTTTTCATTCGATTCCATGATAAAGTTGTAAAAAATCACAACCGTTTACGACCCGCGCTGCGTCTGTCCCGCTCAACTGCTTTGGTGTGACTAGTCAATATGGCGGACATAGTAATACAACGCGTAGTTACTGCGGCCGCCCCGCGCCTGCGCTGCCACCGCCCCGCGCCTGCGCTGCTCACGTCCGAAAGTTTTGTAGAAGAGCAGTGCGTGCGCGGCGCAGTGGCGGAGCAGGTTGGATCAGCGGGCCCGCGTTTGTTCAGTGTGTCACCCTTCATATAACTACATGATTTTCAAACGTAGACGCACTGCTACCGCACTGCTACTGCTTTTGGTGTGCCCAGGCCTTAACAGCTGATCGGGCGCAGGCGCGCGCGCGAAGTTTGAATTTTGCGCCAGCAATTTTGTTATAACGATAAAAAGAAAACTAATGAGTATACAAAAAAAGTTTCTTTGGGAAAGTTGTTTGTAATCATGAGTACAAGTCGAAATAGTGAAAAGTGACACTAACACTCTGCGGCGAGTGCAGGCTCACATTATAAAACGTGCAAATAAGTGTGTTGAAGTGCAAGGTGGACACGTCCAACAATTAATGTGAGATAAAACTTAGTTGATTAAAATCATAATAGGTATCTGATTAAGTAATAATTTATCGTTGTAAATAGCCAAGTTGATTCCAATTTTTTAAACACGCCAGTCTAATGCGAAGTTATAGCAACGAGACTAATTATAAAATATCTACGTTTTGCTTTAGACTGCTAGTCCAAAGCCTAGATAAGTGTGATGGGAAACTTGGAATAAATTGAATCATGCCCAGTGTCGAGTAAGTTTTAAATCAGTTGATAATGTAGTGGTATCTTTTAAGTCGTTTCTAAACATCCATCGTAAAAGTAATAAAAACAAACGCCTAAAGTTGGTTTATAAGTAGTCGTAGTTAGTTTGTAAGTGGAGTGTAAGTTAGAAAGATTATGTATTTATTGTAGTAGCGCGCGCGCGTAAAGTACCAAAATACTCGTCTCGGATATTATTTAATCGAAACATACTTAATACTAAGTCTTTATTGCATTCCTTATCTATTACATAACAAGGTAAAAATTCAATAAGAACCCTGTCGGGCACAGCAACATTAGGAGAGAGAAAGAGGGCTCAGTAACAATTTAATAACATTATTCAACATGTAGGTACATTGCCTGTGTCATCGACAACGCGGGCGCGGGGCCTCGCCGCTAACAGCTGATCGGGCGACGGCGCGGCGGCGCGGCGGCGTAGTCCGTGATGTAGTAGCCATTTTCCCCCCGCCCGCACCGCGCCCCTTGCCATGCAGTAGTGACGTAGGTATAAAAAACAGTTGCTCCGGAAAGCGTGTCGCATGCGCATTGTTTGTTTATTTTTTGCCGCCCCGCCCGCGCGCACTATTCCGTACAACTACACCGCGAGTGAGTACAGTGATATGGTGATGTGCTACTATTCGGAAGGGGGTAATGGTGAAGCAGCAAGACGATTGTATCATCTTTTGTACCCAACAAGAACTCTCCCAACCCCAAAAACATTTTTACGCGCTGCACATTAAACACCGCTGGACTTTTTTTTTGTGGGGGCACGTGAAAAACCTAGTGTATCGTGATGGGCCAGTCAATACTTCCGAGGAACTAAAAACTAGGATCGAAAACTGTTTCGAAATAGTGAAAAGTGACACTAACACTCTGCGGCGAGTGCAGGCTCACATTATAAAACGTGCGAATAAGTGTGTTGAAGTGCAAGGTGGACACATGCATCCAACAATTAATGTGAGTTAAAACTTAGTTGATTAAAATCATAATAGGTATCTGATTAAGTAATAATTTATCGTTGTAAATAGCCAAGTTGATTCCAATTTTTTAAACACGCCAGTCTAAAGCGAAGTTATAGCAACGAGACTAATTATAAAATATCTACGTTTTGCTTTAGACTGCTAGTCCAAAGCCTAGATAAGTGTGATGGGAAACTTGGAATAAATTGAATCATGCCCAGTGTCGAGTAAGTATCAAATCAGTTAATAATGTAGTGGTATCTTTTAAGTCGTTTCTAAACATCCATCGTAAAAGTAATAAAAACAAACGCCTGAAGTTGGTTTATAAGTAGTCGTAGTTAGTTTTTAAAGTGGAGTGTAAGTTATAAAGATTATGTATTTATTGTAGTAGCGCGCGCGCGTAAAGTACCAAAATACTAGTCTCGGATATTATTTTATCGAAACAACTACTAAGTCTTTATTGCATTCCTTATCTATTACATAACAAGGTAAAAGTTCAATAAGAACCCTGTCGGGCGCAGCAACATTAGGAGAGAGAAAGAGGGCTCAGTAGTCACTAACAATTTAGTAATATTATTTAACATGTAGGTACATTGCCTGTGTCATCTACAACGCGGGCGCGGGGCCTCGCCGCTAACAGCTGATCGGGCGACGGCGCGCGCGCGAAGTTTGATAAAAAGAAAACTAATGAGTATACAAAAAAAGTTTCTTTGGGAAAGTTGTTTGTAATCATGAGTACAATCAAGTGTTTAAGCATCGGTCACTAATTACCAGTCACCCTATATATATTTTTTTAAATCACAATTCATTTAATCTTGACTATTCTATACTCATATCGCCTAATATCTTATATTTAATAATTATTTATTTGTCTATTCTAATGTTTAATTTAAATTGAGAGTACTATTGAGGTTCTGGCTTCGTTCTCCAGATCGCTCGGTGTTACCGTTTTTTCTATACACTTTTTACAATCTGAGGTCAAGTCCAATTTTAAGTTAGATTGATTTTTAGTATATTATATTTATACTTTGAAATCTTGGTCAATCGTATTACCTAATATAAGACAAAGCACAATTTTATTCTGATTTTCCTTTATACATACAGCTGTGATATAATATTATATTAATTTTACTTTTCAGGGCTCAAGCTAACAATCCGTTTTGGTCGAATGAAGAGGATTTAACGCAACCTTCAACTAGTGTTAACAGCAGTAGTTCTAAGAAAAAAGTCGAACCAGCGAAGCGGGCTAAAAAGGCTCAGAAGAAAAAAGTTCTGCCAGTGAAAAATCCATTTGCTGAGGAATCTGATTCCGACAGCGATGTGTTTAAGCCTACTGCCCCGCTAGTTGTCAAACGGAAAAGAATTGCTGTGTTGCCAGACTCTGAGGTGTTTTTTTTTCTCAGTTTAAATTTTAATTTTAATTTTACTACAGTTTACTTTAGTCTGTCGATGAACCTAATAAGCCTATCTTATTCTTGGATACAGACAATTAAGTAGGAAAGTGTTTTTCCTTTCTTTTGATATGTAAAGTAGTGATACACACCCTGAATTGAACTTAGATTCTTAGACTTTTACTATTACACGCTAGATGTTAAATTGTAAATTTATTGTATTCCAGGATGAATTACCACAACAACCAGTTCGAGCGGCAACTTTAAGAAGTGCAGTCTCTCAGCGCATAGCTTCGGGTTACTCTTACCAGTCGGACTCGGCAAAAACGGGGCAATATTACTTCGAACTAAGAGTGTACAACTCTCGCGAAGCTGAGCAACTATCGTACAACGAGCGCTGGAAGCAAGCTCTTGTAACTTTAAAGCTTGCTACTGATCAGAACACCAGTTTTTGGGGCGCATTAACTGGTCTAGTTAATGCTGCTCGGGATGAAATGAGGGATATTCGTCCGGTACTGTACACTAACCCTATATGAAGAAGGTTATTTTTTAATTACATTATCATTTTTAATATTTTTAAGATACATATAATCCTACCTATCTTATGTTATTCATCATTCAACTTTATAGCAATTATTTTATTATAGGTATCTTGTTAGTGCCCATGTTTTAACGTGTCATCTCTTACAGCTATTTTTACACATGAGAATAAAAATTGAATAAATTTACAAATGAGATAACAAACTGAATAAAATTACATGAGAAATTAAAGCAGTATTAGAGAAAACGGTCCAGGAGGCGGGGCCTAGCACCACGTCACTGTGATGTAGCATCGAACGATCGGAGGGGGCACCTCAAGAGCGCGGGTTCGGCGCGCGCTCACTTTTGCGGAGGCATTTGGACGTGATGGACGTGTTCTAGTGGCAATAATCGTGTTTAGGGTTTCATATATTGAGTTTAGGTTTTCTTATAATAAACGGTCGATTTTGTGATTGAAATTGTTCTTTTTAAAAATTCAACCCCGCTTCTGATTCCTAACATCAGAAGTGGGATAGGACTCGCACGGAGCCTTGCTCGCTATCGGTATTTTCGCTCGTTTTGTTCGACTATTTGAAAGCACATTTTTTTTTTTTTATTTTGCAATTTTACGTGTTTCGTTTAATTATTTTAACCCGGCGTCATTGTGGTAGGAAATTAGTAGTGTATAATTGGGGTTTCTGGATCAGAGGAGATCCAGAAACACCCAATTATACACCATCATTTAGTATATTCAAAATGTAATGTACTACCCTCAACATTAATTAATTCAGATTCTAACGTGATAAAGTATTCTAACTTAAAGTTTTTGAGTGAACAGCATAAACGGATGTGGAGCGTGGGCCAGTCTAAGCATTCGATTACTCAATTAAAAATCTGTCATTCTATCACTCCATTATTCAATACAAACGGTTTAGTATTGAAAAGAATGGATTACTTTCATTCAACAATTCAATGACATACGCATGTAATTCGAGCAATAAGCCTATTCGACACGACAGCCTAACGAAAATGGAATGCGCTCGCTATCGCCCATCGCACTGCCTTATATATGTAGTGCAGTGACTATTTACTTTAAATTATATGACGTAGAAATAAAAAAGCAAAACAATATTTAAAATTATTATATTTTTAAAATATCAATTATTATTCATGTACTTAATTTACATATTTCAATTAAGTATTCATGTACATAATTTATATTTACTTAGAACTTAACTTTTTAACAATTTTATTAACTAAATAATCAGTTTCATCCTTTATTTCATCAAAATCACTTCGCACTAAATATTGTACATTCACGCTAGCACTTTCAGGGTCACTATCTATTTCTTCCATATTATTATGACGACCATCCACATCAAAAACTAATATTTTTATTATTCGGCGAAATTGTCCAGGCTCTTTACGCTTTATAAAAGAAGAGTTTTTAAGAGATTTCCTTTTATTTTTTTTCTTCATTATTTTTTTCTTTTCTATTTCTTGCCGTTGACTTTCTTCACATGCACTTGCCGCCACTTCGGCGTACCAGCTATCTCGGTCTTGAGCATAATAAAATGGATTAAGAACTGGATCTGAGCTCTCTGTCAAATTCTGAAATAAAAATATGAAGTATTTGTGTTATTAAACAACATTAAATATGAATTCAATTGTTAACATCGATGGTTACTTGAATACTTACAATACATGATTGATCGATGTTATCCAAAACAGGACTGTATGATGGTGAGCGCGACATACTAAATATTAAATACCTAGAAAAAAAAATGTTAAGTAAATATTTCATTTTCTATTTTTCTCTAACAAACAACAATTAATAATAGTTGAAACAATTTTTTTATGTAGAAATAAATAAACGACTTATTGGAACATAAGATATGTGGTAATATTAAATAAAGATTATACTTGTTGTCCGATAATAATTTTAGTATTATTTTTTAATTGTTGAATAAAAATACTGAGTCATAAAAACTTACCGATATTACACTGTAAAGACGGTTGCGATAGTCAGGTGTGAAATTAAACTAGATTTTAAAACATTTTCCATCTATATATAATTAAAATCTTTATCTATAGAGTTCAAAATCGTACGTTTTTTATTAGATATTATATCCCGTACAAAAATGGTAGTATGAAATTGAAACCCTAATATCATGACACGTGCTCAACAACTTAATGTTTGCTAAAAAATTTTGCAACGTAAGTACTCATTTATAAGGAGAAGATCAAAACAATACTGCAATATCGACATACTATTTTTACGTATGGTTTCGTCTGTTTATTATTGTAATATTGTTCAAGCTTATTTTAATTGTTAGGTCACCAACAGAAAGATACTTATGTTAATATTTTATCGGTACTTTAAAACGTGTAAATGTAATTCTACACCCTAGACAACACGGCACTACACCGCTTCGGATTGCAATTAAACGTAATGTAATATATATATCGAAATCGGTTTTTGTGTAAGTTTGTTTATCCTTCCTTATTATGTATTCTCTAATGAAAAAAAAAATAACCTCCTTTTTAAGTCGGTTAAAAAAAAAATACCAATCTTTCGAGCTTTATGAGGTAAATGATGACAGATTAGTATACATACTATTACATTTGCTTACCAACGTAAAGGAGGAGACAAACCCAGGTGTAATAAGTATGTATTATTTAATCTGAATGAGATCTACATTTCAGTGTTATTAAATTTTATTATATTATATCTTAGATGAAGTAGATAAAGTTGATATTGCGTGATCTCGGTATGTTGCTAAGTTATTTTTTCTGCAACTTAAACAATTCCGTATTTGGGTGGTAGATCTGACAAAGCATTTTAGCTATGATGCTATTTAAGAGATCATCTGCAGGGGCTGGATCACAACAATTCTTCAGCTAGAAGCAGTCACATCCAAATTCGGAAGTTTCTAAAAAAAACCACCAATCTTCTAAAATGTAAGTATTACCTGCTATACTTCATTCAGTCTTTCATTTCTTAGTATTCAATCATTCAAGCTAGTTTCATTCATTTCTTCAATCAACTCCATTCTAATTTATGTAAATGTGTTTAGTCGTAAACAACGTCGGTCGTATATCAAAGTGTGTTATTTAGTTTAACGCCATCTAGCGTTAAACTAAATGAATCGTCGTATTGTTTCCCGCACTCCACCATAGATGGAGTTGTGCTTTGACGTCATCATTCTACATGGCGGTGTTAAGATTTTCACGGATTAGATAAGTCTCGAACAGTTCAGAATTAAATTAAGTACTCTCATAGACAAAGTTGTTTTATTTGAGTCTTCCAGTAGTTCAGTGCCAGAGTGGTGATTGAACATTTGATCCTGTCGAGTCGGACAGGTCGGCATAGAAACCAGGGTGGATCGCCCTGAAGTGCCGCATAACAATCTCACACAGTAGTGAGATTGGTGTTCGAGCGGAGCTGCTGAGAAGCGGAGAAGCGGAGCTGCGGAGCTGCCGAGCTGTGCAAGCGCTGGTGTCAGCGCCGCACGCCGGGAGTTGCAGCGGTCTACGGTAGAGGGCGTGCCAGTCCTCTCTCCAGTGGCGATATTGGATTGCGGTGTTTCCGGAGCAAAGTGTTTCTGGATTGCAGTGGCATATCACACATCCACGTGTTATCAGTGTTTGCAGTGTCATATCACATATATGTGATATTAGTGTTATCGTAGTTCGTAAGTGCAGTGTACGGGCAGCGAAGGTAATCGAAGAAAGAACTGTAAGTAGACTTTAATATTGACTTTGAACTTTGAAAGACTTTTATATTTGTGTGTGTAGTTAGAACATTTGGTCACTATCGGCCTATATTTTATGTGTCTTGGTCACTATCGGCCTATATATTTTATGTGTCTTGGTCACTATCGGCCTATATATTTTATGTGTCTTGGTCACTATCGGCCTATTTATATGTGTCTGGTCACTATCGGCCTATTCATATGTGTCTGGTCACTATCGGCCTATTTATATGGGTCTGGTCCCTATTGACCCTACATATATACGTGTATCTGGTCCCTGTGTACCTGTGTATGTGTTCAGGACTCTGTTGCCCTGTAATTACGTATTTACGTTTAGCGACCTGTTACTTAACATACTGGGTTATAGATCTTGTTATTTATTGACTCGTAATATTGTTGCTATTGAATAGCAATTTTTGTTACTTTCAATCTAGTAAATTTAACTTGTAAATTCATCAACTATGGAGTCTTTGTCATCTTTGATTAAAATACAGTTTGTAAATAAAGGTTTAATTGAAAAGGGGTTAGTTAACTTTAAAAAATCTCCAAAGGAGAGGCTTACCCCAACTTACTTAACAAGTCGGTTAGAGTCATTAGAAAATCAGTGGAAAGACTTTAGTCAAACACACAAGAATATTTTGATGCAGGCAACAGAGTCAGATATAGCTAGCAATACTTACTTTAAAAGCGAGTTATACGATACCATAGAAGAATTATATTTTACTTACAAGTCCCAATTGAAAGAACACATAATTGAATTTCAAGGCACATCTAGTAGTAATAACAGTTCAAATTTAAGTTCAAAGGTCATGTCAAATATTCGATTACCTAAAATCACATTGCCATCATTTTCTGGACTATACACTGAGTGGGCTTCGTTCAGGGATTTGTTTTTATCGTTAATTCATAAAAATGAAGCGCTGGATGACGTTCAAAAACTTCATTATTTGAAGGGTCATTTAACAGGGGAAGCAGAGCAGCTTCTGCGCCATACCCCGGTAACCGCTTCAAATTATGACGAGTGTTGGTCAATCTTAGTTAAAAGATACGATAACAAACGATTTCTTGCTAATTCTATGTTAAAAAGATTTATGAATCAATCAAATATTAGTAGAGAAACAGCATCCAATATCAAGTCATTACTGGACAATACTGTAGATTGTTTGCAAGGGTTGCAGAACTTAAACATAGATGTTAATTCTTGGGACGCCATTGTAATTTACATAGTTAGTGAAAAGTTAGATTGTGAGTCTCGTAAATTGTGGGAGACGAGAGTCAGTGCATTAGATGATTTACCAACATTTAACGAATTCAAAACATTCCTTGAATCCAGGTTCAGATCATTAGAATACTTGGATCCAAAATCCAATAAGTCTAGCAAACCTCAAATTGTAAAATCATTTAATGTCACCACCCAACAATGCGTTGTCTGTTCTGGAGATCACAAATTGTTAAATTGTAAAGAGTTTTCAAAAAAGAATTGCAATGAACGTCGTGACCTCGTCCGAGTCAACAACCTATGCTTTAATT
This sequence comes from Autographa pulchrina, assembly GCA_905475315.1. Taxonomy (NCBI): domain Eukaryota; kingdom Metazoa; phylum Arthropoda; class Insecta; order Lepidoptera; family Noctuidae; genus Autographa; species Autographa pulchrina. Next base: position 9,056,921 of record FR997761.1, on the reverse strand, counting down.
GTCTAGGAAAAAATCACTCTGTTTATAACTGCCGACAAAAAACCAAATGCAAAATTTGCAAGAAAAAACACCACTCACTGCTTCACTTAGACACTACTGTAGGTTTCTCTGATTCTGACAATAGGTCAGCAGAAGACAAGGTTGTGACCGCCGCGGTCGTCACATCCACAGCCCCAAGTGGGGAGGGTACCAACGAGTTAATTAGGAAACCCATTTGTTGTTTAGGTCAACTGGACCACAGTCTCGGATTGCTGGCAACAGCTCTGGTCCAAGTTGAGTCTCATAGAACTGATACTGTGCAGACTTTTAGAGCTCTGTTAGATCAGGGCTCTCAGGTATCATTGATTACCGAAGCCGCAGTTCAGTTTCTTGGGTTGCATAAGGTACCCACTCAAACTGGCATACATAGATTAGGCGATGACGAGGGAAGCTCAGTCCCCTCTAGGTCAATGGTGACATTCAAATTACAGTCTCGTCTAGATCCGAACTATTGTTCATATGTCAGTGCATATGTTATGAATAAACTCACTACCAATCTTCCTCAAAGGAAAATTATACAAGTTCCTCCGTCGCTCGCAAATTTACAACTAGCAGATCCGTCATTCCACACACCAGGAAAGATTGATCTGCTCTTAGGTGCACAAGTGGTTGGAGAAGTTCTTTTACAGGGTTTGGTTAAGGGTCCGCCTGGAAGTCCAGTCGCACAGAAGACAAAATTTGGATGGATTGTCTCGGGCGAAATCCAATCCTCAGCTGTCTCTAGGCCAGTATGTTATCATACAGTAGTACAGTCAGCAGATGTCAATGACCTCATGCGTAAGTTTTGGGAGTTGGAATCAGAGCCTTCAGTTCATCGTATTTTGAATGAGGAAGAACTGAAGTGTGAAGATTTCTACTCTAAGACCACCAAACGCGATGCAACCGGGCGGTATGTTGTAAAACTGCCATTCAAAACTGAACACCCCAGTTGCGCACTTGGAGGGTCATCCGAGGTCATTGCTCGCAGACGTTTTCTCAACCTAGAGAGAAGATTAATTAAAGAACCAGAACTTAGGGAACAGTATAGGGCTGTTATCAATGAGTATATTCAGTTGGGACACGCTGAAGTTGTCCCACCGGTGGAATTAGGTAACGATGCGTTCTACCTACCACATCACGCAGTGGTGCGTGACGATAAAGTCACCACTAAGGTTAGGGTCGTCTTTGACGCTTCATGTTCTGGCCACAATGGTGTATCCTTAAATAAGGAATTAATGGTGGGCCCAACCCTACAACCTGATTTGCGTCAAGTTATTATGCGATGGCGCCGCCATCCCATTAGTTTAGTTGCGGACATAGTCAAAATGTACCGTCAGGTTATGGTTAGTAAAATGGATGCCGACTACCAACGCTTTCTGTGGCGTGACAAACCAGATGCAGAGTTGGAACATTTACGACTCCTGCGTGTCACATTCGGTACAGCTTCCGCTCCTTACCTGGCCGTCCGCACACTACAGCAGCTTGCTCATGATGAAGGAAGCAATTATCCTTTGATAGTCGATCGTATTCTTAAAGATTTTTACGTCGACGATTTTTTATCAGGTTGTGAATCTATTGCCGAGGGTCAACAAATACATCACCAAATGAACGAGTTGTTGAGTCGCGGAGGCTTTCAGCTTCAGAAGTGGTCCAGCAGTAACGTTGATTTGCATAGTATAATAAAGGAGGGACCATTAACTGAAAATTTAGAATTAAAATCAGACGCAGATATGAAAATCTTAGGTCTCACTTGGGATAGACTAACTGACACTTTCAAATATACTGTGAGTCTTCCTCCGCTTGAAGCCCCTGTGACTAAACGCAAGGTAGTGTCAGACATCGCTCGTTTATTTGACCCGCTCGGTTGGTTGGCACCTGTTGTTATCACAGCTAAGGTGTTCATTCAGCGTCTGTGGCTAGCAGGAATTGAATGGGACGATGAACTTCCTGATCAACTCTTAAAGGAATGGATCAATTTTAGAAACAACCTTTATCACGTGCAAGAGTTTAGATTACCACGTTGGATCCGTACAAGTAAACATGACGTCCTTTTAGAGTTGCATGGATTTTCTGACGCCTCCAATATTGCTTATGCAGCAGTAGTTTATACTCGGTGCGTTGACTCTGATGGGAATGTGCAGGTTAGTCTTGTAGCCTCAAAGACCAAGATGGCCCCTGTCAAACAGGTATCCATACCTCGTTTGGAGTTATGTGGCGCAGTGCTTCTATCAAAACTCCTGCGGGAAGTGTCAGACACCTTAAGTGTACGTAAGGAAAACGTACATGCATGGACTGACTCAACAGTGGCGCCTGGTTAAGCAGCCATCCCAGCCGCTGGAAAACGTTTGTTGGGAATAGAGTATCCGATATACTCACCTTTATGGACAGTAATCAGTGGTCGCACGTTCAGTCCAAAGATAACCCCGCCGATTGCGCGTCGCGCGGCGTGAATCCCTCAGCGTGCTCAGACTTAGTATTATGGATGCAGGGACCTAGTTGGCTACAAAGGGCTGAAATCAACTACAACAGAAGGTTGATCAAAGAAACCAACTTAGAGGAGAAAGGGGTACTAACATGCAATGTTGTAACGAAGGAAACAGATGGGGATTCTATTATAAATAAATATTCGAGTTTGAGGAAACTTACTAGAGTAATCGCCTACTGTAGAAGATTTTTAAAATTTAAGGATAAAAATAACACTATTAAATTCAATAATTTTTTAACACACACTGAAATTAACGAGGCATTATTTACCTGCATAAAGTTATGTCAACAGAAACATTACATAGCAGAAATTGAAATGTTAAAAGCAAAGGGAAAATTAGACAAGGCAGGAGTACTCAACTCACTCAATCCTTATTTAGATAAAGATCAGCTTCTGAGGGTTGGCGGTAGACTTCATAAAGCCAATCTTCACGAAGATACCAAGCATCCTCTTATTATTCCTCATAATTCACATTTAACCAATCTTTTGATTGCTGACGCTCATGAGCGCACATTGCATGGCGGACCTCAGTTAGTTTTAAATTATTTGAGATCCAAATACTGGATCATTAATGCAAAGGGAGTTGTTAGGCAATATGTTCGTAAATGTGTTAAGTGCATGCGTTATTCTGCTCGTCCTGGAACTCCATTGATGGGGTCATTGCCTTCAGCTAGAGTCAACGCTAGTCGACCTTTCCTTAAAAGTGGTGTTGACTATGCAGGACCTATTAGTATTAGGTCAACTAAAGGTCGCGGTCACCATGCTACCAAAGGCTATATTTGTTTGTTCATATGCATGGCCACTCGAGCCATGCATTTAGAGGTTGTGAGCGATATGACCTCACAGGCTTTCTTAGCTGCCTTTAAGAGGTTTACTGCTAGGAGAGGCCATTGTCATGAAATGTGGAGTGATAATGGTACTACCTTTGTCGGAGCTAATAAGGAATTGAAATCCTTATTCACTCACGAACGACTTGGGGTACAGGCGGACATTTCGGAATGGTTGGCAATCAACGGAACAACCTGGCACTTCATCCCACCTCACTCGCCAAACTTTGGAGGACTTTGGGAGGCAGGGGTGAAGTCCTGCAAACATCACCTCAAAAGAGTGGTCGGAAACAACACTCTTACTTTTGAGGAGATGTCTACAGTTCTAGCCCAGATCGAAGCATGCCTCAACTCCAGACCAATTTCGGCTATAAGCAGTAATCCAGAGGACCCATGTCCTCTCACTCCGGGACATTTTCTAATAGGAGAACCGTTGCTACTTGCACCAAGGTCGAACTTTGAAACATCAAATATTAGCAATTTACGGAGATGGCAGTTGACACAGCGTTTGGTCCAAGATTTCTGGCGCAAGTGGTCCCAGGAGTATCTCGTTCAGTTCCATCAGAGGAACAAATGGATTCATCAAACTGTAGAACCAAAAATAGGTGATGTAGTATTAGTTATGGAGGATGATTTGCCTCCCGCAAGATGGCTTCACGGGCTAATTATTGAAAAACATCCTGGCTCGGACAAGGTCACACGAGTAGTGTCATTACGCTGTAAGGGAACAATTATTAAGAGACCTGTATCAAAGTTGATTGTACTCCCTATTACCACTTAAATAGTATGTAAAATTTGTGTAAATTGCATAAGTGGCATTTTATTTGTTAATTTATATACAGTCCACGTTCGAATGGAAATGTACAAATCTTGTTATGGACAATATTATTAAGAGACTTATATCAGAGTTAATTGTATTCCTTATTAACACTTAAGTAAATAGTATGTATTTGTGTTTTCATAAGTGGCATTTTATTTGTTAATTTATTTACCATCCATGTTGGAATGGAAAAATACAATCTTGTTATGGACAATCTGTCCATGGTGGGCGGGATGTTTAGTCGTAAACAACGTCGGTCGTATATCAAAGTGTGTTATTTAGTTTAACGCCATCTAGCGTTAAACTAAATGAATCGTCGTATTGTTTCCCGCACTCCACCATAGATGGAGTTGTGCTTTGACGTCATCATTCTACATGGCGGTGTTAAGATTTTCACGGATTAGATAAGTCTCGAACAGTTCAGAATTAAATTAAGTACTCTCATAGACAAAGTTGTTTTATTTGAGTCTTCCAGTAGTTCAGTGCCAGAGTGGTGATTGAACAAAATGTTATCCAATATTCTTTATTTGCTATGTTCAAACACTGTTCATTCATGTTCCTCATGTTTTATTTTCTTATTATTCAATCATTCAAGTTACTTTCATTCATTTCTTCGATCACTCAATTCACAATTTATGTGAATGTTATCTAATATTTTTTATTTTTATTTTCTAGGTCCAAACACACTGCTGACCATATTTTCCCTTCGGAGGACGAATCGTTGGACGAGGTGCAGATGAAGGCCAAACCGAGAGAAAACAAGAAACGTAAGTCGACGCCAACGCGCAGCCCCCAGCCGTCTACCAGTAAGAAAAGCAAGACAGTTATTCGTCCAATCCCTCCTGTTACCAAGTCTACAGCTCGCGAGCTATTTGGGGGTGACAGCGACGACGACGCGGTAGACGTACCCTTGGAGAAGAAGCCTCCGGTGATTTACTCCTACATCACAAGGAGACTGGCCAATGGTTTTTCTCGTCAAATAGATGAGAATAAAAAAGGTGCGTTCTACATAGAACTTAAAGTATACAAGTGTGACGAGATAGAGCGGATTCAACCCGTGAATAGGTGGCGTCACTCAGTGATCACTATAAAAAATAAAACAGACGAAGATTCTGAATCCTGGCGGCACTTGAATGAATACATTATAGCTACTAGGCGGGAGTTCAAACGCTGTACTCCAACGTTTATAAATTCATACCAATAATGAAGTACCTATTATGTATTACACTCAATTATTGGTATGAGATATTATTATAATCAGTTATTTTATAACATATATAATCATAGGTACTCCCACATATTACATTATATACAGTGATAAGAGATTAGTATTTAAGTTTTTTTTTTTTTTGTAACCCACTTAATCTCTCAATTAAAGTATTTAGCACGATAAAAATGAGTTATATTTATTTTGTTTCCAGTTACACAAGCCAGTAATGCGACACCAGCAAGTTCAGATACTTATAATGATTTATACGAAACTAAGATCCCAGAACATGAATATGAAACGAATATTAATGAGACTAATTGTTTATTAAAAAGATATTGCGAGAAATGTAAAATTGAGATCCCCGAACATAAATACAGATACCATAAGAGAACGAATACCCATAAATCAAATTGTTTAATAAAATCAAATTTTGAAAATGTTGATATTATAGCAACTGCATTTAAAAACAGGATTCAGACTTATCGCTTAAATCAATCTATAGAAAATGAGTACCTCACACCAGAGGCGTTTTTAGATGAAAAGCGAAAAGATATTTTTAATATAATTAAAATGTTATTAATGAGACATAACTGCATTAAAGTTAATTTCGAGCTGTTTGCTTACTTTTTACTGCCTACGTTAAGTGAGCAACAGCTTAAGTCATTTAATACTAAATATGAAATTATATATAATAATACTGATTTTGATGAGATATATTTCAATTTAATAGAAACATTTAAAAGAAAATTTACCGAATTTGAACATTGTCAATCCGGATGGTCATTTGTTTCTATAAATCATTTAGAAATAAATATAAATAAATATTGCCCTATGCGGGGTGGTACTTATTTAGAGCTACCCGGTGTTATTAAAAATACAAAGAGCTGTTTGAATATACATAATAATGATGAATACTGTTTTGTGTGGAGCATAGTTGCAGCATTATATCCAGCTAAAAATAACGTTTGCAGGGTCAATTCCTATCCACATTTTAGTACAGTACTTAATACACAAGGAATTTCATTTCCACCTTCACATAAGGATATAAAATTATTTGAAAAAAATAATTGTGACTTGAGTATTAATATTTATGGATTTAATAAACATTGTACTATAACTGGCCCTATTTATGTGACGAATTGCAGGAAAGATAAACATATAAACTTACTGTACTTTGAAAAACATAATAAAGGTCATTACTGTTTGATAAAAAATCTGTTACGTTTAATACGTCGACAAGTTTCATGCCATAAGGGACGAATGTAGTTATGTGAGACATGTTTACAATTTTTTACTTCTGAAATAAAGTATAATTCTCATAGTTGCTCTAAAATTTTAACCGTACTACCTGATAAAAACAGTACATTAAAATTCAAAAATTATGAGCGAAAGCAAAAAATTAATTTTGTGATATACGCTGACTTTGAAAGTATATTATTAAACTGTAAAATGGAACAGAATGATAAAAATACAATAAAGAATAAACTACATCAACCGTCCTGTTTTGCATTCTATGTGTGTTGTTCTCATGATAGCAGCTTAAATAAATTTGTATCATATAGAGGATCTGACTGTGTGGAAGTATTTATTAAAAGATTGATTGAAGAAGTGAAATTAATTCATAAAATTTTATTAACAGAGAAACCTATGAGACCAATGACAAGAGATCAGACTGATAATTATAATAATGCAACTACATGTCATATTTGTAATGATTTATTATTTGGTGACAAAGTTTGTGATCATGATCATATAACATCTGAGTACAGAGGTGCGGCACACTCGCAGTGCAATTTAAATTATAGAGTTTGTCCCTTTATACCCGTTATATTTCACAATTTAGTTGGTTACGATTCTCATATATTTATAACTGAATTATCGAAATATGAAGGTGAGATAAGAATTATAGCAGAAACTAAAGAAAAATATTTAACCATAACCAAAATAATAAATACCGGTAAAGGATGCAAACCAGTACAAATTAAATTTATAGACTCGTTTAAATTTCTAAGTTCAAGTCTTGATAACCTGAGTAAAAGTTTAACGGAGAATGATTTTATTCATTTATTCACACATTTTCCGGACAGAAATCAATTTAATTTAATGCGAAAGAAAGGTATTTACCCATATGAATATATTTGTACATGGGCTAAATACAATGAAACACAACTCCCTGATAAGGATAAATTTTATAACTCTTTACAAATGAAACACATAACTGATGATGAATATAAACATGCTCAAATTGTGTGGAATCTTTTTAATATTACTTCTCTTGGTGAATATACTGACTTGTATTTAAAATGTGATGTACTATTATTATGTGATATATTTGAAAATTTCAGAAACATTTGTCTCAAGCATTATAAACTTGATCCTGCATATTATGTAAGTTCACCTGGATTGAGTTGGGACGCTATGCTCCTTTACACAGGTGTTCAGTTAGAAATGATTCATGACTTAGAAATTTACGAAATGTTGGAAAAAGGAATACGAGGAGGGTTAGCTCAATGTTCTCACCGATATGCCAAAGCTAATAATGTTTATTTACCTCATTTTGATAATTCAAAGCCATCAACATATTTAATTTACTTAGACTGTAATAATCTTTACGGATATGCTATGACGAAAAAATTACCCATTTCAGAATTTAAGTTTATGACCGATAATGATGTGAAACATTTTAATGTGCTGTAAAATATTCCTGATAATTCAGAGTTCGGTTACATTTTAGAAGTAGATATAACGTATCCAGATCATTTACATAATTTACATAGTGACTTGCCTTTTGCTCCAGAGAAATTCACTCCTATTGGAGGGAAAACACAAAAATTAATCGCTAATTTGTATGATAAATATAATTACATTATTCATTATGTTCATTTAAAAGAATGTCTCAAAAATGGTTTGCTTTTGAAAAAAATTCATAGAATCCTTTGTTTTAGACAAGAAAGTTTTTTAAAAAAATATATAGATTTGAATACTAGACTACGGCAAGCAGCTTTAACTTCATTTGAAAGAGATTTTTTTAAACTGTTTAATAATTCAATTTTTGGGAAAACAATAGAAAATAAACGAAAGCATGTCGAGGTGAAATTAATAAGTAAATGGAGTGATTATTCGAACAAAACGAACAAAATAATAGGTGCTGAGAAATTAATCGCAAAACCTAATTTAAAAAGTATTTCTGTATTTAATGAAAACTTTTTAGCTATACAACTCAGTCCAGAAAAAATTATATTAGATAGACCAATATATGTTGGATTTGCGGTATTAGAATACTCTAAACAACATTTGTACAATTTTCATTATAATTTTATTAAGAATAAATATGGTGATAAAGCTAAATTGTGTTACACCGATACAGACAGTTTGTTGTATTTAATTAATACTAACGACATATATAAAGATATACGAGAGAATTTAGCAGAATTTGACACAAGTAATTTTGAATCTGACAATAATTACTGTATTCCAAAGGTCAATGAAAGAATACCTGGTTTATTTAAGGATGAATTAGGAGGTGACCCAATTATTGAATTTATAGGCTTAAGAGCGAAACTGTACTGTATAAAATCACAAAAAATGCAAATTAATAAAGCTAAAGGTGTATCAAAACCTATAACCGGAAGTTTAAAATCACGTAACTATAAGCACGTTTTATTTAAAAATTTAACTTTAAAGCGTAAAATGAATATGATCAGATCAATGAAACATGTGCTATTCTCAGAAGTAGTAAATAAAGTAGTCTTGAACAGAATAGACGATAAAAGGCAAATTTTAAGAAATCAAATTGACACTGTTCCTTGGGGTCATTGTAATCATGTATTCTAACTAATGTTATACACTAACGACTTTTATAATTTTAATAATAAAAATTATTGTGCTTATGTAATAAAATATATATGGAAATAAATTATTGTGATATAAATTATAATGATATGTGTTTTATTTAATTAACTACTGGGGATTTGATATATTAAGTGATTTAATAATGCATACGCGATGCATGAAAATAGCCTTCTCGAGTAATGTTAAGTACATTCGGCGCATCCTGGGTGGTTAAATTCGATACTATCTTGATTGACTGGCTAATATTTTCCATCAGTTGATTTTATTCTTATATGAAATAAAGTCTAAGTTTTATGAAAGATAAAGAATAACCTGATCTCTTGTAAGTATATAAATACCAGAACAAATATGATTTATGTCAGATACAAAAATGAAGTGGATTAAACACCCGGTAACCTTAGCAGTTAAAAATATTGATGTGAAGGAGAATACGCTGCACCCGAAACATAGCGTACTTCTCCCGAATAACATCCGCAGTATAATATGTGGTCCTTCGAATTGTGGAAAAACTAACGTCATGTTATGCTTATTAATTCATGAAAATGGGCTAAAATTTCAAAACGTATATTTGTATTCCAAAACAAGCTCACAATCAAAATATCGCTTTCTCAAACAAATTTTGGATAGAGTTCCAAGTGTGAAACTATTTACTTTTAAATTTGATGAAGATGTGATTCATCCTAATGATGCATTACCTAATTCTGTAATAATATTTGATGATGTGGTTGGTGAAAAACAAATAAACATACGTAATTATTTTACGATGGGAAGGCACAGAGCAATAGATTGCTTTTACTTATCTCAGACTTATTCAAAAGTACCAAAGCAGTTGTTACGTGACAATGTTAACTTTCTGATTATCTTCAAACAAGATGATATAAACTTAAAACATATTTATGATGAACATGTCAGTTCAGATATGGAATGGTCCAAATTCAAAAATCTCTGTTCAAAAGTATGGCTGTCTCCGTACGATTTTTTGACTATCAATAAAGACTGTGAATTAAACAATGGCAGATATAGACAATCATTTGATAACTTCATAAGTTTTGAATAATAAATAAAAAGCAAAACTAAATAACAGTTTTAGATTACGTCAGTTTTTTACAAAGTGAATCTTTTTGTATTTTCAGTGAAGATATAAATAAAAGTAATTTGTAAATAATAAATCAGTATTCGTATTTCTCTGGCTGAATAAAGTATTGAGCAATAATATGGAGGAAACAATTAAATTACAGTTGATTAAGTCTGCTGACGCTGTAAAAAATAAATTACAACAAATGAAAAACCAGGAACATGAAATTAATTTATCGCTTGATAAAATACTAAAACCTGTTTCGGAGCCTCTTCAAACCTTAGTGAATTTGAAAAAGAAATCTCCGAATTTGGAACCAACGGAAAATGAGATCAATTCGGAATCATTCGAATCAGATGAAAGTATTACAAGTTGTTCTACTAAATGTGATGATTTTTATGATGCTGATTTAAATATTGCAACTCCTATTAAAAATAAAGATAAAGATATAAATTTAGAGATGTCACTACAGGGTAAAGATGTTTATGGTATTTATGACGGATTAAATGTACCATTTGGAATAAGAACTGATAATAAACAATTGATGATAGGTAACTCAATAGTATCATTTTCTAAAATTGACAGTGTGGATAAAAATAATGTGTTATTGGTAAAAATTGATGACAAAACTTACAATTTAACTCCAGGCTTGAAAGAACTTTTACTTCGAAAAAAGCCAGATTTAAAGACAATAACAAGCGAAGATAAAGTTGTATATAAAAATATATTACTTCAAACAAATGCGCATAAGAGAGATTTTAATCCTGGAGGTCAAATAAGAGGTGATAAGGGAACGAAATATCGAGATATAATCAAACCTTTGTTTTCTATTACTTTAAATGAAAAAAAGCAAACCAAACTTGGAGGTAGCTTGCCAAAACTCAAGAAATATAGAACCCAAACTGATTTGGTATATTGGGATGATCCTAATGAATTGGTTGAAAGGTTAAAATTGTTGATAGCTTCAAGAGATGCTGGTAATACAAATCACGATAATGAAATTTTATCAATAATTGAGGAATTGAAAGAAGCCTATGTAATTAAGGAATAAATAAATAGATGCGTTAAATAGTTTTTATTTTAGTATTACAGAATCATTCTTGATCAGTAACCAACTATTATCACATCATTGATAAAATATTAATATTTAATTAATTCATTAATATCACATATATATCTGATTGTTAAGCGCTCATAAGGTACTTCTGTACTTTAAATTATTGAATAATATCTATATAATAGAAAATTAAAATGAGCAAAGCAGATGTCGTTAATGAAATTCATAAAAATGCGAGGGTGCATTTTCCGCGCAGAAAGGTTATTATAAAAGATATAGATGATCTATGGCAAGCGGATTTAATTGATATGCAATCAGTTTCTAAACAAAATAATGGCTTTAGATTTATTCTTTCTGTTATTGACACGTTTTCGAAGTATGCTTGGACATATCCCTTGAAAAGTAAGAATAAAGACGTTGTTTATAATGCATTTAAAAATTTGTTGGATAAAGGACGTGTTCCTAAAAATCTACAAACTGATAACGGAACAGAATTTTATAATAATAAATTTCAAAGTCTTATGAAATCAAATAATATTAATCATTATTCAACTTTTTCGACAAAAAAAGCTTCAATTGTTGAACGATTTATCAGAACATTGAAGTCCAAATTATACCAAGAATTTAGTTTACAGGGTAATTATAATTGGATAAATAATACTATCAATAACGTCACATATAAATATAATCACACTAACCATCGAACAATTGACGAAATTCCCGCAAAGGTTAATAATACTAATAAAACACGTATATTAAAAAGATATCTAATGTCGATAAAAAAAGTTAATTCAAAGATTAAGTTCAAAGTGGGTGATTATGTACGGATCAGTAAGTACAAAGGAACATTCGAAAAGGGATATACGCCTAACTGGTCGACAGAAATATTTAAAATTAGAAAAATACAAAACACGGCTCCCATCACTTATTTAATCGAAGATACAATCAGAGGTCAACCTATTTTAGGAGCATTTTATACACAAGAACTTCAAAAAACAAAACATCCTAATGTATACTTAGTTGAAAAAGTTCTTAGGAGGAAAGGAAACAAGGTATTAGTAAAATGGCTTGGTTTGCCCCCTACCGAAAATAGCTGGATTGATAAGTCGAATATATTGTAATAAAACATATATATTAACCGTTACAACCACGATTAATCAGTATTATTATGTGCTTAGGAGAGATTAGTCTTTTCAATTGGTTTATAAATAATTTACCATTTGAATTACATCTACCTGGATACAATTATTGTGGGCCCGGAACCAAATTAATTAAGAGACTTATACGCGGTGATAAAGGTATAAATAAATTAGACGAATATTGCAAAGACCACGATATTGCTTATCACAGATCATCAAACTTGAAAGACAGACATAAAGCAGATTTAGTTTTATTAAAAATGGCAAAAACACGCGCACATGCTTCTGATGCGAGTGTAAGTGAGAAGATAGCAGCCCATGTGGTGAATAAAGCTATGTTAGCTAAAATTAAAACTGGAACTGGTTTAAATAATGATCGTAAAAAAAACACTTCAAGAAAAATTACTTTCGACTTAAAAAATAAGTTTAAAAATGTAATTACTAAAACAAAAAAACACATCCAAAAATTAAAGCCAAAAGGCAAGAAAATGGCAATTGAATTAGCTATGGCTGCTGCAAGAGAAATGATTGATGATTCATCCATTACACTTCCTCGTGTTATTCCTATACCTAAAACTGGCGGAGTACTACCATTAATTCCTATTTTTGCGGGATTATCAGCGGCAGGAGCATTAGCAGGTGGTGCAGCTGGTATTGCTAAGACTATTAATGAATTCAAGATTGCTAAAAAGCATTTTGCTGAATTGAAGAGGCACAACGAAAAAATAGAAGCTCTTTGCATTGGAAAAGGATTACATCTTAAACATCATAAAGATGGACTTAAAATTTATGTATCGAAACAAAAAAACTAAAGTATCGGCTACCCAATCGTCCCTTAAATAACTTTGACATTTTAAAATATGGGAATAGTATTCCTTATTTTCGAGGGGTCTTTATGCGAGATGAACTTCCAATACAACCTTTTAAAAAAGAATGTGGGGTCATTAATTTAGACAGTTCTAAAAATCCTGGTTCTCATTGGGTAGCTTATGTAAAATATAATGATTATATAGAATATTTTGATAGTTATGGTAATCTTAAACCCCCAAAAGAATTTATAAAATACTTAGGTTCTAAAGTTAACTATAATTATGACAATGTACAACGTGACCATCCTTTTAATTGCGGACATCTTTGCTTAAACTTTTTAAGGAAATTTTGGAGTGGGCACAGAATAAAATAAATAGTATATCTCATTATAGTTCAGTATAAAAGTATGTCTATAACGGTCACCATCTCAGGAAATAAATCAGAATTGACTTCATACTTTCAACCACCTTTGAACTTATCTGGTCAATATGAGTGCGGTTTGCTATACTTTTCTGTATTGAACTCAGTGCAACATTTCCGTAATAATATTCAACCTGTAATTAGAATTGAATGTGATCTAGTACACGGTTCCTACTCCAACGGATTACCAACTCATGTGATTCATGAATTTATGTCTAGTACCGCTCCGGGTAATTGGTGCATAGAATCGCCGCAAAACGTTATCTATTTGCCTGTAAACAAAACATTAATCCCATCTGTATCTATTAAGATTGTTGACCAATTCGGCCACAACATTGACTTTGGAAAACAACAAATTGAACTACGTCTTCATTTAAAAAAGATAAAATGATTTTATATTATAAAAACCCCGCAGTTAATGTAAAGCGGCTTATTCCTTCAAAGACATCTAAAGTGCAAGGACGTAACAAAACAGTGAAAAAATTGACGAAGTCGAATAAAGATTTTCTAAAGGCGCTAGGCTTCCAGATATGAACATACTACAGGTTTCTGAATTACCACACTTTGACACTTCGATCGAAAGTTACGAAGTTCATTCTTACAATCCATACAATAACAGTTTTAGAGAAAATGATGAAATCAGAATTCCCATACAACAGCAAGATATATACGTACTACCATCGGCCAGCTCGATTTACATCGAAGGTGAAGCAAAACTCATCGGAAAAGATGGGAACCCGATCAAAAAAGTTGTTACGTTCACTAATAATCCTCTTATGTTTTTGTTTCAAGACATCAGATACGAAATAAATGGAATTGAAATAGATCGTACGAAAAATTCTGGCATATCATCAACAATAAAGTCATACATTTCATTAAATGAAGCAGAAAATAAAGTTGCAGCCTTATGGGGTTGGAATTTAGCCGGCTTTAAAAGCGATGGTCATTTTAGTATTGTAATACCGTTAAATAAAATTTTAGGGTTTGCTGAGGATTATAATAAAATTGTAATTAATTGTAAACATGAACTTATAATGAACAGAAGCAATTCCAATTTAAACAGTGTTATCCTTAGTGATGATGTTACACATTTTCAAATAGATATACAAAGGGTGCAGTGGAGAGTGCCACATATAAAAGTGTCAGATCGGGAACGACTCACACTTTTGAAATATTTGGAAAAAGATAAACCTATTCAAATGGCATTTAGGAATTGGGATTTATATGAATATCCTCTACTACCCAAATCTACAAAGCATTCTTGGTCAGTTAAAACGGCTTCACAATTAGAAAAACCAAGATATGTAATTTTCTGCTTACAGACTAATAGAAAAAATAACAAATCGAAAGACAGCTCAGTATTTGATCATTGTGATGTGACAAACGTAACGCTATTTTTGAATTCTCAGTATTACCCTTATGAACCTTTAGGCTTAAAGTTTTCTGAAAACAAGTACAGTATATTATATGAAATGTATGTGAAATTTCGTCAGTCGTATTATAACAGCCCAGTCGATCCCTTGCTTGATCTGAAAGATTTTAAAGAAAAAGCACCACTCTTTATCATAGATTGTTCAAGGCAAAATGACTGTTTAAAAACTGGCCCGGTAGACGTAAGGTTGGAATTTGAATCTTCAACATTGATACCAGACAATACAACTGCTTATTGTTTAATTATTAACGATCGACTTGTGGAATACAAACCTTTAAGTAATATTGTGCGCAGGCTATCATGACTGCAATTGTAGATGTTCAAGGTTTCAAAACAGAAGTTAACGAATTTATAATAAAGGAGATTGCGATATTATGCGATAAAAAAATACAGGTATTTCTAATAAAACCTCCATTCCCATTTTACGATTTGACTAAACAAGAAAGGCGACAAGTAAGTTGGATTGAGCGCAATAGAAAGATACACTGGAATGAAGGAATTGTGCCTTATTCAAATTATCAGAATTTGATTATAAATATTTTAAGAGATAAATGTGTTTATGTCAAAGGTTCAGAAAAAGTGTCGTGGTTAAGAAACATTGTAAATAGTACTAATGTTAATAACTTAGAAGATAAAGGTTGTCCTAGTTTATTAAACTTATATAAAGAGTATGAAAACTCTCATGATCTGTATAGTTGTATTTATCATGATTCAGTATGTGCCTTGAAAAACGTTCTCTGTTTAAATAAATGGTGTATAAACTATATGGTATAAATAATCTAAGTAACAAATAAATTTTTTGACATAATTTTTTTCTTGTTTTATTCATAAAAGCTCGATTAATAGTAATTCCTACAGTTCATGACTTAATTTTCACACAGATGTTCGAATCAAAGTATTGACTAAATGAATACAATGAAGACCATATAAGGAAGTGCATCAAATGAATGACGTCATACATCATGCGTATCGTTAAAGTAAACAAAGGGCATGAAGTAGTCCGTTATTTTGTTACATATTTGACGACATGTTTGGCATAGCGGTTAAGACCTGATCACAACACAATCAAATGCTAAATTTCACGTTCTTTAACCACAAAGACGAAATGTCGTGGGTTCGATTCCCACACACGGACAAGTTAATATTTGTTCCGGTCTGGTTTTTTTTTTTTTTAGTTTAAATGAAGATTTCGCAATGACATTTCATTTAACCGCTAAATATTATGATCAAGAACAGATCGAAGAAACAGATCATATCAGGATTACATTTTGAATATACTAAATGATGGTGTATAATTGGGTGTTTCTGGATCTCCTCTGATCCAGAAACCCCAATTATACACTACTGAAATTGTTACACTGGCGTTGAGGTGGGTCAATTTGACCCGTATATTTAAAATATGATATTTTCCTATTTTCTGAGGACATCCAAAATCTGTGTTAATATATTGGTTATTTATACCCAAATTTATGAAATAATAATAAAACAATATTAATAAAGAAACATTTATTCAAGTTATATAACCTTTTACATAGACTCACAAAAATAGGAACAAAATTGAGATCACTTAAGTTATCATTATTTTACTAAACTAATAATCAGTCTTTATAGTAATTTAAGGCACTTTTATAAATCTAAATAACATATTTGAGGAAACAAAAACAAAAATACCTAATTTGAATCTTCATTGTAAATGCATTCACTGCAGAAAGATATGATGTGTTCAGGGCAAATGTATTTGTTACACCCCTGACATGTGTGTTTTGTTTTGCGGTCTCTTTGTGCAGGACATACTTGGCATCTTTTACGAACATTGGGTATCTTAGCAGGAGGCTCCTCTGGTAATTCACCAGTAAACTGTCTTATTCTTTTGCGCATTTCTCGTGGCAAGCGATTCAAATTCTGGCGGTTTTGCAAATGATCACTGACGAGCGCAAGACCTAAGTTTTTTATAAAATGGCGTCGTTTTTGTGTCGGTTTGTTGTTATTAATGCGATGTATTATAACACCATTAATCCCAGATATGTTCAACATCGCATAAAAAATGGTAAGGGGCCATCTCTTGGAATTACGGCTAACGTCATATGAAGAGCAAAGTTCGTCAACGACATCCACTCCACATTTTGTTGCATTGTAATAAGTGTTGATTTCAGGTTTTCGTTTAGTTTCAGTTGAATCATCGATATTATCATCGTGGTGCAGACTAGACAGAAGCAAAACTACCTTATTTTTCTTGGGAACGTGCGAAACAAGGGTAATATCTTTTTGGAACCCAAAACGAGACGATAATAGTTCGACATTACGGGTTTTAGTAAATTCAGGTGGAATCTGTCGTTTATTTTTACGAAAAGTACCCACCGACGTCAATTTATGTTCTCTAAGTAAATGTTGGACAAGTTCATAGCTTGTAAACCAATTATCAAACGTTATATTACGGTTCGATTTTGAGATCGGCTGTACAATGCGATTCACAACATCGTACGGTTTATTGCTTGCAGCGAATGGACCGGTAGGCTGTTTGCCCGCATATATTTCAAGATTCAAAACATAGTAATTTCATCCACCAAAGCAATGATTTTGATTCCGTACTTGGCAGGTTTTGATGGGATATATTGGCGGAATCGACATCGGCCTCGAAAAGCTATTAGCATTTCATCAATGGTTAGACAATCACTGTGAATATATGCTGTTTTACAATTTTGAACAAAAATCTCAAAAAGATCCCTAATCGGTGCCAAGTTATCTAAAACTTTTCTTTCATCGCGAGTAGTATCATCATCAAAACACAGGCAGCTTTGTATAAAGTGAAAACGTTGTTCAGACATCACAAGTCTGAATATTTCTACTCCTGTGCCATCGGAAGCCCACAAGTCACTCAAATTCTGTCTTCCTGAACGGGTAAGACCGGCAATATATAAAAGGCCAATAAATGCTTTGAATTCTATCATACTACATTCTTTCATATAAGTGTGCTTAGATAAATGTTGACATGACGCGATCTTATGTTGAATACGTGAATTGGTATATCTCAAAATAGTTTGTAACATATCATTACTAAAAAATAAATTCCAGCATTCTACCTCAGAAATTGCAGACTTAGCTGAATGTGTTACACCAGGCATTTGTGTGATTATATTTTCCGTTCTAGTTCTTACATTCTGCCGCAAAGGTTTCTTGAGCCAAACTGTTCCATCTTTACCAAGATAACGTGAACTTCGTACCTCATGACTAGAAAGTGGTGCCGGATCCGAATCAGGATGCTCTTGCTGCGGTGAATGTGCTCGTCTTGTATTGGATTGTATCTGCCTTCTTATGTCAGATAGCGGCACATTGTCGTCGTCACTATCTGAGCACTCTTGTTCTGTATCGCTCGGTTGGCTACGAACACTTACGTGATCTTCTTCTTCTGCGCCATCATTATCCGTCAAGGCGTCCTCTGAATCAGATTTCTCTAAAATTGCCAAAATGCGTCGATCTTGTCGGTAATCCATATTTCAAACTACCTTTAAATTACAAAGAAAAAAATAAATCAGAATAAGAACACACTAAAATACAAAAAGCACTAAATAAAAACACCAATTAAACAATTTACAGCAATAAAAATCACATGTGAAAAAAGGCGCGAAATTGTTACATCAGTTGTGAGGACGGGTCATATTCACCTTTTTGAGAATTACAGACGTGTAGCTCCCAGTGCGGCGTCTGCCCAACTGATTTCTGTCCATAAACGTTTAGAACACACTGTTGGCTCCAGCTACTGAGAAGAACGGCAACGTCGCACGCGTATTTAAAAAAATATTAGCATTTTCAAACATGTCGGGTCATTTTGACCCAACCTCAATGACGCCGGGTTAAAGCAGTGTTGTGTTGCATAAGGTTTTCGTAAGCAGTAAGTACCCCCTTTTTTATATAATGTCAGGTCGTTCGTCGCGATCTAACTCAAGAGCAGAGGGCTCGCGTAGACATCGTAGTAGATCATGTAAAGATCGCAATCGCCCTCATCGTAGCTCTCATAGGCGGCGGCACGACGACTCGCGTAAGGGCCGCGATAGCCCCCGCAATCAGGCACTTGATACAATTCTTCTGAGATTGAATGCGATTGAGACTAGACTTTCTACCTATGAATGTATATCTGAACCGTCACGTCCAGCGCGTGAATGCCACACCCCACCTTTACCGGTTGTTAAAGACAAAACTACTTCGTCCGTTGAGCCCATTTGCGAAACGACAAATAAGATTGTGAACGCATTAAATTCGATAATACAAGCCAAACCAAGTCACTATTACATCTCAAATTTCGACCCCAACGTTCGCGATTTCGATGTTTGGTGCGCGGAGGTAGATCGAGGACGAGAACTTAATCGTTGGGACTATCGCGAATGCCTGTCGCGCATCGGTGGTTGCCTCAAAGGCGATACGCGCACCTGGCTGAACGATTGGGTTTCCCATGACCGTACATGGTCCAATTTTAAATTAGAATTCCGATCACTCTGTCCGCGAAGCGTTGATATCGCGAACATTTTGCACGATGTAATGAGTACGAACTCAGACAGTTTTGCTTCATACGCCAATTACGCTCGTAAGTCGCTGTTGCGTCTGAATATCGTAAGAGGGTTATCCGATGACCTAAAAACGGCTATAATCATTCGTGGTATTACGGACCTGCAGGTAAAAGCCACCGCGTCGAATGCTAAATTGTTACATAGCGAATTAGTAGAATTCTTATCTGTGTATACAAAGCCAAAAAATAATTTTCAAAATACCCGCACTAATAATCGTGGGTTGAATGTAGATCAATCTGATCCCCGTAAACATAAAAGTGCAAAATCGAACATTAAGTGTTATAACTGCGGTGATATTGGCCATGTGAAATCGCATTGTTCGAAAAGGCAGAAAACGGAACCAAAAAAATTTGTAGCGTCTAATAAAGCTCCCTTGTCATGTACCATTGTACCTACTGTAACAAGGTAGGGCATACTGTCGATAAATGTTTTACCAAACAGCGAGTTGATTCTAAGGGCCAAGATTCGACTAGCGTAAATTTTTGTCAAACGACCCCCGATGCAGCAATGCAATGACGGCGGTAATTGATAAGGTACCCGTAGACGTATTGATTGATAGCGGTTCCGATATTTCCTCAATTTCTGAAGCGGTTCAAAATCAAAATCAAAATCAAAATATTTTTATTTCTTATAAACCAAAAAAGGCGCTTAAGAAACGTTAGGTACGTTAAAAACTACTGACTCTAGTTGCTCGGTTCCAAAGTGTCATTCCTATAGAGTAGAGCCGGCAAGAAACTCTATAGGTTACTCTTTTAAAAAAAAGGTTAACATCGATGTTAAGATTACATTGATTTTAAGATATGCGACAACAACGTAAACAGCCGAATGTTTAGATTAGTGTAAACTAAGACATCCAAAATGGAAGAAAATAGAATCGAACATTCAGCTAGATTTACATTGTCGTCACATTTACAAGGGACGAACATATAAGGAAAAGACAAATCTAAAGAAATTATAGAAATAATAAAAATATACTTGACATACAATCAATATGTAGTCCTAATAAAATCCCTAACAGGAATGTCAAGGCATGTCAAGAGCCTTCTTTATATAGAGGCTATGGGGGCAGCTAACTGTAGTAAATAAGCTAAAACAAGAAAATTAGCAGACCGCCAGGGAGGCCACATATGCAGATGATCTAATTCCACGCGCGCTTATCCTCTACGTAGTCCCTAACCGTATAATACGCCTTCTTTATTAGTTTTGATTTAATGCACGTCTTAAACCTTTTATTAGACAAACTCGTTATCTCTTCCGGTATTTTATTATAAAATCGAATTGAATTTCCTAGGAAAGATTTAGTATTTGTTTTAGTTAGTCTAAATCTTGGGACTACTAGCTTATTTTTATTTCTTGTATTTATATTGTGGTGATCACTATTAACACTAAAATTCTGTATATTTTTGCGAATGTACATTATATTTTCCAAGATATAGAGAGCTGGCAACGTTAGGATATTAATTTCTTTAAATGTATTCCGTAGAGACTCGCGAGGGCTCATGCAGTAGATTGCACGAATTGCTCGTTTTTGCAAAATAAATATAGACTCCACATCCGCTGCAGAGCCCCATAGCAGAATGCCGTATGACATTATGCTGTGAAAATACGCGTAATAAACTAATTTAGCAGTGGGAACGTCTGTTAATTGCCTAATTTTTCGAACTGCAAATGCAGCGGAACTAAGCCTTTTAGATAAAGTTGTTATGTGAGCACCCCACTGTAACCTAGAGTCTATTGTAATACCAAGAAATACAGTATCGTTAATAAAATCGAGTTTTTCGCCGTCAAGCATGAGATTTAAATCTGACTGAGACCGCACATTTGGAAGTGAGAATTTAAGACATTTTGATTTGGACGTGTTTAAAAGCAGGTTATTCGTTGAAAACCAATCAGATAATTTTTCAAGGCCACCATTTAAATAACTAAGATCCTTCGTTTTCCTATCTATTTTGAAAATGAGTGAGGTATCGTCAGCAAATAAAATAATGTCAGTTAAGTCGTCCATCATGTAGGGGAGATCATTAATATATGCTAAAAATAGAAAGGGGCCTAGAATTGAACCCTGAGGCACGCCCATTCTTATTAAGGAACCCGACGAAGTTACTCCGTTTACGCCTACTTTTTGCTGTCTAGTTGAGAGATATGACAATACAAGTTCTGATGATTGTCCTCGTAATCCGTAATGTTTTAGTTTAAGAATTAGAGTATCATGATCAACGCAATCAAAAGCCTTGGAGAGATCACAAAAAATGCCGATGGCGTCCTGTGAACCCTCCCAAGCTCCTAAAATTTGAGACACTAATTTGGCCCCGGCGTCGGTGGTGGACCTTCCCCTAGTGAAACCAAATTGACGATGGTGAAAAATCTTATGTTTACCAAAATGTGACATCATCTGGTCTAGTACCATTCTTTCAAATATTTTACTTAAAGCAGGAAGTACTGAAACTGGTCTATAATTAGATGGATCATTCTTGCAACCAGATTTAAAAATAGGAATAATTTTACTGTGTTTCATTAAATCAGGAAAGGTGCCACAGTCAACACAGTCATTAAATATCTTTGCAAGAATCGGGGCAATAGTGTCAATTATGGATTCAATTACTTTGACAGATATGCCCCATAAATCTTCTGTGGTCTTTACTTTAATACAATTAAATGATTTCTTAACTATGGTAGGAGATACATGATTAAAATTAAAATTCGGAATATTCCTATCAACGAATTTTTTAAGTAACAATTCTGCTTTTATGGAAGAAGAAGGAAGAGATTTTGTTACTTCCACAGGTATATTCGAAAAGAAATCTTCAAACGCTTTAGCAACTTCTGTCTTATTTGAAATGATTTTGTTATTTATTTTCAAAGACAGGTCTGTATCTCTCTGTTTACTATTACCAGTTTCAGAATTGATGATCTTCCATACTGTTTTTATCTTGTTATCTGATTTATCTATACGCCTACTAATAAGTTTAGACTTGGCCGCTAAACAAACTTTTTTAAATGTTTTGGAATAGTTTCTAACATAATTTTGAAAATCAGGATTAATGTTAAAAGATTTTTTATCATAAAGACTATAAAGTATGTCCCTACTTATTCTAATGCCTTTAGTAGCCCACTCATTAAATTTTAATTTAAAATTAATTTTTATGTTCTTTTAAAGGACACATTTTCTGAAACGATTTATGTATAATTAAAAACAATTGATTAAAATCCTTATTTGGGGCTCCAGAAAATGAGTATTTATGATTAAGATTTAAAGTAGCATTATTTTTAAATGAATTTAATACATTGTTAGTTAAGGGCCTGATTGTAATAACTTTAGTTAAAGGCAATTTACTTTTAGCTTTGATTGATACTAATTGACCCATATGGTCAGATCTTACACCAGGAATCACATTAAAGTTAAGAACCCCACCATTTGTAAAAATATTGTCTATGCAAGTAAGAGAGGTTGAAGTTATTCTAGTTGGCTCGTTAAAAATACAGTTCAAATTAAATGACTTAAATAAAGAAAACAGTTTACATTTATCAATAGAATCTACCAAAATATTAACATTAAAGTCACCACAAATATATATTGATTTGTTATTACTACATAATTTACTAAGTATTTCTTCCATAACATTTAAAAAAGACAATAAATGAGACGCGGGAGGTCTGTATACACAAAGAATAATAAGACTTTCTATCTCTGCACATGCTACCTCACATATGCGGTCAACAGAGAAAGAGGTGATGTCTTGACGTTCCTTAAATTTAAGATAGTTTTTACATAAAATCACAGACCCACCCCCCTCAGCTGATAATCTGTTGAACGCACTGGCTACTGCAAAATTATTAACATGAAAATTCATCTTATCTGGTTTTAACCAAGTTTCACAAAAACAAAGAATATCAATTGAATATTTATCTACTAACAGTTCAGCATCTAAAATTTTGCCAGAAAAGCGATTTATATTCTGATGGTAAAGCAGAATGCTATCAGAATGCTTCTCTATTGTCGGCAGTGAAAGTTTAAACAATCTACATTGTTACTTAAATCTACACTTAACCTACTCTGTGTTATATCTCCTATAACTGAGTTAATATTAAAAGCTATTAAGCTAGCAACTAAAAATTTATATCTTCTAGGAAGATACATAGTTTCATGGGTTAGTTGAAACCCAGTAATAAATTGGTTAGTGTCAAAAAACACTAATTTGTCACTATGACAACAAGTATACATGTACAAAGTGTTATTTAAGTAATGCACATACTTATTGTGGTCATCACTTAATGTGTTTGCATAAGGCAAAGCACACAACATAATTTTACCTATATCTAATCCTAGTAAAGTGTCAATGCCATGAACAATGTCCTTTCTCTCTATGCCTAAACTATTACCAACTAATAAAACAATGTTTGTGTTTTTATGTAATTTCATGTGTTTAATTTTAAGAATAAGGTTACTAAAATGAGCGTTATGATAGCAGTAATTTGTTACATTGTGAGTGTTATTATTATGTAACAATGACCCAAATTCTGCTCCTATTGTATCTGAAACTACAATCCAGTTGTTACAATGATAGTCACTGTCAGCTAATGGCTGCGAAACTGTAGGTAAAGAAGTGACCTGTAGGGGCTCAGATGGTTTAACAGTGTTAGTACTATTGCAAGAGAGATTGTTTGTCAGTGACTCATATCTCTCTGCATTGCATTTTACTAGGTCTAAAAGTTCACTAGCCTCTACCATACGCTGACCAAGTTGTTCTTCATTGGAAACTTATTTATTAACCCTTAATTTGATTACGTTAAGAATAGTTAACATTAAATATAAAAATATATTACGTAGATTTTTATATAGGCAACCGCAGACAATAAATTATTTATAACGGGTAGAAATGTTGTTTTTTGGTATAAAAATATTTTTACCCACTGGCAACACTGCATTTGACATTTGTGATTTAAAATGGCGACAAGACGAAACGTTCTGCGAACTGTGCAGGTAATTTTTACGTATTTTTTAGTGATTATCATCAATTTATGAATTATAAATGTTTATATTTATTTCACTGATAAATAAACATTATTATTATGTCATTTTCAAGTCTCGAAATATCCTGGATATGGACGTAAAAGGTCGGTAAACTTGCATGTTGAGCCCGCTTAACATATTCAAGTGATTAGATATTTACGTTCCGAAATTATAGTTGAGTATACTCAACACAGTCGCATGTTTAGGATTATAGAATTTATTAATTGTGTGATGGTTTTACGTGTTATTATTTAATTGTGTGGTGTGTCGGCGTTATATTGGTTATGCATTTACTACATTTAAATTATACTAACATCGGGAAGTTTTTACGAAGTTCTTGCTAACCTTGCACCGCTATTTTGTTATAACTTGGTTGGGCTATTTTCACTTGTTTGGTTGCATGCTGACCTCTATTCTCTTACATTATTTTTAGAATACCAGGGCATCACGTATCTTAGCGTTGGTACCAGAAGAAAACGCTGTTTCGGAGGTGAGTGAAGAATCCAATTCAGAAAATGAATACGAAGCTGAAATTTCTTATAGACACCGTACATCAGAGTCATCTGAAGCACCGACACTTGATTCGTCATTAGAACGATTGAATATTTTAGATTCTTCCGACGATGATCGAGACATAAACTCACCTTCACTTTCAGCTAATATTGAAGCGAATGATGTAAACTACACTTTACCATCCATAAGTTCATTACCAGTTTTGTCTCCTATGTCAAATATCCCTTCAGTGACAACATCATTTATAATTGATCAAATGGTAAACCTGCCTCCACAGTCACCACAAAATATTTCTTCACCACGACTAACTCGTAGAACACGCATAGAACGTCAAAACCAAAATACAAATGTAAGACCTCGTCATGTAATAAAAAAAAAGAAAATTGACCTGAAATATAGATGGTCAAACGGACGTTTCCAACATTACGCTGAATTAGAACCCGATGAGTTTCAAAGCCCTATACCGGATAACAAATGTGCCTACGACTATTTCTCTGACTTTTTTTCTGAAGACTTATTTTCCGAAATATGCCAATATTCTAACATGTATGCTATGCAGTTAACAGGACAATCTATAAATTTGACAGTTGAAGAATTACGTAATTTTATTAGTATAAAAGTAATTATGGGTATAGTCTCTATGCCATCTTATCTAGATTATTGGTCATCGACCACTCGTTATCCGTTAGTAGCAGATGTTATGTCGCTAAAACGCTATCAGCAAATACGCAGATATATTCATTTCGTCGATAATAATGAGACAAACTCAGACCCTTACTTTAAAATAAGACCATTTGCCGAAAGGATTCGCCAAAACTGCCTCAAAGTTGAAGAGGAGACTCGATTTAGCATCGATGAAATGGTGATCCCATACAAGGGCACCAAAGCCGGCAAAAAGCGGCAATACAATCCTCAAAAACCAAGAAAGTGGGGTTTTAAGAACCTGGTTCGTGCTGGCGCGTCTGGACTCATATATGACTTTTTTTTGTATGCTGGGCATGAGTCATTTGAAAATTGTCCCTTTACCGACGAAGAAGAGAGTTTAGGTTGGGGCGGTAAAGCAGTTATTAGGCTGTGTAAAACTATAAAGAAGAAACCCTGCGTGGTATATTTCGATAATTTTTTTTCGTCTTTAGAATTGATATATCATCTTAGAAACTCGTATGGCATTTTTAGTCTTGGGACAATTCGGCAAAATCGACTCAGAAGTGCTGCAAATAAACTGAAAACTGACAAAAACCTGAAAAAAGAAGGAAGAGGAGCCTTCAGTCAAACAGTTTGTAATAAGACTAAATTATCCGTAGTTAAATGGAATGATAATAAGTGCGTCGTTTTAGCGTCGAGTTATACCGATGCTTATCCCAAAACTAAAGTAAGACGTTACTGTAAAGTGAAGAAGCAACGAATTGATGTCGATTACCCTAATTTGGTGAAACACTATAACGCCCATATGGGTGGAGTAGACCTGGCGGACATGCTTATTGCACTCTACAGAACAGAGATGAAATCAAGGCGTTGGTATCTCTCCATATTTTCACAGCTTTTGGACATTTGCGTGAATAATGGCTGGTTACTTTATAGGCGGGATATGAAGAGAAAAGGTGTTGTGAAGCAAAAGGCTCTGAAAGAATTCAGAATTGAAATATACAAGGCATTGCAACAAAAAGGAAAACATATAGATGTACTTAGTATCCAAGATGTGAAAGCTAAAGAAAAAATAACAAAACCAAAACGTTCCAGGCCCATAGACGACGTCAGGTTCGATACCATCGATCATTTTCCTGAACATGGTAAAGAATATGGTCGATGTGCTTACTGTAAAAAAGGATTTACCACTGTTTACTGCCTAAAATGTAAAGTACGATTGTGTTTTGTCAAAGACAGAAACTGTCATTTTAATTATCATCACGTCAGAACGATTTCATTTTATTTGTGAGTTTTATTATTTAAAAATGCCCCTAATCTGATTTTGTTAAGTCTACTCAACAATAGTAGTTTACCTTTAATCTATGACCATCCCTTTTTGTTGAGTATACTTAACGTCGTGTTTTCAGTAAATGCTTCAGTAAATATTTTTTTTTATATTTTTTTCAGACTTATAAGTAAGGTATTAATAACATATAATCACTATAAGATCATAGCATAACTTATAATGTTTTGCCAAATTAAGGGTTAAAGATATCTTTCAGCATATTCTCTTTGTACATTAAATCATTATATAACAATAGAGTGTCTTTGTCATATTTTGCCCTACATTGATCCAATTCACTGGTATATAATTTTAATTGCGTTACCAAGTGAATATGTCTTTTATGTATATTAATATTATTTAATTTAAGGTGTTTTATTTTTCTTAAGGCAATATGGGACTTCCTAATTAATTTCCTACATTTAATGTATTTTTTTAACTTGTTGTGACTAATTAAAGGACATTGTGCAATGACATCATCACCGGTAAGATCTATAACTACAGGCTGACAAACAGCCGAGGCTGAGCAACCTACCAACTCATCATATAGGCTCTGGGTGTTCGAGACCTGTTCATTAGTTTTCACTGACTCTAATAACAATATTGAATTATGGGCTTTACTGAGTTTATGTTCGAGTTCAGATATGCGACTCAAAGCGCTTTCATGTGTATCACTGCATGGTTGGAAAGAAGATAGTACTTCTTGCAGGTGTTGGTGCCGGTCTAGTAGGTCCACATGTTCAATATGTAGTTCAGCCAGTTCATTCTTGAGAGTGGTGTTCTTGTCGACTATGTTCTTTACTTCAACCTCGCTGTCATCCCTTTCCTGTAGTAGCTGCCTGCAGAGGGTTTTCGAAGACTCCAGCTCCTTTAAGGTTGCCCGAAGTTTGTCTTCCATGTCCCTTGCAGTTGCTCTGCGGGTCATCATACTCCTTTTCTTATGTTATCAGTTATCTGAAACTTGAAAAGTAAAGCTAAATATCTAGATACTAAAAAAAACCTGGTGGTAGGGCAAAAACTAAAAGCAAAATAGTAAATTAAAATTAAACAATCATAAAATGTTGAAATATAGATTTAGGGATAGTTAGTTAGAAAATAAAGTAATAATTTATTTTAAATTAAAATTAAAAGGGATACAAGATGGTTATTTAATGAATAGAAAAGGATTCTAAATTATGTAAAGTTTTAAAAGATAACTATTATAATAAGGTAGGTAGGTAGGTTAAGAAAGAAAACAATTTGCCTAATTTAACAAATACTATAACTTAATAACTATTTATGTGTTATAACCTTGTATACAAGGTTTTTGTCAAGTAATAAATGCAGTGTGTATTGTCTGGGGCGATTGATTATGTCGTCGATTTTGCTTCCACAGTTCGTCAAACAAAAGGAGACACAATATAAGCCAGTGAGTAATGGACGTTGCTCATCAATGATGAGCTGTGTAATTAGATGGTGTGTTGTATGGTGTATAATGTCTGTAATTAACCATTAATACATAAGGATGGGTACTTTCCTTGACTTATAAGTTTCAAATTTCTCCAGTGACCGTTGACAGCTGATTTCTTCGACCAACTTTTTGCGATAAACTTTTACCAAACACTGCACTTAACTAGATACATAACTTATTGACTATAATAAAGATAACTGACAACAACTGCCTCGTTGGTCTAGTGGCGCTAAGCGCGACTGCTACGCTAGAGGTCTTGGGTTCGATTCCCAAGTCGACCAAGTTGTTATTGGGTTTTTCTATGAAATTCTCAGTAGCAGGTCGGAGTTTGGATTTGTGCCCGGTTAGTGGCAATAGGCTCGCCCCCTATTACATGGGACCTAAAACATACCGGCGAACTGTGGGTGTACATTGGTACACCTCTGCCTAACCCTTCGGGGATACAGGCGTGATGGTATGTTATGTTATGTTTACTGACAACAATTTACACAGTAATATCAGTAAAAAACTATTAAAAACTATTTTTCTAAATTTAAATTACAAGAGGTCGATTTTTGACGACTAGTTGGCTGTGTTGCCAACGCAGAAAAAACTCTTTCGGTTCTCAAACATCTTAGCTGTAATAAAGTTCCTACGTACCGTTTAATGCGGGGAATAGGTAGCCAAGAAATAGAATCCACTTGCTGTGTGACAAAGGTTATGGAGTTTCTCGAGATATCTGTAGAAGTGGATTTGTTTGTTGTGCCGTCAAATTGTATTAGCGTACCTATACTATTAGGAACAGACGTCTTAGATCGTAATGGGGTGATTTACACGCGAACCAATAACGTACAACGTTTAATTAGGGTGGATAGTGTACCTCGGGTACATTACATAAGTAAAGTAGATACCAACGTTGTAAATACGCCATTATTAGGTGAAGAGAAAGATCGTTTGATTTCGCTGATTAATGAGTTTTCTGAATATTTTGTTACCGGAACAGCTACGTCAACTGTTAATACGGGTAGCATGGAGATAAGGTTGAATAGTGACGTTCCTATACACTATCGCCCCTATAAGCTTTCTGCTGACGAAAAATTGAGGGTCCGTGATATAATAAATGATCTGTTGAGTAAAGGAATTATTCGGGAATCCAAGTCTGAATACCCAAGTCCTATCATACTCGTAAAAAAAAAGGACGGGTCTGATAGGATGTGCGTAGACTATCGCGCTTTAAATGCAGTTACCGTCAAAGACAGATTCCCTCTACCGTTAATAGATGACCATATCGATAGATTGGGCAATAGTAAATTCTTCACCAGTCTTGATATGGCCACTGGTTTCCACCAGGTGCCTCTTAAAGATGATGAATCTGTCAGAAAAACAGCCTTCGTCACACCAGAGGGTCATTATGAATATTTAAAGATGCCCTATGGTTTGACTAATGCACCAGTGGTTTACCAGAGGATTATATCTAGGACTCTTAAACAATTGACGGACACTGGAAAGGTCCTCAATTATATTGACGATGTCCTGATTCTATCAGATTCGATAGAAGAAGGCCTAGACTTATTGCGTCAGGTTCTCGTTTGTCTCACAAATGCGGGCTTTTCAATAAACTTGAAAAAGTGAACATTCCTAAAGACAGAAGTTGAGTATTTAGGCCGGCTCATTAGTCAAGGCCAGGTACGGCCAAGCCCTAGGAAGGTCGAAGCTTTAGTAAAGTCCCCAAAACCAGAGAATGTCAGACAAGTGCGGCTATTTTTGGGTCTGGCCGGTTATTTTAGGCGGTTTATTTCTAATTACGCAGTTATGACAGCTTGCATTGCGAAACTTACCAAAAAGGGACAACCGTTTATCTGGGGCAAAGAGCAAGATGCAGCACGTGATAAAATCATTACTTGCCTAACGGACGAACCTGTACTCGCGATATTTGACCCAAAATTGCCCACTGTACTTCACACTGACGCCAGTGCCATCGGTTATGGCGCGGTATTGCTGCAGGAGCATGACGTTAAACGGAAACGTGTCGTCGGTTATTTCAGTAGAGCAACTCATGGTGCGGAGTCTCGATATCATAGCTATGAGCTCGAGACTTTAGCCATTGTAAAATCATTCCAATATTTTCGCCACTATCTTATTGGCATTGACTTTAAGATAGTGACGGATTGTAACTCACTGAAATTAACCGAACGAAAAAAAGCGCCGCGCGTGGCTCGTTGGTGGGTCTACTTGCAAGCCTTCCGTTTTACCATTGAGTACCGGAAGGGTGCTCTAATGCAGCATGCCGACTTTCTAAGCCGTAATCCGGTGAATGTGTCGCACATTCGTCGACCTAATAACTGGGCTCAGATTGCACAAACAGCTGACTCTGAAACACAGGAAATGATGGAGAAGTTAAGAGACGGTCAGTTGGATCCATCTCGATATGTCGTCAAAAATAACCTCCTGTACTACAAGTACAGCCCTACAGGCGAAGAGTCGCGTCTACTTTGTTTTATCCCAAAACATAGGCATAGACTAAGTCTTCTACGCGTCTTTCACGACGATCACGAACATGTCGGCATGGATAAAACTGTCAACTTGATTCTCCGTCATTTCTGGTCTCAGACAATTCGTAAAGAAGTATATAAGCCATTGCGTGGTTTGTCTATCACATAAAAAAGTTCCTCGGGCTTCTCATCAGCCCATAGAATCTTGGACCAAACCCCAAAGTCCCTTTTCTACTGTTCATATGGACGTTCTGGATCCGCTACCTGAATCAAATGGGTTTAAGTACGTCTTGGTTTTAGTAGATGCCTTTTCAAAATTTTGCTTGTTGTACCCTTTATATAGGCAGGATACTGACGAGTTAAAACGTGTATTTACAAACGCTATTTCTTTATTTGGTACACCTTCTTTAGTCGTATCTGACCGAGGTAGGATGTGTGAAAGCTCTGGGTTTCAAAATTGGGTTTCTGGGCTGGGGTGTGCCACACATTTAATCACGCCAGAAATGCACCAAGAAAACGGTGAAGCCGAGCGTTATTGCCGTTCTGTCCTAAATATGTTGCGTGTTGAGGTAAATAACAAGGGCTGTAACTGGTCTGATGCTCTGTGGAAAGTTCAGTTAACTCTTAACATCACCAAACAAGCCACGACTCAGACATCACCTCTTCAACTGCTGATTGGTGTCGAAGCCACCACACCTGTCCTGAGGGCGCTTGTGAGGGATGTAGCCCTAGAAAATTCCAATGGTAACCGAGAGGCTTTGATGACATTGAGGCGACAACGTTCTTCAGAACTATTAGAAGCAAATCGGGCTCATCAAGACCTACATGTCAACGAAGGGCGAAGACAGCCGCGTATTTTTGCCCTTGGCGATTTTGTGTTCGTTGGAAAAAGTTCGCAGAGTTCCGGCAAATTGGACTCCGGCATGAGGGGTCCCTACAAGGTCATCCAGCAGCTTTCGCACCATCGTTATGAGCTGAAGCTTCTAGCCGGATCCTACGGCAAGAAGACACAGGCAGCTGCGGAGCACATGACTTTGTGGCGTGGTGAATGGACGCCGGATGCGTGTGCGGCTTTCTTCACGCGTGGCTAAGCAACTCATGCTTATCCACGTGCGCTTGCCCTATGGCAGCTACCTATGGCGTGTGATGTGTGTTTTATGATAGTTGCGCGCGCTTGCCCTATGGCAGCTACCTATGGCGTGTGATGTGTGTTTTATGATAGTCGCGCGCGCTTGCGCTATGGCAGCTACCTATGGCGTGTATGTATGTGCCAATAGCCACGTGCGCTTGCTCTAAAGCAGCTACCTATGGCGTTTGCTTTCTAATTACTTTAGCAGCCATGTGCGCTTGCCTTATGGCAGCTACCTATGACGTGTGCTGGCAGCCTATGGTTGGCTGGTATAGCCTTGCTATGGGATGTATCATCTCTTTTTGCTCGATTTCATTTTTTTTTCATAATTTTCTTTGCCTAAATGATAATGTTCATGCTTGAGTCATGAATGTATGAGTGAACGCTTACATTTGTGACTCAAGGCTGATAATGGTTATGAAGTTTAGGTAACTAGATACCTGGTAAAAAAAAAAAAGAAAAAATCGGTCTTAAAATGTTGTTGCTTTACAGATGAAAGCGATCCTGGTACATCCCAAGACTGCGAGGAGTCACCCATCCAGGATCGGGCGGTCGAGGACGACTCGCCGTCAGGAGAGGCCGTATTAGAGAAAACGGTCAAGGAGGCGGGGCCTAGCACCACGTCACTGTGACGTAGCATCGAACGATCGGAGGGGGCACCTCAAGAGCGCGGGTTTGGCGCGCGCTCACTTTTGCGGAGGCATTTGGACGTGACGGACGTGTTCTAGTGGCAATAATCGTGTTTAGGGTTTCATATATTGAGTTTAGGTTTTCTTATAATAAACGGTCGATTTTGTGATTAAAATTGTTCTTTTTAAAAATTCAACCCCGCTTCTGATTCCTAACAGCAGATTAAATTTGTATGATTATTTTAAGCTTAAATATTATAACTATACATTTATTTTTAATTTCTCTAATTGAAATAACATGTATTTTCTTACAGCAATTTTACACATGAGAAATAAATATTGAATAAATTTACAAATGAGATACCTAATAAACTGAATAAAATTACACATGAGAAATTAAAGCAGATTAAATTTGTATAATTATTTTAACTATACATTTATTTTTAATTTCTCTAATTGAATTAACATGTATTTTCTTACAGCAATTTTACACATGAGAAATAAACATTAAATAAATTTACAAATGAGATAATAAACTGAATAAAATTAAACATGAGAAATTAAAGCAGATTAAATTTGTATGATAATTTTAAGCTTAAATATTTTAACTATACATTTATTTTTAATTTCTCTAATTGAATTAACATGTATTTTCTTACAGCAATTTTACACATGAGAAATAAATATTGAATAAATTTACAAATGAGATAATAAACTGAATAAAATTACACATGAGAAATTAAAGCAGATTAAATTTGTATGATTGTTTAAACAAGTACCCACTTATTTCATATTAATGAATGTTAAGTTAAGGTCTATAGCTAAGTATCGATATTGATAACCGAAATTAGAATCGACTAATACGTCGCGTCACTATTACCGGAATAACGAACAACTCTAGAGAGCAATGAAAAATGGCGGCGCGTGCGATTCTCGTTGTAGTAGTCTCTTGCATTGTATAAATTAATAATAAGCATTATGGCGTCGCTGGCCTCTAAAAGTATTGTAATTGTAACGTTGTATTCATCCTTATGATAATATATTGTAAAGTTTAAAGCATCAGTGGTTTCCTTTTAACATCTCAGAAGTGAGATTAGCGACCGACGCGTACCGACGCGCCATAATGATTGTTCGTAATTTAAAAAGTTTAAAAAGTTATTTCAATTTACAAAAAGTTATTAAATATTTAATTTAACGATATTACGGTCAAACTATAATAATAATAATAATAATAATCCATTTATTTCAGGCATCAAGGCCCATATAAATATATACAATACTATACTACAATTATACAACTTAAAAAATACTATAAATATATATAACATAACTAATACTAATACTATTGTACACGAGGTGTCGGCGTCGTGTTTCGCTGACTGGTGTTACGTAGCTGGCCACGAAACCGGCGGTACATAACTCCTTTCGGCCAAAACTCTTCTTTGAGGAACTTCTCGAGGTGATGTGTCGGAACGCGCACCACGAACGACTTGAAGTTCGTTTTGTGACGCGGCTCCAACAGCTCGACCCTCAAAGTCCAGTTGGTCTTGACGCGCATGTATTCCACGACCTCCTCAACCTTCGTGGAGTGATGCATTCTGGACACGTACAGCAGCGTTGTCGGTACGGCTGGACGCAGCAACATGTTGGGTCCTGCCACCGCAGTACCGCACTGGTTCCGACAAGGAGGCTTCTTCTTCTTCCTCTTCTCCACCTTGATGAAACCATCGCTGTCGCCCGTGTCCTTCTCTGGACCCTGCCTTTTCAGAACCTGTTTTGGTTTTGACAGGCTCCGTTTACCCCTTTTTGCCTTGTCCGCTAGTTTAACCTGCGAGTTTTGTGGCTCAACAGGCTTTTTAGCGGCGGCTAAAATTGCTGCGTAGGCTCGTTTGGGGGTCGTCGAACCTACACACGAAGTCGTCTCCACCGGTGTCGAGGCAGGGACGGCCTCGGCCGGTAATGTTTAACATATCAATAAGTACGTTATAGTAATAATTTATTAAGTTGTGAAACAACAAAAATATTTATTGGAATCTAATAAACATGTAAATGCATGTGGTAAGACTTATGATCCTAACTAAAGACATTCGGTAATGTATTGACTTAAACTTATTACTATTGTTTACTTTGTTACCTAAGTCTTACAAGATAACTTTAATAAAGTTTAATGAACAACTCAGTTCAAATGTACGGGTTCAACCTTAACCGAACAACTATCTGCATGATGTTCTTCATTTGTTTTATACAATAAAATATATAAACAATGTGGTTAAACATTTTCATCAGATAACAAAGTAGATAAACATAACCAAACATTTAAATTGATATATAATGGAGCTAATGATACATAATTTATACATCTTAGTAAAACATATTAAAGTCCAATAAATCATAATGAAACAAAGTCATCCAGAATTCAGTTAACATGTGTATGTGTTGTGACTTAACACTTTACAACAACTTTAAACTTAATACTTGATCAATAATCATACATTAATATAATTTAAGAAAGTAATCTGTCATAACAATGAATAGATAAATTGAAAAATTATAGTATTATTTATTGTATGTTTTGTACAAATTATACTGCACATGATGCATTATTTGTTTCAATAAAACAAATAAAATTATGACACAATGGAAATGGTTAATGTCTTTCAATAATAACTGTTAAATGTTTATAAATCTAAAGTTTTACAGGTCTTAATATGAGTGTTACCCAATGAAATTCTGTAGAGAGACAAGCAGAAGTATATTGTGGTTATATGAAGTAATTATGCAATTAACTACAAAAATTAATAGACCAGATCACAAGTGGAAGTTATGATCCAATATATCTGGCACTCGAGGAATACTATGAATAAGAATAAGAATCTTTATTTGCAGAGACACGGTATTTACAGGTGTTTGGTTACATTATTAGTACAGCATATCTCACCGTTCAATCGGTATGCAAAATTTTGAGCAGGTACTCGTACATTACATTAAACAATAATAAATCAATTAGAAATTATTAACAACATAAACAATATTAAATAACATTACAATTACCTATTACTATTTGCATTTTTGAAATTCTGAAACCGTATAAAAACATTTGTCAACCAACCATTTTTTAAGTTGGATTTTAAATTTGGAAAAAGGAAGTTCTCTCATAGACTTAGGTAGTGAGTTAAAAACCTGTATCAGCATACAGCCACAATTTTTCTTATACAGCGTGGTTAATATTCTTGGCAGAGCTAATTTTGTGAAGTCGCGTGATTGGTACCTTTTATTATCGCTTACTTTTTCAAATAATTGACCGTGCTTTTTGATAAATACTCCTACTTCATAGATGTAAAGACTAGTTAAGGTCAAAATATTTAATCTCTTAAAGAGGGGTCTGCACGAATCTGTTGGACTAGCTCCGCAGATAGCTCGGATACATTTTTTTTGTGATATGAATGCCTTACTGACGTCTGTAGAATTACCCCATAATATTAACCCATACCGGAGTACCGAATTTACATAACCGTGATACGCTAGTAAAGCCGTTTTTTCACAAGTCAGCTTTCTAATTTTTCGAAGAGCATAAACAAATTTATTTATGCGTGTGCAAACACTTGCTATTTGAGCTTTCCAGTTAACATTTTTTTTTTTTTTTTTTTTGCGTTGGCAACACAGCCAACTAGTCGTCAAAAATCGACCTCTTGTAATTTAAATTTAGAAAAATAGTTTTTAATAGTTTTTTACTGATATTATTGTGTAAATTGTTGTCAGTTATCTATAGTTTAGTCAATAAGTTATGTATCTAGTAAAGTGCAGTGTCTGGTAAAAGTTTATCGCAAAAAGTTGGTCGAAGAAAATCAGCTGTCAACGGTCACTGGAGAAATTTGAAACATATAAGTCAAGGAAAGTACCCAACCTTAAGTATTAATGGTTAATTACAGACATTATACACCATACAACACACCATCTAATCACACGGCTCATCATCGATGAGCAACGTCTATTACTCACTGGCTTATTCTATGTCTCCTTTTGTTTGACGAACTGTGGAAGCAAAATCGACGACATAATAAATCGCCCCAGACATCTCTCACTGCATTTATTACTTGACATAAACCTTGTTTACAAGGTTACAACACATATAGTTAATTAAGTAACAGTATTTGTTAAATTAAGCAAATTCTTTCTTCCTTAACCTACCTACCTACCTTCTTATTATAATAGTTATCTTTTAAAACTTTAAATAATTTTAAAATCTTTGTCTATTCATTAAATAACCATCTTGTATCCCTTTTAATGATCATTTTAAAATAAATTATTACTTTATTTACTAACTAACTATCCCTAAATCTATATTTCAACATTTTATGATTGTTTACTTTAAATTTACTATTTTGCTTTTAGTTTTCCCTGCCACCAGATTTTTAGTATCTAGATATTTAGCTTTACTTTTTCAAGTTTCAGATAACTGATAACGGAAGGGAGTATGATGACCCGCAGAGCAACTGCAAGGGACATGGAGGACAAACTTCGGGCAACCTTAAAGGAGCTGGAGTCTTCAAAAACCCTCTGCAGGCAGCTGCTACAGGAAAGAGATGACAGCGAGGTTGAAGTGAAGAACATAGTCGACAAGAACACCACTCTCAAGAACGAACTGGCTGAACTACATATTGAACATGTGGACTTACTAGACCGGCACCAGCACCTGCAAGAAGTACTTTCTTCTTTTCAACAATGCAGTGATACACATGAAAGCGCTTTGAGTCGCATATCTGAACTCGAGCATGAACTTTGTAAAGCCCATAATTCAATATTGTTATTAGAGTCAGTGAAAACTAATGAACAGGTCCCGAACACCCAGAGACTATATGATGAGTTGGTAGGTTGTTCAGCCTCGGCTGCTTGTCAGCCTGTAGTTATAGACCTTACCGGTGATGATGTCATTACACAATGTCCTTTAATTAGTCATAATAAGATAAAAAAATACATTAAATGTAGTAAAATTAATTAGGAAGGCCCATGTGGCCTTAAGAAAACTAAAAAACATTAAATTAAATAATATTAACAGTCATAAAAAGCACATTCACTTGGTAACTCAATTAAAATTATATACCAGTGAATTGGATCAAAGTAGGACAAAATATGACAAAGACACTCTATTGTTATATAATGAAATAGTGGTTAAAGAGAATATGTTGAAAGATGTCTTTGCTAAATATGTTTCCTGTGAGGAACAACTTAGTCAGCGTATGGTAGAGGCTAGTGAACTTCTAGACATAGTAAAAGGCAATGCAGAGAGATATGAGTCCCTGACTAACAATCTCTCTTGCAATTGTAGTAACTCTATTTCACCATCTGAGCCTCCGCAGGTTCCTTCCTTACCTACAGTATCACAGCCTTTAAATGTTAGTGATAGTGATTTTTACTCAGACAAGTGCATAATAGTTTCTGATAAAATAGGAGCAGGGTTTGGTTCATTGTTAAATAACAATAACACTCACAATGTTACAAACTACTGCTACCCTAACTGTAATTTCAATAATTTGGTAATCAAAATTAAAAACATGAAATTAAATAAAAACTCTAACATTGTTTTATTAGTAGGTAACAGCATAGGCATAAAGAGAAAGGACATTGTTTATGGCATTGACACCTTACTAGGTTTAGATATAGGTAAAATTATGTTGTGTGCTTTGCCTTATGCAAACACATTAAGTAGCGACCACAATAAGTATGTACATTACTTAAACAACACATTGTACATGTCTACTTGTTGTCATAGTGACAAATTAGTGTTTTTTGACACTAATCAATTTATTACTGGGTTTCAACTAACCCATGAAACTATGTATCTTCCTAGAAGATATAAATTTTTAGTTGCTAGTTTAATAGCTTTTAATATTAACACAGTTATAGGAGATATAACGCTGAATAGGTTAAGTTTAGATTTAAGTAGTAATTTAGTTTGTTTAAACTCTCAACGCAGACAATAGGGAAGCACTCTGATAGCATTCTGCTGTATCATCAGAATATAAATTTAGCTTTTCTAGCAAAATTCTTGATATTGAACTTTTAGTAGACAATTAGTATTCAATTGATATTCTTTGTTTTTGTGAATCTTGGCTTAAACCAGATATGATGAATTTTAATGTAAATAACTTTGCGATTGCCAGTGCGTTCAGCAGACTTTCAGCTGAGGGGGGTGGGTGTCTGATTTTATGTAAAGATTACTTTAAGTTCAAGGAACGTCAAGACATCTTCTCTTTCTCTGTTGATCGCATATGTGAGGTAGCATGTGCAGAAATAGAATCTCTTATTGTTCTTTGCGTTTATAGGCCTCCCTCATCTAACTTGTTATCATTTTTATTTATTTATTTATTTATTTATGTACACACAATGGACAAACAATAATTAATATGTACAGATAAAAAGGTACAAAGGTACTGCTTATTTCATATGAAATTTCTTCCAGCAGACCTAGGACAGGAAATATTAATAAAGAGACATAGACACAGTGTACAAGAAGAAAAATAAAATAAACCAATATTTTTAAGAATTAAAATAAAAAATACAAAAGATAAACAAAACTACTTAAATATATAAAACAAATTTATATATGGATAAAAATTAAGCAAGAGAGGAAAGAAAGTGTTCTTTTGTACGTCGTTTAAAAATAGAAATGGAAGGAGACTCCCGTATGTTAGTTTATTTTTTATTATAATGGAGGAAATTTTAAGTAAATTATGCCGCAATAATAAATCAATATATATTTGTGGAGATTTTAATGTTAATATCTTGATTGTTTCGCCGGATAAATGTAAGCTCTTCTCTTTATTTAAGTCATTTAATTTAAATTATATTTTTAAGGAACCAACGAGGATTACTGCAACTTCACTTACTTGCATTGATAATATATTTTCAAATAGTTCAGTGCTAAACTCTAGATTAATACCCGGTGTAAGATCTGATCATATGGGTCAATTAGTTACTATCAAAGCTAAAAGTAAATTACCTGTAGCTAAAGTTATTTCAACCAGGCCCTTAACTAATCATATACTAAATTCATTTAAAAATAATATTACATCAGCCCTTAATTGTAAATATTCTTTTTCTGGAGTTCCAAATAAAGATTATAATTCCCTATTTGGTATTGTACGGGAATCGTTTAACAGAACGTGTCCTCGAAAAGATGTTAAAATCAACTTTAAGCGTAAATTTAATGAGTGGGCTACTAAAGGCATAAGAATAAGTAGGGACGTTCTTTACGGTCTTTATGATGAAAAATCATTCAACACTAATCCTGATTTTCATAACTATGTTAGAAATTATTCCAAAGTATTTAAAAAAGTGTGTTTAGCGGCAAAATCTAGACTTATCAGCAAGCGTATAGACGGATCTGATAATAAAATTAAAACAGTGTGGAAGATCATCAATTCTGAAACTGGGAATAGTATTCAAAGAGATACAGACCTGTCTTTGAAAATCAATAATAAAATAATTTCAGACAAGACAGATGTTGCTAACGCTTTTGAAGTATTTTTTTCAAATATACCAGTAGAGGTAACGAAGTCTCTTCCCTCATCTTCTTCAAAAGCAGAATCAATATTAAAAACATCTATAAATAAAAGTTTTCCAAATTTTAATTTTACTCATGTATCTCCTAGTATTGTTAAGAAAACATTTAGTATGCTTAAAGTAAAGACCACTGAAGATTTATGGGGAATTTCTGTCAAAGTACTCCAATCCATAATTGACACTATTGCCCCGATTCTTGCAAAAATCTTTAATGACTGTGTTGATTGTGGCACCTTTCCTGATTTAATGAAACACAGTAAAGTAATACCTATTTTTAAATCTGGATGCAAAAATGATCCATCTAACTATAGACCAGTTTCAGTACTTCCAGATTTTAGTAAAATATTTGAAAGAATGGTCCTTGACCAAATGATGTCACATTTTAGTAAGAATAATATTTTTCACGAGCAACAATTTGGTTTTACTAAGGGAAGGTCGACGACCGACGCCGGGGTTAAGTTAGTCTCTCACATTTTGGGAGCTTGGGAGGGTTCACAAGACGCCATTGGCATTTTTTGTGATCTCTCCAAGGCTTTTGATTGCGTTGATCATAACACTCTAATCCTAAAATTAAAATACTACGGATTACGAGGATAATCTTTAGATCTAGTTTTGTCATATTTGTCAACAAGACAGCAAAAGGTAGGCGTAAACGGTGTGACTTCACCTGGGTCCTTAGTAAGAATGGGCGTGCCTCAGGGTTCAATCTTAGGCCCCTTTCTTTTCCTAGCATATATTAATGATCTGCCTTTCACAATGTCTAATTTAACGGATATAATTTTATTTGCAGACGATACATCTCTTATTTTTAAAATTAACAGAAAATTGCAAGAATATTCCAATTTAAATAGTACGCTCAACGTGTTGTCAGATTGGTTTTCAGCGAATAATTTGCTACTAAACGCTTCAAAAACAAAATGTTTAAAATTTTCACTTCCGAACGTTCGATCGCATTTGGATCTAAATCTAATGCTTGATGGTAAAAAACTAGAATTAATTAACGAAACGGTATTTCTTGGTGTTACTATAGACTCTAAGTTACAATGGGGCGCTCATATCAAAGCATTGACAAAAAGGTTAAGTTCAGCTGCATTTGCGGTACGGAAAATTAGACAGCTCACGGATATTCCCACGGCAAAATTAGTTTACTACGCGTATTTTCACAGCATTATGTCATACGGCGTTCTGCTATGGGGCTCTGCAGCCGATGTAAATTCTATATTCATCTTGCAAAAACGAGCAATTCGCGCCATTTACTGTATGGGCCCCCGCGAATCACTTAGAGAGAAATTTAAAGAAATAGGTATTCTCACGTTGCCATCGCTTTATATTATGGAAAATATAATGTACGTTCGTAAACATTTAGATAGTTTTAGTGTCAACAGTGATTATCACAACATTAACACCAGAAGTAAAAATAAACTAGTAGTCCCAAGGTTTAGACTAACTAAAACAAATACTAAATCCTTCCTAGGGAATTCTATTCGCTTTTATAATAAATTACCAGATAGTTTAATTCATTTAACTAACAAGAAGTTTAAAACGTGCGTGAAATCCAAACTAATAGGAAAGGCTTATTATAAAATCAGTGACTATGTAGAGGATAAAAGCGCGTGGATTTAGGACCTTCTGCACATGTGGCCTCCCTGGCGGTCCGTTAGTTCATTTGCCTCATCTTGTTGTTTTATCTTTCTCGATTAGCTTCCCCACGGTCTCTATTCGTAGAAACCTTTTGACATGCCTTGACATTCCTGTTAGGGTTTAGTTAGGACTACATATCTTTTGTATGTAAAGCTATTTAATTAGATATTTGTTTTTTCTTTTTTTAATTATTGAGTTTAGTCTTTTTTTATTATTCTCATTCTTTTCGCATAGGCGACCTTTGTAAATGTGACAACAATGTAAATTTGTTGCGTGTCCCTTTTCATTTTTCTTCCATTTTGGATGTTATCATTTACAATAAACTAAACATTTTGCTATTTACGCTGTTGTCGCATATTTGTATATTTTTTTTATATATAATTGTATTTTTTACATTGATGTTAACCTTTTTTTTAAAAGAGTAACCTATGGAGTTTCTTGCCGGTTGTTCTCCATTGGAATGACATTTTGGAACCTGCAACTAGAGTCAGTAATTTAACGTTTTAAAAGAGCTTAAAAAGGCCTACTTGAAATAAAAATATTTTGATTTTGATTTTGAATTTTTATCCAATAGCACTCCTAGAAATTTTGTTGCATCCACTTCTTCGATATTTTGTCCGCGGTAGTCTAATCTAATATTTGAGGCCACAGTGTTGTAATTTCTAAATTTTATAATTTTCGTTTTGGATATATTGGCGGTAAGGTTGTTTTGATCCAGCCAATACATAACATTTTCTACGGTATCATTCAAGACTTGCTTGTAATCGGTTGTGGTGCTGAGATCGGGAACTATCACAGATATATCGTCAGCAAACAGTGTACACTTGTAGTTTGTTACCTTCGGAATGTCATTTATATATATTAAAAATAAAAGTGGGCCCAAAACACTCCCTTGAGGAACACCGAATGTATTTGTTTTATAGGTAGATCTGTGTACTTGTACTTCATATTTTGTGTCAGTTCTAGAAATCTGTACACATTGTTTGCGGTTTGATAGGTAGCTCTCTAACCACTGTAGGGCATTTCCCCTGATGCCATAATATTCGCATTTTTGCAGCAAAATTTTGTGTTCAACAAAATCAAACGCACTCGTCATATCAAAGAATATTGCGGATACCTGTTTACTTTTATTTAAATATTCTGTGACCGTTTTTACCAAAGAGTAAGCTGCAAGTGTGGAGGATTTGTTTCTTTGAAATCCATTTTGTTCTTGAGTTATAATATTGTGTTTATTTAAGAAATTAGTAATACGTGAGTGCATTAACTTTTCAAATATTTTGGAAAAGATTGGAATTAGCGTTATGGGTCGATAATTATTTACATCCTCTTTATCATTTTTCTTATGTAGCGGTTTGATAATAGAGAACTTCAACTCTTCGGGAAATACTCCTTGCCAAAATGAAAGATTTACAAGATAGCACAATATTGGGGCAAGTTCAACAGTAACATGTTTTACAATAGTAGTTGATACCGAATCATAACCAACTGCGTTTGTGTCTTTTAATGATTTGATGACTTTTTTAACTTCATCTTCGTCACACGGTGTTAAAAATATGGTCGAATTATTTTTATTTATAAGAGTATAGTTTGGCGAGTTATTATTTTGTTTATTGGTTTTTTGTATATAAAATGTATTGAATATGTTAGCAATTTTTGTTGGGTCATTTATAAGTACCCCATTTTGAACAATCTTTATATCTTGTTGACCATTTTTATTCTCATGTTTATCTTTAATTATATTCCATGTAGCCTTACACTTATTCGAAGCCATTGCAATATATTTTTTATTTATTTGCCTTCTAGATTGTACTATACATTTTTTTAATAATTTATTATACCGTATATACTGCAACTTAGAATTGTCATTATTTACCTTATAACATAATTGTCTCAATTTTCTTTTCGTGACTGTAGATTTTTTAATACCTTTAGTAATCCATTTAGGCGAAGTTACGTTTATATTTACCCTAATTTTATTAATAGGAAAACATAAATTATATAACATTGTAAAGTTTTCATGGAATAAACTATATGCGCAATTGAAATCTGGCTCTTTTACTACATCTTGCCACGATAGACTTGCAAGATGCATTCTAAACTTAGAGATGTTATCTTCGCAATAGTCTCTTTTCATAACATAAATAAATTGAGGACCCGGTTTTTGAAATTTAATTGGAAAATCAAGACTCTGTCCAGTATCATGATCAGATAAATATAAATGGTGAACTTTACCAATAGCATTCTTCATGTTGCTAATAATATGGTCTATGCAGGAGTCCTTGCGGGTCGGTTCAATTATGTGTAGCTGTAAATTATGTGTTAGAAGAAAATGTTTTAAATCTGACACTGTGTTATTATTTATGAGGGTATTTATATTTAGGTCACCAGTCAAAATTATTCTTTTGTTACTCTTTAAGTTAAGTTTATACATGAGTAATTCTAATTTATCAAACAGGATAGACACGTTGGATGCGGGTATTCTGTAAACACAAATCACCACACATTGTAATGCAGGTATATCAACACCACAACATTCAAATGATTTTTCACAAGATAATGTGTCACATATCTTAATCGGTTTACAATCTAAGGATTTATCAAGTAATATACATACACCGCCGCGTTTTTCATTCTTTCT
Organism: Autographa pulchrina; assembly: GCA_905475315.1. NCBI lineage: Eukaryota > Metazoa > Arthropoda > Insecta > Lepidoptera > Noctuidae > Autographa > Autographa pulchrina. The sequence goes on along the minus strand of FR997761.1, from coordinate 9,012,200 downwards.
TGAAAATGAACTAGCTACATAAAACCCATGTAACCGAATATTTTGCTCGTCGCCAGACTTGAAAAAAGTTTCTGACAGACATAGAATGTGAATTGGAGTTTTATTTTCTTTAAATTCATTAAGACATATTTCTATTTGCTCTAATTTATTTAACAAACCTGCTATATTTTGATGAAATAGACGGGCAGTATGACCTTTTTTATTGGTTGTGCAATTATTATTTTTACAAACGAAAAAGCTTATCTGGCGTATTTAAATTAGTTTTTGTATGTTCTGTATTTTGTGGCTTCGATATAACTGGAAAATAATAGGGGATGGTACCCTTAAGTTGTTGTTTCTTGTAGCAATGCGACTTTTTGACATGATCAATGTTTTTAATAGTTAGGAAATTTTTTGTATAATATATATCATCCAATATAAAGTTTATTTTGTTACACGCATTAAGTAGGTAGTTTTTCTTGTATTGTACATTGGAACCAATATCTAGGAAACGGCAATTTTCAAAATTATGACAAATGCTTTTAAGTAGGTTATTTAACATGACTTCGTTTAAACTCTTATTTCTAACAACATTTACAATAATAATATTAATATTTTTGAGGAATTTTATAGTAGCTACAAGTTCATATAGTAATTTATTCGGATTGACATCATTTTCACCAACACTAAGAATTAAGTAAATGGCTTTAGATTGTTGTAAATTTTGGCAACACTTTAATATTTCTGTAGTTTCAGCATTCGGCTTTATCAAGGAAGATACCTTATAGTTCTCATACTTAGATTCCATGCGTGAATGGATAAGTGCCGACGCTAATCCAGACAGCTGTTGTCCACCCGCTATTATAATTTGGGGGTGACTTTGTTTTGTCTCTGGAGAAGGTGGGTTTTGAAATTCGCCGATGTCGGTGAAGCTTGAGTTAACTTTGTAATTTTTCTGTGGCAAATTAGTTTTTGTATTAGTTTGATGAGCATCAATCTGGGTGTTTATGTTTTTTTTACAAGCAATGTTATCATTGGAACCATCCCTTTCGTCTTCAGATTTTAGATCGAGATCTACACAACTGTTATTGTATATAGGATTACGCTGTGTTTGTTTGTTTTTTTTTAATGTACTTTTGGGGGTATACGGCGAACTTGTGCATATCTTTTTCAATTGGGCTATAGTACGATCTTGCTCAATAGTTTGTTGTTTCAATAAGCGGTTTTCCGTATTTATGTTTTCGATCTCCGTGTGAGCTATTTCTAGTTGCTCCTTTAGACGTTGAATTTCTTCCTTATAACTTTCAATATCTTCATTGTGACGTGTAGATAGATCAGGTAAACTATTTGACAAGTAGTTGGAATTTGACGATATGAACGATAAGTTCATGGAATCATTATTAAAATTTATCGTATTAGTTTTGTTTTTGCGTTGCGTTACATACTGGCTATCCATATTGCAAACAAATAAGTTGCTTTAAATCTTCTTAGAAATTTCGACTATCGCAAAAAGTGATACTTGTACTGGGAAGCGATCGTACGTCCACTTGCTTCACAGGCGCACTCTTCCCTAATTCGGATATACGCTCATTACAGTTTTTAGTGAAATTAATGGTTACTTTGTGCATTGACAGATTTTTGAATTTGAAATCGTTAGAGTGACGCGTCAAAATTTTATTTTGCACAAAACTTTTTTTTTTATTTAACACTTTTTGACCACGAACCACTTGCAAAAGTTACGTAGAATGTTTTTATGGTTATTTATTAAACTATTTCTGTTTCAGTTAACATTCCAAGTAGTATTCAATGTATTTTAAGGAATTAGTGTGTGAAATAACTAAAGTTTAATACAAGATGATTGATTAATAACAATCATTTAGTGAGTTATGTTATGCTACCCCAATATAAAAGGTAGGGTGATAACAGGTATGATTTTACTATTTGATTTTATAATAATAATAATAATAATAATAAACGTTTATTTCAGAGAAATCTCCATATGTTGAACACCTTAATCTAAAAACATTTGTGACTAAAACTAATTTTATAGTATTTATAAAATAGGAAAAATAATACTAGAATAATATAAACATTGTGAAAATAAACAATAAACAAACAAAACAAAACAAACTTTATAAATGAGATCAAAACTTATCTAAAAGAAACAGGGGTCTAACATGTTTGTCAGTCCAATGCCTCAGTATAGGACTGTCAACCCTTTCTGCTACAATGGCTAGGAGGCAGTTGGTGCTGCCGCTCAATCGCTGCATGATGGAGCACACTCTCTTGCGAATGATGGCGTGGAATCCATCTATTTGCGACTCCGCGAACATCCCTGACGCACTGCAATGTCGCGGCAGCCCCATCAGCGCCCTAAACGCATTGTTATACTGAACCCGTAGGGCGCTGTAGGCTTTTTGAGTGTAGTTGATCCATAGGCTGCAGGTGTAAAATGTTTGGCAGTATGCTCTAAACAATGTCAGCTTAACTTCTCTCGTACATTTAGCAAACCTACGAATCAACATGTTACTTCTTACCGCCAGCGCCCTACGCTCCCTTTCTATGTCTAAAACATCCTTCTGCTCTGCTGTGACCCAGTGCCCCAGGTATTTAAATTCAGACACTACTTTTATTGCTACACCATTAAGTGTGATTGGCGGTACACTCGAGTATTGTTTAGTGCCTGCCTTAAATATTAAAACTTCACTTTTCTTAGAGTTATACCTGAGGCCATGGGCCTCTGCATAACGTTCACACACTGTTAACAACCTTCTAAGAGCACTGATTGAAGGGCTCAACAGCACCATGTCATCAGCGTAGCTCAAATTATTAACCATATTACCATCTATTGAACAGCCTACCATGGTACTGTTGAGCTCCTCAATCAGACTGTTGACATATAAGCTAAATAGTCTAGGCGAAGTTAACCCCCCCTGTCGCACCCCACACTCTAACCTGTATGGATCAGATAGTGAGCCCGCCCATCTAACCGTATTGCTCTGGTGACCATACCAATATTTAAACAGATCAATTAACTCCCTAGGCAGAGTAGTATCATAACATAACTTTTTCCACAGCACATCATAAGACACCAGATCAAAAGCTTTTGACAGATCAAGAAAACACGCGTAAACGGGTGTTTTCCTGTCTGTATAGTACCGGACAGTGTGTTTAAGACAAAGAACAGCTGTTTCGGTGGAAAGCCCAGCTCTAAAACCAAATTGCGCGTCATTAAGGTTTATATGTCGATCAAGTTGTTTGTCCATCACACTGTCCAGCACCTTCGCGACTACTGTGGCCAAAGAAATGGGTCTGTAATTATTAACGTCAGAGGCGTCCCCCGTCCGGTTTTTAATGATTGGCACAACTAATGTTTTCATAAGGTCGGCAGGTAAGTGAGTATGTCCTACGCAAATGGTGAAAAACATGGCGAGTACTCTAGGCAGGTGAACACCTGCATGTTGAAGGTGCTCAATACTGAGAGAGTCATGCCCAGGGGATTTTCCTCGAGTCATGTTCTTCACCACTGCGGCCACCTCTTTAGCGGTAAATCTAATGTGTGGTTTATTGTTAGGTATAGAACAGTTGATAGCCTCCTCCGAAGATGACAGAGTTGATGACACCTTAAAATGCTTTTTAAATAGTTCCGCAATACGTTTAGGCTCACTCTCACCCTCTACACTCACGGGTAGGCTCGGCTTGGGGTTCAATTTATTAGTTTGTTTCCAGAATTTACCAAAGTTATTGCTTTTATGAAATGATGCTAATATATCCATTTTTATTTGTTCAGCGTTATCCTGACATAACTTAAGTTTTTGTTTAAATATCTTTCTGCTGTCATTCATAATATTATAAACTGGTCCCGACCTCGGTTTGCCACTCAAAACCCAGTGCTGAAACCCAAGCCGCGCCTGAACATGAGCTTCTCTGACATGTTTATTCCACCCTACAATATGTTTTCTTTTTTTACTATTCAATGTTTTACAACTATATGTGGCCGCCTCTCTAAGTATGTCAATAATATTAAAATACATTTCATTAATTATTGTTTTATGCTGCTCATTAGTACATAACAGGTCACTACATTTACTGAGTTCTATTGGAAAGTCTATTTTTCTAAGTTTTTTATTACAATAATGTTGATACCTAGCTATCTGTGATAAATTTCTCTCCCCCCATTTAACAGTATCCTGTTGATTATTACTACATGTAAATTTAGTTTTAAACACATTTATATTGAATGATAATTCAAGTGGGTAATGGTCAGACCAGTACACATTATAATGTATTCTGGCTTCTAAAACTGCCAACCAAGCTGCTTCTGACACTAAACAATGATCTAGCCAGCTTCTAGTACCGTGGCAGTCACTTACAAAGGTATAAGAATCAGATGTAGGCCCCAGTATTTCAATATCCGCACATGTCCATTTTTGGTCCCCACAAAAGTTATTTAATTCATTACCGAATCTTGTACCCGGATGTGCATTAAAATCTCCTAATATTATTACTGAGTCTATATTACACTCGTCTATAATTGCCGCTACTTCACCTAAGCACTCCGCAAATTCGGTACGGTTTTCCTCTAAATCCGTTGGCATATACACGGAAAACACAAGCAAAGTTCTCTCAGCTAATGTTAATTTAACTGCCGTCAGCCGCACACTTTTACACTGCACTATGTTAACATCACTAAATACACTTTTTCGCCATAGTAAGGCGACCCCGCCGTATGGCCGGCCACGTATTATTCCCGCGCTCGTGTCAACTGCCGACTTGCCGACAAACTCGAAATCTGGATCAATGCTTCCTAGAAACGGTATATCCTGGGGTAATAACCAGGTCTCCTGCAGCGCTATTATGTCGGCCATTTGACATAGGCCTCTTACACAATCAACGGAACGTGTGATTGATTTGCAATTAAAAGTAAATATTTTTAAACTCGTGTTATCCATTATTGTAGTTCGTAGTATATACAACTTAAAGCAATATATGTAAACAAGAAAATAAGTTATTCGTATTTACTCATTTTTCGTTTGCCGATTCTTAAATGTAACAAATCTACGAAAATTAATACCTTCAGGCCATAGATTTGTATCCAGAAACATGTATAATCATTCATAATAAGAGACATTCATAATAATCTTAAGAAAGAAAAATTTCTACACACGTATAAGAGCTACAACAAAGAGAAGGACCCTGCTAAAAAACTATCTACGGAAGATATAAAACTACCTGGACCATCTACACCAATATTTATCTCAGAAAATCTATCACCAAAAATGAAGAGACTCTTGTTCCTCGCGAAGGATTTTGCAAGTACAAATAATTATCGTTTTTGTTGGGTAACCAATGGCAAGATTTTTCTACGTGAGAAAGAGGGAGGTCCACACATACTAGTGAAGAAGGAATCTGATATACCTAAATCTAATATTTCAAAGTGACTATATAGCTGCAGGTTTTCTATTTGTTTTATTTGTTTAGTTCCTTACAATATGATCGTAGTTTTTCACCTAAGAAAATGTTTGTTATTATTATATAAAAAAAGCATATGTTGCATGTCTCTCGAGTCTTATAATCTCGTAAACTACTTTTTTATGTTGCCCTTAAATTTTACTCATGTATTATCTACACTTTTTTACACTCACACACTCACACTCTCACAAACACACAAACAAAAGGTAAGGGAAACTATACTAAGCCTTCTAACTTACGTCTTCTGGTTGCACTCGCAATTTAATAAAAAAATAATTTTATCAGTAATATTCAATAACTTGTTATATTTTTTAATTATCGTGGTTAACTTAAGTAGTGTATTTTATGTTTTTTACCAATGTCAATCACAATTAGTCAACAAGTTATTTTTTATAATACAAATATGAATAATGATATCAATTATATTACTGAAGATATTGAGCGTCTATCAGTCTCGCATTCATATTCATGTTCTCCTGAGGAATGTTGCGGTTATTTAAATAATACTACTGGGTTAAAATTCTTCCATCTTAATATAAGAAGTTTAGGCAATGTGGTTAATTTTAATAATCTGCTTACCTTATTGCATCGAACAAAAGTGCATTACGACGCGATTGTCTTGTCGGAGTGCTGGCTGAGTAAGTGTCCATCGCTTCCCATAATTACTGGCTTTGATTCATTCCGTTCTGATTTTACAAATCAAAACGACGGCATTGTCGTTTATATCAGGCAAAATATGCAATCTTCGGTCGAAACACCAGATATTCATGATGCTAATTGTCTATTAATAAAATTCCAACAAGAATTAGTACTGCTGGCAGTTTATCGTTCCCCTTCGCAACGTAATGCCCAACACTTTATTCATAGTTTAGATCAAACCTTAAACACCCTAAAATCTTTTAAAACCATACTTCTTCTTGGCGATATAAACATAAATATATTACCCAATAACTCAGACACTAACTCGGACACTTATCTTAACACAATTGCATTGCACGGATTGCAGCCAGGGCATTTGCTTCCTACTCGTGTAAACAACTGTATCGACCATGCCATTATTAAGTCAGACAAGCCAGCCATTACTCTGATTATCGAATCTTTTATTACCGACCACGCACCCGTTATAGTCTATTGTAAATTACAACACCATATTCCAAAACAACCAGTGACATTACGTCGTATTAATGTCGAAGCGTGTGTTGCTGAACTTCAGAACACAGATTTTTTAACAGTTACCACCTGTAACGATGCAAATGTTGCCGCTACCGAATTAGTCCACATAGTTTCTACTATAGTTAACAATAACACCTCCACGCACATTTTACCTAGTAGGAAACGAATATTAAAGCCTTGGGTGACCCCTGGTTTGCTCAAGTGCATCCGAAACCGTGACAAAATGTATTTAAACACTAAAAAAAATCCTGATAACCATGTTCTAAAAGTAACGTACGCACGTTACAAAAAATTTTGTAATAACTTACTCAAAAAACTCAAAAGACAATACGAACGTGCAGAATTTCTCAAACATAAAAAGAATCCAAAGGCTACATGGAACTTAATTAAATCTATCTCAAATCTTCCAATTCGCAAATCTTCTGCTAGCGAACTACTATCGGTGACCTCTGACCCACATACATCGATAAATATGGTCAATAATTACTTTGCTAATGTGGGGAAAACTTTAGCTTCAAACATTGTCCCACGAAATGACCAGTCTTACACCATACGCGACTCAAACATAATTAACCCTGACTCTGCGAGTTGTTCAATGGCCATTTATTACACTGACAATGAAGAATTGGAGACAGTAATTATGGGACTCAAACAAACTAGTGCGGTGGGTTACGATAGCATTTCCGCGATGCTGACCAAAGCTGCCAGACACATCCTTATTCCTGTTTTGTGCCATGTATTTAACCTTGCTCTAATGTCTGGGGCTTTCCCGTCAGTCTTCAAAAGAGCTGTAGTCCATCCAATTCACAAGAGTGGGGACAGACACAGTGTCAGTAACTACCGTCCAATCTCGGTATTATCAACATTTTCCAAAATTTTTGAAAAGATTATTAATAATAGACTCCTAAATTATATCACCACTAAAAATATATTGTCCGACAATCAATTTGGATTCAGACCAGGGAAAAGTACAGAAGATGCAGTTCTTAAACTAACTGATATTATAGCTAGAAACTTAAATAATAAACAGAAAACTATATGTGGGAGAAATAATAAAAAAAGGGTAATTCAAATATTCATAACAATTTATTAAATAAACATAGTTGACAAATTATGTACATTTACTTACTACATCATTACTATGAATACTCTCTTTAGTACTTAAATGCCATAAATAACTAAGAAAAGCACATGACATAACCTATAAAATGAATATAACATCACAACGAAATAAATCAGCAGCGTAACAGTATTTTAACAAAATAAATATAAATCAGCAATATTACCTGACAGTTCAGAGCACTGTTGTGCCGTGTTCACAGTCGAACCACTTCTGATCTGTCGACAAGTGCACGCCCCTCTTTTATACTACGATTCGGTGGGGGTAACAAGAAGTCAAACACAATACTTTATTAAACCGGAAGTTCATTAAAAAAATGTATTAAATAATTTTAAAAGTATGTTCACTCTCACACGGCCATTCTGACGAGCAGCCTATGGCTCGCGAATATGATCATAAAATATTTGAGAAACGATCGCTAACAATCAGATATCATTAAATCATTATATTAATTTGATTTAATGGTCAAATCTCATGACCCTACTGCCAAATCTCATGGTCAGTAACGTTATACCAAATCACATGGTGGTCAAGTCTGGTCAAATCACATGACCGTAACGCCAAATCACATGGCAATCAAGTCTGGTCAAATCACATGACCGTAACGCCAAATCACATGGCAATCAAGTCTGGTCAAATCACATGACCGTAACGCCAAATCACATGGCACAGGTACGATTGTCAGACACAACCATGATCGTTGGCCAGACGACCACTGTTATGCCGAACAATTGTCCCAGAATGTAAAAATACATAAATACGTTAATAAACTATTAAATACAAAAATTAATCAGAGGTATCTAATGAATCAGATAATTCACGTCCCATATCTGGACCTACAATTCGCATATTATCATGAGAAACGTACAACTCATTACCAGTTTTATGAATTCTAACTGTGTATCTATCGTTATCATGTATCTCTGTAATGACGCATGGACCTCGAAACTTACTGTCAAGTTTGTTAATTGCCCGTGGATTTTGTCGAATCAATACAGTATCACCGACTTTAAAGGGAACAATTTTAGCCTTAGTCTTATCATAATTGGCTTTTTGAGTTTGAGCAAGCTCGTCCATCCTGAGTTTTGATTCTTGACGGCATGCATCGAGGTCCAAACGTTCGACATCATTTAGTAAGGCTGATATAGCGGGGGGGGACTGATCACAGCCCATAAGTAGTTGGAAAGGAGTATGACCCGTACTTTTACTAAATGTGCTATTAATTGCCAACTGTACTTTGCCAACAGCATCTTTCCAACTTCTCTTGGATGTATTTTCTACAATTGTGAAGCAGTTCGTCAAAACCTTCATTATTCGCTCCACTTGCCCATTTGCACGGCTTACACCACTCGCTATGAAATGTAATTCTATAGACCAATGTTTACAGAAACTTGAAAATTCTTTTCCGGTGTAGGAAGCAGCTTGATCACAAACAATACGTTTAGGGGTACCAAAAGTGTAAATAAGTTCTTTTAAACAATTAACCGTCGCTGCTGCAGTCAAATTAGTTACGGGTTTCATAAAAACGAACTTCGTAAACGCGTCTATGAAGACAACAGCATATTGTTTGGTAGGCTTATTACCGCTCAATTTGCCGGTTGTATCCATGTGAATGGTATGGAATGGCGTAGGAGGTTTATCTATTGGGTGTAGAGTAATTTGTCGGGAACCAGATTGACTTTTATTAATTTTGCAAGTCAGACAATTGTCAACATACTTTCGAGTGCATTTGGACATATTGGGAAACCAAAACTGCTCTCTAATTTTCTCAAGGGTCTTTTCCCAGCCGAAGTGCTTAAGAGAATCATGATAAATTTGTATTATATGCCATCGATAACTTTTTGGAACAAAGAGACGTTTTTTAATTTTATTGTTAATGGAAATAACACGATACAGCAGACCATCTTGTATTTCATAACTGGATGCTACATTTTTATCAATACTGCCTTGTTGGATAGACTCGATGATAGTTTTGGTTTCAGGGTCATTATTTTGTTCTACTTCTAACCATTCACTATAATTTTGAACATTGCTTATGTTGACAGTTGTCGGATTGCGGCTCAAGTAGTCTACATGGGGTATACGTTCACCCTTACGATATTCTATAGTGAAATCGAAGGATTGAAGGTATGCCCACCATCTATGCACTCGGGGTAGCAATTCTTTCTTGTTGCGTGAGGCCTTCAAGGAGTTACAATCTGTAACGACCTTGAATGGCCTGCCGAGTAAATAATGACGGAAATGCTTAATGGATCTAACTACAGCTAGCGTTTCCAACTCGTAAGAGTGGTAACGGCTTTCAGTGTCAGTGGTGCGCATGCTAAAATACTCTACGACTTTCATTTGATCATTGTGTTTTTGAAAAAGGATACCTCCGAGCCCTGCGGAACTGGCATCTGTGTGAAGTTCTACTGGTTTGGTAGGATCAAATAAAGTCAGCACAGGTTCAGAAACTAGGTACTCAAGAATTTTATTTCTAGCCGCTTCATGCTCAGATGTCCAGTTCCACTTGACATTATTACGAGTGAGGTTATACAACGGAATCATTATCAAAGAGAAATTAGGGATAAATTTTCGAAAATAACTCGCTAATCCACAAAACTGCCGAACGTGTTTGACAGTTGTTGGGATGGGAGCACTTAAAAGAGCGTGAACTTTACCCGGATTTGGCTTAACTTGGCCGTTAGAGACAATTCTTCCCAAATATTCGATCTCACTTTGCAGAAACTTGCATTTCTTAACATTAAGAGAAAAACCTGTTTTTTGAAGTGCATCTAGGACAACTTTTAAACGTTCGATACCTTGATCAACTGTTTCTGAATAGATAACTACGTCATCAATGTAAATCAAAACAAAATCGTCAACAAACTGTTTAAGTGCTGTGTTGATGGCCCTTTGGAAAACAGAAGGTGCATTACAAAGCCCAAATGGCATACGTAGGAACTCGTATTGCCCGTCAGGAGTGACGAAGGCAGTTTTTTCTATCGAGTCCTTAGCTATAGGAATTTGGTGAAAGCCTGCCGCCATATCTAGTACGGAAAAATATTTAGCTCCAGATAATTTACTAATGTGGTCGTCGATAATGGGAAGTGGAAAGTGATCACGGACGGTGTTGCTATTTAACTCTCTGTAGTCGACACACATTCTGTCGCTACCGTCCTTTTTTCGTACTAGTAATATGGGGCTCGCAAATGGCGAATTACTATCTCGAATGATGTTATTGTCTTTTAGGTCTTTAATTAACTTCTTGACATGTTCACGCTCGGCTGGAGCCAATCTGTAGGGCCTTCTCTGAACAATTTTTTCGGGGTTCTTTAAACGAATAGTCAGTTCGCCTGTAGTTACTTGCGAAACTGCATTGCCTGACGTGAACATTTCAGAATAAGACTCTAATAGATTATGTAACTGAATCTTAATTTCGGGACTTATATCAGGGTTAACATCAACCGTGTCAAGATCAAATTCCTTTTGAGTACAGTTAATATTGTAAGAATTACGACAGACTTCAACAAAATCCTTTGAAAAAGTGACCTGAATTCCAGGAATATCAAAAAGATTTTGACCAAGTAATACATCATATTGTATGTATCTGTCGGGAACTAGAACAAATTCTAATTCAATATTAAGGCCATCAATACACACCATACACAACTTTGTACGCGATGAACGAAAGGAATTGTCTCCAACGCCTCGCAAAATAAGATTTGTATAAATGATCCTACCCTTAATTGAATCGCCTATACTTTCGCGCATAAGAGAGCATTCCGCACCACTTTCTATCAGGCATGAATAATCACGGTTGTCGATTTTGATTGTGTGCAACTTTTTATTACTCAAAATTAAACTGTTAACATGAGACGCCTTTTCATCTTTTGCTTTCTTATTCAAGCGTTGAAAACAGTTTTCAAAAGTATGCCCCTTTCTATTACAAAATGTACAAGCGTTAAGGGGCATTGATTCAGCAGGTTTGGAACCTGCAGAGGTAGAAGCTGAATTTTTTTGAGGACCGCGATTATTTAAACCTGAGCGACAATCTTTCTGTAAGTGACCTAATTTATGACATTTGTGGCAACGCTTAGATGGTATATCTGAACTAGGGAGGTTTTTAAAACGCTTAGATGTGATAGTGTGATCAAGATCTTTTCCAGGCCGTTTACGCTTATAAGAATTAAGACTTTGAATTAATTGTGGCAAACTTTTTGGTGTAAGTCGAAGCAAATCAGAGCGAATACGAAAGTCAGACATACCCGAAATAACTGCTTCGACGAGGCGTTGCTCAGTCATCTCCACACCAATCGCCTTCTTTGCCAACTCCCATTTCCGAGTTGCGTATTCAGCTAGGCTGCCAGCTTGCTCACTGGTGTATTCCATGAACTGCGTTAGATCATCGTAGTAACGGGCTTCATCTGCAAATGTTTCAATAAGGCCTGTTTTGAGTTCTGACCAACTAGTTAAAGATGAATAATTGCGACGTGCCCATTCAGCGGCTCGTCCGCGCAAATTCTTTCGAGTTAAATTTAGAATTTCTCGATCAGTAAGCTCATATTCGGTTTTAAGTTCTTCAATGTTTCGGCACCAAACTTGTACAGTATCGGTCCGATCATCGGGATCAAATGCAGGGACATAAATATGTTCAAGACTTCGCATCCGCGGAGTAGGTCGCACATTCGGCGGATTGAAGGCTTGTGCGGTGGTGCGGATTAATTGTGTCATCATTTCTTGCATCATATTTTGCATATAGTTTATAGGTACCCGTTGTGTATCCGTTGATTCGCTAGGAACGGTACCGCCGTAAACTTGAGAAGCATTTTTCTCTCCAGTCGGATTCTGCGGTACTCGTTGGCCCAAAACTGGTGATGAGCACCCGGAGGTAACCCGCCTTTGAAACACCGGCGGCGGCGGCGTAGCATCGGAAGCGCCATGAGGTAGCTCAGCATCGGCCATCGCAGACTCATCAACGTTCATCTTAAAAACCCTGAAATCAATCATTCGTAGGCGTAGTTTATGTTTTTCAATCCCACTTCTGATGTGGGAGAAATAATAAAAAAAGGGTAATTCAAATATTCATAACAATTTATTAAATAAACATAGTTGACAAATTATGTACATTTACTTACTACATCATTACTATGAATACTCTCTTTAGTACTTAAATGCCATAAATAACTAAGAAAAGCACATGACATAACCTATAAAATGAATATAACATCACAACGAAATAAATCAGCAGCGTAACAGTATTTTAACAAAATAAATATAAATCAGCAATATTACCTGACAGTTCAGAGCACTGTTGTGCCGTGTTCACAGTCGAACCACTTCTGATCTGTCGACAAGTGCACGCCCCTCTTTTATACTACGATTCGGTGGGGGTAACAAGAAGTCAAACACAATACTTTATTAAACCGGAAGTTCATTAAAAAAATGTATTAAATAATTTTAAAAGTATGTTCACTCTCACATATAGGTATTTTCCTTGATTTAAATAAAGCTTTCGACACTGTTTCTGTCCCTCTCTTGCTGGAGAAACTTCAGAGGATGGGTGTGAGGGGAATACCACTGGATATTTTTAAAAGTTATCTCAGTGATCGGACGCAGTTGGTTAAGTTGGGAAATTGCATGAGTGAGTTAGAAAATTTAAGCTATGGCGTTCCACAGGGTAGTGTTCTCGGACCTACCCTATTTTTAATCTACATTAACGACATCTGTAGACTTAATCTGACGAACTCTGACATTATTGTTTACGCTGACGATACTGCAGTCCTTGTTCATGGCAATGATTGGGCTGAAACTCGCTTGCATGCCGAATCCGTATTGCATATAGTTACCGACTGGCTGGCTAACAATCTTCTCACCCTTAACAAAAACCAAATTTATTACTTTTTCACCACGATTAGGTTCACAACCGGTTTCACCATTCATTCTAACTGTTCACAGTTGCGTATCTCCTATGAGTAGTACCTGTGACTGTAAATCAATTACACGCACAAATAGCATAAAGTATTTAGGTGTTCTTATTGATAGTACATTGTCCTGGAGTGACCATATTGAGGCATTGGTCGCACGAGTCAGAAAATTAATATATGTCTTTAAAAATTTACGTTCAGCAGCAGATTTCGATACACTTAAAATAGTTTATTACGCCCTGGCAGACTCTATTATAAATTACTGTATCACCGCATGGGGCAACGCAGGTAAGTGCTTAATGCTTCGCCTGGAAAGAGCCCAGAGAGCGGTTTTGAAAGTGATGGCGCACAAACCTATTCTCTTTCCCACCTTAGAACTTTATAGTCTTTGGCAGATACCCAGAGTTAGACATAGTTTTATTCTGAAAACAGTTTTACGCAAACATTCCGAACTCCAGTTTGACCCGTCTCTTTGTAATCAAAATAGAAGGAGACGAAGACCTGATAGAGTCTGCCACGTGGTTCCGGTTAGTATCGAAATGGTTAAGAGGCAATACGTTTTTACCAGTCCGATTGTATAATAAAATAAACAAGATACTAAACATCTATCCCCTTACCTCTCGTAAATGTAGAGCAGTTATACATAAGTGGCTTATTTCACTCACCTATGATGAGCTAGAAAATATTGCCAAAACATAAGAAATTCAACACACACAAACACACACACCCACACACACACACACAACAATTCTTATACTGTTATTAATGGTGGTAACTATATTTTTCTCTTTCTTACTTATTTTTAATCTTTGTTAACATTAGTTATAAGTTATAATGGTTGGAACACTGTTGATCCCTCTTTCTGGAGGTGGGCGCTAATGGCTGCGACACAGTTTTCCAGACTAATGCGGCTGTTAACGTGCACATAATAATGTAAAATGAGTTTTTGGTTCCAATAAATATTTGTATTTGTTGTATGTCTAAATGATTTTTAGAAACATATATTTTATATGCTTTGTAATCCTTCTCGCGTTTCATTTTAATTTCAAAAGGTTCAACAACAATCTTTGTTTTCTCCATTATGTAATCTGCAACATCGCTCACACTTACCTCCTTATCTACTTTGTTAATAAATAAAGGTACTTTTATATCAGCAGCTTTAAACTTTCCCGTACAACTTTTTGCCTGCCCAATTGTGGGAATAAATCTATTTCTCAGCTTCTTTTTTTGCACAAGTATCCAATTTTGATCCTTTTGTACTTTAAAATTACCGCCTTCACTCGCAACTACAGAAAATAACTGTTTATTTTTATTTATTTGTACATCATTTTTGTTACTATGCGACTCCGGCACAATGTTATTGTCCTGCGCTGTCTTAGTAACGCGCACAGGTGCGCGCGCAGGTGCGCTCGCAGGTGTGCATTCCGCGCTCTCTGACGTCACAGGATTCGCAACCGCGGTGTCATTATTGGCCTCACTTCCGACATTTAACGAAACTAATATTTCCGATGACTGAATATTATGTTCACAGCTTCTGTTATTATTATTAGTACTCGTGTTAAGTATGTTTGACAAGTTTTGATAAGACTGTGTCAATGATGGTAAATAATTATGTTCTGAATATTGCGAGTTAGGCATTTTACAGTTTGTTGATTGCTGTGATAAACACAGGTTAGACGAAATACCGGCACAATCATAATTAAGACTCGGTGTTGTTGACATTAAATTTGTATTCTTTATTGCCATTTCTACATTATGTAGTTGTTCAACTGTAGCGTATTTCTCCCGCATTTCCTGTAGTTCACTCTTTATCACAATAATGTCTTTTAGAAGTCTAGTAGTATCGACATGATCAAAAGTGCCTGGGGGTAGTTTCTGAATATCTCGCGCCACAAATATAGGCGTTAATTCCGGATCCACACTTTTTATAAACGTGATGATGTCCTCCAAGTCCTTTTGAGTTTTTGCATCTCCTTTACCTCTTCGCTTTGTTTTGGGTATATTAGCAGTCGGCACCGACTGATACAACAGATCCTTAGCTGCCACAATATCTTCTTGTGTAAAAGCAGTTACACACAATCTCACAATACTATCTTCTGTCATAACGTCAACTTTGTTTTGTATGAACGTTAGAATCTCATTTATAACAATATTGCAACTAATGCATTTCACTAAACTTGACGCCATATTTAATGGTACGCGCACCTGTTACCTATGCGTCCGCGCGTGCCCGAGCTCGACGCATGTTGATTTTACTGTGATAAATAATTTCTCATGTTATGGTTTGTCTGAATTATACTCATAGAAGTCTACTCACTTTGGCTATGGTATCATGTGCCAACAAAAGATGGAGTATTCAATGTTTATTGGAAGTAAAAATTGATAAACAACTTTACAGATTATAAATGAATTATATGATATTCTTTACCTGGAAAAATGGTTAAGTTATGTTTACAGGAATATTTGATGTTCATAACAGTACAGAATAATATAAACAGGTACTAGTGTTAATTGGAGTTAAATTGGATCTTACTCTTAGCGGTTTCTACATGTAACACTTGAAAATTAGGGTTGTGCTGGGCTCAAAAGGGGCTGTAGAGATTATGTTTTAATTTGTGTCGTTAGATTTCAAATTGAAGTAAGTCCAAAATGATTTAATTCATAAAAAGCGGTTTTTTTCCGTTCGAGTAAGGCTTTTTATTACCTCATTTTGAGGGCGGTGTGACTATAAAAAATCGGATTCTCTATCATCCTTTCTATCATTGTTTCTATGAAATGTTTATAGATTACGAGAAAAACGAATTTCTAATTTGGATTTAGGTTTATTTTGTCAAAATGAACCAAGTCCTTCGGACTTAGCTTCATTTGATCTAACAGAATACTGGACTTAGTGCAGTTTGAAGCAACATATAATCAGGGGACGGACTAAGGAAAAAACAATGATAATAGGTATTATTTTTATTTAAGTATTTTTTATGAATAAAATTCAAACAAAAAAAAAACGAGTCATGAGGACTTATTTTTAGTATGCACAATAATATTAGTAATACCTATTTCATTTCATACTTAGTAATATCTTTATGAATTAAAATCAAATAATAAAAGTCATGAGGACTTGTTATTTTCATCTTTTTTATACATATAGTTTTGTTAAATCTTTATGTATTTTTCATAATATATTTTATTATTCTTATATTCACTTTAACACTTTTAGTACTTATTTTAATAATGGCACTATTTAGTCAGTCGATAATTATTATTAAACACTTACTTACTTACGGTACTTTATTAAATATTATGTTATAGTATAAAAATCAATTATTGTGTTAATCTGAAAGGTTTCCATATTGGCGGAGGTTAGTATATTGCTGATACTGAACTACTTTCCCTAAGGAACCCATAGTGAATTCGCGAAAGAACCGTCAGTTTTTTTTGCGTATTTATTATGTGTTCTTTGGTGAAAGTTGTTCAGTATCAGAAAAATAGAAAACTCCGTGAATAAGACAAGCTTACAGTTGTACACCCTGTATATACTTATATGTAATATTTTTATACAATACAATACCATATCTTACTAAGCTCTAAAAATACCTAATTTATACAAAGTTTAATACTTCCTCAATTTCCTGCTCACAGCAGACATCACTTTCTCGATTTCTAAATTTTCTGTGTTACTCTCTAAAACATTTTTATAAAAATTCAAAAACTCTAATTCAGACCAATCAGGTCCATAATGTTTCTTTGGTAAATTTTTTACGTCTCTCAATTTTAAATGGTTCACAGCAATGCCTGTTTTTAATTGCTCTGGTATCATGTCTCTTAAGTTTTTGTTAGGTCTTAACAAAACTTTACTGACGCCGGTATCGGTTTGGTTATAAACATTTCTCCTCGTGCTACAATTCTTCGTGTGGTTTTACCTCTTCTCAGTATCACGCGTTTAGTTTTACTTATTTGAAAATGCCATTGGTTGCAGTTTTTGAAAGTGTCTCTAACAACTGAACGAAAGTCGTATACTGGTATTTCTGTGCCCAAATTGTAAACACGAGCATGGTTAGCTATAATCTCCTCGTATTCTCTTGGCTCAACAATTGATTCCAATTTTCTGATCTGTTTCTCGGTCATAGCAAAAACTCGATCTGCGGGTAAAAACGAATGGCCCGTTACCGGAAATATTATTTCTATCGTTTTCAATGTTGATGGTGCCTCTGAAAGCCACTTACTGGCCATACCGATTAAAAAGCTATTTTTATTTTGCCCCCCACACCCGTCTGCCATTAATCTTTTTCGTTTCGTTTTTATATTTCAAAAATCAAGAGAATTTAAGCAATGCTGTACTGCACTGCAAATTTCGTTAGCTGATTTCGAAGTGACATTTTCTGTCCACAGGTAGGACATTACATTGTCTTTGTTAAGACAACTATGAGAAGAACCTATGACTACCGTGAAATTATAAAGATACAGTTGCCTGGAGTAATAAGTTGCCTGATCCGGCACTTTGGGAAGAGGAAGGTTCTTTTGGCAGTCAAAGCTTAGCGTAATCATATCATCCCTTTCTTCCCTTAAATTGGCAAAAAACGCCTTCGCACGTAATTTATGGATACGCAGTGTAGTCATCAGAGTTTGTTTTTCAGCTGCAATTTTTACATGCTTTATTTGTTCAGTCAATTGAAGGCAAGTTGAGCAGACATCCTGTCGAGGTGTACCGAAACCGATATTAAAATATCTGGTAAAGATTTTTCTAAAAAACGCGTGTGTCACAGACATCCCTGGAGGAGCTTGATCATTATAGAGTTGGAACATTTTCGTAATATTTAAAGATGGATCTAAGTAAACACGTTTGCTATCCTTTCCTCGAGTGTAGTGAACTTCCAAAGGTCTGAATCCTTGAATAAATTTTTGAACCGCCTCCTTCCTAGCTCTGAATTCGAATTCTTTACGATCTCCACCCCTCCGCTCTTCAGCCATCAAACCAGATTCATGATGTCGTGCTAGTACTCCTCTCAGTCGAGTCGGTCTAATGCGAAGAATGCATAGAAATGATTTTGCAAACATTGACTAATGCACCTGTTCGATGTTTTCTGACATAATATTGTACTGACATCCGTTTCGTGACTCTGCTGTTATCTCTTGGACGCTTTCTTTGAGCCTGTGATGTTTTACAATATTTTAAGATAAAATTGTCTTGATCTATCTTGTTTTTGGTGTAATAGAAATTTCTATGAAAATTGAACATGTCATTGGATGATAAGTTTCTGCATTGGTATTTTTGTTTACGATTGTGATTACATGCTGGCATGACTGGAAGACCAGGTGCCGTATACCTGAAATCAATAAAATTAATATTATATGCACCCAAATAATATTTTGAAAATAAAAGCTTATATTAGATTAGACGGTACATATTATGAACCACAGCTTTAAAAAATTAAAATCTTTTAAGCACATAATGGTGCGGCGGTTGCTAATTTGGTCTAGTGAAATAAAAGATAACAACTCGCTCGACATAAAATTTATTAAGGTCGTGTTCCGTAAATGCCCGTCAATTAATTTTTCTGTCCATGGAAGTAGGCGCGCTAAGTACTATCCTGGCTTCACGTTGGCAGAAGAGATGGCCGGTGATGACGCTCAGCCGAGGAGACGCTTTCGGGTGGACAATGTAGTAGGGTAGTGCGCAGTGTGCCCTCGGAAGAATGCTGATGTGACGTCAGCGGTCCGACGGTTGTGCCCCGGACTTTGGACCCTGGAATTCACGTCCGTCCATATAAATAACGGTCCTTTGTTCGTCCTCCTCTGACTGTGATCGCGGCGGAAGCATGAAGCGGAAGTACGTTGCGCTTAAGGCGAATGTGTGCAAATATCACAGTCAGAATCGGAGTTCACAAAAGTGTAGTTATAAAAAAAATGTTTTATATAAATGTACAAAACACAAATTTCACAAACGTATAAATAAAATAAGCAAAATAAGCAGAACTACGAATAATGATAAAGTCACGGTAATATTATAATACAGTAGTGTAACTCGGCCGCATGATAGAAATAAATGCCTACAGCCACGCGGTACGTAAACATGCGTTAGGGCTGCCCGTCTCCAACATTTTAATTACATTTGCCTACTTTCTGTTTCTATTTAGTTTTGTGATTGTAAATATCCTTTTTATATAAATAAATTCAATACTTTGTATATTGTATAGGAAGTGTTCAATAAAAATGCGTGTTTGCGCCCCGACTGAGTCGTACGAAATGCTTTATTGTTAAATTTTAAAGTATAATAAATCCGCATTCTTACATAAAGCTTAATTAAAAATGCGTTATTGACGAATTCATATAACCAAAACAGCACAATATTTCCTACTCGTCATATTAACTGATTTTTAGAGAAAAAATCGCGCGGTTATTGTTAAAAAAAAACACACCGTCCGTTCGTCACTGCGGTACAGCCGTGACTGTCTGCGACCCGAGCGCACCCCGAGATCGAGCGCGGAGGTATAGCTCGCGTTTCGTCCGTTTGTATGAAGTTGGAGTACTGTATTATAGTATTACCGTGATAAAGTCGTTAGAAATGAGTTCTAATAAATGCGGTCATGATAATGAAAACTGCAAGTCATTTGCTAATGATCACCCAACATATAGGTAGTAGCAAAAAATAATAATGTTCAACACTTACCCAATACGGGGAAAGACACTGAATCTAATATTGTTAAAATTAATGTCTAATATTGTTAAATAATTGGTAAAATATTTCGAACAGAAATACGTTAAGACCACACGATTGACGTCACGCACTTGGCACTTGCAAGAGTACTTTTTAGGGAGCGCGTGAACGTGTGTCTTTCGTAAGAATTATCGCTTAATGGCCATATTTAAAATAGTCACTATTCGCTAATGGCCATACGTCGCTGCTACAGAAAGCACTCGAACACCGTCGCCTTAGTTCGGAAGCAATAGGTGGGGAAAGGTCACGTGGAACGAAGGTGACTTGCATTGGCACAGCAGTCCAGGTGAACGAATCGAAACCATATCACAATGACGCGAAGGACTAAATTAATTTAACTTGCAGTTAAGTAAACTAAGATAATGACTACCGTACGTTTTGTTTATTATTTAAGTTTTAAGTTTAGTTACGATCTTGGTTATTATTGTAAATATAATGTTGTAAATAAGTAGGTTTAAGTTAATAATTGTAAATAATATATGTAATTAATTCCTTCTTTAACAAAAACAAGATTTGGAACGTTGAATTTAACGTACAACGTTACAATACCCCCGCGCACAGTCAAGGATTTTGTTGTTTCTAAAAAAAAAAAACAAAATCCGCATTGAAACTATAGTGCTAAACTATTTGTTATAATTCTTACAAACTTAATCTTTCATACATCTCTCAAACACAAACTAGCAGCAGTTACTATGATTTTAAGTACTAACATAACTGACGCACAATTGCATACTAATATAAGTGACTAGCTTTAATATTTACTAGACACTTTACAAATAGGAGTTTCCGGTTAAGGTGGAAAAGTAAGCGAGAGGGGTTACTATTAAAAAAATAAATATATATATTGAGAAGTTTACATTGATTGTTAGAAAATCATTTATTGCATCCTACTAATTTTTAAGTCTTTTATGTGCCAAGATCCTAAGTTTTTACCTGACATGTCTTGCAGCACATAAACTAAAGGAGACTTCTTTTCAATTATCCGAGCTTTAATAAATTTCGGAGCTAACTTCTTCGAAAACCGAGATGCCTTATCGCTTAAGAAGTAAGCACGTTTCATGACTACGTCACCAACGTTAAATTCGGCAAACTTGCGTCTCAAATTATAATGTGAAGTATTCTTTTCATGAGCTTGCCATAATCTAGACTGTACAGTGTCAAAAATACTCGCTAAACAACCAAGATTTTCTGCATAGACGTCTCGTGGCAGAAAGAGTATTTCGTTTCCGAGGTCGTTATTAATGTAATGAGAACCGCAAAGAACCAGCTCACGGCCAAAAACTAAGAAAGAGGGCGTAAAACCCGTGGCTTCGTTTACAGAGTTGTTTATGGCAAACTGTACCTCCGGAATGAATAAGTCCCATGATCTATGGTCATCATTTACGTATGTGGATAAGCAGGTTATAATAGTCCTATTGTATCTTTCTACTAAATTTACCTGAGGGGTATATTTAGGTGTAAAATAAATATTGGGGACGTTATATTTCTTGAATAAGGCATCAGTCACCTTTCCAGTAAACTGTGTACCATTATCCATTAATACGGTTTGAGGTATACCGTGCACTAAAAATACTGAATCCTCTAAAATTTTTGCAATTATTTCAGCAGTTGCCCTTTTAATTGGAAAAATCAAACAAAATTTTGAAAAACAACAAGTTATTACTAAAATATAGTTATTCTGCTTCTTTGTAGTGGGCAGAGGTCCCATGAGGTCTATAGAAATCATCTGGAATGGTCGTGAGCATTGTTTAGGACGACCCATTTCTCCTAGTTGCTGGTGATTTTGGGCTTTATAGGCTAAACACTTATCACAAGTACATATAAATTTAACGACGTCTTTGTACATTCCCGGCCAGTAATAACGTAAAGCAAGACGGCGATACGTTTTAAAAAAGCCCCATATGTCCTGCTGTAGGCTCGGAATGATTTTCACTAATGACGGCCTCGCGAAATTCGGCAGGAATGACCTCTTTCCACGAGAATTCTGAAGTCAGTTCATGCTTGTTTTTAGAAAGCCGATATAATTCATTATTTTTAAGAGTAAAATTTGAAAATTTAGATGGGTCATTTAAGCAACCATGGCAGATGTTTTTGTACCAAGAGTCTTTAGTGTCCTGTTAAGCGGAAGAACTAATGGCACTGACTGGAACGATCCTAGAAAGAGCGTCGGGAATGACATTGTCCACGCCACGTCGGTGTTTAATGACAAAGTTGAAGGCTGGCAAACGTACACCCCAACGTGCTAATCGACCAGTAGGGTTACTCAAGGACAAGAACCATTTAAGAGCGCTGTGGTCGGTGTAAACAGTAAATTGTTGACCATTCTCAATATAGCAGCGCCAGTGCTCAAGTGCGGTAATGACAGCTAAAGTTTCCCGTTCGGTTATGCTGTAGTTTTTCTCAGCAGCTGTCAATGACTTACTCATGTAGGCAATCGGATGTTCCTTACCGTCTATCGATTGAGTAAGCATTGCACCGACACCATAACTACTGGCATCCGTATGAACCTCAAACGGCTTAGAATAGTCGGGACACGAAAGTACTGGAGCAGAAACTAGGCACTCTTTAAGTTTGTGGAATGCAGAGTCAGCTTCTGAAGTCCATTTGAAAGGAGGAGTACCCTTCTTGGAAGAAGTCAACTTATTTAATGGCCCCGCTATGGTGCTGAAGTTAGGAACGAATCGTCTGTACCATGTCGCGGTACCCAGAAAACGTTTGAGGTCTTTCCGACTTTTAGGCGTCGGATAATTGAGTATGGCCTCAACCTTGGCTGGATCCATACGTAAACCAGAGCTGTCTACAACATAACCGAGGTATTTAAGTTGAGATCTGAAAAAATTGCACTTATCGAGGTTAACAGTTAAGTTAGCATGTTTCAATTTATCTAAAATGCGTAAAAGAAGTGACATGTGACTATTGAAGTCCTTAGAGATTATAATGACGTCATCCAAATATGCGAAAACCTTTAAGTCAAATTCAGAAAACAACAGGTCAACTAGTCTCTGCTGAGTGGCGGGTGCATTTGTCAAGCCGAAGGCAGTACGCTTGAAACAAAACGTACCCCTGCCAGGAACGTAAAACGCTGTTTTCTCACGGTCTTCAGTGGCGATTGGTATTTGCCAGAAAGCTTTAGACAGATCTAAACTTGATAGATAGCGTGCGTCTCGTAAATTATCCAGAATCTCGGAGATGTAAGGGAGATTATAGGCATCGCGCTTAGTGACTGCGTTAAGTTTGCGACTATCAAGGCAAAACCGAGGCTGGCCGTTTTTCTTGTTAACGATCAGAACAGGAGATGACCATGCACTCTCGCAAGGCTCGATTACGTCGAGTGAAAGCATTTCATCCACCTGTTCGATCAAAACACGCTGCTTCTCTGGTGACAGTCGATAGTAACGTTGAAGAATTGGTGCTGCATCCCCCGTGTCAATGCGATGCTGAATGAGACTCGTTACACCCAAACCTTTGCGATGAAAGGAAATGTCTTCAAAGTGTTTGATGACACTATCCGCTAATTTCTTTTGTGCCTCATCAAGATTAGTATAGCCTTGTATGAAGGAATGTTGAGGGGTATCTAAAGAGCAATTATCACTTTTTACCATAGTAATGCTACTAGTATATTTGGGACATATTTTAAATTTACGCCAAAAATCTATACCTAAAATAAGATTTCTCTTGATGTCTAAAATTACATGAGCTTTCAATATGTGAAATTGATTTTCAAAAGTAATTGGGGCGTTAATATAACCTAAACTAATTAAGTTTTGGCCTCCTGCTGCTGTTACTGTAATGCAATCGCTTTTAATAAGTGGCAAGCCATAATCTTCTAGTATTTTATGGGCGCCGTTGCCAATAATAGTTACTGCAGAACCGGAATCTAGAAGACCCGAAACGGTGAGTTCATAAATCTGAACAGATAAGTAAGGTCTATCATCGAAATCACCTTTATCCTCGAGAACTGTGTAGATTTTATACGAGTTAAAAAACAATCGAATTGTTTGTAACCAATCCTGCCACTCTTGGTTATCAAATTTATTATGAGCACAGTTCTCCGTAATTAGTTTTTTTTTGATAATTTTTTTTATCTTTCTTGCAGTTTGGGCAATCAGGTGCTTTAACGCCCTCACGACCACAAGAGAAACAAACCACCATATCCTTGTTCGCAGTACACTGCCTTAGATTATGTGGATCATTACGACAACGTGGGCAGTAACGTTTTTTAGGATTGGGATTTTGTTTAGGATTAAGGTTTAGATTATATATAATCAGGAGTACCGACTGCATGAACATAATTAGGAGTTGAATTAATATTATCACAATTTTTATTGTTATAAGGCTTATTACTATTAGAATTATAAGAATTTTTACTATATGAGTTATTATTATTATTATTAAATTTAGAATAATGTTTACTACTAGATTGTCCTGAATATGCCAACTCAGGTGCTAAAGTATTCAAGGACGGTTTAGGAGGTTCTTTAAATTGAGAAAATCGTGACTGGATATTTTCATAATTTCGGCACAAGGTTCGCAATTGGTCAAGAGACCTTATTTCCGAAACAGAAGCAAGGATGTTCGCATAGATTGGACGAATATTATGCAGGATGATTTCCAATTTATCTTCCTCTGATAACTTTTTCGTTAGACGCGAAAAGAGTCCAGACATAATAGATAAGTAAATCACTATATTCTCGTTTTCACCCTGTGTGCGAGACCTGACCGAGAGGTAAGCAGTCTGTAATCATAATCAGACTGGTCGAAATCACGTCTCAACGCCAATGTGAGATCGTTCCAACTCGAAATCATATCCCTAACACTTCTGTACCAATGCAACGCATCGCCGGTAAATATTTCTGTAGCGTTTGATAATATTTTATTAAAAGAAATATTTCTAGCCTGACGAAACTCCTCACAACGTTGTATAAATGCTCGTACGCAAGACTTGCCGTCGTATTTTATTTTACAAAATTTGTTAATGTTGCCTTCACAAGTGACGGTGTCGAAGAAAAATCGGTTGAGGGGTCAGTACTAGTGGTAGCTAAAGGATCCACAGCAGAATCATTAAGCGTCTGAAGTTTCTTAGTGGTGCTCTTGAAAAGGCTAGCACATTGCTCGTAAGTCTCCTTTAATGTGTCATCAAATGCAATACGGTTAAGGCGGTGATAAATATGGTTAAGTAGGTTTTGACTCCGTAACAATGAGTTTTTATCTAGTGAAGTAGAATCTAAATTATCGTTAACCTTTTCAAGAACATCGACCACTCCCTTTAAATCGTCTGACGGATCGAAAGGACTAGTGAAGATGTCTTCCGAAGGAAACAATGGTCCACACTTAGCAATTTGTTTACGCAACTCCTGCACTGTAGTAGCTGGAGATTCTCCCCTAATAGCGACTTCGTACTCAAGCTCGGCCTTTTGAAGCGACATAAACTTAACTGGATAAGCCATAGCGAAGTTAAAAAAAAATTGAAAATGTAAAAAAAAATTAAATTGGGTAAGTGTTGAAAAAAAAATTAATGACGTGAAAAAACAATAAAGTAGGTATTTCAAAATTACTCCGTCTGTTACAGTTTTTGGATTAAAAAAAAATTAACGTCTTGGTTGTTTTTCCACGAATATGAAAAAATAAGCAAAAAAATAACAAAATTGGCAACAAAAAATAAAAAGCACAACAAAAATTGCAACTAATGTGTACGCACCAAAAAAAAAAAAACAAAAAAAAAATGTGTAATAAACAGAAAACAAAATTTTGTTGCTGATTGTACCGCTTGAAAGTGATCTGTGTAATGTGCTTAGTAATAACACAACAAAAATTAAAATGTTTGGCAAAGAAAAAAAAAAATATGACACCAAATTATTTTGCTGACTGTACTTATATACAAAGTGGATACGACAGAGGGGCTTTTCTTTAAACTGCCTATACTAGATACCATTTTCAAGCTCTGTACCAAAAATCAAATAAATAGGAGCAGTAGTTTAGTCGCAAATGATTTTTTAAGATTTTGCTCCGTTTCAACACGATGTATCTTTCCTAACAGCTGATTATGTCTAAGTATTGACGCATGTCACAAGTAAGTAAGTCAGTCTGTCAAATTTATTTACACAGGGTGGTTGCGTTTTATTCTAATTTGTAAGCTATTTAGTTTGTTTGAAAAAAATATTTTTTCATTATTGGCGCTTTTTATTTTTATACCGTATCGAATTAATACTAATCACGTATAGTATACGTAGTGTAATTTAATGCCCCTCTGTCATATCCACTCTGTATATATATTTTTTTTTCTTTTTTTTTTTTAACCTAACTTGTGGCTGATAGTACTTATCTGAACCTGGGTAATTTGGTCGATATTACTTTAATTAACAATTTAAATTGTAGGTATCTGAATATTATACAGAAAAAAAATTGTTACGTACACCTTAGTTACTCGCAACCAAAAGAAAAAAAGAACGTTTCACAAAACAAAAAAAAAACGCACACAAAACACCAAAAAACACTACTACCTCCATAGAACAGAAAAAAAAAATTGACCATATATTGACCACGAAAAGGGTGCCAATGCGGCGGTTGCTAATTTGGTCTAGTGAAATAAAAGATAACAACTCGCTCGACATAAAATTTATTAAGGTCGTGTTCCGTAAATGCCCGTCAATTAATTTTTCTGTCTATGGAAGTAGGCGCGCTAAGTACTATCCTGGCTTCACGTAGGCAGAAGAGATGGCCGGTGATGACGCACAGCCGAGGAGACGCTTTCGGGTGGACAATGTAGTAGGGTAGTGCGCAGTGTGCCCTCAGAAGAATGCTGATGTGACGTCAGCGGTCCGACGGTTGTGCCCCGGAGTTTTGACCCTGGAATTCACGTCCGTCCATATAAATAACGGTCCTTTGTTCGTCCTCCTCTGACTGTGATCGCGGCGGAAGCATGAAGCGGAAGTACGTTGCGCTTAAGGCGAATGTGTGCAAATATCACAGTCAGAATCGGAGTTCACAAAAGTGTAGTTATAAAAAAAATGTTTTATATAAATGTACAAAACACAAATTTCACAAACGTATAAATAAAATAAGCAAAATAAGCAGAACTACGAATAATGATAAAGCCGTTAGAAATGAGTTCTAATAAATGCGGTCATGATAATGAAAACTACAAGTCATTTGCTAATGATCACCCAACATATAGGTAGTAGCAAAAAATAATAATGTTCAACACTTACCCAATACGGGGAAAGACACTGAATCTAATATTGTTAAAATTAATCTCTAATATTGTTAAATAATTGGTAAAATATTTCGAACAGAAATACTTACCAATACTTATTAGCTTTTGTAGTGAGCAGGAATTATTATGCGCGGACTTAGATTACTTAGGCCTATTATCGCAAACGTACACGTTCATTAGTGACTCGCACGGGTGTAAGCGTTGGCTCGACCACTGTCTTGTCACACAGGCGGCGGGAAAGACAATTGTAAACATTGAGGTTATTTATGATACGTTTTGGTCAGATCACTTTCCCTTAAAAATAGTGTGTAATGTAAATGTTATTAGATTAAAAACTACTGTAATTGAGTCATCGCTTAATGGTGTTCGATGGGGCGAGAGAAGCCCTGATGAAATAAAGGAGTATTCGAATATGTGCAACAGCAAATTGAAAAACTTAGATTTTCCTGAGGATTTTGAGCTATGTGCTGATATTTTTTGTGATGATCCCAATCATAGGTTATTGTTGGATTCAATGTATAAAGACATAGTATCTATATTAAGTGAATCTGCTAGTGTAAACAGAGTGTCTAAAGCCATTATTAAAAAGAAGGTTATAAAAGGCTGGAACAAACATGTCAAAGATTTTCATACTCGGGCAAGGTCTTTGTTTAAATTATGGATGTGGTATGGGGAACCCAGTAGTGGGCCTATCTATGAGGACATGATACTAAGTCGTAAAGTATTTAAATCAAAATTGAAATGGGTCATTAAGAATCAAGAAAAAATTGCTATGGATATATTGGCCTCGCTCCATACTAAAAAATGTTTCTCGTCATTCTGGAAAGGTACTAAAAAGCTCAATGTCTCTCCAAGCTTACCAGTTAGAGTGGAGGGTGAGAGTGAACACACTGGGATAGCTAATTTATTTAAAGAGCAGTTTATTGTGAGCTCACCTCTTGAATCTGTGGGAAGGGTGAATGATGCTGAGTCTTATCAATCTGGAACACCCTATAAGTTTACGTGTACAGAAATAAAAGAAGTCATTAAATGTATGAAGCGGGGAAAGTCTCCTGGCCATGATGGACTCAGCATTGAGCATCTCCAAAACGCTGGTGTGCACTTGCCAAGAGTATTAACCATGTTTTTAAATCTGTGTGTGGGCCATTCTTACCTTCCACAGGAGATGCTCGATACATTAGTTGTACCTATTGTAAAGAATCGGACAGGAGACATAGCTGATAAAGGGAACTATAGGCCAATATCATTGGCAACCGTGATAGCCAAAGTGTTTGACAGTGTGCTTGACGCGCATCTAAGTAACTTTACAAAACTACACGATACACAGTTCGGTTTTCGTGCGGGGCTATCTACTGAGAGTGCAATACTTGCGTTAAAGCACACTGTCAAATATTATACGGACAGGAAGACACCAGTGTATGCTTGTTTCCTAGACCTATCCAAAGCGTTCGACCTGGTTTCATACAAGGTGTTATGGGAGAAGCTTCGGAGGGCAGGAGTTCCGGCTGCATTGGTGTCAATAATATATTATCTATATGGTATGAAAAACAGAGGAACTTTGTTAAATGGTCCAATGCATTATCAGACCCATATCAACTGAAATGTGGTGTGAGGCAGGGGGGTCTGACTTCCCCTAGAATATTTAATATTTATATTAACAGCTTGCTTGTTGAGCTCAGCAGCACTCATGTCGGTTGCCATGTAGATGGAGTTAGTTTAAATAATTTAAGTTACGCAGATGATATGGTGCTGCTGAGCCCCACAATCGGGGGAATCAGAAAGTTACTCACTATATGTGAAAGATACGCTGAACAGCATGGGCTAAGGTATAATCCCAAGAAAAGTGAGTTACTGGTTTTCAGAGGAAGAAATAAAAATCCATCAAATGTCCCTCCCGTAGAACTGAACGGTTTACCCTTGAATAGGGTGTCACAATTTAAATATTTGGGTCATATTGTGACCGAGGATCTAAAAGATGACTTAGATATGGAAAGAGAACGCAGGGCGCTGGCTGTGAGGGGAAACATGCTGGCACGCAGGTTTGCTGGTTGTTCAGCACCGGTTAAAATAACACTTTTTAAGGCGTTTTGTCAAATATTTTACACCAGCGGTCTGTGGGCTAATCATACCCAAAAAGCAGACGGCGCACTGCGCATTCAATATAATAAAGCCTTCAGGGCGCTTTTGAGGCTCCCTTCTTACTGCAGTGCGTCAGGGATGTTCGCGGATGCGCACACTGATGATTATTTCGCTATTATGCGCAAAAAAGTGGCGTCAGTTTTACGCAGGTTGAGGGGTAGCAGCAATAGCATTCTGAAGGTGTTTGCAGAAAGGCTAGAAGGACCCACAATGGACACAATGGAACTGTCCACCTGGTCTCAAATAATTCTAATGATCTATGGTTGTGGCATCTTAGGATGGCACATTTGAATGTTTCAGATATACAGAAGCTACCAAGTTGTGCTGAGGGGATTGTGCTAAAACAAAATGCCAAGGGTAATATGTATTGCTCAAGCTGTCTGGAAGGTAAACAATCAAGACTACCGTTCAAACATATTGGCACAAGAGCAACCAAGCCGTTAGAGGTTATACATTCAGACTTATGTGGCCCAATGGAAAGTATGTCTTATGGAGGTATGAGATATTTTATTACTTTCGTAGATGACTACACTCGAATGGTGCATGTTTATTTCTCTAAAGATAAGCTAAGTATCCTTGATATTTTTAAAGATTTCAAATCAAGAGTTGAGAATCTATTAAATTTAAAAATTAAAATATTGAGAACAGACAACGGTAAGGAATATTGTAACAGCAATTGTGAAAGATACTTGGCTAATTGTGGAATTATACATCAGACATCAGCACCATATTCCCCTCAGCAAAATGGTCTATCTGAGAGAATGAACCGAACACTGGTAGAGAAGGCCAGGTGCATGATATCCAATGCTAACTTAAATAAACCTATATGGGCTGAAGCCATTGCCACCGCCGCCTATATTGTTAATAGGTCGCCTACCAAAGGGCATGAGCAGAGTACACCATATGAGATGTGGACAGGACACAAACCGAAACTGTCTCACATGAGAATATTTGGTCCGAAGCAATGGTGCATGTTCCCAAGGAACGTAGGCAAAAGTGGGATAAAAAATCTGAAAAGATGATCTTTGTAGGTTACTGTGACGGCTCAAAGGCATACCGTCTCATGCATCCCAAGTCACACAACATTATAAAAAGTAGAGATGTGATATTTTTTGAGAAAATGACTGTTCCTGGTGACGAACTTCAAATCATTTCAGCTCAGTCAACTGATGACACAAATTCAGAGAAGCAGCAGAAGGAGCCAGACATTACTTCTCAGCCAACATGCGAGCCTAGTTTGGAAGAAGCCGATAATGAGACTGGCAGCGAGTATGAGACGGATACAGCAGAAGACCTTGATGATACATACCATGTACCAAAGCATGTCACAGTTCCACCAGGAGAAACTCATACCATGACACTGAGACCGCGTCATAAGAATGACAAAAAGGGTATGCTCTGTTTTTATACTAATATATCTGATCCTCAGACAGTAGAAGAAGCGCTGACATCCTCTGAAGTAAATGAATGGAAACAGGCAATGGACCAAGAGATGGACTCTTTGATGAAAAATGACACATGGAATCTGGTACCCCTCCCTCCCGGAAAGACTGCATTACCATGTAAATGGGTATTCAAGAGAAAAACTGATCAAGATGGAAATGTCATACAGTTTAAAGCAAGACTTGTCATTAAGGGGTATGCACAGAAGAAAGGTGTGGACTTCCAAGAAGTTTACTCTCCAGTGGTGAGGTGGACATCCATCAGATATTTAATTGCCTTAGCTGAACAACAGAATCTTTACATTCATCAAATGGATGCCGTTTCAGCATTTTTACAAGGAACAATAGATATGGGTATATATATGATGCAACCTGAAATGTATAAGAAAAGTGATGAGGTATGTCATTTGAATAAATCAATATATGGGCTCAAGCAATCCAGTAGGTTGTGGAATATAAAACTTAGTACAGTTCTGAAGGACATGGACATTCAGCAATCAAAAACTGATCCATGTGTTTACTACAATATTAAAATGGAAATATATATTGCAGTTTGGGTTGATGATATTTTATTGTTTGCATCTCAGAAAAGCACACTTGATGATATAAAAGAAAAATTACAGAAGAAGTTAAACATGAAGGACCTTGGAAAGGTAAATCAATGTCTGGGACTTAATATTACAAGAACAAATGATTCAGTGATGTTGGATCAAGAAAAATATATAAAAGAAGTGCTTTCTAGATTTAATATGGCAGATTGCAAAATGGTGAGAACACCTGCTGAAGTTGCACTAAAGTTTAATGAGGATAAGGAAGATGATGTATTGGATTGCCCATACCAACAAGCTATTGGAAGTCTCTTATATGTGGCTTAAAGTACAAGGCCTGATAAATCGTATATTGTAAACGCCTTAAGCAGATTCAATAAGGAACCAAGGTCTGAGCATTGGGCTGCAGTGAAAAGAGTAATGAGATACTTACAAGGACAAAAGGATATAAGCTTACATATACCAAGAACGGTAATGCAGATATCACAGGCTACTGTGATGCAGACTGGGCGAGCGATGCACGTGATCGGAAATCGTGCACCGGTTACGTTTTCATGTTTCAGGGTGGCGCGATATCATGGTGTTCCCGCAAGCAGCAGACCGTCGCTCTGTCAACTGCCGAGGCCGAATACATGGCCATGGCGAGCGCTGCTCAGGAGGCACTCTGGCTGCGGCAGCTGCGAGCAGAACTCGGGCGCGGCACCGACACGTTGCTGGTATACAGTGACAACCAGAGCGCTATCAAGTTATCGGCCAACGATTGTTACTTGCCCAGATCCAAGCACATAGATATTAGATATCATTTTCTCAAAGAACATGTTATTAATAATCAGTTAAAGTTTTGTTATGTAAAAGGTTGTGAAAATATTTCTGATATTCTTACTAAAGCTACATCACAGGATAAGCATACATTTTGTGTAACAAATATGGGATTGCATTCTGGGGTGGATGTTGTGAATATAAGAATGCAATCATAGTTAATACATACATATTTTAATCTGTGGTAATTTTTCAATATTATTATATGGTCTATGGTTTGTCGTCCCTTTTTTCTAGAACTCTCGAATGTGTAACAAGACGAATCCGTTGTGAATTTATTTAGTTAATAAACATATCTAATATTGCAACTTTGTTTAGTTAAATCCTTCAAATTGAAGGTAGACGAAAAAAACTTTTGAAAATATAATAATAATAATATTCCGGGACAACTCACACACGGTTATCTGATCCCAAGCTAAGCAGAGCTTGTGTTATGGTAACCAGATAACTGATAAACATACTTATATATTTCTAAATACATACATATTATAGGAGTTGACGTTTGACGTCTGTCTCGGCAAGTCATCTGTGCAACTTTTTTATAATTAACAATAAGAAATAATAGTCAAAGTTATTTGAAACTGTATAATTTGTGAACTTAGTGAAAACATATATTACATACATTGTAGTGAGTGCTAAATAGTGCGTTTGTGGGCTGTAATAGACCAATACGAAAATTAAGTTACTCAATTTTGTTTATACGGCTACCCTCGAGTTGTTGACATCGTTGCCATAAACAAAAACAAACCTTGAGAAGGACTTGTAGTTTCTCTGACTACAGAGCCATCTGTCTCGTTGTGGCAAGCAATTTATAGACTTGTGTGGTGAATCCCCTGTAACGCCATCTAGCGTGTTTCCTCGGCACCACCTGCGAAGCTAGTACACTCAGTCCTCAGCAATGCCGGCCGTCAAATGCGGAGGATGCGCGCGCTTTGCCTCAGCGCTAGAGGGCGCTAGGTGTGGCAAGTGCAACGTTCTCTACTGTAGAGTATGTTGTGGAGGGAACCCTGTCAATAAGGCTAATTGGCGATGTCCTGAGTGCAAGAAAAATGTTGCTAGGGACAACAGGAATGAAACCCCGGTCAGAGGCCTCACGCAAAGTCCCCCAAGTGATGTTACAGGGATATCAAGCATAGCGAGCTCTAGCACTCCTAACACCACTATAACTTCCCTCGTTGCCGCCGCCACTCGCCTAACGCCTGAGGTGTCTATTGCTTGCGCTACCTCCTGCGAGCAGTCGCTGGCTCCAGGTACTGACTTGCAGGTCATCCTTGTCGAGCTGAGGGCGGTGCGTGCGGAGATACAGGTGTTTAGAAAGGAAATGGAGGTGGAAATGGCAGAGCTCAAAACCACCTTGAACACCTGCAGCACGCGCATTGATGGGCTCGAAGCCAGGGTGGACGCACTGAAACAACGCGCTACTTCAGGCCCTGAGAGCGCTGGGTTATACAAGGTTGTGGAGGAGCTAAAGCGTGAGCTCAATGACAGGGACCAGGATCTCCTTGCCAATGACATTGAGGTGTCAAATTTGCCAGAGGTAAAGGCGGAAAACCCGGTTCATATTATGAAGGTTATTGGACAGAAGTTGGGGGTCAGCCTGGAAGAACGCGACATCGTCAGTGCCGAGCGCGTTGGTGGGAGGCAGCTCAACGTGACTAGTTCAGCGGGTCCGACTGAATCTCGTCCACGGCCGATCGTCGTGCGCCTCGCTCGCCGGGACCTGCACGACCAGCTTCTGGCGAGTGCGCGAGTGCGACGCGGAGCAACTACTGCAGACCTCGACATGCCAGCACCAGTGCAGCGGTTCTTCTTGAACGAGCGATTGACTAAAGCCAACCGCTTGTTATTTCGGAAGGCACGGGACGCTGCCGGTGCTCTCGGTTGGAAATTCGTCTGGATCAAGCAGGGCCGCATACTCGTCAGGAAGGCTCCGGGTGACAGGGCGCAGAGGATCCGCACAGAAGAGGACTTGTCCCATGTCTTCCACACTGGAAATGAGATGGCCTAAATGTTACTATGCATATTTATATCTATTCTTTCTGTCTCTTTTGTATATGTGTCTCAACCTCTTCCATGATATTCTAGACCACAAACCAGACACGCACAGCAACACTAAGTTATATTTTACCTACACAATATTTAATTTTATCAATACAATACAACTCAATAACAATAATACAACACAATTGATAGTCAATATTTATTATAATTTTAAAATTAACACACTATACAATATATACACAACAATATTTACATATAAAAAAAAACATTCATAAATGCCTAGGTCTAAGTGCTTAAAGTTTGGTTTGCTGAACGCGGGGTCACTGGGAACCAAGCATGACGAATTTAGGATCGCCATGTCTGAGCACTCGGTGGATATCATGGCAATCAATGAGACGTGGCTTCGACAGAATGAAGAGGGACGAGCGCCTAGCGTCCCGGGTTATAAGCTGAAGCACGTACCGCGGCCGACGTCTGTGCGAGGAGGAAGAGGTGGAGGAGTTGGATTTTACATAAAAACGGGAATCAGGGCAAGAGTGATGCAACACTCGAATCAATTGGATGTTGAGCAGATGTGGCTTAGCTTAAACGTGAATGGTAGAAAGATATTGGTAGGCACCGCGTATAGACCGCCATGGTTTGACTTATCTAGATTCCTGGATGGTGTAACTGACAGCGTCACTGCATTGGCTCCGTATGATTATATTGTTCTATTAGGAGACTTCAATGTTAATTTATTGAATAATGATCACAAGACTGCAGCCTTGAATGACTTTATCAATTACACACAGTTGAACCAGGTAGTTCAGATGCCAACGCATTTCGTGGGGGAAAGTGGTACCTTAATAGATATTATTTGCACAGACATAAAGGTGCGTAATGTAGTGGTAAGCCATATCAGTGACCTCGGAGCTCACTCTTTTATTACCTGTGAAGCAGTGATCAAGAAGGAGAAGGCCAAACCAAGAACTATGGCCTATAGACCACTCAAAGACATATTGGTGGACCAGTTCACTGCGGACTTGAAAACAATACCATGGTTGGGAATTGGTGATTCAGATAATGTTAACAATATAGTTGCACAGTTTGTGAATGTTGCCAATCAGCTATTTGACCTCCACGCACCCATAAGGACAAAAAAGTTTAAAGACCTCCCCACACCATGGATCACTGACAACATCAAGCTGATGTTCAAGTTAAGAGATGAGGCACGAGGTAAGTATCACAACTTAAAAATAAATAATAGAAATGGAGAACAAGTTGAAACAGCTAGGAGATATTATATGGACCTTAAATATCAAGCGACGTTTGCTTTAGCCCGAGAGAAGGAGGTTTATTTCTCCAGGGACATAAATAAAAATCTAAAAAATCCAAAACTTTTATGGAGGAACCTAAAAACCCACGTCCTGCCTGACCACAAGGATAGCTTGCTCCCGGGCCATTTTGATGACCCAAACAATATAAACAGGGCCTTTCTGGATGTTCCGGGGTCATGTAGTGTTAAGTGTATCAATGTCTCAGCTGACATTCTTTGAGTTCAACAGATACACGGCTCATGAATCTCAATTCATGCTCAGGAGTGTCAGCCAAGCAGATGTATTTGGGATGCTGCAGGGGCTCGGATCAAATGCGACTGGCACTGATGGACTGAGTCTGGATATGCTGAAACTTACACTGCCGTACACGCTTCAGACTATCACTTCCATAGTGAACACATCAATAGAGACCAACACATTCCCTGACCTATGGAAGTGTGCACTTGTGCGGCCTTTACCAAAAGCCAGCAATCCAAACTCTTTCAAGGATCTTCGTCCTATCAGTATCTTGCCCTGTCTGTCAAAAGTCCTGGAGAGGATTGTGTATAACCAGACACTGAAGTATTTGGAGGACAATAATATACTGCCAGATTTACAATCAGGGTTCAGGAAGGGTCGTGGAACGGCAACTGCACTAGCTGATGTTGTAGGTAACATTCTTGAGGCTCGTGACAGGGGTGAGGGGACAATCCTAGCTCTCCTTGATTTTTCCCGGGCTTTCGACTCTATAAACACCACGTTATTGCTTTCCAAAATGGCGTACTATGGATTTGCAACGGAAACAATAAAGTGGTTTGGAAGCTACTTAGAAAATAGGTCACAATATGTTGAAATCCGTAAGGAGGACGGAACAGTCTTGTCATCTCCCCCACTCCCTGTATTACGCGGAGTTCCTCAGGGATCAATTTTAGGGCCACTTCTTTTCATTCTGTACAGTGCGGATATTGTAAAGTCATTAAAACACTGCAAGTATCATATGTATGCAGACGACATCCAATTGTACATATCATGCAGGCCAGCAGAAGTGCTGATGGCGGCACAAAAAATAAATGAGGACCTACACAATGTTGCCATTTGGGCAGAACATAACTCCCTATTATTCAGTAATACCCAGTGAAGTCCAAATACATGATTCTGGGTAGTAAGAGGTCAATCAGTGCCATGCTGTCAGCTGGGCCAGTCATAGTAATTAAAGGGGATAACATAGAAAGAGTGAACACAGCAACCAATTTGGGTCTCACTATGGATCCAGAGCTACACTTTGAGAAGCACATAGTAAACTGTATGAGGAATTGTTTTTATAGACTAAAGATGTTATACACATTCAGAAAACACTTGAGTGTAGCTCTGCGCAAGCAGCTTGTGGATAGCCTGGTACTGTCAAGGTTAAATTACTGCGATACTGTTTACGGACCATGCTTGCTAGCAAGGACAAACAAACTAATTCAGCGCATACAAAATGCTTGCATAAGGTACTGTGTTGACATACCAAAAAGGTGCCATGTCACCCCTTTTGCAAATCAACACGACATATTAAAAATGGAAGCTAGAAGACGTCTACACCTGGCTGGTCTATTATTTGGTGTTATAACTACTAAAAAACCGCGGTACCTGTATGAGAAACTGACTTGGAGGCAATATTCAGCCAAAAACCACATCCGATCTGCAACAAATCCACTCTCCGTTCCTCAACACAGAACTGCGGCTTTCAGGGGGAGCTTCAAATATGCTGCGACTCACTGTTGGAACAACCTGCCACCACCAATGCGAGGCCTGAAAACGAAAAGCAACTTTATACTACACTTGAAAAAATTCTTATTAAATATGCAGAATACCACCTAAACCGTTCAAATAACACTGTTAGTAATTATTTATATTATTTATATACCTACACACACATATATATATATTTAAACTATTTCATATTGTAATATTTCAAACCTTCAGGGTCGCGGCCTTCCAGCAAGTGCTGCAGGTATCCAACATATATTGTCCGTGACTATGTATTCCCCCTCGTGCTTGGCCAGCACGTGCGAATCTCAAGGTTGTAGGCTGGAAAATTCAAGACACAATAAAGTAACTACCAATCACAATTTTTAAGACACTCACATACGCAATTTCAGTTACTCAAGAAACAAACACATCAGACATACATACTAAAACAATAGATTATATAGTTTCACTTACGCTACAGTTTTTTCAGCAAAATGGTGGGTGGGACTGACGCCATTACGTCACCCATGGATATGCTGAAAATCAGCGCTGTGGCACCAATTTTTTCTTGAATTGAGGTCGCAGCATATGCTGAGCATTTTTTGCGCACGCACCACAATAACGCACACTAGCAAAGGAAAGGGGAACTAAAATGTATATTTATTTCCAATCATTTTCCAATTTCCATCTTATTAATTTGTATAATGTTGTAATATTTACTGTAAAGAAAAGTATTATGTAGAGGATAAGTAATGTAATCTGTAATGTCAAAATTCTGGTCCACAGACATAATAATTAATTAATCACACAGTCCACAGATAATTTTTAGCGGATGTATTTTTTTGTCTACTGTTTTTTATTTTATTTTATTTTTTTTCTCTTTATCATTTATTTTCTCCTTCTTTGTGTATTTACTGTCTGATATTATTTATGTACTTATCTTGTGTGTGCGCTTGCGCAAAATAAATGATTTTCTTTCTTTCTTTTCTTTCTTTCTTTCTAGATAAATTACACCCAGACACAGAACAAATGATCGTGCTCATCACACAAAGATAATAAACTGAGGTTATATCTGAGAGACACTAAGGTAGTATACATTTTTTACTGAGGTTATGACTGAGAGACACTATGGAGGTATACGGGTCTTTATGAGGTGACGTCTAACAGAATCAGATGTTATTGCTGTACTTACGTCTGACGGACACCAACATCTTGTGTCACCAAAGGTGTGGATCGCGCCGCCGCTCGCGCCACACTACGGGCTGCGGCGAACCATTTTAGCACGGTAATATTATAATACAACAAATAGACAACTCTACGTGCTTTAGACCGTTCTACGTAAGCATGCTACTATACCCTACAAGCCCAACAATCAACGCAGGAAAGACAGAGTGTGTGAAATACAATCCCATAAAACTGCTCTCGCCAGTATAAATTTTTATATTAATAGTTCTCGTATTTATAATCGTGTCAATAAAATTACATTTATTCATAATCTAACTGTACATAAATGCAAAAAAGAGGTTCAAACCCTCATACAAAAGTTAAATTACCAGGAGACTGACAATCTTCTCAAACCAATAGGCAATTAATAACCATTTTTTAAATACACATTCATACATATATACACATACAAACACATACACATACATATACACACACATGCATATACATTTACACACACACGCACACGTATATACATACACATACACAAAATGTAGCTTTAGAATAGAGTGTTTTTTAAATAAATAGTAATTTAACATAATAAATGTTTAAAACAAAAAAGTTCCTAGTTCTATTTGTTCGAAACTGTTTACTGTAACTTTAGTATGGAAGGCGCTGGTACCTGTGATACAATGTTTTTTCATTAGTACAGGTACCGACGTTACCCCTTTTTCTGTAATGTTCTTCCTAATTGTAAAATAAGTTTGTGAACAATGTAACTCTATTTTTCCGAAATAAAACATTATTATTATTATTATTATTAATACAGTAGTGTAACTCGGCCGCATGATAGAAATAAATGCCTACAGCCGCGCGGTACGTAAACATGCGTTAGGGCTGCCCGTTTCCAGCATTTTAATTACATTTGCCTACTTTCTGTTTCTATTTAGTTTTGTGATTGTAAATATCCTTTTTATATAAATAAATGAAATACTTTGTATTTTGAATAGGAAGTGTTCAATAAAAATGCGTGTTGTTTTTTGATTGGTAGATATAATTAAAAAAACATGTTTTTGTTTGAAAAACAAATCGGGCTTATAAATTTGCGACCGAAAAATATTTGCGCCTCGACAGAGTCGTACGAAATGCTTTATTGCTAAATTTTAAAGTATAATAAATCCGCATTCTTAGATAAAGCTTAATTAAAAATTGTTTTGGGAATTTTTTGACGAATTTATACAACCAAAAACAGCACAATATTTCCTACTAGTCATATTAACTGATTTCTAGAAAAAAAATCGCGCGGTTATTTAAAAAAAACAACACACCGTCCGTTCGACACTGCGGTACAGCCGTGACTGTCTGCGCCTCGAGCGCACCCCGAGATCGAGGCGCGTAGGTATAGCTCGCGTTTCGTCCGTTTGTATGAAGTTTGAGTACTGTATTATAATATTACCGTGATTTTAGGAAGGTACTGAGCGAGACAGAACCTTATCACGCGATTCTGTAATGGTAATGCGAGCTCGTGGCTGCAGCGTTTTATGAATGAGGGTGGCAAAGAATTCGGTCCTGGACCCTTCGAAGCGTCTAAGTGTTTGAGTTTATATAAAATTTCTTCTTCCGTAAACTTTATAAAGATAAAGATAAAGATTCATTTATTGCATAACTGTGTACATATTAATGTTAATTAAATACAGTAGATTAGTTCAACAGTCTATCCAAGTCGGACATGCAATATAAAAAAAAAGTAAAAAAAAAAGAGATTTACAGATAATACAAAACTGACACTTCTAAATTACTTTTTACCAAAATATTCATTTAAATTATAGAAAACATTATCAATTAAAAATTTCTTTAACTTTCCTTTAAACATATTTCCATTTAATTGCTTAATTGCTGTTGGCAGTTTGTTGAATACACGAATAGCAGTAATATATGTACTTATATAATAAATCATATTTTTAATACAAGGCAAATTAATATTATATTTATATTGTGTGCGAACATTTTTAATGGAGTCACATTTAAAATTAAAATATTGCATATTATTTTTTACAAACAAACACAATTCCAGTACATAGATTCCAGTCAGAGTTAGGAAACCCTTTGTCTTAAATATATCTCTTAAAGATTCAGTACTATGCATGTTATATATTGTCTTAATACATTTTTTCTGGAGAATGAAAGTAGATTGTACATTTGTCGAGTTCCCCCAGTAAATAATACCATACGTTAAAATGGGATAAACATTTCCATAGTAGGCATTTCTAGTGATGTCAACATTTGTAGTTTCTGCCAAGATGGATAATGCATAACAAGCACTAGATATTTTTTTATTTATTTTCGCAATATGCTCTTTCCAATTTAAATGTTGATCTATCGTTACGCCCAGAAAATTAATATGATTTACTTCTTCAATAGTTTTGTTAGCCACGTTTACATTTAATTTCATAGGTTTACTCTTGTAATTTCTTAGTTGGACTAATTTGGTTTTTGAAAGATTTACTTTTAAATTTAGTGACTGCAACCAATCAGTTATTGTAGTTAATGTTCTATTTATTTCAATTTCGTAGTTAGTAACATTTGCATCATCATTTGAGATAAATATAGTTGCATCATCGGCATACATTACACAAAGGTGGTTTATTATATTCGGTAGCTCATTTATGTATATAAGAAATAATTGAGGACCTAATATACTGCCTTGGTATAGTTATTGGTATAGTTATTATAATACTATCAATACCTGTTGAATCATAAGGAGTACTATTATGAGGTGTAGCGTTTTGACTAAAGACGGAAACAAATTGATCAGCGAATAAATTTGCAATTTCAGTGCCGCTTCTAGCCACCTGGTCATTCATGAACATTTCGGCAGGTATGCTAGAATCTCCTCGACGTTTATCTTATGAAGCGCCAGAAAGCTTTAGGATTTTTAGAAATATCATTTTCTATTTTTTTACATTTATATGTATTGTAGCAATTATCTATTAACGTATGACAGCGAGTGCGAAGCAGTTCAAAGGTAATCTCTCTGGGTTTTTTATGTTTACGATATTTTTGTCTATATTTCTCTTTTTCAGATAAGGCCCTAATAAGTGAATCAGTATACCAAGAAGGAAATTTTGATTTTTTTGCTTGTATATTTCGGTACAAACTTATCTATAGCGCATTGTAAAACTCCGTAAAAGGAATCGACTCTTTCGTTAACGTCAACACATTTATCGAATGTATCATACCAGTTAATATTTTTAAGATAATTTAGAATTCCATCATAGTCAGCCTTAAAAAAATTGTTACCAGAGCGATGTTTTGATTTTAATTGGTTTATGTTTGAGAACGGTATAGTTATTAGTAAGTTTGGGTGATAGGAATCAAGTTTACTAAGCAGGTCATTGGGCTTGGTAACTATTACGTCGGATATGTTAGTTAAAACCAAATCGAGAACTTTGCCATCTGCGTTTAGACTATTATTACACTGATGGAGTTAATTAACTGACAAGAAGTCTACCAGTGAGAATCCAAGTGAATTTTCATAATTTGATGGTGAAAAATTTAATTCGTCGTCTTTCCGGTTCCAATCAATAAAGCTCAAATTAAAGTCCCCGAGAATCACAACATCATCGACATAATTTAATACATTGTTGACATTATTTAAAAAGTACTGTAGAGAGTCAAGTATAATTGGTGGAGACATATAGATAAGACAAAGTGCAATTTTCTTTTTACAGTTATTAACATCTAACTCCACAGATAACCACAAGTCTTCTAAATCACTCTCCCAGTTCTTAATTCTTGTAGATTTAATTTTATTATTTACAGCAAACATTACCCCACCTCCATCCTTTTTTGAAACCTTAGAGCTTAGTCTATCTCTACGATATACTACGTACCGTGGGTCCAAGAATTCACCATTAGAAATGTTAAGATTTAGCCAAGTTTCTGTCAAAGTCAAAGTCCTTTATTTGCCAGAATGTAGGTTTACAAAGTATGATCTTAAATATAAAATGGCCCCTTTACATTCTACCATTACATATGGTATGCAAATATTTGTTTTAGTAGGTAAGTACCATGCCATTACTTTAATGATATTAAAACACTAAAACAACAAATATATAAACTCCCGTAAATGATGGTTGAGATACAAATTAATTAATAAATGTCAAAGTTTTTTACATATGTCAGTTCAATAATGTTAATTTAAATATGTTTGTAATTTTTATATTATGTCCATGATTATTTGATTCACATTAATAAATATCGAAAGGTACACCAATGTTAGAGATTAATTTTCTTCTCCGCGATACGACATAAATTCATTGAGATCGTAAAAACATTTTTCTTTTAACCACTGCGTCAATATTTTTTTAAACTTGATCAAAGGTAAATCTTTAAAGGCATTGGGTAACTTGTTATATACCTTTATGGCATTTATATACGAGTTCCTTTTATACAATTCGAGCTTACATCGCGGTAAATATAACTTATGTTTATTTCTGGGAGCTACATCTCGTTTCGTTACATCTTTAATCTTAATAAATAATTCCGGATGTTGTTGTACAAATATGCATAATTCTTTAATGTACATACAAGGTAATGGCAAAATATTGTATTTTTTTAAACAAGTTTTTACAGCTATCTGTGTACCAGGCTCCACAGATTGCACGC
Source organism: Autographa pulchrina (assembly GCA_905475315.1). NCBI lineage: Eukaryota > Metazoa > Arthropoda > Insecta > Lepidoptera > Noctuidae > Autographa > Autographa pulchrina. The sequence continues at coordinate 8,968,815 of FR997761.1, read as the reverse complement.
ACACATTTTTTTTGCACTTTAAACGCTTTTATAATATCCACCGAATTTCCCCACAATAAAAGACCATATGAGAGTACGGACGAAACGTATCCGTGATATGCACACAGAGCAGCTTCTGTGGATACCGTGACTCTTAATCTTTTGATTGCATAAACAAATCTGTCGAGTTTGTCACAAACGTAATCTACATGTGATTTCCAGTTGCAATTCTTATCCAACTTTATACCCAGAAATTTTGTGCTTGCAACTTCTTCAATGATTGTATTATTATATTTAACATTTAATGTCAATGGCTTTCTTTTGTATGTTTGAAATTGGATCATTTTGGTCTTCTCTATATTAATTTGTAAATTATTAGAATGTAGCCAATGTATTATGTTGTCTATTGCTTTATTTATTTCTAATTCATACGTGTTGGCGTTTTCATTTTTTACAATAAGGGTCGTGTGAACGCTATTATATCATAACTAGTCAACAAAACATTTTTAAAGATATCTTCAGTCTTAGTTCTCATCCCACGTACATTTTGATAATAAATATCAAGCATTGCGAAAATATTATAAAGCTAGGAACATTGTTAAAATCTAAAAATTCTAAATTAAAACTAATCCTAATCTATAGCATCAGAAGTTTTCATTAGTTTTAGACTGTCCTGATCTCGAATGTGTATGGACTTTGAATAAATATCTTTTCGTGCAAAGATTCTCCCGTTACGTATCCATACAAAGGACATTGCCCATTTTATTAGGAGGTTTAGGCCCCTATAAAAGATTGTCGTGTCAGGGTGATGATCATTTTGTTTTGTAGATAAATATATTTCCGTTCATATTATGCAAACAATTTCCATTTATTCACCCTGGTTCAAGAGAAATCTTTTTTTTAGTTGCTGAATTTGAGGTTATAAAAGTTAAATTCTTCAAGGTTTATCAACTTCTAAATAGATATTTGTTTACAATTTACATTGATATTGTGGTTAATGCTAATGGCTTCCACATTTACAGACATTTTCATGTTAATAAAAATCTCCGCCACCAAGTGAATGGGGTCATCGAATCTAAAGTGCTATCCCATTGGGGTGGTTTTGTTAAAATGCATTTTAACTAATCCTAATACACAGGTTTATTAAAACAACAATTTACGCACCGGCGAGAGTGGTCGGTTTGTCCTATATCGACCTGGTGTAGACATGTCAATTCGCACACTGAACAACAACACAAAAGTCCGATATCTCACAACAAAACCACGTGAGCAACGTAAATGCTCAACTCGATTCCAATAACACGTAATGTAACAGAAGTAAATACGGAGGACTATAATACAATATATACGAATAACCGGCTAATTATTTGACAGATAAATCTACCCTACTTTTTAGTTTTTTTTTCTTTCTATGTAAAAGTACAAATGTGCGGATATAGGTACTGAGATTCAATTAGATAAACATTTATTACGTTTTTCAATGCTACTGTAAAATAAATGCAAATAAAAAACACATATACATAAAAAAATAAGATATTAATTTTGTATATCATAAAGTTTAGACACGGCGCCACAAAGTGGGCCTGTCCGTGGGCAATCTCCTTTGAAGGACTGTTCTTTTGCCAGTTTTCGTGTAGCCGCATGCAGTTGTTTGCTAGCTGGGCATAAATGTTCACTCACAAAAATAGGCACTGGGTTGCCTGCCATGCCTAAGTGAAATGAGTTCAATTTGTTCGAGGATTGTTTTTTGTTGAAGACGCCTACGGCAGCCAGCAAGTTGTCACGTTGTCGGGGGCTGCGCAGCTTAGCAATCACAGCGCGTGGACGAGTATTTTCTTTGTTCAATTTTGCCACTCTTGTAATATGCATGATATCACTGTCACCAATGTCACAATTAGTGACGTCAGCTATTTTTTTCAATGTCTTTATTAAGTTTTCAGACTTATCCTCAGGTATACCATTGATTTCCACATTACTATCACGCATGTTTTGTTCTACAATACTTAATCGAGTAGTAAGTTCTCTAACACTCAGTTTCTCAATTAGGGTATCTTTTTCGTGAAAACGATTCTTGAACTCTTCAAAATGTTCATTAAAAAATCAAAAGAAATTTTAAAATCTGATATTTCTCCTTGTATGTTACTCAATTAGTAAGTTACTAAGTCCTTGAAGGATGACTTTAATGCGGCAGCCAATTCTTCTTTAATAATCTCTCTTAGCGTACCTTTGCTAAACCATTGTTCTTGTTTACTTTCAACAGGTTGGCAACTTTTCTTTCTATGTGTCACATTCGCATCAGGTGGGGTGTTCTTTGTAGAAAGAGTTTTAGGACTTAACGGTTGTTTCCGGACAGGAGAGTGACGAAGACTCGCAGCACTAGTGCTCGGGCGCACAGGTGTATTAGTGTTGTCAGATTTTTGCTGTTTGCAGCAACATTCAGGACACTTCCAAGTCGATTTGTAGTCGAGGTCCATCAGATAGAAGTTGTTTTTAGGTATATTTACACAAGAAATGTCGTATCTTGACTTACACTCGCGGCAATTCAAGTATTCCATACCTTTTATCTCTTTAAGGCATCCCGCACAAATACTTTTGATTGGTGACATAATAGTGTTTCAAAGTTTAGATAGCGGGGAAAAAATTAAATAGAAAAATCTTCAATATTCATGCGCAAGGAAATTTAGCAGTTATAACTTGCACCATAAAGCTCAATATCGTGGAATCGTAAAGCGGCAATAGCGCTTGCACGTACGCGCTGCGTGTGTGTGCGTAGAAGCGAGCGATCTGCGGGTTGCCCTAGGTCAGGGACACGTTGACAACGCAGCCGTTACAAAAATGTTTTGAAAGTAATTTGCTTATTACTCACGATCCGATAATATTCCAGAGAAGTTTTATATACCACTGCACTGTCCGAACTCACAGCTTTACGGGGATATATAACACTACTTGCAGTAATCACTTTAAACCACTTTTATCAATATTCTAACAGAGCAAAATTTTAAACAGTGTTATTACTTTGGCGTACGGACGAGTCATGGACTTCGAAAGAAACCCGATTTAAAGTTAATAACAAACAAAGATAAACTTGTCTATAAAGATATGTTATATCACACTAATGCTCACAAGAGAGATTTTAATCCTAGAGGTCAAATAAGAGGTGATAAAGGAACTAAGTATCGCCAAATAATCAAGCCATTATTTAGCGAGACTCCAATAGAAAAAAAACTGTCTAAACTGGGAGGTAGCTTGCCAAAGCTTAAAAAATATAAAACGAACACCGACTTGGTATATTGGGATGATCCCAATGAATTAGTCGAGAGATTAAAATTATTAGTAGCTTCAAGAGATGCAGGCAACACAAATCATGATAATGAAATTTTATCAGTAATTGAAGAATTAAAAGAAGCTAACATAATTAAAGAATAAATACTTATAACAAATAGCATTTAATTTAGTATTACTAAACCATTCATTATAATATATACTTAATATTTTATATTTTTTTTAATTACATGATAATATGTAAAAAAAAAAAATTTTGAAAATAAATATTATATAAAAAATAATCATAAACCATATGTATACAGAAATTTCTAAACATGAGTAAGGCTGATATAGTAAATGAAATTCATAAAAATGCGAGGGTGAACTTTCCACGAAGAACTGTTATTATGAAAGATATCGATGATCTATGGCAGGCTGACCTAATTGATATGTAATCAATATCTAAAGTAAAAAAAAACTCTAGGTTTATTCTTACAGTCATTGACACATTTTCGAAATATGCTTGGGCATTTCCTCTGAAAACTAAAAATAAAGATGTCGTATGTGACGCTTTCAAAAGATTGTTGGATGAGGGTCGCAGGCCTAAAAATCTACAAACTGATAACGGTACAGAATTTTATAATAATAAATTTCAAAAACTTATAAAATCTTATAATATTAATCATTACTCAACTTTTTCTACGAAAAAAGCTTCAATAGTTGAGAGATTTATCAGAACATTGAAATCAAAACCAGCCAATCAACTGGATAGATAACACCCTCAAAAACATTATTTATAAATATAATCACACCCATCATCGAACAATTGATGAAATGCCTGCAAATGTCAATAGTATAAATAAAAAACGCATATTAAAAAGATATGAAACAATGGTGAAAAGAGTCAGTATGAAAAGCAAATTTAAATTGGGTGACTATGTGCGTATTAGTAAGTACAAGGGAACATTTGAAAAAGGGTATACACCCAATTGGTCAACAGAAATATTCAAAATTCGCACAATACAAAATACAACTCTAGTCACTTACTTAATTGAAGATGCGATCAGAGGTCAACCAATTTTAGGAGCATTTTATGCTCAAGAGCTTCAAAAAACTAAACATCCTAATATATATTTAGTTGAGAAAGTTATTTAAAAGAAAGGCAGTCGGGTTTTCGTAAAATGGCTAGGTTTGCCTTCTACTGGAAATAGCTGGATTGATAAGTCGAACGTTTTATGAAATTTTATTAACTTAACCTGCCAAGTGTCAAACATTTTTTGTATTTTGATACCTATTTATTAAGTTTTTAATCAAATTCAAATTCAAAATTATTTATTTGACTTGGGCTACAAAGTAGCGCTTATCAACGTCAACACAATATAAAAATAAAAACGACAGCACCCTAAGGATCGGTTCATTTCCGGCGGAAGACGCACCGCGCATCATCGGCCGCGCAGCGCCAGGACAGACAAACACGCAATGAGACACCCAACCCCTCACACCTGACGCACAAAAGCATCGTCGATTCAGTGAGAAAGGTTGAATGCCCCACCACGCATCCGCCCGCCCCGGCGCCACACAACCGACACGCGACGCGCCTCCGCCATAAATGAACCGATCCCAATTCGCCCACCCTTCACCGCTTCCTAAGTGCTCTGGCTGTGGAGAAGAAACGGCGCAACAAACTCCACAGCCGCACGCTGTCTTTATAATTACAATAAATATAAAATAATTAGAGACCGTGCCAGATGAACAAGAGTTTTAGAGGGATAGGTGTCATACCTACTACTACAGTATGTCAAACTGGGCCTGTATGAATCCAAACCCTATCACACTCGTTCCGGGGTGAGTCAAGGATCGATCCTTGGTCCTCTGTTATTTTTAATTATGATAAATGATCTCCCAACCAATTTAAAACATAGCCAATGTCTTCTCTATGCAGACGACTTAAAGTTGTATCGTGATATCAACTCACAAAGCGACTGCCAGGCTCTTCAAGCAGATATTGATGCGTTGCAAAAGTGGGCCGTGGATAACAAAATGGATTTCAACTTATCCAAATGCCTAGCAATGACTTTCGGACGAATGCGTCATCCAATCAGATTTGACTATCAACTTGACGGGGTTGCTATTACTAAAACTATTCGCATAAAAGATTTGGGTGTAACATTTGATCCTGGACTTACATTTCATGACCACATCATTGCAACCGCTAAGGAGTCCTTTAGTCGTCTCGGTTTCATTCTTAGAAATGTTAAGGACTTTCGCAATAATGACGTAGTAGGGCTCATCTACAACACACTCGTACGCAGCAAACTTGAAACCAGCGCTGCCGTGTGGAATCCTTACGAATCCACGTACATTTTAGTACTGGAAAAGGTCCAGAAGGCGTTCTTGAGGTTCCTGTATAAGCGCTTATATGGCTACTACCCGTTTTTATATCCCACAAAGTTTCTTCTGGGTATCCTAGGGTACAACTCTTTGGAGGTTAGGAGGAAATTTGATCAGATCGGAACTATGTGCAAAATTCTCCACGGTAAACATTTTAGCACCAGAGCTTCATGAAAAGCTGACTCGGATATTCGTTCCGAATAATTATAACCGTTGCAGAAAACATAAGCTTTTTGCGGTACCTACTTATCGCACAGTGGCGCGTGCAAACTCGCCTTTACCTCGATCGCTCACCGCACTCAACGCTTTCCTGGAAAGTACTGATTGCGATATATTTGCTGATGAATGGGAGAAGATCTTGTCAGCATGTCTGAAGTATTGTGAGAAGTCAGTATGTTAGTTATGTCTTAAATTAGTGTAATGTGTCCTTAATTAGTGTAATTGGCCTACGGCCGTTCTAATTAAGAAAATAAAATAAATAAATAAATAAATACAGAATTAAAAGTATTTTCTAGTGAAACCAAGGTCAGCAGAACGACCAGTTACCACAAGCGGCACCCGTTCACGAGTATGACGCAAGGATCAGCCATCACCCCCCTCGCCATATTAGAGGGAAAGAGGTGACCCGACCCCCGACGCCACCACAGGCAGTGACAACTAAGGGAGCATGACGAAACTGCTGCCGGCTTAATAAAAATGACAATAATAATAATTGAATGGATAGTAAAAAAAAAAAAAAACCAAACCCTAAACACTGGTTCACTGCACAGTCCCTTAACAAAGAGGCATTATAATTTGGTACATTATTAGATTTCATAATCAATACAATTATACATTCAAAACAATGTACAGAATTAAAAAATATATATATCTATATACACATATAATTATGTCATTATACATACGTATAATTGTATTAACAACAAAACAAAATAGGTAACACATTGTTACATACAGAGTGTATGCCTATCAATTTAAATAAATACGGAAGTACAATAAGACATCATTCCACACAGAACCGTCGTGTTTCTATCTGTTCACGGCGACCAACTATATTTATCATTTAAATAATCGTTAATAGTATAATAGGCCTTTTCACAGAGTTTAATTTTAATTTTCGATTTAAATGAGTTGTAGGGCAACTCGAGCAAACTGAGAGGCAGTTTATTATACATGCGAATACCAAGTCCCACAAATGAGTTGTGCACCCTGTGCAGCCGATGTGATGCCGAACATAACTTATGTCTATTACGCGTATTAATGTTATGGACATCACTATTCTTGGTGTACAAGTGAATATTTTGCCTAATAAATAATATATTCGCAAGAACAAATTGCGACGCTGCAGTTAAAATACCTATTTCCTTAAATCGCTCCCTGAGTGAAATTCTAGAACCTAGCTGGTATATTGATCTAACCGCTCGTTTTTGTAAAATGAAAATTGTTTCTATATCAGCTGCCTTACCCCACAACAGTATGCCATAGGACATTATAATAAGGAAGTAGCTAAAATAAACAAGACGAGCTGTGTCTACATCAGTGATCTGCCTAACTTTTCTAACGGCGTAAGCTGCAGAGCTAAGCTTACTTGCAAGACATGCTATGCCTATATGCGCCGGCCATTTTAGTTTGGAATCAATTGTAATGCCTAGAAAAACCGTTGAGTCTACAGTCTCTAATACCTCACTATTCATTATAACATTTGGACCAAGATTTTTAACATTTGGCATCGCAAACTTTACACATTTAGTCTTTTTCGCGTTTAAAACTAAATTATTCGCTGAAAACCAACGTGTAACCTGAGCGAGTGAACTATTTACATCGTTAAATTCGTCTCTATTTCTATTTACTTTAAAAATTAAAGAAGTGTCGTCCGCAAATAATACGACATCACATTTGTCTTTTAAAAAAAATGGTAGGTCGTTGATGTAAACTAAGAACAAGAATGGGCCCAATATTGAACCCTGGGGCACGCCTAGCTTAACCGGTAGTCCGGTGGACTTACTACCTTTAACGTCCACGCATTGCAGCCTATTGCTTAAATAAGAATTAATCAAATCGAGTGCCTTAATTTTTATTCCGTAATGCTGGAGTTTGCGTGTTAGTGTATTATGCTGAACACAATCAAAAGCCTTGGAAAGGTCACAGAATACTCCAATAGCGTTCTGTGAGTTCTCCCAGGCACTATAAACATGTCTAAGCAAAGCTACTCCGGCGTCGGTAGTTGAACGTCCCTTTGTAAAACCGTATTGCTCGCTACGTAGGAGGGTATTCATATTGAAATGTTTTGCGAGTTGTTTTAATATCAATTTTTCATATATTTTACTAAATGCTGGTAAAATTGATATTGGTCTGTAATTGCCGATTTCACTTTTATTGCCTGACTTAAATAACGGTATGACTTTACTATTACTAATCCTAGATTTATCAGTCTTATTATGTGTATTGGAGAGAGTAGTCTTCTCAACTGGGTTTTAAATCATTTACCATTTGAATTACATTTACCAGGATACAATTATTGTGGACCTGGTACAAAATTAATTAAGCGACTCAAACGTGGAGATAAAGGTGTAAATAAATTAAACGAATATTGTAAAGAACACGATACTGCATATCATAAGTCATCAAATTAAAAGGATCAGCACAAGGCAGATTGAATTTTGTACAAAATGGCGAGAAAGCGTGCAGTTGCCCCTGATTCCAATACGGGAGAAAAAATCGCGGCGCATTTAGTATGTAATGCTATGTTAGCGAAGATTAAAACAGGTTCTGGTCTAAAAACACGTAATCAAAAGTCTTCGAGAAAAATTACATCTGGAAAGGTCTTAAAAAGAAATTTAAAAATGTAATTAGTGTTGCAAAAAAACGTATGAAAAAATTAAAACCAAAATGCAAGAAAGTGGCAATAGAATTAGCAATGGCCGCTGCCCGAGAATTAGCTGATAATTCATCCATTAAACTTCCTCGGGTTATTCCTATACCAAAAACTGGCGGAGTATTACCTCTGATTCCTATTTTTGCTGGATTATCAGCCGCAGGAGCTTTAGCAGGCGGCGCAGCTAGTATTGTAAAGACCATAAATGAGTTTAAGATGGCCAAAAAACTATATGAAGAATCAAAGAGACATAATGAAAAAATGGAAGCTATTTGCATCGGAAAAGGACTACAACTTAAAACGCATAAAAATGGGCTTGGAATTTTTGTATCGAGCGCAAAAAACTAATGTATCGGCTACCCAACCGTGCCCTAACTAATTTGGACATTTTGAAGTATGGAAGTAGTATTCCCTATTTTAGAGGTATCTTTATGAGAGATGAGCTCCCTGGTTACCCCTTAAAAAAACCGGCCAAGTGCGAGTCGGACTCGCGCACCGAGGGTTCCGTACAAACCTGTAGGTAAATAAGTGAAAATTCACCCATCACGGCAATCGAGTCATAGTTATGGTATTTTAATTGCAAATTGAAATTTATAACATAACAATATGGAAAGCTGGAGGAGCATAAATTAATGACTAAGGTCTATTTTTATCGTTTTAGTAATCCTTTATTTTATGATAATACCTATCATTTACTTTATAATATAACTGAAATACCTACACTAGCCTTGCAGCAGCCTTGCAAAAGTCTGCTGACGAATGAGGGCAAGCTTTTTTATCAAAGTTATTTATTTACAAAGTTTTTTAGTTACTATGTATTTAGAAATCTGGTACAAAAATGTTAATTGTTAGGCGGGCGGTTGCCGCTCTTGGCGCTGCAGCAGCGCCAGCGGCCGCGGCGCGTGCGGCGCTCATAGGTCAGAGGGTGGCCGGGAATTAATGTTTGCGTCTCACTCTTTTGCATTATGTTTACATTAGCAAATGACGTACAATCAGGGACACCCAGGCCTTATCACTTTTAAAAATATTTAGCTTGACGTTCGACGCAGGCGACTTGCGCGGAAGCTCCGCCCTCCTGTGACGTTGACCAATTAGGACATTGCAGTAACGAGATGGAAATATACAGTGTGGAGATGACAATACGACTTTAAATGAAAACACTGGCAGTACTGGTTTATAGAAACATTTTTCAACTATCAAATAAATCCGAACATCGAAATTAAAAAAACCATTTTTTTCTAACAAACTAAATAGCTTAAAACTGCAAACAAAATAAAACATCATGTATAAAATTGGTACACTTACGGCACGCTTACGGCGATAAGAACGGCAACGCAGCTTGGTTTCATTCATGTTATAGCTGTGGCCGACGGCGACGCAGCGACGTAATGTTTGGCGCCATTATTCTTATTTTTTCAATTACCTACACAAATCAAATCACAGAATATTAACCAAATAGTCAGGCATCATTCACCCGCGAGTTATTCACTAATAAATTTATTATTCATAATCACTTTTCGATCACATAATTATGTCGCCAGTCATTAATTTTTTTTATTTTCAATATGTCCGCCATTTTCTTGAATACATAAACTACACCGACGTATAATGTTATTTCTCACTCTTGATAATAGGTCACCATTAGCAGCCATTTCTTTCAATTTATTAAAAGATATTATTATTCTAGCTTACTACTAGTAACTAGATGCGGATTCACGCGGCTCCAGTACCGAAGGTTCTGTCGGTTCCATAAACCATTCCTTGTAAATGTATTCTCGAGATGTTTGGTTTCCAACCAGCGACAGAAAGTTTCTCTTATTGGTTTATCTCTCGGTAACAATGCTTGTACTTTCTTGTACTTGTAAGGTCTGCGTTTGTTACGTTTCAAAACTTTTTGAATGGTTTTGTGATTTACATGAAAATGTCGACCTGCATTACGCAGACTGGACGTCGGATTGCGATCATAATAATTAATAACTCTTTCGTCTGAAATCACATTTGCACGTGGAGGAGCACCATCTACGTGCGGGATCAAGGATTGATTTTCCCGTATCCTCTGGACAGCTTGTACAATAGTACGCCCGTGGGTCGGACACATACGCGTGTTCTCATACCTCTCACGGTATGTCCGTACAGCTAAAGCGGCATTACCGTGACACTCCCCATAAATTAAAATCATATCGGTGTATTCCGAAGCGGTATAATTGTAACGAGGCATGATTATTTAATAATAAAACCTTGAAACACCAAGTATTAAGCGTCTAATTTCGCAAAGTTTACTTCACTATTTAACTAAGTACCTATAATACGTTTATGTGTCCTGTCACTATTAAAACAAAGCGTCAAATTTCGCACAACACAACACAACAACAAAGATACGATAACACTCGCGCCGCGACTTCAAACGGGCGCGGGCGCATCCGAAATTCCAGAGGAAAACAAAACGCGTCACAGCAGGAAGGAGGTCCGGTGACACACTGACCGCGTGACCTAGACACGTCGACAAGTAAGCAAAGTAGAAACAAGCAAACTTACCTATCTCTTTCGCACATACATATTTTGCGATTGACATGAGTGCGTAACAGGAAAGTAATAACTTTCGCATGCATTTTTTATTATTTAGCTGTGACGACACGCTTTATGACTCTTATTTTGAGAAAATAGGTTTTTAAAGTAGCGAGCTGGCAACGTGTGTCGTTAACTTGTAGCGCGCTCAGCTGTTCACAATACATCATGTAGAAAATACTTAAACTGAAAAATAATTTCCTGTGGCTAAACTACTGGATATATTCATTTGATTTTTTGTGTGACGGTTGGGAATATCATGACTTATACGAAGTTTAATTTATGATCATATTGTCCTCCCCACCCTGTATATTTTGACTATTTTTGTGGACGTCAGTCGCATCTCTCTGTTTGTTGATTATTGACGTTCGATGTTTTCTCCGTGACTTTGACTACTGTTTACGAACACTCGCGCGTGTTTACCGGACTTTTATTTTATGTGATATTGAAAATTGACTATCGAAGAGCGAATAAAATATATATTAGTCAAATTGCGAATGACCTGAGAATATCTGTAAGTATAACATTTTAATTTTATTTTAAGCATTATGTTTTTATCAGTCAGCCGAAAACCAGATAGATAAAGTGTATATGCATAGTAGTGGGATAGAAAAAGATTTTTAGTAACGCGAACTACATATACCAAATTCTAGTTGGTCAAAATTGTTTCATATACTTTTTATTATTGCACCAAACATGAAAACACAAGTTTCTTTTAAGTATAGATTTATTAAGTGTTGTTCACGTTGATATTTTAATAATGTGTTTTATTGGTTTTAATACAAATGTATAAAAATTCCTGTTGTGCTAAGTAGAGACGTTTTCAGAATTGATAATTATAATTGATTGTGTGAGTCATCTGACACTAGTCTCATGTTTTAACATCTTAATCTATTTAGTGTTAAATTTTAAAGTTATCTTTGTGGCCAATACTTGTTTTTTTTTTTATATTCAAACTTCATTATTTCCACGTCACCTGTAGGAACACACACTCTTACAGCTTTTTTTACGCACTGTATAAAGTAACAGTAAGTCAGTGCATTTCCATTCATACTTTTGTTGGGATTTATTTAACTTCACCAAATGAGTGATATGTTAAATAAAAAAAAGTTGTAGTTAAAAAGATAGTTCATCTATATTCTTGTTTAGGGTATACACATTATTTTAAAGAATAATCTATTTATAATAGTGTTTTGTGAGGTGTTTTTTTAATCTTATTTCATTCCTTATGGTTATCATAATATTAAACCTATCTTTAAAAGAGTAATTAAATAAACGTCTTAATTTGAATTTTAAAAATGAAACAATAATTAGCAAAGCCGGCCGGTTTGGCCGGAGCAAGGTATCGCACCCGTGCACAAACCTACTCGTCACTATAACAATAGAATTCCACTGCTATAGATAAAAAACTAGTCAGCTCACTTTTAACAAAAGAGTCATAAACCCGAGCTTGCGAGGACTTGTTTACGCAAAGCGCATGTTAGTTGTTATGACCAAATTATATCTAAATAAAATGGTATTTACTGGATTGAAAAAAAAAATATTTTACTTGAATTTTGGTTAGCTCAAGTAATTACATCAAAGTCCGCCGGTATGGCCACTACAATGTATCAGTGCACATATTATTATGTGTCGTGCACTCGCGCTAGTAAACACATTTTCACTGGAGTAGATAAAACAACACTCGGTTTAATTTTAACGAAAGAGAGAGAACTTGTTATAATCGTGTATCAGGTGATTATGACCACCGAAGAGCAAAGTAATACATAGGTAGATGACCACATTAGCAGAGAGTAACGATAGCCTAGTATTACCGGCGACCCGTTAAAACTTAAGTCTCGAGTTCGAACCCAACTCGACAGATTTTTAGAAATCTATTTGTGATGACAGATAATCACAAAAAACTTAAAATTTCACTTGATTACCTATTAAGTCAAAACTTTCAATCTAGTTCGGTAAATTGTTATCTTACTACTTGGTATATGATACAATATAGTTTGTTCTATAGTAGGCAGTACTTTTCCTGCTTGTTGTATTCTACATAAGTAACCAAGTATAAAATAAAGTATAAAACATCTTGTTAACGTCATGTTTTTGTAAACTTGTTAGAATTTTATTATGTATGGATTCATTGTTTAAACATTTTGTTTGCAGCGCTCTTACAGTAAGGCTGTGGATAAGACGGTAGGAAGAGGATGGCAGACTAAATAACTGCCCGCGCGAAGTGAGGTCACGATTTTTCATCGACGAAGAAGACCGACAGCGGATGCTGAGAATCTATGAAGGCGAACCTTTTACTCCAACGAAGACCTTTGATCGACAATTTGTCTTTTCTATGCGAACAGTGAGGAGAACATTAAAAAGAAAAGCAGAAAGCCTGCAAAACTAATAATATAATCTATATATAGGTAGAGACTTTTGCTAGAGATTTGGCGGTTGGCTTAGTGGGAGCGTTATAATGTTTTTAAAACTTTCTTCGACCGCAGTATACCTACTAATTATTTTAACTTTTAGTTATTAAATTAGGTCGTTGAGTCTGACGAGGATATGTAATATAATTGTAGCATAATGCTTAATTCTTAGCAGTCTTATTATATTTCAATCGTCATTCTAGTTATATTATCAGGCCCCTGACGGTTTAAAGTAGTTTTATAAGTTCTGTCAATAATCTTCTTATTCACCTCTGATTTTATTGCCTCTCTATTAAAGATATAATTTAATTCGAATTGTTAATATATACTACTTACTACTATATACTATCGTATTTTAACATTAAAACACTAAGGCCCAGCACACATGGTGAAACGCAACTGCAACGAAACTGCAACTACTAGTTACTTTTGAGTTTCATTTGAGTTTATGCCATAGATACCTTCGAGAGCCAACACACGTCGCAACTAGTTTGAAACCGGTTTGAAACGCGTTGCAGATCAGTTGCTTTGAAACCAGCGTGCAGGAAACTCGTGTCGGATTTGGCGTCTTTTCTGTTCGACAAAATGGCTGACGACGAAAATAAAAACATTCAATTCGTATTGGAAGTTGAGAAGCATCCTTGCTTGTACAATACAACACTTTCAAGCTACTCTCGCAAGAATGATACTGATAAAGCATGGGCTGAAATTGGAAAAATAATGAATATGACAGGTGAGCTGATTATTTTGTTTATTTAATTATTCTTAAATACAATAAGCCCATTGCCAAGGCAATGCTGTCTGAGGTGCCAACAAGTAATTATTCAAATATTTTCTTAAAGCTAAAGATGAAGGATTGGGTCCTAGGATCAAATCATGTGGAATTATACCATTAGGTCGTTGACTTGTTCCCCCGCTGATGTTCGTTGCCTGATATGACATTCCTTCCTTGGATCTCACAAAATTGTGCAAGACACAAGCGCTTTTTATTATATTATTGACCACCTCAGGGTTTCGGCAACGTATTGGTGATTCGAATAACATGAATTTTTCTGTTAACATGCCAAAAGTACACTCAACACTTTTTCTTGCTCGGGATAGTCTATAATTAAAGACCCGTGAGGTGTTGGTGGCAGTCCTTCCAGGAAAAGGTCTCATTAGGTATTTTTCCAAAGGAAAGGCTTCATCTCCAACAAAGTAAAATGGGAATGAGTAATTATTTTCATCAAGTGGTAAACGGGATGGTGCAGGAATATTAAGTGCATCAGACTCAATAAGACGCTTCATATCTGAAACTCTGAAAATACCTGCGTCACTATTTCTACCTGCATATCCCACTTCTATCATTGTAAACAAACCATCAGCATCGGCACATGCCATTAAAATTACAGAATTGTAATTTTTGTAATTAAAATTTGCAGATCCTGTATTAGGATACTTTTTTATTTTAAAATGTTTTCCGTCAAGAGATCCTAAACAATTAGGCATATTCCACAAAGTATAGTATCGTTCAGCAATTTGCTTCCACTTATTTGTGTCTGGAACCGCCATATATGTATTCATTAAAGTATCCCATATTTTTTTAGTAGTCTCAGCCACGATGTTTCCAATTGTGGATTCTCCTCTGGCGAAATATAAGCCCAATGCCACATATGTAGTAGATGTACCTCCTAAATACCTGAAAACAAATAAAGCTAGGTATATAGGCAAGTAAAACATTTAAATATTGAAGAATATAAATATAGTAAATCTAAAATCTAAAGATAACATTGAAAGATGCTTTTTAATGTTTTTTTTTTATTTAAATCTTGTTACAGGTGCCGCATGCAAAGAAAAATGGCGAAATATGCGTGTTGTTTTTATGAGACACTTGAAACCTTTGCCAAGTGGTTCTGGAATAAAAAAGAAGAAACCATACTATTTACTCGATTACATGCATTTTTTAACACCATATGTAAAACCGGTGATTCCGCACGAGGCAGGGAACTTGCCATCTACTAGTTCAAGAGAGAATACGACAACTGATGTGTCAAACGATGTGCCTACCGAGTTCGAGCAATCTACTGAGCGCAGTAATGTAGACGAGCCTAGACCTCCTAGTACTCATGATGATTCCGCTCATCATTCTTCAAACCCAAAGCGAAAGAAATCTTCATTGCACGAGACTGATAAGCATTTCATTAATTATTTAAAACAGAAATCTACTCGCATAAATGAATCTCAGACGTCCACGGATTCTGTTATGTCGTTTTTAAATAGTCTCGCACCTGAATTAAGAGAAATGAACCTGCAACAATTCAAATTATTCAAGAGACGTGTACTAAACCTTATTGATGACATATTGAATCCAACTCCTCCTACGCCTGAAAGTGCAGCAACGAGTGAATCAATTACATTAAATAACGAAACGTCCTATCAAACAATATATTCTCCGATATCGCAGTATACAGAGTATGGTAGTCCTTCATATGCGCAGCCAGTAACAACACCTAATCCTCTGGACTTCAGCGGAGTATCTACACAAAAACCATCAAATTCTACATCAGAATACAATCTTGTAAACCAAGAAGGAAACCAATTTAATTTTCATTAAAAATAAATGTTTGTGTTCTTATAAATGGTATAAATAAATATTTTAAATTACTTACATAAGTGTTATTAATAGCCGTTCTTGAGGACTCACACATTCCCTCATGTTAGTATTCTGTTTCTGCAGCTGAGGTGTCATTATTTCAACAAGCTCAAGGTATGTCTTTTTGCTCATACGATAACAATCCATGAATTTTCTGTCAGTTTGTTGAAATTCTTTAGCAGCCACAAACATACGGCAGTTGATATTCTTCTCAATGTAGGGATGTAACCACATACTTCTTCTTTTACGCCTCCTTCTTTGTCGAAGATACAAATACAGAACCAGAACTTCTTCATCACTTGAACTAGACATTTTGGAGACGTCTGTCTGGTCTCAAAATCGGAATGATTGTGACTAATTTCATCATATTTAGGTTGCGGCGTGTGTGGAAAACGTTTGAAACTGGTTTCAAACATATAATTTCAAAAGGGTTTCGTTGCAGTTGCGTTTCACCATGTGTGCTGGGCCTAAATGGACGTCGGATCCAAAATAAAATCTACAAACAATCTATGAGAAACATTAAAAAAACAGTAACATCCTAATATGAACCTTAAAATCATTAGCAAATAGTTTAGTTTTGCTCGCGACATCTTATTGTTATCGTTCCTCAAGAACTGTAATGTAAAGGTACTGACAGACGTGCTCAAAAAAAGCATGCTAATAAGCTTGCTTAAAATTAGCATGCTCTGCAAACTGTTCACATTTGCCAGAAATAAGCATGCTTGATTAAAGCATACTCCTAAATAGGCATGCTCAAAGCAAACGTAAGGACAGACGTGCTATTTGGCACCAGGCTCTCGGCCAAAATGAATGTACAAGTATATAGTGACAGTGCTATCCGTACAGAACTTAATAAAATAATCCTATTGCTTGCAACGGAATTGTGTAAGAACATTTTGGTGAAAAATAAAAAAACAAAAAAAAGGAGAATTTAGGTTCGTAATTGGATAAACAGAATACAAAATGGATAAACACAACACTAACACACAACTGTAATGTAATGCACAAAATGCAGCTCTCGTTCTATCTACTGCGCACGTCATGCGTTAGAAAAGGACAGAAATATACCTTTTGTTTGTCTTGCTCGGATAGTTAGACCGACACTAAAATCATAAATATAATTTTGGTTGTCAAATCATTGAGCCAGAATATCTTGTTGATACAAGGTATCACTTTTTAATTCGATTACGAACCGTCTTTTGGCCTCGGCACTTATAAATGCATTCCCGACTTCCATATACTTTTTTTTTGTTTAAAACCCTCTTGATCTTGATAAATAAGGTAAATAAATATTATAAATGTTATGGATTCAGTAAAATTGCTACCTACACTCCTACTGCAGTAGTAGGAGTGTAGGTAATATTAAAATTACTACATCGCCAAACGTAGCCCCTTTAGCAATTTCGCCACCAATGGAGCTAGTCTAATTTGATATCCAAAATTACGATCATATTAACTTAGTTTAGTTCGTTGGTAGGCAGCAACTGACGCGCCAAAGGCATCTACTGGGGCCCGAGTCTGCTATTTACACTCCGTGTCAGTGTGCTCATAGTTGGCTCGTCCGGCGGCGCTCGGGCCCTCTCGGGTGCACTCGGGCCGGTTCGGGCGCGTTCGGGCCGCCCGAGCCCGCCCGAACCAGCCAAGCCAACTATGAGCACACTGACACGGAGTGTAAATAGCAGACTCGGGCCCCTGGTGAGCGTAATAACGGTAGCTCTCATTTATTTTTAGTAATCTAGTAAATAAAAATATATTTTGAAGTATCTAATTTGTTTTATTTTTTTATTCCTTACCTAAATAATAATATGCTTAGATAATATGCTTAGCTTGTGCTTCAAGCCAGACGTTGACCGACCAGCAACGTCTCTTTATTGCGCGTTTACTCCTTGTCATTAGCTAGTTGTTCTAGGTGTAGATGCAAACTTAAAAGTTATTGCTATGGTAATTAAAGGCGCAACAAAATTCATACTCCAGACTCCATTCAAAAGAATACCTGCTACACACACAAGGAAAAGTGGTAAGGTTCAGATACTGGGTTTATAGAGTTGTAAAACTCAAAACTGGAGTATAAACGGTGATTTTAGTAAAAGAAAATAGCATTAAAATACTAATCAGATATTTTAAGTTTATATCTAATTAGTATTTTAGTAGTAGTAAAATGCATTATGCATCCTATATGTATTAACTTAAAGTTAGGCAACAAATAATACATTTAAATTTTGGTATTGATGCAATTTTACTATGTAGTAAACAAGCTGTTAAAAGCATAAAAATCCCGACTAGTTTTTAATATTAATTCATTTCTCAACCCAAATTACATTAAAACATAACATTATGCAATAAAGTGCATAAATTAAAAAAACAACATTTAAAATAATACTATAACATAATAATAATATCCTGGGACATCTTACACACGGCCATCTGATACCAAAGTAAGCAGAGCTTGTTTTATTGTAACCAGACAACTGATAAACATACTTATATTATTTCTAATACATATTATAGATAAATTACACCCAGACACAGAACAAATGATTGTGCTCATAACACATAGATTTGTCCTGGGTGGGAATCGAACCCACGACCTCCGGTATAGCGGACAGGGTCACTAACCACTAGACCAACAGGCCAGTCATTTATAAAAACTATGTTTTGACAACGCACATAGGTGTAGTAAAAAAATCGCCAATTTTGTTTTAATCACCCATAGAAATAATTAAAAAAACCTAAATCTGTCCAGACGTTTAAAAAAAGAAATCTAGAAACTTATTATGAGACACGAGCAATAAACCTAACACTTCCTTGGCAGGCAAGTAAAAATAACGATAAATTACATAATTAAATGTAAACGCATTATTGTAGGCAAATCTATATTTTTTAGTTACTCTATTATTAATTTTATTTTCAAATATACTGCAAAATCAAATAAAAAATAATCATCTTAACAATTTCTAGTTTACATAATAGACAACACACTTTTATGAAAATATTTGCATAAGAGAAACATATTGCATAAGTCGTCAAAACATTCGTAGTATTTAGTGACGACGACGACGAACATTAACACGATATAATGTTTCACTCGTGCACAGTGTTCAACGTTTGCAATGACACTGGCAATTTCTATATTAAAATACAATCAGAAATAAGGAGGCGTCACCGCGTCGCTAGAGCGTTAGAAAGAGCGCAAGCGACGTAAACTGTTTCTCGACGGTAAGGTGATAAGGCGTGGATGTCCCCGATGTACAATACTTTTTTAGGGTTTTCGCGTCTTTTGACACAACAATGTAAAAAGTCGGAAGTAAATTAAGATAAGCTTTATTTCGTTGTGGCGAGTTCCAAATTTCTTTGAATATATATTATTTGCGTTCTAGTAACTTAAATATTTAAAATGTTGTTATTGTTTATGTGTCGTGTAAAAAAAGCTAGCGACGTAAGAACGAAATACAAATTGGACTTCATTTCTATGACATAAGGTTTAAATTACTTTAAACTAAAGATTAAATTTATTTGTTATGAGGTTGTGGTTCTGATTCAAGACATGTGAAGAGAGTTATCCTGAAAAATTAACATGTATTTTTTATTATTTCGGAATTCGATTAAGATGCCTATTCTGAACCGACTCCTTTCTTAACTTGAGTAAAATTATTCGTTGTATACTATGGCATCAGCGGGAAGTGTGGTGTTGTCAATTTAAATTAAAAATAAAAGTAGCAAACATTTTGTAATTATTAATAGGCAACACCGATTGGCACTAATTATTAATAATCGTTTCTTATGTTGCAAAAAATGTATTAAGTGTTTTTTTGAATACTTATTAATTGTAAAAGCCCATACAATATGTATTTTCTATTAAAAACTTGTAAATAAGGATAATTATGTTTTAAAAAAGGAAAGCTTTCGTTGAAATTGGCACATTGTCTATGAAAAAAAAAACGTTAAACCATAGATATCAGTCATTAAAGTGACAGACTTTAAAAGTGCACCAATGTCAAAGGACATGGCCGGATTTTGCCCTGAGAATGAATTTTAGAAAAACTAATGTACAGCAACTATCAATATATGAAAATTCCTTATTAAATATACTAAAATTAATAGCCACAATTATATTTCTCTAGAACTTGCGAATAAAAATGCCAAAAAAAAAATAGTGTGCTCGTTGATGTTGTGTAGGATTCTGCCCTCAGAATGAAATAGAAAAAATAATTGTACATCACTATTAACATATGAAAATAACTTATTAAATATACTAAAATTAATAGCAACAATTACATTTCTCTAGAATTTGCGACAAAAAAATATACCTAAACATATGTTTAACTGATCTTGTGTTTGTATGTTTGAACTGCGCGCGCACCCGTACTCCTTTCCGTCTGTCAATGAAAGTGACAACCGCAGTCATAACTTAAATTAAAAAACATATTGAATGATTGGTTTCTGTTCAAGAAGTAGTAATTATTTTCACATTTTACCAAGTTCACTTACGAAACAAATTCGATAAGTATTTCTTTAGTGAGTACAACATAAAAAGACATGGTTTTTTGCTCCTCTAAATGGATTGATTTGAAATGCATGTTATGTATTGCTCAACCAAAGCGATGAAGAAGGTTCACATAGCGGAGTACCTACTGGGATACCCATCGTGTGAATTTGTTGTGGGAGGCTCTATTATGAAACTCTTGAAGAAAACAGTGCATAAATGTATATAATACTTGATGACGTTGAAAGTATCTTGTCTGAGTAATTATAATGATGATTTTCTTTAAATATCTGTAAAATAAGTAGATACAATTTGTATACAACCAAATGTAATCCTACCGACTGCTAACCGAAATAAACACTTTTCGGGGCTAAACTTCTTAGGATTCACACGCACTATGCGGTTACCCGCAATGTGGCTAGCCGTCCGGCTGACCGCAAGCACAATTATGTATGAACGCTTATGGTTGTCTTGCATTGTATAATATTCTACAAGAACAACCATTATAGTGTCGTTTAAATAAATGTAATGCTGTATGTAATCAAATAATAATACATTGTTTAGTGTACAAAATAGTTTTATTTAAACGCTGGCCAATTAGATCTTAAAATAAAGAATAAAGATTTACCTATTATAATGTTTTATTGCCTATTTATTTGTATATTTTTGACCACTTCGCTTTTTTTAATATCATAGGCTAGGCGTCTAACTAGATACTATAATATTATATTACCAATATATAAAGAGTTCTCCATAGTCATCTCACTGATAGATAGTTAGGACTAATTAGGAAGAACGAGAACCACCAAAAACTAGATTTTAACTGTAAAATATTTCAACAACATGTTTTACTTGGTATTTCGATTTTAGACCCTTTTTCCATAAGTTGACTTAGAGTGTTCCATTTATTGAATAGAATTCACTGATTTTATTTATTATTATTATTGTATTTCTTCTATTAATTTGGCTATAAAACTCGGAACTGATACTCATTGCTATTTAAAAAAATCTAGGCGTTTAACAAGAAAAGAACCTATTTACCGGATCTCTCGCAAGTTCCCTGACCATGAAACCTATACTATTGTATAGACAAAACCATAAGCTTTAATATGAGATACGTTACATCACTGTACATGAGTATTTTTTTCAGGGCATAGCTCCATACTAATTCCGGCCATGTCATTTAAATGAAGACTTATTCTTAATTGTCAAATTTTAAGACTGGTTTATTTTTAAAGATGGTTTAAAAAGAAAAAAAAAATATATTAGACTATTTTTCATCGTCGATTTTAAATAAAAACTGATTTATTTTTAATTATAATATACCTACGGGGTTTTACAAAAAATAAGTATACTGCTTTATTTAATGTTTTATTTGCGCAGTTACAAAATGCCATTCCTATGGAGACTTGAACAGGCAAGAAACTCTATAGGTGTCAACCAAATTAAAACTAGGTAAATAATTATCTTACTCACACCATTTTATTTATTTGACATAATTATATTATATAATTCCCATATACATAAACTTAACTATATGTACACTTAAAGAAAACAAATCAATATGAAATGGATTACAATATTTTAAGTTAGCTAAGATGTACCACAGTAGTGGAAAAAAGAGAAAACAGTTTACAATGTTGATGTATTCACAAGAAAAGAAAAATCACAAATTTTCTGGTATAAGAAGATCTAGACACTGCATATTTGCCAATCTGTAACAACAGTTTTGACCACTATTATATCCTATTTCAAGGCCGATAACATACATACATTGTATCTAACGTTCGTTTGTTGCTTTGCAACGTGAAGTGCGCGTCACAAGCGAGCATCTAAAACAGAAAATATTGGTAAATAATAATCGTTTTATTTCAGCTGCCCCACAAAGTAGTTTTGTATTTATCTTCTTCAATCTTCTTTTATTTATTATTAATAATAGTCTTGTTTCAAATGGCTACTAATTAGTTTTTTAATTTTATCTTCATCTTTGGAACTGCAGTCAAAATAATAAAGTGCGCACCACAAAACATCTGAAAACAGAATATACTCATTAGTTTTTGAATATTATCTTTAACTCATCTTTGAAACTGTTATTTAATTTTTTACAGAAGCTTATAGTTAACAAACTTTCACGCTTTATAATTTATAAATATAATATTCAAGATTGTGACTATCAAATACATTGGTTTAAAACCTAATTTCTTTCAGCCCACAGCCTATTCACAAGAGCCTGTTGTAAGGTTTGTCCCCTCCGTAGGTCCATGTTGACCCTGGGGTTATGTGGATTCTGAGAATCCAATTTATGCTTTGGCTCTCAAATTGATTTCAATCTAGAAGAGATAAAATACTTTTTAATAAAAAGCAAGATGAAGGTAATAAAATATACATATATTTAATACCTGGTGCTGTCGTTCCCTTTCAGCATTGGTCTCCTCAGCTGTGAGAGGTAATACCCCTGTATTACCTCTACTACTCGGTGTCTTTTGGCAATGTTATGCTGAACACTGCATGCATTGTCAATTCCCCCGCCTCGATAGGGCTATAGTGCTAAGTGCGTGCCACAAGCAAACATCTGAAAACACATCTTTTTTTCTTATTTACACTCTAGGTTATATTAGACAGATAGCTTAAATCAATATGTGTTCATTGTATTACCTGAAACATGCTTTTAGTAGTCCAATGCAGCGTTCCAATAGGTTTTTTTGTGGCCACATGTCGCATATAATAATTATGCTCAGGAGTTCCTTCTGCTGTGTCTAAAATAGGAGTCAACCTTAGACTATAGATAACTATAGACCGATAGTATCGCTAGTTTTCCTTCGTGCCAAGCGAGAGCACTTTTTGTCTGTATCTTGTACATTCGTTTACTGATTTAAAGTTATTTTTCGCGCAACGACAGACTTATATGCGAAAATATCGATGATTTCGACATTGTTAGGATAATATTAGGGTTTTAGATAGTTTTATTAAAATGGCGCGCTCCGTCTTGATACAAAATTTACGATAAAACTACTTCATACTAGTGCTCACGGTTCATACACTGAAAAGCTCACTCTTTAGTTTCTTATCTATACTCTAAGGAGTCAACACATCATTTAAAGCATCTGTCACTTGATTCACAGCCCGCGAACGGTAGTCTGAGAAACGATAAGGAAGAATGATTGCCCAACCAAAGTTTGGAATGAGCCCGTCGCGTAAAAAGCGAGCGCAATGAGTACCTGCAATAAATATACATGTTAATTTTTTTTTTTTTTTTTTGGTAGAGATCTTTGCAGTTAGCCTGAGCGCAGGCTTTGACTGCTTCACCGGACTTTACATGTTAAATATGAAACACTACTTTTGAAGGCAAATTGAAGGCAATGTAACAAATTTACATTAAGCGCATGTATGTACACATCGTGTACCACAAACATCTGTAATTACTATATATATCAAGCTAATAAATGGTTAAGTTATTAGGATATTATATTTACTAACCTTATTAGAAGGCGAGATAGCGTCGGATCATCGGTCTACCTTTAAGTGAGGAGTTAACTCGGACACTAACTGAGTAACTTGATCTTTCTTCTCTTTGTTTTTATGGATTTTGTCTCGCGAAGATCGCGGAATGGATCCACATGGAACCTCAACCTGACACGGAAATGACGACGCTGAAGATTTCGGCGTCGACGCTCACGTTAATTGGCTAACACCAAAATACGTAAACGCAAAGCAGCAGCAGCTGATCTCATTTTTGTTATAAGTAATAAAAAAAATGCTTCAATGCGTAAAACAATTAGAGCAACTTCTTAGTTCTTATGCAAGTACGATGTATTTGTAAAACGGCGCGTTTTCGTTGAGTTTGACGTTTAATTTCGTACTTCAACTGCTGTCAAAAAATAGCGGAATACGAAATTGTACCAAATTTAACGGCCATCGGTCATATTCACTCAACTCTCGAAGCGAATCGTCCCAATCGTCCCAATGGCAAATTGTGACGTTTTGACAGTTAGTAGAATGCCAATTATCGTAAAATTGTCCCACTGACGCCATCCAATCAGACGATTCAAGCAACTCTTAAATAGCAGACTCGGGCCCCAGGTTAGATCAGTCGAGTCATACATTCGATACGAACGTCATCACGTCGCGTCTCGGCACGCGTTCGGTTCGGTTCGTTAATTTCCGGCCTCCGGGTACATTGTTATTTCTTATGTGGTTCGTCGTTTCTCATTCTCTCACCATCACTCGCATCGCCGCGACTCGCGATTCTATGACACTGTATTCGAACATGGTTGTACATTTGCGTTTTTGCGAAGACTTAGAAATATTTGTTTTATTTTCACAGCTTAAAGACAATGAGACCTAAGTATTTGATATGAGTTTCAACTTTATATCTCTACGCGTTCATGAGGAAAAGGCTAATAAGTTTAAAATTATTTGAAAAAGAAAAAAAAATGTGATGTAACTAAAAATTTAGGGTTTTCGGAATTTTTCCTTTATATGTGCTATTAAACATTGCTTCATGCCAAATTTCAAGATTCTAGATCGACTGAAAGTACCCCTTAGGTTTTGATTCCCTCGCGAGTACGAGGGGCGGCTGAAATGTTTTGAGCCTAAGTACCTTTAAGTATCACTAATGACTCGCGCTGCACAACACTACTTGCAGGCATCCTAAGTAATATAAATGTCAAGTTTCACGTCATTAGCATCATTACGCTTTTAGTAATTGAACCGTAAACATCACCATGTCAGAGTCATCCGCGCTTTGCACGAAATTGGAGTACAGAGCTGTCATAAAATTCCTCACAAAAAAGAACAAAACGCCGACGGAAATATTTGAAGAGATGTCTGCAGTTTATGGGGAGTCTGCACCTTCATTTGCCACCATAAAACGTTGGAACCGAGAATTCAAACACGGCAGGGAGTCGCTCGAAGATGACCCCAGGTCGGGACGCCCAAACACTGCCGTTATCGAAGAAAACATTGAAAAAGTGAAAAAACTTGTTCTCGAAGATCGGCGAATCAAGTTGTGGCAGATAGCTGAAGCCATGGGCATTAGCAAGGAACGAATCGGCAATATTTTGCATAATCATTTGCACATGAAAAAGGTGTGTGCGCGATGGGTGCCGAAAATGCTCACGCCGCTGGACAAGCAGCGTCGAGTCACAACTTCGGAGGAGTTTTTGGATATCTGTAGCGATAATCCTGACGATGTTTTTTCTCGCCTTGTTACTGTTGATGAAACATGGATTCGACAGTACGATCCGGAGTCAAAACAGGAATCAATGCAGTGGATAGAAAAGGGAGAAAAGCCGCCGCGAAAATTCAAAGTGGAAAGATCGGCGTCCAAGCTCATGGCCACTGTTTTTTGGGATTGTGAAGGAATTTTATTCATCGACTACCTTCCCAAAAATACTACAATGAACGGAGACTATTACGCCGCATTGTTGACGAAAGTGCGTCAAGTGGTTGTCGAGAAAAGGAGAGGCAAACTGGCGAAAGGAGTCCTGTTTTTACAAGACAATGCGCCCGTCCACACAGCGCGTGTTGCAAGGCGTGCCCTCGCTGAGACAGGATTTGAAGAAATCAACCACCCGCCCTACAGTCCAGACCTGGCGCCTAGCGATTATTTCCTCTTTTCAAATTTGAAAAAGGACCTCCGAGGACGGAGATTTTCCAGTGACGAAGAAATGAAGGAGGCCGTAAACGAACATTTCGAGGGCAAAGACGGCGAATATTTTTTGACCGGGTTAAAAGCCCTTTTTAATAAATGTAAGAAGTGTATTGAAGTAGAGGGAGATTACATTGAAAAATAAAAAAATTACACATTTCTATCAGCATTTTTAATACCTTAGGCTCAAAACTTTTCAGCCGCCCTGGTAGTAGCGAGTTTGAAAATATGCGGCTTAAATTGCTATTTCTTTTGATTGCGTTGACATAAAAGTTTGATTTTGTTACAGCTTAAAGGTACTATAGACTTGAGTATTTGATATGAATTTCAATTTAATACCTCTACGTTTTCATGAAAAAAAGCAGTAACTTAAAAATTTTCAAAAAAAATTTTTTATTGTATGATGTAACTAAAAATTTACGGTTTTCGTAATTTTTCCTTTATTTGTACTATAAGACGTTACTTCGTACCAAATTTCAAGATTCTAAGTTCACGGGAAGTACCCTGTAGGTTTTGATTTCCGTTTCTGACTGTGGTACAAATTTCATTGCGGCTAGTAAACATCTTTCTGATATACAAAAGTTCTTGCGTGAGAGTGAATCTGACATCTCTGATGGCTGCGCCAAAAGGCAGTTAATATGGAAATTTAACGTCCCGAGTGCCCCAAACATGGGTGGACTCTGGGAAGCTGGCATAAAGGCCGCTAAATATCATTTAGTACGTAGTGTCGGAGAAAAATCCTTAACGTTTGAGGAACTTTCTACCGTTTTTTGTAAAGCCGAAGCTGTCTTGAATTCGCGCCCGTTGTGTCCATTACCAGCTAGTGACAATCCTACCGAATTTAAAGTTTTAACCGCCGGACACTTTCTCATTGGTCGTAGTTTAGTATCTATACCGGAATATAACGTTCAAGATATACCTATCAATAGACTGTCACGTTGGCAATATGTTCAAAAGTGTTCTCAATTGTTATGGAAACGTTGGAGCCGCGAATATTTTGAATACTCTTCAACAAAGAGCAAAGTGGTTTACATCTTCCACCAACCTAAAGGTTGGAGATCTTGTTCTTATTAGAACTGATAATGTTCCTTTTTGTAACTGGCCTTTAGGTAAAATTGAAAAAGTACATCCAAGTCCTGACGGAGTAGTCTGATGCGTGACCTTACGAACTGAAAAGAGTGTCTTACAAAGACCAGTCAATAAACTCAGTCCGTTTCCCTATACTAATTAACTTCATTCCTGTAAAAAAATTAAGCCTTTGTTTAGTATAGGAACTTAGGGATCTAAATTTAGGTTTATTGTAATAGTTTTTAATTTATTTTAACTCAAGAGTTATTTAGAGTTAGTCTCTTTTCTTTTTTAATTTAATTGTAGAAACCATCACTATGGTTTCAGTAGGGGGTGTGTTGAGTATCTAACCCGTGGTTGGACATATCCTTCAAAGTAGCTGAGTGCGGCCACCATACCAAAGCTCGGTTCGGTGGTACCGTGTGTCACCGCACCAACACATGAGCGCTAGTAGCGCGCCGCGCACCTATCGGCTGAATAGGGCTAGCGCCATCTAGTGTACCCGCACGAACGAAAGAGTCGTCTGCGCGTACCCGTCTGGTTAACATCGCGCGCGCCGTGCGTGTGTTTAAAGTTGAAAAACTGGAACTTTTGCCAACACCGTGTGTTGTGAAGTTTTGTGGACAGCCAGGCGGTCTTCAGCAACCCTGAATCACCTTCGGGAAGTCGGCCGTTGCAGAGGAACGGTGAGCCGTACTTCAGTTCTCTTTGCGGGGTTTGTCCAACTCGGGTCAACGCGTGGCACTCCAATTCTTTGCCAGCCTATAGTGATATTTCTCTTACAGTCCACTTCGCTACTCCACAAATGCATTACTTCAAAATGCATGTTTTGTAAAATCAAAAGGGCACAACCGCATCCACCTAGAATGGGTGACTTACCGGAAGCGCGACTGGCCCATCATCGGCGTCCCTTTACGTTCACGGGGGTTGGTCTGTTTGGCCCCATGGAGATAACTACTGGCCGCCGCACGTACGGCAAAACCTTCGATTTACGACGACAAAAGTATTAAAAACAAAATCATTTAAATACGCTTATTACATACGTTAGGTGATCTGTACCCTTCAATGGTCAATAAAAAAATTATAATTAAAAAAACTAAAAAACACGCCTGCCATGTCAAAAAAATTAAAAACAAGTCAAATATTTGCAGTCGGGGGACCTGTAATGAATTTCAAGTAACCGACCCCGACTGCAAATATTTGACTTGTTTTTAATTTGTTTGACATGGCAGGCATGTTTTTTTAGTTTTTTTAATTATAATTTTTTTATTTAATACCTTTTAGTGAACAACAAAAAAACAAAAAAAAATATCGTTCGGAACCCTTTGCAGGCGATTTCCACTCACACTTGACCATTTTTTAATGTCCACATAGCCTATGTCACTCGGGATAACTCAAAGCTTCTAATGATACCACAAACATTGAAATCGGTCAAGCCTTTTAGAAGTTATGGTGGAATAAAGAAACTCACAAACATACATACATACATACATACATACATGAACCCTGAAAACATAACACTCCTTTTTGGGCAGTCGTGTAAAAATCAACAAAAGATTTTTTATTTGCGAGCGTGACCCGTTTATAAAAGCCGCTATTGTTCGACCCTTCGCTTATTGTTAGGCGTGCTGCCAGTATTCTACCAAACTCGGTGCGAATTTGTTGTGTCTATGTGCAGTTATTTTAAAGTGAAATCTTGTTTTTTAGTATGGAAGCATTACCATGTTGTAAGAACGTCATTTTAAACCTATTATTGAGTTCTTTCAACACTTTAAACATAGAGAACAATCTAAATATAACGATATACTTAAAATAATCTTGTTTTTTTGTAAAAAAACAAAGGCTTTACTAAAAAGTTCCAACTAGTACCAGTTTAAATTTGTTTCTTATCAATAGCTTTTATTGTTGTTATTACGAGGAAACTGGTTTTAGCTCCACATATATACACATCTCTGAGTATTTGTTATTAACACGCTTTTATTAGCTTCACTTGTATGTATGTATGTATGTATGTATGTAATACATACAAGTGGCGCTCTGTGCCATATTTTTCGTCTATCGAGCAACCCACGCTTTTTCACAATAATACTAGTGTTTTTTGTTCATTACCAATTTCAGCTTACATTAGGAATTATTTTTCACTTTTTTTAGTTAGAAGTACTTTAAAAGCGTTTTTTTTAGTTTTTTTAAACTACATTTATTTTTGTTTCAGGTAGTCGAAGTGATAACGTGCAAACGCGAACTATTAAAAGACTTGAACTATATTATGTTTTAAAAAGTGAAAGTTTTTTAAATTTTTCTTCACCTAAATGTATTAAACGATTGCTTAAGTTATTTTGAACAAATTAAATATTGAAAAATGTGGTGCAGACTTCGAAAAATCGGTCAAATTGAAAATTAAAATATTTGTGGCAAAGTTATTTGCAAAATTGAAACAATGCCATCACATCCATGACCGATTGATTAAAAATCATCACGATTGGTTAAGTGAGGAGTTCAAAGTTCCGAACATACAAGGAGACCAACAGACACCTACTAAGAAACC
Organism: Autographa pulchrina; assembly: GCA_905475315.1. Taxonomy (NCBI): domain Eukaryota; kingdom Metazoa; phylum Arthropoda; class Insecta; order Lepidoptera; family Noctuidae; genus Autographa; species Autographa pulchrina. The sequence continues at coordinate 8,938,952 of FR997761.1, read as the reverse complement.
GGTTTCAGGACGACCAAAAAAGGATTTTAATAATAATAATTATATTCCTTTATTTCAGGCAACTAGTACCCATAGAAAATATAATACATAAATAATAACAAAACAATACCTATAAACTAATACATACAATTATTAACATCAGGCACCAAAGGCCCATATTAAAATACAATAATACTATACCAAAATATAAAATACTATACATAAACAATTAAACTATATAAACTTAAAAACTAAAATTATACACGATTATTTTTTATTTTTGCAACGTCGGCGTCGTGTATTGCGCGGTGTCGGGTATCCGGCCACGAAATCGGCCAAAATTCCGGAGAAATGAAAACTGAAAGATGCTCAGTCGGCACTCTCACCACAAAGGAATTAAAACTCACGTTGTGACGAGATTCCAACCTCTCAACCCTCAGATTCCATTTCGTCTTGATCTTGATGTACTCTACAATCTCCTCGGCCTCTGTAGAGTAATGCAACCTGGACACGTACAACGGCGTCACTGGTACAGCGGGACGCAGCAAGTGGTTCTGTCCGGTCGGTGCAGTGCCGCACTTGTTTTAAGTTGGCTTCTTTTTCTTCTTCTGTACCATGATGAAACCATCCCTGTCGACCTGCTCCTTCGGCTGTATTCCGTTATCCTTATGAGCGGATACACAGCGCTTCTGCTTAGCCCCTTTTTGAAGTAGTCGCTTTTTCTGCAATGCAGCTGAATTCTTAGCGACAACATCGGCGTAGGCACGTGTAGGGATCATCGATCCTACGTGTGGCGTCACAGCGGCCGGCGTAGAGGTGCGGACGACGGCAGCGGCAAGTGTAGCTTCGTCAGCGATATTGGAAGCTGGTAACTGACTCGTATTTGTCGACTCAAAACTGCCGATTGAGGCATTCTGAGCCCCGCGACGAGTGTTCACCTTTGAGACCTCAGGTGACCTAATTACTGTGCCGTTACGCAATGATGTAACTTCGGCACGCAGCTCCGCAATGATGTTGTCTGAAGTCTCCATTCTAGACTGCATCGTGGCCATCTCGGCTTTCAATGACGTGATGTCCTTCAACAGTCTCGTTACATCGACGTGATCGAACGTGACGGGGGGCAGTTTACTCAGCTCCTTCGCCACAAAGTCAGGCACGTCGTCTGGATCGGTCCTCTTCAACATATCTACAATGTCTTGAAGACTCTTCTCGGTGCCATCTCGGCGGCGAGACGGCATCTGGTCCAGTTTTCCAAGAGACTGGAATAGTAGCAGCTTTGCACTGCTGACATCTTCCTCCTTGAAATTAGTTCGGCATATTTGTAATATGCTCACCTCATCCATGTAGTCAATTGCATGGACGAGGAACGCCAACAACTCGTTCACTATGAGTTTTTTGGAACTCATAATGTCTGCCGTGCAGCGGCTATAGCCGCGGAAAACGCGAATAAAATAATTCGTGCCGTGTGCAGTGGATACACGTCCGTAGTCGAGCGTGCACCGCACTGACTGATGCTTTTGAGGTCTCGTCGCTGCGTTCTAAACAAAAATCTGTGTAAACTCTTGTGAAAGGTCTTTCTCCGGAACAACTTTCGTTTGCAACTGAATCCAGCTTAGTTGTATCAGGAAAACGCAAAGCTGCTAAAGTGATGAAATTAGCCTTTGAGTCATCACCAAGAAGTTTGAAACGAATAATAATCTTTATTCAAATTAAAATGTTACAATTAATAGGTACTAAGGTACATAAAATCTTTATACATACAGCCTACGTTACATGTGTGCCTGAACTAGGAAATCCTGTGTTTCAGGCGTTCAGTGCTATCTAAATCTAAAATAAACAGAAACTTTTTTATTACAATCTAATTGTTAGATACATAGTATAAATGAATCTATAATAGAGATACAGGTAAGTTGATTATTTTGCGAAGTAGACAAAATAACAAAATCTTTACATAACATAAAAATCTTAATCCATTACCTTTACTAACTATTAACTATTCTAAATAACAGATCAACAATATTTACCTTAACACAATTAATAGCTTCTCTGTATCTTCGTAGGACATGCTTTGGAGGGTATCCTTGAGGGTTAACTTACAATTACGATAATTGAGGGAGTATATGCTTTTTATCGCATTTAATCTATTATAAAGAAGCGGTCCTAGGAACACATAAAATTTAGTCGTAAAAGCATGCTGTGTTCTTATTTTTTGGGGGCAAACTATATCTTTCCGTCTTTTATTAGTAAATTCAGTGCTGAAAGGAAGGGCTGCATGCTGTTTTAATACTATGCTCATTATGAACAACTGTCGGACTGTTAAGACTTTACACGATTCATAGAGGAGGTTAGTGGGAAAAAGGAAAGGGCGGAAAGTACATACTTTGAGAATGGCTCTCTGGGCACGCTCGATGGTTAGTAGTAGTGTTTTGCCCGCTCCACCCCATGCGGCAATACAGTAAGTTAATATAGATTGACATAAGGCAAAGTAAACTTGTTAAATTATTTTTTCATTTGCAATGCATCGTAACTTTTTGAAGGTAAATATCAATTTACGTATTCTATTATTAAGAGCTCCTATATGATGTTTAAAGGAAAGAGTTTCATCTATTATACAACCCAGGTATTTTGTGTTGTTAGTTCTTTTAAGCTTGGGGCAGACACATTGGTTAATGGTGGGTATCCTACAGTAATGAGCATGTAATGTTGGGTTATGCATTGACGCTAGTTTACGCATACTAAACCTTATATAATTTGTTTTATCCGCATTTAATGTTAGTAAATTCTGCTGAAGCCATTTATTTACAATATTGAATCCGTGTTGCGCGTGCATGTAGACGTTTTTTTCTGAATCAGCCGAAAATAGTAGAGCAGTATCGTCAGCGTATGATATGATTATTTATTTATTTATTTACTTAATTAGAACGGCCGAAGGCCAATTACACTAATTAAGGACACGACTATCACACTGACTTCTCACAGTACTTCAGACACACAGAAAAGATTTTCTTCCATTCATCGTAAAAAATATCACAATCTGTACCGTCCAAGAGAGCGTTGAGCGCAGCAAGTGACCTCGGTATAGGTGAATTAGCACGAGCCACAGTGCGACAAGCGGGAACGGCGAAAAGTTTGTGTTTCCTGCTACGACAGTAATTATTCGGGACGAATAGCCGAGTCAGTTTTTCGTGCACTTCTGGTGCGAGGATTTTACCGTGAAGGATTATGCCATGATCTAGGTTAAGCTTACATAGGTCATTAATGTAAATTAAGAAGAAAGTAGATGCTAAAATACTTCCTTGAGGAACTCCATAGGAAGTGTTTTTCTGATAAGTATTGTGTATATTGCCAATTCTTACGCATTGAGTACGGTCTTCTAGGTAGCTAGTGAAAAGTTTCAGCTGGTTACCTCTTATCCCTATAGCTTCAAGCTTACGCAATAGAATAGGGACAAAAACTGTGTCGAACGCTTTTGCGAGGTCCAGGAATATTCCTACAGCATGGTTACCTTTATCGAGTTCTTGTGCTAGATAGTCAGTCAGATGATGTACGGCGTCGGCAGTTGATAATTTAGGTCTAAATCCAAACTGAGTTTTAGAAAGAATCAATTTATCCTCCAAATATTTAACCAATCTATTATTAATAATTTTTTCTAATATTTTTGACATAGAAGGCAACAAGGAAATTGGTCTATAGTTTGTCACTTGGTCTTTGCTGCCAGATTTATGAACAGGAACAACAACAGCTTTTTTGAGACACTTGGGAAAAATGCCTTTGGATAGGCATTTTTGAAAAATATAAGTAAGTGGAGGCCCTAAAATGTGTTTGAACTGTTTAATTATTTTATTTGGGATATTATCCCATCCGACTGCACAGTCGTCCTTTAAACTCATGATTATGCTTTGCACTTCTGTTTCGTCAGTATCTTATAGCGTAAATGATGATAATGTATTGCTACTCGTAAAAGGAGAACTTGTAAGGTATTGCGATTGACCCTGAACTTTTTCCGCCAAACATTTGCCGACATTAACAAAGAAATCATTTGCAATGTTGGCAGATGTCAACTGTAATGAATGTACTTGCAATAAACTTGAAGATGACTCATGTTGTTTCGACGTATATGTAACATTTTTAATATATTTCCAGATTTTCTTACTATTTGTTCCAGCCTTTTCCATTGCAATTTTATCGTAGGTCGTTTTAACATTTTTTAAAAGATTATTGCAAAAGTTTCGATATCTTTTGTACGATAATTGCAATATGGAATTATCTGGGTGACGCTTAGCTTTCATATGCAGTTTATCCCTATGTCTCATACACCGAATGAGACCTGGCGTGATCCAAGGTTTTATGTTATAATTTTTATTACTCAGCCGAATATTGCTTGTGTTTTTCTGAATTGCCTGTTGCACATTTTCGATTAGGTATAACATACAAAACTGTGGGTCAGCATTATTGTAAACTGGGTCGAAGTCAATGTTGCATAAATCTTCTTCAAGTTTATTTGTGTTTAATTTAGAAATTGTGTGAGTATTATCTTGTTTGGGTAATTTGCAATTTAAGGTTTGTAGGACAGCATTGTGATCGGTTATTGTCGAGTTAATAATAAGCGCAAGTGAGGGGAAATTCGATTTAAGCATGATATGATCTAGGCAGGAACCACTTTGATGTGTAGTTAGCGTATGCGCTGGGAACATGCCATGAAAAGAGCAGAGGTTAAGGTATTCCTGTGCAGCTACATCAAGGCATTCTGTAAGAATGTTGATATTAATATCTCCAATCAAAACGATGTTTTTATAGGAATATAACTCTTGCAAGGTATCATTCAGAGAGTCCACAAACTTGTATATATTTCTAAAAGAGGGGGGTCTATATAATGCTAGGATCGCAAAATTTGTTCCAATTTTAATTAACAGACTGTTACAATCGAGTATGTTTGGTTCTTCAACAGATATATCGTAATGGTTCCTTGCAAATACTACCACACCATCGTTTTGATTGTAATTTATAGTACTCTTGTACATACTATATCCCGGCATTAATGGTACGTTGTATTGTTTGGCAAGCCAACACTCGGTTAAGATAATAAAGTCACAATTTATGCTTAATATTTTTTTTTAAATACAAAAATTGTCAAAATTCTTAAAAATACTGCGTATATTTTGTGTTAGTATTGTTATTGGTTTACTGTAAGAGGATAGATATTGTTTGCAATTTTCAGCATCACAAGTCTTACACTCGGATACAGAGAAATTATCTAAGTCATTAATAATATTATGAATCATAACAGTATAACTTAAAAAGAAAATAGGTCAGAAACTACCTTAGTTAACGGCGCTCTTAGGCGCCTCCATAATCAATTGAGTTAATGTACCTCTTTTCGGCCAAAGTTTTCGCCGGACAGTCAGCAGCACCGGTTTTGTGGTTGCTCGGCTTCTTGAAATGCAGACAAGTGGCGCATTGTGGTGCCTCAGCCTTCTTCATACATTCCTTTATTGAATGTCCTTGACCTCCACAGTGGCCGCAGGTGTGTGTTGATTCCCGACATGACTTGGCTGCATGACCATACTGCTGGCAGTTATAACACCGTGTTACTAAGGTAAAATCTCTCACTGGGTAAGATGACCAATCTACAAAAACTCTTTCTTTTGTTATCAGGGCTTTCCGAATGGCTGGAGGTACTTCTATAACGAGGTTACAGGTCTCAGCTTCCTTTTTTCCCGACTTATGGCTTAATCTGATAGTATTCAGGAACGCTTCTAGGTTGGTATCTTGAAGTTTATCGGCTAGATTTTGATTATATATGCAAGTAAAAATTTCTTTTTCTTGCATTGATGACGGTACACCGATAACTACTACTCTAGGCTTCAGTTTAGGCGGCTGTCAATCGTAAGGCCTGATTTCATTAGCTGCTCCGAATGTTTTATTTTCTCGATATCGTCTTTCGAGTCCGTGCTTATAATGACACCGCCATTTTTGGTCTTGCGTAGTCCTCTGACGTGTAATTTCATTTGTTCAGGGCAAATAATTTTTTGGACTAGGGATTTTGTCTCGTCGCTCGATTTTAATTTGTCATTCGGGTAAATGGCCACTGAGCTCAAATTTATTGGCTGAATGAAGTTGTTGGTTCCCTTTTTCACCATGTCAGCAAACGAAGTTCCGTGTGCAGATTTCGATGACTCGTCAATACTCAACTTAAGGTCTTCTAATTGTTGTGAAAGATCAAGTTGGGCTTGAAGGGTTCCAATCGTAGAATGGGCTTGGACGGCTTTCAGTTTGAGGGACTGGTACTGCACTGCCATCTGCGAAGTACCGTGACCCACTTTTCGGCATAAAGAACTAATTCGCAATTTCTGTTCTGAATTCAATTTACCCTCTGATGAAATACAACACACCTCATTTAGGCAGGTTTCAATTGATGTCATCCAGTTCTGGATTTCCGGAGTTGAAATTACTTCGAGGACATTGTCCTCCTGGCTCGGCGCGTTAGGATGTGTTGAGGGCACAGGGGGCGGGGTGCGAACGGTCCTGCCACTTCGGTTAAAGGGACTGCCTTCCATAGTGGAAAAGTCACCTAACAACTTTAAACATTAACCATATTCACTTTACACACTATTATACCTAACTTATGACATAGTTTACGTAACTACTGAGTATTGTTAAAACGAGGTCAAGATTTAGCAATTGATTATTTTATTTTACTAATTATTCGACACGTCTGTTCTCAGCGAAGAGCGAATAAATAATCCAACAGTCGAAAAACAACCAGCCCTCTTGTACACCATACACACCTGTGGAAGCGCTAGCTCTTATTGTTGACACTAGTATGACAAAAGAAGACTATATAAAAGTACAAAGAGGAGCTAAAGCAAGAGGTGCTAATATATATCCTGCCTATAATCAAATCTTGCAGATAAAGCAAACTTGCTATCCCAAAAATATTACTGTTTCGGAGATCGAAGCCAGAATTCCTATGCAAAACTTACTTGATCACACAGTCAGAAGATTATTTGAAGTGCAACAAGAAGTTATTTCTCTTCATCTTCCACCAGAAGTATTTGAAATTGATGTCTACTATAAGTGGGGGCTGGATGGTAGTAGCGGGCATAGCATTTATAAACAGCACTTCGCAGACAGTCCGAAGTACTCTTATTCAAATATTATATTGAGCACTATTGTTCCTCTCGAAATATCTATATTCCATGGAGAAGAAAAAATGATATTTTGGAAAAACCCGAGCCCATCATCGACAAAGTGGTGTCGCCCTATTGGTTTTAAGTTAATTAAAGAAACAAATCAGACCATAAAACAAGAATTCGATGCTACTGAACAACAGCTACGAGATGTTACATCAACAACAGTAATCCTTCAAGAAAAACCAATAACCTTTCATCATATTCCAATTTGCACGATGATGGATGGCAAAACATGCAATGTCCTTACACAAACTGTATCGTCTCAGGCATGCAATATTTGTAAGGTAACTCCGAAGGATATAAACAACTTGGATAAAGTATTACAACGATCCTGCGATGCTTCTGCCTATAAGTATGGAATATCTATTTTACATGCCTATCTAAGGTGTTTCAAATATCTTCTGCATATATCCTATAAAATAGATATTAAACAATGGCACGCTAGAGGCACAACATTGAAGAATCAAGTAAAAGAGTTTTTACGATAAGATGGCTTTAATAGTAGACCAACCTAAGCAAGGAGGTGGAAACACAAATGACGGCAACACGGCACGGATTTTTTTTGAAAATCCAGAGATAGTAGCTGAAATTACTAGAATCGATAAAGAATTGATTGAAAGGTTTTTAAATATTTTAAAGACAATATCCAGTTGCCATTATATTAACACAAACACGTACAAATTATATTGCATGGAAACAGCAAAAAAATGCATTGAACTGTATGGATGGTACAAGATGAGTGCGTCAGTGCATAAACTGCTTATCCACAGCAGCGACATCATAGGTCAGCTACCTCTGCCTGTGGGGCAGCTATCAAAGGACGTATTGGAAGCCTCTCAAAAAGAGTATAAAAACATACGACTGATGCACTCACGAAAAACTTCAAGAATTAATACTAACACGGACATTTTACACTGGCTATGTATTAACTCTGATCCCCTGATAAGTCAACATCGATCAGTGAAAAAAAAACAGATGAAAGGATTTAATGATATCATTATGAATAAAAATATAAATATAAATCGGCCTCATGTATTTATAAATTATAATATTGTATTTTCTCTGTAAGTGATTATGTAAATCTTTTGAGAAAATAAATGTCTAAAACCGTAATATGCTCACGATGCCAATATATTTTGGTAATGTGGCGAGGTCAATGTTACTTGGACCGCCACCTTCCATTCCGGAGCGAAACCGCTCCGCTTATGAATCTTGTACCACACGCATAAGATACTTGTTTGTCTCCGAGTGCGAGTGCACCGGCGCTTACACGCGCCGCGCGCCGCGCTCACGCACTGTGCGCGTGCAAGTACATCAGGCGACGGCGGCGTGCACGCGGGCTACGCGTGTGGGAGCAGAACAGCGAGCCACAGTCCACCGACGGCTACCGGCCTAACTACTCGCGCGCGCTTTGCTTTATTATATAAATTTTCGTCTTGCTTTTTATCTTGTCAATAGTTTAGTTCGTTTTAAGTAATTTAAATAATATATTCATTTCATCTGGCCATAAAATAATATCATTCATTTCTACGCTTTCACCTTCATTCTTCCCGCTTAAAATCACAACCTGTGCTTGCGCTGAACGCTTTTATTGGCTTTACCATACGGGTTAAATTTCCGTGCGAAGTTGGTACTCATAACACTATATGGTACTACATTGGTGACCCCGACGCGCGCATACGGAGGACGCAGATGCAGCTAGCTGTTCTCAAGCGTTGCCGGTGAAGAGGAAGCAGAGCTGTGATTCAACAGGAATCATACACGCAGGCAGTGTATTACATTACATCGGAGGTTGGTTGTGGTCCGAGCATAAGCGGTGAGCGATTTAATTTTTTTTTATAAGTGATAATGTCACATGCCGAACAATTTTCTGACGCTGAAACTAAAGAGGCAGTAGTACTGTCACCCGCAGAGGTAGCGAGAGTGGGGGTACGCTGCCCACCATTTTGTCCAGAAGAGCCGGCATTATGGTTCGCTCAGATGGAAGGACAATTCGTCCTCTCAAAAGTAACCAGCGATACAACCAAATATTATTATGTAACCACTCAGCTGGAGACTAAATATGCACTGCAGGTGAAGGACATTATTACCAATCCACCTGAAACAAATAAATATAATAAACTCAAAACAGAGCTAATCAGTCGCTTGTCTGCATCACAGGAGAAGCGGATACAGCAGCTATTGGTCCATGAGGAGCTCGGTGATAGGAGACCATCACAGTTTCTCCGACATTTACAGAACTTAGCCGGACCTTCCGGAGCATCAGATTTCGTGAAGAGCGTATGGACCAATCGTTTACCGCAAAACATTCAAACTGTCATTGCTTCACAGATTGCTGAATTGCAGGTGGAAAAACTAGCCGAGATCGCAGACAGGGTACACGAGATAGCCCCGTCAACTCCACAAGTAGCGTCTACCAGCGTTGATAATACCGACTTGGCCAAGCAAGTAAGTGCGCTCACGAAGCAAGTAGCCGCGCTTACCACGATGATGAACCAAGGGAGACGACACTCACGTTCGCGCTCACGCGCACAGACAGGATACAGAAGGTATGACCGCTCGAATAGCTCTAGATCACAACAACCACCACCAAATCACCCGCACTGCTTCTATCATTATAAGTACGGTGAAAAGGCGAATAAATGCAAGCAGCCCTGCACGTTCACGACGGAAAACGCCAAGGGTGGTCGCAAGTAGCGGCTAACGACTGCCCCTCTTCAACAGGCCGTCTATTTATAACCGACCGGACAACAAAAGTTCAGTTCCTGGTCGACACAGGCTCAGACTTGTGTGTTTTTCCACGGTCGGCAGTCAAGACGCCAGTAATACAATCTAAGTTTGACTTAGTGGCTGCCAACAACACTGTCATTCACACTTTTGGACCCATACAGCTACAACTAAACTTAGGTCTAAGGAGGAACTACACCTGGAAATTTACTATAGCTGACGTGTCGCGAGCGATAATAGGGGTAGACTTCCTTAGCTTTTACAACCTACTAGTTGACTGTCGAAACCAGCGCTTAATAGACAATGTAACGTCACTATCAGTGTCTGGAGTACATTGCAGGTCATCTGACGACATAGCATCAGTGAAGGCTGTAGTGGGAGACACGGAGTACCACAAAATCCTACGTGAGTACCCTGAGATAACACGGCCGCCAGGAATTCACCTGTCTGGTAAGCATAACACTATGCATCACATTAGGACGACACCTGGACCACCTGTATCATCCAAATCCCGGCGTCTAGATCCCACTCGTACCATGGCGGCCAAGAAGGAGTTTGAAGATATGCTAGCGAGTGGGGTAGCAAGACGGTCGGAGAGTGCGTGGTCAGCCCCTCTTCATTTAGTAAGGAAAAAGGACGATGGATGGAGACCATGTGGTGACTACAGGGCACTAAACGCCAGAACAATACCAGACAGGTATCCCATCCGTCACATACATGATTTTTCTCACCAGCTGGCAGGGTGCGCAGTCTTCTCTACGATAGACCTAGTTAAGGCATATAATCAAATTGCTATCAACCCTGATGACATTCCAAAGACCGCCATAACTACACCGTTCGGCCTATATGAGTTCAGATATATGACCTTTGCATTGCGAAACGCAGCACAGACCTTCCAGCGTTTTATAGACGAAGTGCTGCTCGGGCTTGACTTTTGCTATGGGTACATCGACGACATATTAGTATACTCAAAAACTCCCGAACAGCATAAACAACATTTACGAATACTGTTCGAGCGCCTCAGAGACTACGGTATCGTGGTGAACACAACAAAGTGCAATATAGGACGCACAGAGGTAACCTTTCTGGGATACTGTGTGTCAGCAGCAGGTACGAAGCCTCTTCAATCAAAAATACAAGCCATTCAGGAGTACCCAGCACCCAAGACAGTCAAGGAACTACGCCGATTTTTAGGAATGGTAAATTTTTATCACCGATTCATTCCTCAAGCAGCTAAGACTCAAGCACCGTTAAACGCTGTCCTCGCTGGCCCCAAAATAAAAGGAAGCCATCCAGTGGACATGACTCCAGAGCTACAGAAGGCTTTTGAGGAAACCAAAACTTCACTTTGCAAAACAGCTCTACTGGCTCATCCAGATCCAGCTGCTGAGTTAGCAATTGTCACCGATGCATCAGACATCGCAATAGGCGCCGTGTTACAACAGCGAAACGGTAACGACTATCAACCCTTAGGATTTTATTCTCACAAGCTCAGTCCCGCGCAGAAGAAGTACAGTCCGTACGAACGCGAGTTACTAGCGGCTTATGAGGCCGTGAAATACTTTCGCCATATGGTAGAAGCTAGAGTCTTTGCAATATTTACAGACCACAAACCATTGGTGTATGCTTTCAAGGCAAACAGGGAGAACTTGCCACCAAGGCAATTCCGGTACCTCGATTACATCGGACAATTTACAACCGACATCAGGTATGTGCCAGGAAGAGAGAACGTGGTCGCTGATGCCTTGTCACGAGTGGAAGAGGTGTCACCAGCAATCAACTATGAGGACCTTGCAAGATTTCAGAGCAAAGATTCAGAACTGCAAGGCCTCATCAAAAACGGCTCATCCCTCAAGCTGGAGAAGGTTCCCATGCTGAACTGTAACAACGACATATTTTGTGATACTTCCATGGCAAACCCTCGCCCCTATATAACTCCACAGCTAAGGAAACAAGCCTTCAACTCGCTACATAACTTACACCACCCAGGATGTTCAGCTACAGTGCGACTGGTGACTCAAAGCTTTGTGTGGCCTGGGATACGCAAGGACTGTAGAGAGTGGGCTAGACAATGTTTGCAATGCCAAACTAGCAAAATCACCCGCCATACCACTTCACCTCTTTCCACATTCCCCACCACATCCTCCAGGTTCACCCCTATACACCTCGACTTAATAGGGCCCCTAACCCCTTCTTATGATTACAGGTACTGCCTCACTGTCATCGACCGATTTACTCGGTGGCCTGAGGCATACCCCTTGAAGGAGATCACCGCTGAGGCCTGCGCTGCTGCCTTGGTGTCTGGCTGGATAGCTAGATTTGGCTGTCCCGCACGTGTGACTACGGACCAGGGTCCCCAGTTCGAGAGCCACCTTTTTAAGGCCCTCACTACCCTGGTTGGTGCGCGCCATCTTCGCACCACAGCCTACCACCCTGCAGCAAATGGCATCGTTGAGCGACTACATCGGCAGCTTAAGGCAGCCATTATGTGTCACTCCTCGTCACAGTGGACAGAAGCCCTACCACTAGTACTACTCGGCATGCGGAGCGCATGGAAGCAAGACATCCAAGCTACGCCTGCGGATCTGGTATACGGAGAATCTTTACGACTGCCAGGTCAATTCCTATCTCCCACAGAACAGTTCACTACAGGTGATGTCACGCAGTATGCCACGCGCCTCCGAGCACACATGGCCAAACTCACCCCGAGGCCAACATCGTGGCACACGACTTCCCCTTTCTACATTCAAATTCAAATTCAAATTCAAATATTCTTTATTCAATATAGGCTACACAGTAGCACTTATCGAACGTCAAACACAAAATACAAAAACACAGACAGCACCCTAAGGGTCGGTTCATATCCGGCGGAAACGCACCGCGCACCATCGGCCGCGCAACGCCAGAACAAACAAACACGCAATGAGACATCCAACCCCCCACACCTGACGCGCTAACGCAACATCAGTTGAGTGTGAAAAGCCGAACGCCCCACCAGGCATCCGCCCGCCCCGGCGCCAAGCAACCGACAACACGCGACGCGCCCCCCGCCAGAAATGAACCGACCCTAAAACGCCCACCCTTCACCGCTTCCTAAGTGCTTTGGCTGAGGAGAAGAAACGGCGCAACAAACTCCCCAGCAACACGCTGTCTTTACAATTATACTGAACATCATTAAGGGACCGCGCCAAATAAACAAGTGTTTGAGGTACTATGAAGTTAAAAGTTCACTGATCTTAACCAAGGTCAACAGAACGACCAGTCACCGCAAGCAGCACCCGTTCACGAGTATGACGCAAGGGTCAGCCATCCCCTCCCTCGCCATATTAGAGGGAAGGAGGAGACCCGACCCAAAACGCCACCGCAGGCAGTGACAACTAAGGGAGCATGACGAGACTGTTGCCGGCTCTAACAAATATAAAGCAAAAAAAAAAAAAAAAGGAAATCCTCAAACACTGATTTACTGCACTGTCCCTTATCACAATAATATGAGTGGATACATAATTAAATTCTATAATTAATAAAATTATACATTAAAAAAAAGAAGACGAACAAATACCGTTCATTGGACATAGGTACACTATACCTACATTTGTATAATCGTACTAAAAATAAAATAAAAATAGGTAACAAATGTTACATACGAAATGTATGCCTATCAACACAAAGATAAATCAGGTTGTTTAAAAAAAAAAAAATAATAATAATAATCCATACAGAACCGTCTTGTGTCTATCACGGCGACCAACTATGTTTATCATTTAAATAATCATTAATTATGTAGTAAGCTTTTTCACATAGCTTATTTTTTATTGTGCATTTGAATGAGTTAAAGGGCAACTCTAACAAACTAATAGGAATTTTATTGTAAAAGCGAATACCAAGCCCCACAAATGAATTGTGTACCCTATGCAGCCGATGTGATGTAGAACATAACTTATGCCTATTTCTCGTATTTATACTATGGATGTCACTATTCTTGGCATACAAGTGAATATTTTGTCTTATAAATAATATATTTGCAAAAATGAATTGAGACGCTACAGTTAAAATACCTATCTCCTTAAATCGCTCCCTAAGAGTAACTCGAGAACCTAGCTGGTAAATGGATCTAACAGCTCGTTTTTGCAAAATAAAAATGGTTTCTAAATCCGCCGCTTTACCCCACAACAATATGCCATAGGACATGATGCTGTGGAAGTAGCTAAAGTAAACAAGACGAGCTGTGTCCACATCAGTGATCTGTCTTACCTTCCTAACGGCGTAAGCAGCGGAGCTAAGCTTACTCGCAAGGCACGAGATATGTGCCGACCATAGGAGTTTACTATCTAGCGTTATGCCTAAAAACACTGTTGATTCTACAGTCTCTAACACTTCATTATTAATAATTATATTAGGGCCAAGATTTTTTACGTTTGGCATAGAAAATTTCACGCATTTGGTCTTCTTCGCGTTTAAAACTAAGTTATTAGATGAGAACCAATGCGTAACCTTAACAAGTGCAGCATTTATCTCATTAAATTCGTGTCTATTCCTATCTACTTTAAAAATTAAAGAGGTATCATCTGCAAACAGCACGACGTCACAGATGCCTTTTAAAAAGAAGGGTAGGTCATTTATATAAACTAAGAACAAAAATGGACCTAATATTGACCCCTGGGGCACACCTAGCTTTACTGGTAGTCCGGTGGACCTATCACCATTGACATCAACGCATTGTAGTCGATCACATAAATAAGAGTTAATTAAATTAAGTGCTGTATTCCTAATTCCGTAATGCTCGAGTTTGCGAATTAGAGTACCATGATGAACGCAATCAAATGCTTTGGAAAGGTCACAGAACACCCCAATTGCGTTCTGCGAGCTCTCCCAGGCACTATAAACATGCTTTAGTAAAGCTACACCAGCGTCCGTAGTTGAACGTCCTTTAGTAAAACCGTATTGCTCGCTATGTAAGAGATGTTTCATATTAAAATGAATTAAAAGTTGTTTCAACATCAATTTCTCAAAAATTTTACTAAATGCGGGAAGGATCGATATTGGCCTAAAATTACAAATTTCGTTTTTATTACCTGATTTAAATAGAGGTATAACTTTACTACATTTCATAAGGTCAGGGAAGATACCTAAATCGACGCACTTATTAAAAATGATAGCTAGTGATGGGGCAACAATATTTATTATATTACTTAAAAGGTTTACAGAGATGCCCCAAAAGTCTTCGGTTTTCTTTTTATTGAGCGATTTAAAAGCATTTACTATATCTAAAGGAGTTACATGTTCAAAACTAAAAATATTATCACATACAGGCACAGTATTACGCAGAAGGTTTTCAGCCTCAGCTGCTGATGAATTTAAGGAGCTAGTTGTAGTTACAGGTATGTCAGTAAAGAAGTTATTAAAAATTTGTGCAATGTCGTGGGCTTTATTTACTAATTGATTGTTAAAAATAATCTCTAGTCCGTTTTCTTGTTTCTTAAGCTTACCAGTTTCTTGGTTGATAATGTTCCAGGTAGCTTTTATTTTATTCGAAGAATTTTTGATTTTATCGTTAATAAATTTTGACTTAGCCATAAAACAGACTTTTTTGAATAATTTTGAATAATTTCTTACATAAGTTACAAACGAATTATCAAAGTTATATTTTTTCATACCATAAAGCTCATAAAGTCTAGCTCTACTTTTGTAGATACCAGCAGTGGCCCATTGGTTAAAAGAGGCTGAAGTGCACTTGACATGTTTAGTTTTACACTTAAAAGTAGCTTCAAACTCATTTTTTACAACATCAAAAAGTGCTCCATAAATGTCATTAGGATTGTCGCATCCAAAAAATGATGGCTGTATTTTGGACTTGATGCTGTTTTTAAAACGAGTACACCGGTGCGCTGTGTATGGCCTACTAATAACCTTTTTAGGTTTATTTACAACTAAATGTGGAAAGCTTGCAAATTGACCACAATGATCAGAAGTAACATCTGTTAAAATAAACTTATTATTCGCTTCACTATTACAAAATATGTTATCTAAGCAAGTTGCAGAAGATGCCGTTATCCTAGTTGGTTCGCAAAACAGGTTATTCAAATTAAAAGACTTAAATAAATTAAGGAGTCTGATAGACATTGGCGTTGATTCTAATATATTTACATTGAAATCCCCACATACTATAATCCGTTTCTTACTACTTTTAATTTTAGAGAGTGAATCTTCCATTACTGATACAAATAAATTAAAGTCACTCAAAGGGGGTCTATACACACAAATTATAAGAAATTGCTCTAATTCAACACAAGACAGCTCAATAGTGCGCTCGATAGAAAGGTTCACAATATCAAGACGTTCTTTACATTTTAATTTGTTGGAAACAATAATAAGTGATCCTCCCCGAATGGCACTCTTTCTTACAAACGCACTTTGTATGGAATAAAACGAACTATTAAAAATCACTACCTCATGGGCTTTTAACCAGTGTTCGGTTAAACATAATAAATGAACACTATAATTTTCAATAAATAAACTTAACTCTAATTCCTTGCCGGAGAGACCTTGCATGTTTTGATGAACAACATTCAATTCATGCAGCCCTCCCGTTGTCCTATCTTGTAGTTTAAATTACAAGAAGTATATAAGCTGTTAGTACTATTACTAACATTATCAAAAACCTTAGGTACAGCATAAGTACCGGTATCCTGTAAATTATATGCTAACAACTTAGCAATTCGTCGCTTATTCATAGATGATATATACATATTGTACTGTGTGAGTCTAAATCTACTAATAAACTTATTTGTTTCAAAGTACAAAATTGAGCTATTGTGTAGATGTGTTATGTTATAAATTAACATATTTAAATTATAAATGTGCCTATTCTCTTCATGAGTTAAGCTACTAGAGTAAGGTAGGGCACAGAAAATAAATTTACAATCATATCTTACACTTAAGTGTAACATTAAATCTACACAATTTATAATATCTGTTCTACTCACAGCCAGACCATCACCATACAATAATATGCTTGTTGAGCCGGAGTTAAGCTCAGTCGAGGCAATATGACTTGTTAATTTATTTAAACTAGCACCAGGCAAACAAGTATTTAATACACACTGCTGGGAAAAAGAACTAATTAAACTACCAAAACCTTGACCTAGTTTATCTGAATAGATGTATGTACGTATTTTATTTACTACGATTCCTCGAGACCTCCATACTACTTCACATGTCTTCCTTCGCCGTGACCACGTCCGAGGATCCCTGGAGCCACCTTACGCCGGACCATACAAGGTCCTAGAAAGGAAGTCAAAGTACTTCACGATAGAGGTAAAAGGGAAGAACAATAATGTTTCTGTTGACAGACTCAAACCAGCCTTTATGATAAAGGAAGAAGAGACGAGGCCAGAGGTAGCACCAACACCTATCGCCATTACCACCTCTGAAACAGCGGCTGAAGAAAAGAGTACCAGAAGCGGACGGCGCGTGAGATTCCCAGTCTACTACCGACCGTAGCAACGGTCTGGCAGGGGGGAATTGTGGCGAGGTCAATGTTACTTGGACCGCCACCTTCCATTCCGGAGCGAAACCGCTCCGCTTATGAATCTTGTACCACACGCATAAGATACTTGTTTGTCTCCGAGTGCGAGTGCACCGGCGCTTACACGCGCCGCGCGCCGCGCTCACGCACTGTGCGCGTGCAAGTACATCAGGCGACGGCGGCGTGCACGCGGGCTACGCGTGTGGGAGCAGAACAGCGAGCCACAGTCCACCGACGGCTACCGGCCTAACTACTCGCGCGCGCTTTGCTTTATTATATAAATTTTCGTCTTGCTTTTTATCTTGTCAATAGTTTAGTTCGTTTTAAGTAATTTAAATAATATATTCATTTCATCTGGCCATAAAATAATATCATTCATTTCTACGCTTTCACCTTCATTCTTCCCGCTTAAAATCACAACCTGTGCTTGCGCTGAACGCTTTTATTGGCTTTACCTTACGGGTTAAATTCCCGTGCGAAGTTGGTACTCATAACACTATATGGTACTACAGTAATAATCAGAATGAGGAAGACGATGACGAAGAAGATGATTTATAATGCTTTTTTTAAATAATACAAAGTTTACCATTTATTTTGAGTTGTTTTATTTCAATGTAGAAATAAATATTAAAATATAATTCTAATATATTAAAAAAAACACTACTTATAAGTTCATAGGTTGAGTTAGAAAACGACTAACTGCTTAGGATAGGTAATAGCCACTCAAAAAAATGTTTAAATAATAAACTGTAACAAATTTCCATTATAAATATTTTTGTCGTCGTAAATCGATCGTTTTGCCGTACGTGCGCCGCTTCAAACTTACCTGTCCTTGGTACCTACAATGACTCCGACTTACATCTGAGAATGCAGTGGCGCATATCGCAGAGGCTGGCTGATATGTACTGGAGACGCTGGGTCCGTGAAGTCCTTCCGGACATGCGACCCAGGCAGAAGTGGAACGAAGAGCAGAGACCATTGAAAGTGGGAAATCTCACTCTGGTCGTCGACCCCAATTCCCCTAGAAATACATGGCCGAGAGGCGTCATTCAAGATGTACTGCAGTAGTATATTATTGGGCATTCTGTCCCACTTGTTCGCTCATGCTTGCGCATTCGCGACGTGGGACAGAATGCCCAATAATATTTCTGGTAATTAGGTCTTGGGCATTCTGTCCCACTCTTGTATTGCGCGCTTACAACTGATACCACCGTCTGTGATACAGATTCATGTACGCAATATGCTTTTTCATCGCAATAACGATAGGAACCAACAGACAATGATTGTATTAATTTGTAATGTGCAGAAAAGTTTAAATGTGAACGCTATGAACATATTTTGTCATTCTTAGATCAACTCTATAACATACTTATCATGAAGTTTATTAAACAGCCCCAATCGTTGAATGTAAACACTATCTGTGATGATGTTCCTAAGACTCGGGTTCGTCATGGTGAATTATTACCTAACATAGTACGTTGTATTATTTGTGGTCCGTCAAATTGTGGAAAAACAAATTTGCTCATTGGTCTTCTTATACATGAAAACGGTTTAAAATTTCAAAATGTTTATGTTTATTCAAAAACTTTGCACCAACCTAAGTATAGATTTCTGGAAAGAGTTTTACAACGAGTTCCAGGTATTTCATTTCAGAAATATCATGGTAATGAAGACGTTTTGAGTGTTCAGGATGCTAAACCCAACTCTGTAATAATATTTGATGACGTTGCATGTGAAAATCAAAGTAACATGCGAGATTACTTTGCAATGGGCAGACACAAAAATATCGATTGTTTTTATCTCAACCAAACGTATAGTAAAGTGCCAAAGCAGTTAGTACGAGACAACGCTAACCTTATCGTACTTTTTAAGCAGGATGATATTAATCTAAAACATATTTATGAAGAACATGTCAATACAGATATGACTTGGATCCAGTTTCGTGAAATGTGTTCAAAAATTTGGAGCGAACCTTACAACTTTGTGGTAATAAATAAAGATTGCTCTAAAAATAATGGATGTTACAGAAATAAATTTGACACATTTGTTGTCTTTGAATAAGAAAATGATACTATATTTAAGACAGTTGACATCGTTACGTTATTATTCTTTTAACAACTCTTAAGCGATAACTATATATTTAACGACTATGGAAAAATCATTGAAAAAACAAATCATAGATGCCTCAGCCGCTGTAAAGAAAAAAGTACGTACCATGAGAGAACTTGAGATTGGGAATAAGGAAGCATTAGAAACGGTTTTTAAACCTATAACCGAATCACTTAATTTACTAACCAACACCAGTAATGGAACTACTTCTGATGAAAATGAAAAAATACTGGAAAGCAATCAAACATTATACAAGGAAGGTCCTACTAGCAAAGAGTACGTGGAAAGCAGTGATGAAAATGAAATCGACAGTGAATCTTCATTTCAATCGTTGGGTGATAAGAACGAAGAATGCGATACATCATCTTGGTCTCTATCTCCTGAAGCACTACATGATGTACCATTTGGTGTTCGGATAGACAGTGGAAAACTTATGTTAGGTTCAGCTAGCATTACGATTGGTGATGATTTTATCACAGTAACGGGTCGCAAATATCGAAATACACCGGGTTTGAAACAGTTGTTGCTAAAAAAAGATGTAGACTTAAGTTTAGTGACAGATAATGATATGCAACATTATAAGTCAATGCTGATCGATACAAATGCACACCGTCGAGATTTTGAACCAAGCAAACCCATCAAAAGTAGCAAAGGGCAAAAATATTTGCAAGTCATTAAACCTCTTTTTAAATTACAAAGTACAAATCAGACCTACAATCAACCAAAGGGGAATGGACTACCGTTAAAAAAAGTGTGGAGAAAAAACGTAGATTATGTCTATTGGGATAATCCAAATGAACTAGTGGATAGATTAAAACTATTGATTGCTTCACGAGACGCTGGCAACACTGGGCTGGACAATGAAATAATATCCATCATCGAAGAGTTACGTGAAAGTAAAGTTATTAATTAATAAATATCTTTTATTCTCTGCATACGTTTCATTTTACTGTTAACCCTTCAATACAAAGCACATTCAACATGAATATAGACAAATTTGGACATTATATTCATAAAAGAATGCGATTGTCAGAATTATTCGAGAGTAATGATAATGCATTAACGAAAACAGAAAATGGTGAATTTGATTTAAAAGCTACGACGTTGAGAGGTATCAGAACTCCTGTAGAACCAGATGATGCTGTAAATAAGGATTATGTAGATCAATTTATGACAAACATAACGAAAGATTTATATAAATCCATGCTGTTAATGCGAACTCAAATTATGAATGATGTACAAAATACTTTAAAAGCAAAGATATCTGAAGTTTCCATTCATTTAGAAGATAAGTTTTACACAAAAACAGTTGTAGATAACTTATTAGCATCTAAAAAGCCTTCATAATGTCCAAACAACAAATTGTAAATGAAATTCACAAAGCGGCAAGAAAAAATTTTGATCGTCGCGTCGTTCTGTAATTTTGAAAGGGATTGATGATTTGTGGCAAGCTGATCTGATGGACATGCAAAATTTAAGAAAATACAACAATGGTTACAATTATATTTTATTGGTGATAGATTGCTTCTCAAAATACGCCTGGGCAGAACCGCTAAAATCGAAAAATAAAATTGATGTTACTAATGCATTTGGGAACATACTCAGTAAAAGTCAACGCAAACCGGTTAATTTACAAACAGATTCAGGAACAGAGTTTTATAATACTTCATTCCAGACGCTCATGAGAAGGTTTAATATTAACCATTACTCAACCTTTTCTACAAAGAAGGCTTCAATTGTTGAGCGATTGATAAAAACTATTAAAAATAAATTATATAAGTGTTTTAGTATGAATGGAAACTACAAGTGGTATGAAACGGTGTTACAAGATACATTGAAAATGTATAACAACACAAAGCATCGTACTATTCAATGTAAACCTGTTGAAGTAAATAAATGCAATGAGTTAAACATAAAAGAAAATATAAAAAAAACACATAAGCAAGTTTCTTTTCGTTGCGTACCTAAGTTCAAAGTTGGTGACAGTGTTCGCATTAGTAAATACAAGCATGTTTTTAAAAAGGGCTATACTCCTAATTGGTCAACTGAAATATTTACCATAAAAAAAGTAAACAATACCATTCCAAAAACGTATCATATAGAGGACCAACGCAAACAAGCTATTTTGGGAACCTTTTATGAACCGGAACTTCAAAAAACAAATTTCCCAAACGTTTATTTGATAGAAAAAGTTTTAAAAAGAAAAGGAAATAAATTGTTTGTGAAATGGTTAGGTTTAAGTAACGCAGAAAATAGTTGGATCAAAAGAGCTGCGATAGTGAATTGATAAAAGTAGATATCATATTATTCATATAAACATTATTATTTCTTACATGTATTTCATTTTACTTTGAACAATGCAAGGAGGTGGACTAGTCAATAGTGTGATTAATAATTTACCCTTTGAACTTCATTTGCCTGGTTACAATTATTGCGGACCGGGTACTAAACTACAAAAACGGTTACTACGTGGAGATCGAGGCGTAAACAAGTTAGACGAAGCTTGTATGCATCACGATATTGCATATCAGAACCATACAGATTTACCTAATCGTCACAAAGCCGATTTACAACTGTTAAACATGGCTAAACAAAGACTTGGATCCAAGGACGCAGGAAAAGGGGAAAAACTAAGTTCGTGGCTGGTGAGCAAAGTCATGAAAGCCAAAATAAAGTCTGGTGCAGGGATTAAAACGTTTAACAGTTTTGTATCGAAAATAAGATCAAAAATTAAGAAACTCAAACACATGGACAGTAAGGCTCTTATAAACGCCGCTTACTTGGCTGCTAGAAAGATATTTCCTTGCGTACAGAAAGTACGAGTTCCTCGTGTCATACCCATACCGAAGACTGGTGGAGTTCTGCCTTTGATCCCAATTTTCGCTGGTTTATCGGCATTAGGATCTTTAGCGGGTGGTGCTGCGGGTATCGCAAAAACAGTTAACGACTATAAAACAGCTCAAAAAAAATTACAAGAAACTGAACGGCACAATAAAACTATGGAAGCATTAGCTATAGGAAAGGGGTTGTACATTAAACCGCATAAAAATGGTAAAGGTTTGTTTATAAATTCGTCAAAAAACTGATAAGTAAGCTACCTAATCGTCCATTAACTGATGTTGACATCAAAAAGCACGCTCGCGACTTGCCATACTTTCGAGGAGTTTACATGAAAGATCGGTTACCGAGAAAACCAAAACAGATTGAATGTGCTATCGTGAATTTGGACAATTCAAAAAATGAAGGAACTCATTGGGTGGCTTATATTAAATTTAATAATTATTGTGAATATTTTGACAGCTTCGGTGATTTGAAACCGCCTCTCGAATTGATACGATACTTAAAAAACTGTAATATTTTTTACAACTATACAAGGTACCAAAAATTCAATACTGTGAATTGTGGACACTTATGCTTAGAATATCTAAAGAATTTTTGGAAAAATAAAAATGTATAAATTAATATGTTGTTCTTTCATTTTTATCATTCTCAAGATGTCCCTCACTTTGTCAATAACTGGAAAGTCATCAGATTTGTCTACTTACTATCCTAACACACTACAATTAAACGGTCAGTACGAGTGCGCATTATTGCATTTCTCCACGTTTAATTCTATTCCAAATATTGATAAAAAGAATAATAAGTTCTACTATGGATCGGAGGAAGTAATTGAAATACCCGAAGGAACTTATGAACTTCAAGATATCAGCGATTATATAAAGTCCAAAATACAAAACGCTTCGATAAAACTACTGTGCAATAACAATACTCTAAAAACTACAATACTCTGTTCTAAAAATATAAACTTCGATAAGGAAGACACTTTTCGAAACCTATTAGGATATGATAAGCAGATCTTAAAAGCTAATAAATTGCATGTCTCACAGTTTCCAGTTAACATTTTGCCAACGACCGTGATCAGGATTGAATGTGATATTGTCAGTGGTTCGTACGTAAACGGAGAGCCCAGTCACATTATCCACGAATTTGCACTCAACGTGCCACCAGGATATAGAATCATAGAAATTCCTAAAAACGCAATATACTTTCCGATTAATCAAAACAACATAAGCTGCATACATATACGGTTATTGGACATAAACAATCAACTGATAAATTTACGCGGTGAAGAAGTACAGCTTTATTTACATCTAAGAAGAAAAAATGATTGACTATAATAAATATACCCATCAACCAAAAAAAACCATCAGTTTATATAAAGCTCCCAGTCATATAAGAACTAGCTCGAAGAAAAGAATAAAATTAACGAGAGAAAATAAAGCATTTCTTAAAGCTATCGGTCTCCTAAAATGAATATCTTAAATGTTTTATCCGCACCAACCTACGACAATACTGTTGAAGGCATCGAATACCATTCATATAAACCGTACGTGACCAGTTTTAACAGGAATGACGAGATACGCATACCTATCAACCAACAGGACTTGTATGTACTACCGTCAGCAAGCACCTTGTATTTGGAAGGAACCATAGTTGTTAAGAAAAAGGATGCAAAAGAAACCGCGAGCAGTGTTCATTTTACCAATAATGCTCTACTCTATCTATTCCAAGATATAAGGTACGAGCTAAATGGAGTCGAAATTGATAAAATAAAAAATGCTGGTGTAACTACCACGATGAAGTCATTAATTTCAATGAATGAGACCGAATCAAAAATATCTAATTCTTGGGGCTGGAATATCGAAGGCATTAAAAATATAAACGGTGGTAAATTTTCTGTATCCATACCACTTTGCAACATACTCGGTTTTGCAGAGGATTTTAAAAAGATTGTAATAAATAGTAGGCACGAGTTGATATTGTTACGTAGCAATACAAACTTGAACGCTGTGAAATTAAATACTGGTGAAATTTTAGAAGACGTTATTATAAATAAAATCATATGGCGCGTACCGCACGTTAAAGTATCTGATAAGGAAAAACTAAGTTTAATTAAATTGTTAGAAAAAGATCGTCCACTGCAGATGGTATTCCGAAATTGGGATCTTTACGAGTATCCTGCGTTACCTAGGACTACTAAACATACCTGGTCTATCAAAACATCATCGCAAATAGAAAAACCCAGATATATTATTATTGGTTTACAAACAAACAGAAAAAATAGTGCCAGTTCTGACATGTCTCAGTTTGATCACTGTCATATACGAGATGTTAAAGTATACCTCAATTCAACATACTTTCCATACGAAAATTTAAACGTTAATTTTGCAAACAACAACACAGCTTTATTATATGAACAGTATACTCGATTTCAACAGTCGTACTACGGACGTCGCGCGGAACCCTTATTAAGTGAAAAACAATTCAAAGACTTAGCGCCACTATTCGTTATCGATTGCTCCAGACAAGCCGATAATCTAAAAGGAGGACCTGTTGTGGACGTTAGAGTGGAAATCGAAAGCGATTCAGACATACCTGATCAAACATCGGCATATTGTCTTATATTAAACGACTGCATTATTGAGTACAAACCGCTTAGCAGCACTGTTAAGAAAATATCATGAAATCGGATACTCTCATATTGGATGTACAAGGATTCAAGGATCTTTACAACAATTTTATAATAAAAGAATTGGCATTTGCGACTCAAAACTATACGCAATCGTTTTTAATAAAACCTCCATACTTATTTAGACATCTAACAAGCGAAGAAAAGATTCAAGTTAAATGGATAGAAAAAAACCGAGGCATTTATTGGAGTGAAGGACACATCGACTACAGAGAATTCCATCGTATAATCGTACCATATTTAAAAGATAAGAATATTATAGTTAAAGGTTCTGAGAAGGTAAAATGGGTTAAGGATCTATGTACGAATTGTAATGTATCGGAACTTGATGAGAAACTGTGTCCTAATTTATCCAAGTTGCACAAAAAATACTCCTGCGATGGAAAAGTTAACTTGTGTTGTAATAAACATTCCAAACAGTGTGCTCTTAAAAACGTATTATGTATAAAAAAGTATTTAGAGGAATAACTAAAGGTGTATCTGTTTATTAGTTTTAAGATATAAAAATAAAACATTTTTAAATGACAATAATGCGTTTATTTTATAATAACCCTATACTATTTACAGTTATGTTTATTCCTATTCTAAATATAAAAACACAAAACTATATACTATTCTACCACAAACAATATAGTCACCCTCTTACGTACCTTTATTATCCCACATACTAAAACTTACAAATACTTAATACAAATATTTTCAATCACTATATTCTATTAACGATTTAGATATTTTCCTAACTAATGATTCAGTTTCATCCACTATAGGGTCCACCACCTCTTTAACTATGTACTGCGCACTTATAATCACATTTTCAGTTTCATTGTCACTGTCGCTGCCTAGCGAGTTATTACACAGGTCAATTACTGATATTTTGATCAGTTTAATGCCTCGCCGCTGGTGTCTGCTCATCACGAAAGACTGAGTGGAGTTGGGTTTGTTCACGGTGTCTTTACGACGTGGTTTCGTCTTTTTTTCTTTCGCCATTCGATTGGCGTTTTCACGATCGCATCGTACCATCTCATTGAATTCTTCGTAAGGATCTTGAGCATACTGGCTAAAAACGATGTCTGATCCCGATCGCTGAAACAATATTATAACAAGTCGTTAAATATTTACATTGCATAAAACACCAACATTTGTATGAAAATATAAAATAATTACTTACCGAAGTCATGTTGAATATAATGTGCAGGTACAAGTACTTCAAGCGAACTATATTTAGTAAATGATTAAATAAAATGAATTTATTATGCAGTGCAATAAGTATCGAATGCAATATCTTCTAACCTTTATGTAATAAATACATATTGGTGCACAAGACAATCAATCGTAATGTAAACACAGTAAAAAGCAATTTACAGTGGTTAGTTTCAAATGATTGTATTTTTGCTTATGTTCTTTGACTACCGAAAGTTGTTAACTAAGCATTACATGTATCCGAGTGATGAAATACATATACGCTCATATTACATCGGCATAAACATTGTTAGTAATAATATTCCTGCTACATGTCGCAACTTGATTTTTACCCGACTGCGATGAAGCAAAAAAAGAAGGGTTATTGTATTCATGATCAACAAAAAATGTAAAGTTGAATAAATAAAACAATTATGGTTTCTCACAATATCACATTTATTTCTATTATAATAATATCATTTTATTCTTACACAATAAAACTAAAATAACTTATAAAATAACTTACGACATTCACATAAATACACTTTCAACTAACTCTAATTTAAATATAATCTGGTTTACGTGGAAAAATCTTATTCATTAATACATTTCTTTTAAAATAGCAGAGTGACCCCATGCACGCGTTGAAATGTTATCTGAAGATAATACTCGTTTATCATCATTTCCAGAGAGTGCAATTTTATTTACACTTTGCGTGAATATCTCGTGCTTAATTGATTTGAACAATATATTTTTCCTTCGAATGACTCCTTTATTATACAAAACATTCTCATAATCGTTAATTGTTAAATCACGTACTACACTAGATTGTATCCCTTTCGCTTTCTTAATAACATAATCAGGAGTTTTAATAGAATACAATTTTGACCTTAAACCAACGAATTCTGTGATGATTTTTCCTCCCATCTCATCTTTGAATAATCCAGGGATTTTTTTATTAATTTGAGGTATTTTAAATTCGTTATCGATACAGTAATTACTAGTGTCAAAATAATCTAAAAGCTTAAAATTCAAATCTTGATAAAAGTTTGATGTAAATATCTCATACACTAAGGAATCTGTATCCGTATAACATAACTTTACTTTATTTTTATAAAAGGGTTTGATGATATTGTAATGAAAATTATACATATGCGATTTAGATAATTCTAAAACGGTAAAGCCAATATAAATAGGTTTGTCTAAAATTATTTGATCAGGTTTCATTTGTATCGCTACTAAATTTTCTGAGAAAACTGAAGCACTATGAAAATAAGGATTGCTAATTAGTTTTTCAGCGGTGTGACACTTTTTAGTAACATTATTAGAATCATTCCAAGTATTAACTAAATGAACATTCACTCTATTCTCTGTGTTTTCCAGTGTTTTCCCAAACACGCTGTTATTTAAAAGCTTGAAAAAATCTTGTTCGAATACATTATTTGCCTTTTGTCGTAGTTGTGTGTTTAATTCAATATACTCTTTCAAGTATGCACTTTGCCTAAATGTAATAACTTTATGAATCTTACGTAATATTAATCCATGTTCCAAACACTTTTTTAAGTGAACATAATGAATTACATAGTTATACTTATTATAAAGGTTGGAAATAAGTTTTTTCGTTTTACCACCCGGTGGAATGCATTTTTCAGGACAAAATGGTAAATCATTATGCAAAGTATGTAAGGATTCCGGGTACAACAGATCTACTTCTAATATGAAACCCCATTCTGCCTCATCCTTTATAGTGTTAATATTATTATGTAATTGCACTATTTCTGTTGCATTCAAAAATCTAAAATCCGAGTGGGGTAAATATTGACACATACTAAAACCATAAAGGTTATTGCAATCCAAATAAACTATAAAGCACGGTGGTTTTGTTGAATCATAAGAAGACATATACTTATGATTAGCTTTAGCATAACGGTGTGAGCACACACATAACCCTCCTCTTATACCATTTTGAATCATTCGCACAATAGCCAGATCATCTATGAGTTCTAATCGAACCCCAGTTTTTAAAAGCATTGCATCAAAAGATAAACTCGGTGCGGTAATATAAAATGCGGGATCGAGCTTATAATGTAACTTGCAAGTTTTCCGGAACTTTTGAAATATATCGGTAAGTAGAAGTACATCTGTTTTTAAGTATAAGTCAGTATATTCACCTAAATTTTTTATGTTAAATGCATTCCACACTAACTTAGCGTGTTCATAGTCCTCCGAGGAAATACTTTCATTGGTTAAAGAATTAAAAAAGAAACGCTGTGATGGCAAGACAGTTTCCTCATAGCATTTCCAGTCCCTGATGTAATCATAAGGATATACACCTTTTCGTGTAAGCAATCGAAAGTGATCATAACTTGGAAAATGGTAACGCATATTTTTAAAATCTTCAATAGCCATATTTTTTGCAAGTTTGACTAAACTAGTACCTAAAAAATGAAATGAATCTAAAAATCTAACATGAACGTATTCACTATCGTTGATTAATATGAATTTGGAAAACGACATGTATTTTTCTTTACTTTTTGGAATTATGGTTAACTTGCCTGGAATTTCCCCTAATTTTTTAATGAATAAATGACAGTCGTAACCTGATAAATTGTGAAAAAAAATTGGTACAAATACAGGTACTTTATACTGTAAATTACAATGTTTATGTGCGGCGCCACGATAACGACCTGTGATATGACAATGATCTCTAACTTTGTTATTCCACAAGGGAAGATCACATATGTGGCACTGCCATGCTTGAATGTAATCGATCTCATCTTTTTGTGAAAATTTAATCCTAACATTTTCGGTTAATATCTTATGAATCCTCTTAACGTCTTCAGTAAGAAAATCAATGAATTTTGAAACACAGTCAATACCACGATACGATTTAAATTCATTAAAATTATCATCCATCGAAGAAACAATGTTATATGCAAATGCAGTAGGAACGTGTCGTTGTAAGCGGAGCGTATTCGCGGTGTCATGTTCATGGTTACAAATCTGTTCAAGTAATGTTTCAAAATCAGCATATATAGCAAATGGAACATTTTGTTTTCTTTGATAGTTTTTAAATTGTATAACCGACCCCTTATTTGGTAAAACAGTTACGACTCCTCCACATTGGTGTTTATTAATTTTTTCTTGATCAGGAAAAAACAATAAACAGGTTTCACAAAAATACAACTTACTGTGGTGTTTTGTGATTTGACTTTTTACAAGACGAGGTAAATCTTTTATGAGACAATAATGAGATGAATTATCATTTTCTATATACAGCAAATGAATAATTTTGGCCCCTTCGATTAACTTCGTTGGTCTATACAGTGGACCTGTTATAGTTTTACCATTTCTTAGACCATAAACGTAAATTTGTATCATGGGATTGTGTCTTTCAAAAATATTGATGTCTGAAAAAGAGATTGGAAAAGCAATGCCATCAATGTTTAAGACGTCGCGAAAATGTGGATAAGAAGTTACTCTCTCCGAATGATGTGTAGCAGGGTATAAGGCAGCAACAATGCACCATAAAAAACAATAATCATCATTGTTTTGAATATTCAAACAAGCTTTTTTGCTCTTTATGAATTTAGGTAAATCTAAAAATTTTGATCCGCTAAGTGGTTGATATTTATTAATGTTAATTTCTAAATGGGAATTATGTAAAAATGACCATCCACTATCTCTTTCTTGAAATTCCTCAATTTTTTTTAAAAGCTGAACTGAAAAGTTTTGATACAACAAATCAAAATTGTAATTACAATGAACAATGATGTTTTTTGTTGCAAAAGATTTTAGTTCTTGAACATCATTTTTGTACATCAAAAAAATACCGTAATAATCAAAGTTAACCTTGACCGATGTATGTTTTTGAAGTGAATTGTCTATTAAAGAATTTACTTCTTTTTTGATACTATTTAAAAAAGATTCTGGATAGTCATTAATATTATTTTCGCACGCTTTAATACGATAACTTACAATACGTCCTTTAAAACAAGTATCTATAATTTCAATTTTGTCATCGAGGGGTACAATGCTATTATTTTTATGTTTATTAGTACGTAAATGCGTAAACCAAGTGCGAGAATTAACATCAATTTTGCATACCGAACAGAAAGGCATTTTTTATCAAAAAACAAATTGAAACTTACAAAAATATAAAGTAATCGTTACTTACAAGGTATATAGGTACTAATTTTAAAAGCTAAAACTTAACTACTGGATCTGTTGCCTGCTGCGATTAGACTTTGTTTTATTTTCATCACATTCACCACAGTAACAGCTCTGTTCTGCTTCTGAAAAAAACATGAAACTTTGATTAGAATACGTACAGAAAATGTAATTCTTACTTACGCTCGCGGTTACAAGAACCTTTTTATCTCCTTACTTTAGAAAACTATACATAAGATCATTATCTTAAAAAATACCTGATTATAATATTATTAGTTGAGTAAATTTAAACCTCTAAAACCGAATGATAATGACCATTACCTTTTAATAGGATAATCTCAGATGATCGTTGTAGATATTTCTAAATCATAAATTTCACAATCTTCTTTACTGTGCGACGATCACTGTTTCCGTGAAGGCATCAACGTAATTTATATCGTTTGAGATTGCTGAAAAATAAAATACACATGTGCTTAAGTATCAGTAGGAAACGGTCATGAAATAATAGTTAAATAGTTATGGACTTACCTTACAATGTTGAGAATAGAGTTTTTCGATTTACACGTACATTATAATATTTATTAATTTAAGTTTAGTTTAGTAAGTAAACTGCGAATAAAAATTATTTATTATTACATAGGTCCACCATACTGCAGTAATTGCGAAATTATGAATGTAACTAAGTTTCAAATTGCTTGTATTGTTGATTCAAATATTTTATGTAGGGTTGTCACTCATTGAATATTAGTAATAATATTATCATTACAGAAATAACAAGATGTCTTATTTGTTCAAACGAATAAAGAGTGAATTACTAAAGTTCACTACTAATACAAATTAAAGTTATCTATTGGTGGTGTATTATAATCATTCTTTTGTTTGGTTAAATATTAAAACATTCTCACTTTAATAAAAAATCCTAGAGTAGGTATCATGTTTTCAAGTATTTTTTTTACTTTAAAAAACCTATCAGACTATTTATTTTAATCCAATTTTATATCTATAAAAATGATAGCCCTTATGAATTATGCTAAATTAGCAACAAGTATAAAATCGTACGATGTAACTTGATCACGTAAAGCAATATATGAAGTCATTACTGACAAACAAATTAATCCCTTAGTCGGTACTTTTTGCGTTTACACGAATATAATACGAACCCGAGAAATGGTAGCGTCGCTTAGTATGTTTGCTTTGATTACTAACATTTTAAATTATCCAAGGAATCACATCACATTTGCTTATAAGCAAAGGCATGTTTGTTAGCGATCATTAGTTTACTTTCTAGTGCTGATATAATATTTGGTACAATACCATACCCCAGCTACTGGTTTTCAGCTAAAATCTAGATAGTAAACCGTGCATCAACACAACAGTTTCAATTCGGAGTATCTTTTGTGTAAATAAACTATACTCGTACATCACCGCTGCTCAATGTGCTAGAATTCACACCAGTTAAAATGTAAGTATTGTCTTTATTACTTGATTAATTTATATCTAGATTGTCGAGTGTTTAATGTGGTCGAGCCTTCGAATACAATGTACACAAACATTTTATTTCATATAAAATTATTATGTTACTGATATTACGTTCAATAAATAATTATAACAAATTGATTTGTTAAACTTTCAGGTCTGACTGCGAGAGTGACATCATTTCCTTCAACAATGACCGCAAAACAGAAACCTCTCAAAAACGGACAACATCTACAGGCAAACGCAAGGCTACTCTAACTACAAAATCCGCTACTATAAGGTAACGAATACGATATTTTAACTTTTGTGTATCCCAAAATCTTAATAAAACAATGTACCTAAATTCAAACGTGTTCCTAAAATAATTGTTAGTAAACGTGTACTTTGTAACATTATTATTTACTCCTTGCTCCAGCAAAAAAAATAAGCTTGATATATTCGGGCTCCGACATGAACGAGACGATGAATGTGATGGTACATCGACGCCTGTGTTGTCCACGTTCTTCGTTACAAGAATAGCAAACGGTAGCGAACGCCGGACCGCAAACACCTCTGGCGAGTACTATATTGACCTCAAGGTGTATCAAACAAATGACGCTCGTGAAACAGACTCTCAAGAGCTATGGAGGAAAGCGCTACTTCGAATAAAATTTCAGACTGAGGGTGACACCAGCCAGTGGCGTAAACTCCAAGCGTTCGTGCAGTCCGCAGATGAACTGTTTGTGAAGCCTCCAATGTTTAGTTCTTTCTAGTCTTAATACATAAACTCAATGAATTGTTATATTTTTAATACAATTGAATATATAAATCTTAATACCTTTTGTTTGTTTTTTATTATTTGCTTTGCGATAAAAAAGCATACTGCGTACACCAATCTATATCACAAACGATTATATCAGTTGTGAGCGCGCAATAACAAACACATTACAAATTAATACAATCATTGTCTGTTGGTTTCTATCGTTATTGCGATGAAAAAGCATATTGCGTACATGAATCTGTATCACAGACGGTGGTATCAGTTGTAAGCGCGCAATACAAGAGTGGGACAGAATGCCCAAGACCTAATTACCAGAAATATTATTGGGCATTCTGTCCCACGTCGCGAATGCGCAAGCATGAGCGAACAAGTGGGACAGAATGCCCAATAATATACTACTTACTGCCAGGGAAAGACGGCCGTATCAGAGTCGTTGACATTAAAACAGGTACGGGGGTGCTGCGTAGGACCGCGGCACGCGTCGCACGAATCACGATGGGTGATGAGTGCTGCGTCAGCACTGGGGAGGGGAATGTAGGCGACGCGACTGCGTAATATTAATTTAAGTTTAAATATGTAAATGTTACTCTTTTATTTGTATTATATTTGTGTGTATTTGTCGATATTTGAATTTTCGTGTATTTGAATAAACGGTTGAGCGCGGGCAAGGAGGTGTACGCGTCACAGGGACGCGACCATTCGGGGTTCGGCGCGCGCCAAGGATAAAACCGCCGCACGCGGCGGCACACGTAGTCCATCTAAAGTCTATAAGGTGAACGCACGTACGCGCCTCCTTCTCCCCGCTTGCACGAATTAAGCTTCAAACCATCTTTATACTGGTCCACCCCTTACAAGTATTATAATTAATGAATGTTTGTTGTTTGTTTGTAAATGACTATTTCATAGACAAAGTTAGGCCTCTTAGGAATGTGGGGAAAAAAGTAACAACTTTAATTAAACACCGGGCAAAATCAATGTTTCTTGCACCAAGCTCACCACATCAGATAAATAAAATCATAAAAAATCTAAAAGATACAAACAGTGTTGGATATGATGCTATTTCGACTAAAATAATTAAAACGGTGAATGGTGATATATGCCACCACCTGTCACATAATAAATTTAAGCATACAAAAAGGGATATTTCCAAAGGATTTAAAATTATCAATTATAAAACCTATTTTCAAAAAGGATAATAAGCAACTAATGGAAAACTACAGGCCAGTTGCGCTACTATCGATATTCTCAAAAAAAATTGAAAGATATTTATATGGCGAAATAAACTCCTATTTGAGAAAAACGAGATTCTTTGTAACGAACAAAAAGGTTTTAGGCAAAATAAAACGATAAATATGGCTATTTATGAATTTATAGAAAATGTAATCTGTCACGTTGATAAATCTTCTCCCATATGTGCTATTTATTGTGATATGTCCCAAGCTTTTGATTATGTGGACCATAACACACTAATCAGAAAACTTGGCGCGTATGGTATCAGAGGCAATATTTTGGATTTAATAAAATCTTATCCCACCAAAAACATTCTGTAAATAAATATAGTTTAAAAAAAACTAAAAAACACGCTTTTAAAGTACTTCTAACTAAAAAAATGAAAAATAATTCCTAAGTAAGCTGAAATTGGTAATGACGAAAAACACTAGTATTATTGTGAAAAAGCGTGGGTTGCTCGATAGACGAAAAATATGGCACAGAGCGCCCCACGCTTTCAATCAATCAATTTTTTTACACGTAATGTTATATCTGTTGTAACTACCTATGTTTGTTAAGTTAATATAATAGGGAATATTCATGTTTTTCTTGTTTGTCTTAAATTTATAGTTTACTATTTTATAACGTAGAAAAATATATTAATGGGCTTCAAAATACTCTAGATATTTTTAAAAATGAAATTTAAAACTTTTAAAAAATTTAAGCAGTTCAAACGCTGCCATTTTGCGCGCGCTTTGCGTGACGTCACATGACACGTCCAGTGGGTGTTTACCTTAGTGTTTACTGTGGACTTTTCAGTTACTTTGTAATATCTACCAATCTTAACTAAACTTCACTACAATCAGCACAAGAATACAGGTTTAAATTATTTATTTTTTTCACAAAAACTTGTAAAACAGTATGAGTTTCGACGCTGATGAATACAATGTCGTGTCAGATGACGTCACATTTCGTTCGAACAATGGTGGCGCGTTTTGGAAGTTTGAATTTCGCTCCCTTATTTTGCACTTTTTGAATATTATTTTAGGGGTTTAAATAAAAAGTAAATAAAAAAAAAATCTTTTCATTATGATATTACGAAAATAAGTATTCGAGAAAAAAATATTTTAGGCCATTTCAAATTTTATGCATATTCCCTATTGCCCATACTGGTATTGGTAATTGGACGCTAGTGTCTCATTTTAGGCTGTTATTGATTGTGCAAAACATGCATTCAGCATTGACAATGCTGACTTCTGCTCTCTTCTTTTTGTGGCATCAAATCGACCACCGATCTAACATAAAATAGACGTACAGGCGGACTTCTATCAATGATTAGAAGTCCGTCTGTACTGGAAATAATTTTTAATACTGTTTGTTTCGCGACAGATTGGTGCAATGGTGTCATGGAGCACCTGGTTTTGTACCCTTGTGTATCGTTCAATGGCCAAGTCACACAACATTAACTATAATAATAAAGAAATCGCAGTAAGGAACCTTAGACTTGGTACGACTTTGTCTAGATTTCATTACTTTTTAGAGATAAACGAGCAGCTCCATCGAGACTTGGCTAGTTTTTTACAGAATGTTTTTGGTGGGATTTCACTTCTTTTTGTAGAAACGTATATTGATTTATTTTATTAGATTTTCTTATTTGACACAGATTCTTTTCTTTTTAGGAGTAGTTTTTTTATTATTACAAATCTTTCTTTATTATTGTTATAATCCGTCACTAATCATAAAATTCCTAACCTATTCAAATCTTCGAATTGTTATAATAACAACTTGCTAATCTAGTGACGTGTGCGGGTATTACCGCCACTCTTAGTCCAATGCATTATATTTTGACCAAATTTTGAGCGAAATTAATATTTTAGTGTAATTTGTTTATTTAATTTGTGTAATGTTCGAGTAGAATAAAGTTAATCGTTCGATTATTTCTTCTTGTAAACTTGTAAGTATAAGTATAAAAGTCAGTCTAGTCTTATCCAGAGTCTTCCTTTAATTGTATTTATATGCGTATTAAGAGGAAAGGCGGGCGGAGAGACTTTTGAAAATTCGGTTTTTGAAGAAAGTAGTGCTGTCGCTCTATCGCAAGGTTTGTGAATGTGTGCGTAAGTTGACAGTGTGTGAGTGTCAAAGCGCGCTCGTTTCATGTAGTTGTCTACTTACTCACCAAAATCATTTTAAACATCTGCACATCGTACCCCCAGTGGAAAAAAAGCATAAGTGATTTTACGTTGAATTGCCGATTTTAACATATTTGAAAAGTACGTTTAAAGATGCATATTGCAGATTTTTTTCATATTTTTCTTGAAGAATTTGACGAATTTATGCAAGAAAATTTGTTTTATGAATTTTGAATACAGTATCTTTTTTCTTAGGGATAAATAGAATAAACGTTTTAACGCAAAAAATGTGTCGAATAATATTACGTATTACATTTTATGACGTTTATCGTTAAATTAAAATGATCAAAATAAACAGCAACAAATATTATGCTTCTAATCCGTTTCTTTTTTTTTACATCGCTGGTCTTGTTTACACGAAAACGTTTTTTTTTTGGTTTTATTAATCAGGTAAAATTATATTATAAATGCACATACAAACTTAAAAATAATAATTGATAACAATGTAACAGCGATATGAGTGTTTCCTTCCTACTTGGTCGCATGATACAAACGGGAATAAAGTTTTTATTTCACAAATTAAAGAAATGAAAATAAGTCCCAGTGCACCAAATAAACTATTATTTAAATACGATTTCGAAAGCAATGAATATTTTGGATTAGATACGATAAATCGTACTTCAACGCGCACACGTAAAACGAATAATGTCGATATCGTGGATTCTGATGAACTTCCACACGCATACTCAATTGTTAACTATTTCTAACGCATTGTTTAAAGATTTAATTAACCTATGTGATACGAATTCTATACCCCCACATTACCAAACATTCTGCAGTTTGTTACCAGCAACTGAGTCTACAAATTTGGAGGTATTTGATTCATCTGAAGAATAACTTTTTAGTTTATTTAATATTAAAGTAATGATCTCATTATGACATATTTGATTTATATTTAACTAGCGACCCGCCCCGGCTTTGCACGGGTGCATTGCTGATACTAAATATACTACATAATCATAAAGTGTTGTAGGGCGAAGCGCGGCCTACGACGCACTATTTGGTATAGGCACGCGCTCCCCGGCCCCCCGGCCGGTACCGGCGCAACCGCTATGTCCCTGCATTTTAAATCTGTAATATCTTCGAAAATATTCATTTAAATTACATGCTGTAAAGGGCCATATTGATCTTTATTACATGCACAATGTATTTAAGGTACTTAATTGGATAAGGATTAATGCTTTCGCTTTTTCGTTAATAAGTATAATAAATAAAGGATAAAAATGGTTATTGTGGGTTACCCTCAAGAGATAGACATATACCATCCCGGACTTTTTTGTAGACCTTTTTAAGGTGTATAATACTGTAGTACATTACTTTGATCTATCTCGTAGGTTTCAGCCAGCGTTTGCAATGTAAGCGCAAAAAAGTGTCTTTATTTACGACCTTACATAAAAAACTCTAAGATTATCAGTGTTTCTCTACTATATTATGCATGTATTATACATATAAACCTTCCTCTTGAATCACTCTATCTATTAAAAAAACCGCATCAAAATCCGTTGCCTAGTTTTAAAGATCTAAGCATACATAGGGACAGACAGCGGGAAGCGACTTTGTTTTATACTATGTAGTGATAGTGATAGTGATAGTGATAGTGATAGTGATTATAAGTATTTTTATCATTATTTTAAAACAAAAGGTACAGGCCATGTCTCAAAGGCCCTATTTTGTTAACATATCACTAGTCAACAATAAATATACAACCAACTACCTTTTAATAAAAACTATCCTAACAGTATTTTGATTCAAAGAGATACAAAAGTGTTTTTTTTTTGTTGACTTGTTAATGTTTCTTGCATTCAATTTTATTAGAGTCTAAATATATGTTATAAATGGAGTTGTGAAAATTGCTCAGATTGTTATTTTAATAATTTTTACAAGTTAAACCTGAATATTAAGAAATTTATCCAAAAAATATAAATAACGGTAATCTTCACTGTAAATACATAATATCTTGGCAGTTATTATTCAATACTGTTTTTTATGTTACAAACTTTAATTGTATCCAAAGCTATGCTGATTATTTTGGATATAACAAAAATTATTTGATACAAAATGTGAATGTCATTTTTTTCCTTTTGTCGTAAATATTTAGGCTCCGGTAATATCTGTCAATATGCATGTAAAATTTATATAACACATAATGGAATAAATAATTATTATTGTTTACTTAAGGTCTCTCAACAAGCCTTTAAATTGAAAATAGGCATGACTGCATGAGTGTTAGATACTTAACATAAACAACAAATTCTACAAAAGAAAAAACGCAGTAATCTTACTTATACTAGCAATAATTGACAGTGATACAAGTTCATAATAGCTTTAATTGAACTTACTTTTAAAAATATATTTAATTTCACGGGAAAGTTTGGCTTAAGTATAGATGCTTAAAAACCATGTTTTTTTTTAATTACGAAAAATAGCATAATAACTTATTTCTACGATTCCTAATAAACTGGAAACATTAGCACTAATTTAAAAACAACACGCAGTGTAATGTTTTTTTTCTTTTTTTTTTATATAAGAATCTTTCTTCTACGAACAAAGACGAAGTAAATATTTCCATAAAACCAGTTTTTTGGCCGTACTGAAAAATTGACATTTCTGGCTTATGACTTTTTTCCACTGAGGGTGCGACATGTTAATTGACATTATTGACGTATAAACAAGGGGTAACCATGACAGTACAAGGTAGCCATATGATGAACATTTTTTCTTTTGATTTTTAATAAACAGCTTAGTGGTAGTATGATTGATAATTATAAAATTCTTGCTGCAAGTGCGAATCTTAGGCGAGACACCCTTTTTGAGTTTTAGTAACTAATATTTTTTAGTTAAATTTTGTTGCTTTGTACGACATAAGAATATTTTTGATTGTTTTCGCCCGCTACCGTATTTGAGAGTGGACGTGTGTCTCTGTTCCGATTAAATACTAATTTGCATATACGCGACTCTAGTTCGTAGCAATACAGACAAAGTGTTCAATCTCCTACATACTTCATCATTATATTTAATAACAACGAGTGCAAACATCAGCAGCGTGCCCTCGCCCCGCGCGCACCGCCTTCGCGTCCGTGGGAACAGCGCGGTGTCCATAATTGCTTTCTCGCTCACACCAAGACCCTGCGTTCGGCGCTTCGCCGCGCTGGCGCGGCTTGCTAAGGACTGCGACAAACATTGCATTGTTCGTGCCTTACTTACTTACAAGTATATAATCGTGAGTACTTTTTAACGCTTCTACTCGCCCAGCTGCTAACGATGCCTCGCGTGGAGCGCTCACCGCCACCGCCAAACAATGCTGCGTTACAGCCTCCTGAGCCCGAACGTATATCGCCGATCGCTCCAAATCTCCACGCAGCGTCATCCGAGCCGGAACTGAGCGCTCTTTCTGGCAATTATGAGCGAATTAAAGATATTTTTGTAAACTCATCCCGTAGAACAAAACGCCGCCTCGGCGACGTTGCGCATTATGAGGATAATGATACGGATAATTCGATGCTCCTTTCCGAAATCACCAAGCTTTTCTCGGAGTTTGAGTCAAAACAAAACCGAAAGTTTGACTGTCTTAAAGCTTCGATTGCCGAAATATCGGATCAGAACACAAAAATCCAAACATCTGTGGAGTTTGTTAGCGAAAAGTACGACGAACTAATAGAACGACTGGAATCAACTGAACGAGAAAACTCCACCCTTAAACGGCAAATTTCTTCACTTGAATCCAAAGTAGATTACCTGGAACGCTGCTCTCGCTCTTCTCTGCTTGAGATAAATAACCTGCCAACTTCTGTCTCGGAAAGTAAAGAAACATTGATTCAAAACCTTTGCAAAATTGGGACTGTAATTAAGGAAGAAATTAAACCATCTGAGGTCAAAAATATTTACAGATTGAAGGCAAAAAAAGACTCGCACACGTATGGTACTGTTGTAGCGGAGTTCAAGTCAGCAACTGTGAAGGAAAATGTTTTAAAAGCCACCAGGAACTTTAACAAGCTAAGCGGTAATAATAAGCTGTCTACAACCAGTATTGAGCTGCCAGGCCCGTCGAAGCCTATTTATATAGCTGATTCACTAACCTCATATGCAAAGCATCTTTACTACTTGGGACGCAGACTTCAGAAAGAAGGTAGATGTGATAGCTGCTGGTCGAGCCACGGGAAAATTTACATAAAAAAGGCAGCAGGTTCGGTCCCATTTTGTGTAAATCGCGAAAGCGACCTACAAAAACTTATGGGTGCCGCCTTGTGACTAGATTCCATCAAGGTTTCATTTATTCTGCCTACTAATATCGCATGCCCTTTTATTATTGCTATTTTAATTATTTTACTTTTTCTCCTTTTATGGTCACACCCTACAAAAAACTACACAAGGTTATACGTAAACTCATTCGCTCTTGATTCCCTTCTTGCACCAGTAGACGGCAGCCGTATACACATGTTTCTGCATTTTATTTCGTTCACACATAACTCGCATAACTATTCCAATAAGGAGTCAAAGTTCTCTGTTATTTCTCATGTCATAATTTTTTACCCCGGCCTCCTTATTATGATGTTTAATCTCTGTAATATTTACATTCGATAGTTTAAAAGACATACAGACCGATTTGGACAGTATTTCGGTGGCAGAGTCAGCGACTTGTATGATTGAGGACTGCAAAGATATTGCGGTTTTGCATAACAATTCTCTCTCGCTTCTTTGCCAAAATATTCGAAGCATAATTAAGAACTTCGATGGTTTGTCAATGCTATTGGAGAGAAGTAATACATCCTGGGATTTTATCATTCTTACAGAATGCTGGCTCTATAACTCCCCTCCGATACCCTCAATACGTGACTATACCTGCGCCTCTACTACTCAACATAGATCGCAGAATGAAGGTGTGGTAGTGTTTTATCGCTCGCACCTCCAAGTTTCAGTTTTGGAGTCCCAGGTCCAAGATGCTAATTGTCTGTTAATGATAGTCAACAATGATACCGCCCTGATTACAGTGTATCGCCCGCCTGCTATCCATAATGTGTCCGCGTTCGTAGACTCCCTTAATGTTCTACTAAGAAGTGTATCCTCCTACAAAAACGTAATCATAACGGGAGACATAAACATTAACATTTCTGACTCCAGCAATGACTCACGAGCAACTGAGTATTTGACAATGCTCGCCTATCACGGTATGCTACCAGCACACACTCTTCCTACGAGGCAAAATAACACCTGCATCGACCACCTCATTTTAAAAACAAGAAGACCTGCTTTTTGTTTTATCGCCAACACTTCGCTCACTGATCATGACACCGTTGTATTTTTCTTAGAGTTAAATAACCGTCCCAGTTTGACACTAAAAAAAGCCAGACAGACCCGGGTCTTGGATTTTGACAAAATTGAATTGCATTTACAACATACTGATTTTAGCCCCGTTTACAGCTACCCAGATGTTAATGAAGCAACAGATTTCTTCATCAGCACTCTTAACCGTCTCATAGTGCAAAATTCCATTTTGAAAGTTGTTCCCAACCGTAAAAGGCTCAGTAAGCCCTGGATGACTCTAGGACTACTTAGATGCCTACGAAATCGCGACAACATGCATCTTAAGTTAAAGAAACACCCTGAAAATATAACTCTCCAAATAACATTTAAAAGATATCGGAATTTTTGCTCTAAAATACTTAAGACTACTAAAGCTAATTACGACAAAACCCTTATTACTAACGCACAAAATAACAGTAAAAAGCTCTGGGACGCTGTAAAATCTATTTCCTACACATCAAAAGTTAAAACACATGCCAACGCTCTTTTGTCGAAATCCGAACC
Source organism: Autographa pulchrina (assembly GCA_905475315.1). Lineage (NCBI taxonomy): Eukaryota > Metazoa > Arthropoda > Insecta > Lepidoptera > Noctuidae > Autographa > Autographa pulchrina. Next base: position 8,897,101 of record FR997761.1, on the reverse strand, counting down.
TGAGCGCTCTGTAAATGAAGTAAACTCGTACTTTTCTAATGTTGGACGCAAACTGGCTGAAAAAATCACAGACACATGTACATCCTTACCACAACATTCCTATGATCTCCCAATGTATCACAATAGTTTTGTCATGTTAGATACGGATGAATTAGAAATGGATATATTGATCGGAGGGTTGAGAGGCGATTGTGCGGTGGGTTCTGATGGCATATCGGGCACATTTATTAAGAAGTTTAAAAATTTTCTCATTCCACATCTCACTCATATATGTAACTTGGTATTTGCCACCGGAATCTTTCCAGATGCGTTTAAGTTGGCAGTAGTGCACCCTGTGCATAAGGGAGGGGATAGTGATCGACCAAATAACTATAGGCCTATATCCATTTTGCCTACACTCTCAAAATTAGTTGAGAGGCTCATGAATAACAGATTGGTTAAATACCTGGAGCAAAATCACCTTCTTTCTTCCTCTCAATATGGTTTCCGATCCGGAATCTCCACAAGCAATGCTGTATTGGACCTTACAACTAACATCTTTTCCAATCTCGATAAAAAGCAGAAGGTAATTGGTATTTTTTTAGACCTGGCAAAAGCCTTCGATACGATCTCGGTCCCCAAACTTATTGCTAAACTCGAAAGGATTGGGATTAGAGGCATTCAACTTGCTCTTTTCGAAAGCTACCTCACGGGTAGGCGACAATGTGTCAGGATCGGCGACTGGATTAGCAGCGAGCTTCCTATAGCATATGGTGTTCCCCAAGGCAGCATCATCGGTCCGACCCTTTTTCTCATTTATATTGATGAACTCTGTCGTCTAACTCTTCCGAATGTGTCCATATTCACCTATGCCGATGATACTGCCATATTATTCCACGGAGACTCCTGGGAGCGGGTGTTCCAGATTGCACAATTAGGACTCAACCGTGTCACCAACTGGTTGACTCAAAACCTCCTTACTTTAAACGTTGATAAAACCACTTATCTAACATTCTCCTTTAATGCCGCTGGGAAACCTTCCTCTCACTATTCCTTGGCAGCCCACTCTTGTAGCTCTCCGCACCTCTCGGCCTGTAATTGCCCCAGCCTTTCCCGTAACAATTTGGTTATATATCTAGGAGTACAAATTGACGATTGCCTGTCCTTCACTACTCACATACATGCACTCACCTCACGAACGCGCAGGCTGATTTACATTTTTAAATCCCTTCGACACGTTGCGGACTCTAAGGTGCTAAGGCTAGTGTATCTCTCCCTCTGCCAATCGCTTATCCAATACTGCATTGTCGCCTGGGGCGGATCAGCAAAAAGTCATTTGCTGAAATTAGAACGCGCCCAGAGAGCACTCTTGAAGGTCGGTTGGCGGCTACCGTACCGCTTCCCCACCATCGATCTCTATAAAACCTGCAAGGTGCTCTCTGTTCGTAAACTTTTTATCCTGAACCTAGTTTTAACAACCCATTCTGTTACTCCATACACACCATCTAAGTTCACCTCGCAACGACGTAAACATGCTGTCTGTCCCACCACCCGCACAAGTTGTCGATCGGTCCAACGTAGTTTCCCGTTCCTTAGTGGACACATCTACAATAAGGCAAACAAGATTCTAAATATTTACACTATGTCCAGATCAAAATGCAAAAGATCTGTTTCGAGTTGGTTACTTGAGCTGGATTATGCAGAGACTGAGAACATCCTTTATGTTTCGAAATAATTTCATTATCGCGTTTGACCTTCTGGAACCTTGTCAAAGACACACTTCGCATGTGACCACCTTTTATTATTGTAATTAGTCATCTCTCTCTCAGTACGCAGAGCTTTCACAATTTTGTACACGCACATAAGTGCAATTTTTAAATTTTAATTAAAAGGGTGTGAGCCTGGAGTTCTGTCATACAGGTCCCGTGCCCAGTATAGACTCCAGCTCTCACAAAGGTTTGAATATGCATGTAAATTTAATTTTATGTACCAAATTGTACCTTTTTGAGAGAAATAAACGTATTATTATTATTATTATTATTATTATATTTTTGTCGTGCATTTTTCACACAACTCGACCTATGCGGTTGGAGTGTAGCTTTAGGGGCGCTATGGAGCAAGGACTTAGTCAAATTTTCGAAGTTTTGTTTTTTTCGAAATCTTTCCGATTTTTTTGCAGTATCGGGTTGACCTTGTCTGTAGCAACCATTTAGGGACTGAGAATGGCCTGGCCCTACGACGCACCGTTTCCGAGATTTATGAGCCTTCTACCGGTTTTTTATTTTATATAAAACAATTTATATTTCCAAAATGGTAGCTCGGATGAGATTTTTTTCGGAAAATAAATTGTTGCTCTACTCAAAAGCCATGAGGTCATGTAAAAAAATTAGCAAAAACTTCTAAAAATTTTTGTTTTCTAATCAGGGTCACCAAGTACTTCAGATCTTCGATTATCCTAGTTTTTATAGTTTTCCCTTTATGTGGCCATTAAACCCTAACTCTGTACCAAATTTCAGCTCTCTGAGTTTATGGGAAGTACTAGTTCTATTTTGATGATCATGAGTGAGTGAGTGTCGTAAATGCGAAACTTTGCTTTCGCTTAACTTCGGAACTAAATGACCTACAGACTTGAAATTTTGGATTTTAAGTATATGATTACAGCTTACTGGATGACAAAAATTTCTGCGTTCTGGTCTTATCCAGAGGTTCTCAAATAGAGGCCTGAAAATGCGGCGAAATGACAAACCGTCAACAAATAACGCATATTACAACTGTTCATCCCATTACTAACACTGAAGAAACTTATGCCTCTACGAGCCGATATGTATCATATGGAGTACCCCAAGGCAGCGTCCTAGGGCTTCTCTTGTTTATTATATATATTAACGACTCATCCTATGACATTATTTGCTGATGACAGCACGGTTACAATTGCTCGTAAGGACATAAATCTTTATAAATTTGACATAAATAATTCATTGACATCGATAATTTCATGGCTTGATAATAATAATTTGAAAATTAATTTATTAAAAACGAATATAATGCACTTTGGGCAATGACTGCAAAACTCATTAAATATAACCCTGGTTCACGATAATAATACTATAAAAGAAGTTGCTACAGCCCGTTTTCTTGGTTTAATCATTGACAATAAATTAAATTGGAAGGAGCACATTAATGTACTGTGCAAAAAAGTCAGTACTTTATCATATGCATTGTATAAACTAGCCCCAACAGTTAATACTTATGCGTTGCTCTCGGCATACTATGGTCTAGTTGAATCTATTCTTAGGTACGGTATTATTTTTTGGGTCAACTCAACTAACAAAGAAATGGCATTTAAAGCTGAAAAGCAATGTATCCGTGCTATGTTTGAGATCCAGAGCACCGAGAGTTGTAAGTCACTATTTGTTAAATACAAGATTTTCACACTTCCATCTCTCTACATACTGGAAACGGCTCTGTTTGTAAAAAATAACCCGCATTTGTTTCCCTGTCTATCTGACAAAGTGACTCGTAATAGGCGTGATAATAACCGACTTTGTGTTCATCCTGCGAGAACAGCGCTATTGCACAAAAGTGTAGTATGCAAGGCTCCACTAATTTATAACAAAGTTCCAATTCACATAAAATCAATGAACTTAATACAATTTAAGAAAACATTAAAAAAACTTTTGACAGAAAAATGCTATTATAATGTTAACGACTTCCTTAATGACAATTTTCGGTGATAGTAACAAATGTATTTTATTGTTAGAATGGTCCTAAATTTCCAATACTTGCCTACCAATATCTGTATTTTTTTTTTTCAACAATATACTAATAAAATTATTTTTGTTAACCAGTGACTTAACATGTTCAAAATAAGTTAATATATATGTTAAGTAATAATACTAAGTATTGTGAACTAAGTTAATTGTTTATGTAGGTATTGTATTTTTTCTTTTCTATATTTGTACACCAGTAATGGTAAAACATGTAGGTTCAAACTTAAATATGTAGGCGCTTCGCTATTTCTAGTGTTAAGAAACGTGAAAAGGAACTGCTGAAAAATGACAAGCGGGTTGACGTTTCTTGACACTGACGCAACTCCGGGCTCTTTTGCTCGCGTCCGTCGGATGAAGAGGAATCTGGTGGCTCCGCATTGAAGCAAAACGTGTTCGGTGGAGTGTCGCTGTTCTTAATTCTCCTCGCCCGCCTACCCACGATAGCTCGGCAATGCAATGAACGATGATGATAACCAAGTTTCTACATCAGAAGTGGGATAAAGAGGGCTTGTTTTATAGGAGAATAGCCGTACGAGATCTTAAGAGTCGCACGTCTGGTAGCTGATTGAGTCCGATCCAGATGGCGAGGCATTGCAACTGACGTGGCCCTAAATAAAAGAAGTATTGCTTGCGAAGTTTGCTAGATCTTTGCTGCAACAAGATTACGTCGATGACATTCTACGCTTTCAAGTTGGTGTTAAAGACACCGCGAGTGAGGCGGCCATGCGCTTTTGAAACATCATTGAACGCATTCCGCGGATGGAAATGCCTGAAGATGTTACGACGGGATTCGCTGTGAGCTCATCGTCATTCATCAAGGAGCAACTTGACTACATCATCCGGTGATCTAGTTTCTTTTGTTTTAAGTAGTTGAGAGTAATGTGGTTGAAAAATGGGGCTGGCCTTAACTGGGTCGATGCCTCTGATCAGATCACGTTTTCCCATGGGGTTTGTAGCGTAGTTGATCGCTTGGGCTGGCCTGAATCGGGTCGACGCCCACGGTCAAACTGCGAGTTCTTCGGTGTGAGCTGGGTGGCTATAGATTGGTATGGAAACGGCCTATGTGGGTCGTCGTTCCAACCGGTTGATTGCAACAGCTGTGTGTGACTGGTGGAAAGGACGCTGACAGGTAGTCCGGTCTATCGCACCATGCGAGTTGGTGGGTAGTCGAAGGGACGCCTGGTCAGTAGTCCGCCCAGTGTGTTTCATTCTGATGTGAGGGGTAAAGACTGGTGGAAGGGACGCTGACAGGTAGTCCGGTCTATCGCACCATGTGAGTTGGTGGGTAGTCGAAGGGACGCCTGGTCAGTAGTCCGCCCAGTGTGTTTCATTCAGATGTGAGGGGTAAAGACTGGTGGAAGGGACGCTGACAGGTAGTCCGGTCTATCGCACCATGCGAGTTGGTGGGTAGTCGAAGGGACGCCTGGTCAATAGTCCGCCCAGTGTTTCATTTAGATGTGAGGGGTAAAGATAGGAATCCATGGTGTCATAAATGGGTAGCTAGTCAGGAATGGGCGAGCATGCCCAGATAGGTACTACAGACTTGTATTTGGTCTTTGCAGATAACTCGAAGCGAGAGCAGTCGCACGAGGACGTGCGAATGTCAGTCTGGCCGTGTAGGCGCTTCGCTATTTCTAGTGTTAAGAAACGTGAAAAGGAACTGCTGAAAAATGACAAGCGGGTTGACGTTTCTTGACACTGACGCAACTCCGGGCTCTTTTGCTCGCGTCCGTCGGATGAAGAGGAATCTGGTGGCTCCGCATTGAAGCAAAACGTGTTCGGTGGAGTGTCGCTGTTCTTAATTCTCCTCGCCCGCCTACCCACGATAGCTCGGCAATGCAATGAACGATGATGATAACCAAGTTTCTACAAATATTTAAGACCTCATAATATGCATCAAAACAATGTATTTTATGTACACGTGTTTTAGAAAATAAATGATCTTTATTTTTATCTAAAATAACCTACTTACACTATCAAATATACTACCTACACTTTAAAATTAAATTCTATCCCTACGACTTATAAAAATAAACCTAAATAAGTCTACCCTAAAGGTGGCGTAACCTACGTCAAACTTATTATTTGCGGTTGGTACAGTAATCGGGTCTAGGGATCGAACCTAGGATAAAAACTACCCAGTGTGGTGCCCAAGATAATAATTATATGAAGTTTCATCGTAATCGAACCAGTAGTTTTTGCGTGGTGCCTGAACAAACAGACAGACAGACAAAAAATATTTTAATCACATTTTTGGGTTTGGTGTCGGTCTAGTAACACCCCCCGCCATTTATTATAAACACGCTTTTTTAACACGCTTTTATTAGCTTCACTTGTATGTATGTATATATGTATGTATGTAACCGACTCCTTTGGACTCGATTTTGACCCACTTTAAACGGACAGATTTAATTTAAACTTTGTACACTTATCAAGAATCAGCGACAATATAATAATTTCATAGGTTTATCTCATTATCCTGATTAGGATCACCAGGATTAAATAAATAAAAAAAAAACAATAAAAAATGTTTAGTCCACAAAGCAATACGTTTGAATTCAGACAACACGTATTGCTGCTAGGACTAAAAAGTGAAAAATAATATAGTTTAAAAAAACTAAAAAACACGCTTTTAAAGTACTTCTAACTAAAAAAGTGAAAAATAATTCCTAATGTAAGCTGAAATTGGTAATGAACAAAAAACACTAGTCTTAAGGATCAGAAGTGTAATTAATTTTAAAAAAAGAAAACACCGAACAACCTATCTACTATTTAATTTAACAAAATAACACAATTCAAATAATCGAACACAAAATAATTAATGTTAGAGTTCCTAAGACACGACCGTCGCATCCGAGCGCTCAAGCAAAAGTGACCCGCCGCAGTGAGCTGCACCGTCGACGTAGTATTGCCCCTTCCATTCGTTATGTCATCGCGTCATCGTGACCACGCGACGGCCCCGCCCACTCGGCTGATAAATCCTCTAAGACGGCCTCTCCTGATAGCTGAACGTCCTCGTCAGGTTGGCGGTTTTGCTGCCCGCTAGTCCGATCTTCGCTCGATTGGTCTCCCACAGGAGGAGTACCATGGCCCTGGTCCCCATCAGTTAAATCGTCACCTGAATCAGAAAAAATCAGGGCTTGTACGAGATATTCTAGAAGTTTGAACTTTTGACTGCCCATTGTTATGAATCTACTAGCAATTGCACAAAAATGGGCAGCAGTTTGTAAATTGTATCACCAATGAAAGAGTTCCGGACCTCAATCATTACTGAAACAACAACATGGCCTGGCAGCCACTATCGGGGTTACAGATAGCCACAATGTCGAGGCTTTAAGAATAAAACTGCCACAATGTCAAGGCTTCGAATATCACAATGTCGGGGTACGAGTGCCACAATGTCGGGGCTTCGAATACCACAATGTCGGGGTACGAGTGCCACAATGTCGGGGCACGAACACCACAATGTCGGGGTACAAGTGCCACACTGTCGGGGCACGAACACTACAATGTCGGGGTGCAAGAAAGCCACAATGTCGGGGCTTGAGTACCACAATGTCGGGGTACAAGTGCCACAATGTCGGGGCACGAACACCACAATGTCGGGGTGTTAAAATGACTCACCACTATTGAAGAACGCTTCGCAAGTCTCCGGTGTCCACTCACCGCGCCATTGAACCATGTGTTCTGCAGCGGTCTGGGTCTTCTTCCCATACGAACCAGCCAATAGTTCCAGTTCGTATCGATCGTGAGGTAGCGCCCGAACAATCTTGTAAGGACCGCGCATACCGGAGTCCAGTTTCCCAGTGCTTTGGGAACCCTTGTTGACGAAGACAAAACTGCCAACAGAGAATGTACGCGGCTGACGCCGTCGCTCGTTAACGTAGGCGTCCTGTCGTTGTTGATTCTCAGCCAGCAATTCGGAAGCTCTCTGCCTTCGCAATGTAAGCAGGGCTTCGCGATTAGATTGCGAGTCACTCAGGGCGAAATCGCGCACGAGGGATCTTAAAACTGGAGTTGCTCCTTCGATACCTGTCAGGAGCTGCAAGGGTGACGTGCGAGTTGTTGCTTGCCTTGTCATGTTTAAGGTTAGCTGAACTTTCCATAAGACATCGGACCATTGGGCACCCTTACTGTTTACTTCTATTCGCAGCATGTTAAGCACCGTTCGGCAGTACCGCTCAGCCTGTCCATTCTCACGATGCATCTCTGGCGTGATGAAATGTACGTCACAGCCAAGCTCACTGGCCCACCCTTGAAAGGACGAGCTCTCAAACATCCTGCCGCGGTCACATACAATAGTTGACGGTGTACCAAACAAGGAGACGGTATTGGAAAATACCCGCTTCAATTCGGCGGTATCTTGTCGATATAGAGCATACAGTAGACAGTACTTTGAAAAGGAATCTACAACTAATAGTATATACCGGAAACCATTTGACTCAGTTAAGGGACCAAGAACATCTGTATGAACTACTGAAAATGGTATTTCTGGCTTTGTCCAGGACTCTATGGGTTGACTCGGCGCTCGAGGTACTTTTTTATGCGACAAGCATACAATACAATGGCCAACGTATTTTTTTACGAAAGCTCTCAGACCGGGGAACCAAAAATGTCGCAATATTAGATCTATTGTTTTATCTATTCCAATGTGGTCATGGTCGTCATGGAAGACTCTTAACAAACTTAATCTATGTCCCTTAGGAATAAAACAAAGCAGACGAAAATCCTCACCAGTTGGTGTATACTTATAGTACAACAAATCGTTTTTGATAAAATACCGCGTTGGATCTAATTGACCTTCTCTCAGCTTTTGCATCAAGCCTTGAGTTTCGCAGTCAGCAGTCTGAGCAATCTTTGCCCAATTTCGCGAATTTTGAATTTGGAGAACGGTAGCGGGTTGGCGGCTCAGAAAATCCGCGTGTTGCATAAAGCACCCCTTTCTGTATTCCAGCGTGAATTGAAAGTCCTGCATATAAATCCACCAACGGGCTACACGCGGTAACAGGTCTCTTTTGAGCTCAGTTAGCTTTAATGAATTACAGTCTGTGATAATTTTGAATTTTATGCCAATCAAATAGTGTCTAAAATGTTGTAACGCACGAACAATTGCCAAAGTTTCGAGTTCATAACTATGGTAACGTGACTCTGCCCCTTGTGTGGACTTACTGAAATAGCCGACAACGCGCTTCCGCCTACCCTCATGCTCCTGCATTAAAATTGCACCATAACCTATCGCGCTAGCATCAGTATGGAGCTCGGTGGGCAGATTAGGGTCAAAGATTGCTAAAACTGGTTCCTCAGTCAAACTCTTAATAATATAATCGCGCGCGGCGTCCTGCTCGGCACCCCACACGAAAGGTTCGCCTTTTCTGAGAAGCTTGGCAATACTAGAAGTTTTAGACGCGTATCCAGCAATGTACCTTCGAAAATAACCGGCCAGTCCCAGAAACTGACGAACCTCTCTTACATTAGATGGTTTGGGGGATTTAATCAAAGCTTCAGTCTTAGCTGGGCTCGGCCTAACCTGACCATGTCCTATAAGTCTACCCAGGTACTCAAGTTCAGTGTCCAGAAACGTACACTTTTTAAGATTAACTGAAAATCCTGCGTCAGCTAATGTCTTAAGGACCTCGCGTAAAGTTTCTAGACCCTCTGTTACAGAATTCGACATAACCAGTAGGTCATCAATATAGATAAGTACTTTACCGGTATCCGTCAGGCGCTTCAGAGTTTTGGAGATAATCCTTTGGTAAACAATGGGAGCATTAGCGAGCCCATAGGGCATCTTCAAATACTCGTAATGCCCTTCAGGCGTTACGAATGCTGTTTTACTGATGGAATCCTCGTCTTTCATTGGCACCTGATGGAAGCCAGTTGCCATATCGAGACTGCTAAAATACTTAAAACTACCCAGCTTATCAATTTGATCATCTATCAATGGTAACGGAAACCGTTCCTTAACAGTGACAGCATTTAGGGCCCGGTAGTCGACGCACATCCTATCAGCCCCATCCTTTTTTTTAACAAGGATGATAGGACTTGCATAATCAGACTGAGATTCGCGAATAATACCCTTACTCAAGAGGTCGTTTATTATTTCACGAACGCGGCATTTTTCGTCTGCGGATAGCTTATAAGGTCGATAATTTACTGGGGTGTCACTGTTAAGCCTTATCTCCATACTTCCCGTATTGACCGTAGAAGTCGCCATTCCAGTAGTAAAAGTGTCGGAAAATTCTTTAATCAGATCAAGTAAACGTTCCCTTTCACTACCAGTTAACGGAGTTTTAATTTGGGCCAACTCTACAGTTGTCACGTTACTTACACACGGAATTCTTATTAACCGTTGCGAATAATTCGTTCGAAAGTAAACAACGCCATTACGGTTTAGAACATCAGTGCCTATTAAAATTGGAGCTTGAATACACTCTGGGGGAACAACATACAAATCAACTTCTACAGATAACTCGGGAAATTCAATTACAGTACTAACATAAGAAGTGGACTCTATATCCTGGCTTCCAATACCTCGCATACGACGGTAGGTAGGAATCTTATTTAAATTAAAGTGCTTTAAAACAGATTCGGATATAAGAGAGATATCCGAACCGGAATCAATTAAGACATCCGCTGGCACATTGTGAATGACTGCAGGCATCACATTGTTACGTCCGGAGGACACTCTGAGCAAAAATTTACAGTACTAGAAACATTTTTTTGCTTAGAATCTACACGCTGTTTAAGAAAACATGTGTCATCAGAATGCCCGTTCTTTTTACAGAATGTGCAAGTCTTCAATAGCTTAGAAGTTGAACTTGACGATTGTGATTTAGCGTTAGTGAAATCAGTTTTAGAATGGGAATTCTTAGTGTCTTTTTCAGAATTCTTTGACCTTTTTGGGCAATGAATCTGTTTGTGGCCTACATTACCGCATGTGAAACAAGTCAACCGATCATACTGTCCAAAAGTTTTACGTTTCCGTAGGTCAGGGTCTGACGTGCGAACAGGATTGCTGGTGGTGGCAGGTGCATTTTTAGGCTTAATGTAGACAGAGAGGAATTCTACTATTTCCTTCGACTGTAACTTCGCGTTAGTAGCTGCAGCTTTGATTTGGGGATCAGAAATGCCACGGATCACAATGGCGGTTTTTAATTCGTCCGAAAGTCCCTTAACAATGTTCAAACGTAACAGAGACTTTCGTGCATATTCTGCGTACGTGGTGAACTTATTAGAGTTGGTGCCCATGACGTCAAATAGTACAGTGGCCATGTCAACTTCGCGCGGACACAAAGAACGGAATTCAGTTTTGAAGTTCGTCCATGACCGGTCACTGGTCACCCACTCGTTGAGCCACGTCTTGGCATCACCACGTAGGCAGTTGCCAATGCGTCCCAAGCATTCCTGATCGTTCCAATGATTAAGATCGCGCGCCCGTTCTACCTCTGCACACCATACGTCAAAGTCATGCAAACTGGGCTCGAATACAGATATGTAGTAATGCTTCGGTCTTACTTGAATTAGCGAAGAAAGTGCACCCACAATCCTGTCCGCAGCGTCAGCCTCACGTGATGCCTCAACAGACACGGCCTGTCCTGTAGCACGTGTCCCCAGAGGTACCTCGGCAGTTGCTGGAGTCAACGCCGGCGTCTGGCTTCTGGCAGTGCTCGGATGCGAGGGTAAAGGGGTGGGTATAGACGCAACCCTTGGAGGCAATCGTTCTTCCAGAGCGCTCAACCGATCAAGTATTTCATTTAAAGGATCACGGCGAGGGCTATTCCGGCGCCTAAAGGATCTATCACGACGCCAACGTGGACTATCAGAACTGTTAGATCTGTCACGACGCCTGGTTCTACTACGCGCTTCTCGATTTCGCTCTCTACGACTATCATCGCGCCTAAGAGAAACATTACGACCCTCACGAGGCGAACGTTCGCGGCCCGACATGTTTATTATACGGCACACTATTTAACTAACCAACGAAAACGACACTAAACTAATCACAATTCATATACTAACGGTTGCTTACTGCAAATCAGCGCGAAAGCAAAGTAACTAACACGTGGTACTTATTTCTTGGGAAGTAATCAAAAAAATACAATGAAATATCAGCACGTGGTAATTTCGAAGAAATATACACAAAACGCAGTAACTCCACTAACACACTCACAAGACGGTCACTTATTTTAATTCGAATCGAGAACAACAAAAGTTATTAGCACGTGGTCTTTTACAACAAAAAGAATTAGCAACTAGATAGATGGCGAACGATCAAAGACGCGTGTTTTTAAGCGTATCCCACTTCTGATCTTAAGGATCAGAAGTGTAATTAATTTTTAAAAAAGAAAACACCGAACAACCTATCTACTATTTAATTTAACAAAATAACACAATTCAAATAATCGAAAACAAAATAATTAATGTTAGAGTTCCTAAGACACGACCGTCGCATCCGAGCGCTCAAGCAAAAGTGACCCGCCGCAGTGAGCTGCACCGTGGACGTAGTATTGCCCCTTCCATTCGTTATGTCATCGCGTCATCGTGACCACGCGACGGCCCCGCCCACTCGGCTGATAAATCCTCTAAGACTAGTATTATTGTGAAAAAGCGTGGGGCGCTCTGTGCCATATTTTTCGTCTATCGAGCAACCCAAGCGTGAAAATAAAAGCGTGTTTTTTGGTTTTTTTAAACTATATTTATTTTGATATTTTTAATGTACAGAATTTTCACTTCTACAGATTTATTATAAGTATAGAATATAAATATGATAAGCAACTTTACAGATTATAAATGTATTATAAGATGATATTCTTTACCTGTAAAAATGGTTAAGTGATGTTTACAGGAATATTTGATGTTCATAACCGTACAGTTCAGAATAATATAAACAGGTACTAGTGTTAGTTGAAATTGAAATAAGATCCTAGGGGTTTCAACATGTTATGCTTGAGATTATGTTTAAATTTGTGGTATCTCATGTATTTTATGAAGTGTGGGTTGACTTGTTGTGTGTTGAGTATTATGTACCAAAAATACATTGCATTTATGTAATATTAAGTATTAATGATATTAACATTGGTGGATGAAGTTTAACTTGTTTCAGAAAGATATTGAAATAAATGATTCAAAGAGTATAATGATATTTGTGAAAATAATGCTGGTGGATAAATTGTTTTCTAAGTCACACTTGTTCCTGATATTGTTGAGTTGAGTTTACAGGAATGTTTCAGGATCAAACAGTGTTGTGAACTAATGTTTTAAAAACATAAGTGATGTTAAAACTGGTGGTTAAGGCATAGTCAAAGTTAAAATTGTTTCAGAAACTTTTGAGTTTTCAGAAATGTTCTAGTATTGAATGTTGTCAGAGTTAACTTGTTTCAGGAATGTTTAATGCATATAACGATGATAATTTTAAGAAAAGGTGGACTAAGTGTTATGTCACCGGGATCTAAAATTATTTTTATGAACAATGTTAACATAATTGAATGCTTGGTGAACATTGACTTACGTCATGTAATTAATATTTTCTTAGTAAGATTATGTATTGTGATGTCAGAAAAAAATAATATTATGTTATTAAGTTACCAGACACACACATTATGAAGTATAATAATAATTTTTGGCTATGGAACAAAGTGCTGCTGTCTGCGGGTTTATGCAATAAATGTGATAACAAACAAAATAAAGGTTGTGTTTTAGCGTTATGGTGGCCAGCTGAATTTAAACATGAAAAAAAAAGAAAAAATAATAATGAAAATAAGGTAAAAAGTAGAGGACCAAAATTATGATAGTGTTGGATACAACTACCCGACCCAGGGACGCGGAGGGTGCGGCCACTATAAAACTACCGCAGGCGGCCGGTCGGACTCACTTTCCGTCTAGACTGCGTGGCGTGCGGAAGCGCTGTCCGTCGGCCGTTCGGTGTAATCTGCTAAAACTGGTATCTCTGTATCTCACTATTTTTCTTGTTGATTTCCTTGATTTGCTAAGTGATGATTTTGTTCCTCTAAATGTAATTTTGCTAAGTTTGATAATTATTTTTATAAAATTCATGTGATTAGTTTTTAGGTTAATAAAAAACCTTTTTTTTTTTCATTGAAATGAAATGAAATGAAATGAAATATTTTATTCTTGTAAGTAGGACTATATAAATCACTTTTACAATGTCTTTCTAAGCTAGATGAAGTCGACATTTCCTAACTGACTACCCTGAGAAGAAATGTCGAAACAAACTCAGGGGTCTTAGTCTCTTTTATAGTCCAAATAATACAATAATAAATTTATAAATTTGTGTAAACAAATGCAGTGTATTTACTGGACTGGTCTTTGGAAGAAAGAACCAGATCGATCTGAGCAAGCCTGTGCCAGCAGACGGCAAGCATGCCCCGAATAGCTCATGCAGCTCAACCATTTTTGAGGGAGCTGCACAACCCGGTACACAACAATACCGCCAGTGGCACCATAAAAATATGTGGGGCAACAACTCACTCAGATCGCCAGCCTAATAATAACTATAAACTATCATATCAATAAATATAAACTATAATGATATACCTGCATAATGTTTACACTTACAATGGATACAAGGTTAGAGCAAGGAAATTAAAAAAAAAAAAAAATAGAAAAACATAAAAATAATAATAACATAAACGTTATTAAATGTCAAAGTGTAAAATATTATATGCAAAAGCACAAAACATGTCAATAATGTAGAAAAAAAAATGAATATGCAATAAGCACAAACATGTCAATAGAATATAAAAAAAATGCATATGCAAAAGCACAAAACATGTCAGTTTGTAAATATGTACAACATGCAAAAAAAAACAAGGAAAAAATACTTAAAAAATAAACACAAGCGATAGCTGTATAAGCGAGCAGCTCAATCCCAGGCGTTTCTATCATTTAAATAATCGGATATGTTGTAATATCCTTTCGTTAATAATTTTGATTTAATAAAAAATTAAAATTTCTTAATGGGTAGTTTTCGAACATCCATGGGAAGTTTATTGTAGAAGCGTACACATTGACCCATGAACGAGTTGCTTATTCTATGGAGGCGAGTAGCATGAACTGTTAAATTATTTTTGTTCCTGGTGTTCCGGGAGTGAACATCAGACAATTTAACAAAATCAGATTCGTTTTTATGAACATAGAGTAGATTTTCAAATATATATTGTGAAGCTACAGTCAGAATGTTTATCTCCTTGAATTTCTCTCGGAGAGAAACTCTAGGACCCAGATTATATATAGCGCGGACAGCTCTTTTTTGTAATACGAAAATTGAATTAATATCCGCACAGCTTCCCCAAAGGAGAATTCCGTACGTCATCAAGCTATGAAAATAACTAAAATAAACAATTCTGGCTGCATCCACATCAGTTATTTGTCTAATTTTTTTTACAGCATAAGCGGCTGAACTAAGCCTTCCAGACAATTTCTTTATGTGTGGGCCCCACTGTAGTTTGGCGTCAACAGTAATGCCAAGAAAAACAGTTGACTCCACAGGGTCCAACTCTACTCCATTCAGTTGTACATTGGTGCTTAACTGTCTCACATTAGGCGTAGAAAATTTAATTAATTTAGTTTTACTTGAATTCAAAAGTAGATTATTAACATTAAACCAATGGACAACCTTAGATAATGCCAAATTAACTTGGTCAAAATTTTCAAGCTGACGCTTAACTTTAAAAACAAGTGAAGTGTCATCCGCAAATAAGAGAATTTTGTGATCATCCCTTACACAAAAGGGTAAATCATTAATATAAATAAGGAATAAGAAAGGACCTAGTATTGAACCCTGCGGAACACCCATAGTTACCACAGATCCTTTTGATTTTTGGCCATTAATATCTACTCTTTGTATTCTATTGTCTAAATATGAACCCAGAAGTCTAAGAGCCTTATTTCTAATACCGTAGTGGTGTAGTTTCTTGATAAGTGTGTCATGACAAACACAATCAAAAGCTTTGGACAAGTCACAGAATATGCCTAAAGCATCCTGTGAATTCTCCCAAGCCTCGAATATATTTTTTAGTAACTCCACACCTGCATCTGCAGTAGACCGACCCTTGGTAAATCCAAATTGTTTTGAATGAAAAAGATTTTGTCTATTGAAGTGTTTTAGCATTTGCTTTAAAATTATTTTCTCAAAAATTTTGCTCAAAGTGGGCAAAATTGAGATAGGGTGAAAATTCGTAGGATCGGTTGTACTACCAGGTTTGAAGAGTGGAATCACCTTGCTTAATTTCATTAAGTCCGGAAACACACCAGATGCGACACAAGAGTTGAACACAATTGCCAGAAATGGGGAAATAGATTCAATTATTGAGGATATTATTTGAACTGACAACCCCCAAAGATCGGTGGACTTTTTTACTTCTAGATCTTTAAATGATTCTAGAATGTCCTTAGCACTAACAACTGTAAATTCAAAACTTGTCCCACATTCCGCGACACAGTCTTTGAGTATATTGTATGCGGAGCTGGAAGATGACAACAAAGTTTTAGTTGTTAATACAGGAATATTAGTGAAAAAAGATTCAAACTCTGTTGCCACCTCCATATCCGCCCTAACATCTACATCATTAATTTTAAGATGAAAATCATTATTCTTAACTGTGGTTCTTCCTATTTCAGAATTAATAATATTCCAAGTAGTTTTAATTTTGTTTGCAGAAGATTTTATTTTGTTTTTAATGTGTAAAGCTTTTGCGACAGTGCAGGCTCTCTTGAATGTCTTAGAGTAACTTTTAACATACTCCCTAAACCTTTCACTATGATCATGCCTCCTTTCATTATATAATTCATTTAATCTAATTCTACTTTTGAAAATACCCGGTGTTGCCCAATCACTGAACAAAACTCGGTCACTTACAGATATTGATTTAGAAGTGAAAACCTTCCTATACTGAGAATTAATTAGGTTAAATAATAAAGAGTAAGCTTGGTCAGGGTTATTGTGATAAGGCAAACTAGGTAATTTTTCAATTAAATTATTTTTAAAAAGTTCTAAACGACAACTGGTTACAGGAACAAAATTAATAGTTTTTCGATGTGCTTTAACAATGTTCTTAGTGTATGAAACCAACTGGCCACAGTGATCTGAATCCAACAAATTAATAATTGAATAATAAGTTGGCTTCATGTTTGTAAAAACATTGTCAATACAAGTTGCACTGGTGGCAGTTATTCTAGTTGGCTCAAGGAAAGTATTGTATAAATTATATGACTTCAATAAGTTTAGAAATCTATTAACAATACTAGATTTTTCTAATAAGTTTATATTAAAGTCTCCACAGACAGCAACCGTTTTATTAGTATTTGATATTTTTAATAATACATCTTCTAGGATTTTTTCAAAAGTATCATATAAAGCACATGGGGGCCTGTATACACTCAATACAATGAACCGCTCAAGCTCAATACATGCTATCTCAGCAACTCGCTCAACAGATAGGCTCACAATGTCTGTACGTTCCTTAAATTTAAAATTATTCCGAGTAATAATTAAAGAGCCTCCACGTATTAAATTAACTCTGCTGAACGAGCTGGCTACCTGATGGTTATTGAAGCTGAACATGAACTGGTGGTCCTTCAACCAATTCTCAGTAATACATCACAAGTCACACAGCACAAGTCCTCTATATTTTTCTGATCATCTTACAAATAAAACAAAAAGACTGCACTTTCTTGCACGAGACTTTGCCAAGACAGAAAAATATTGCTTTTGTTGGATTGCGAACGGCAGAATTTTTCTTCGTAAAGAAGAAGGAGAAAAATATATTTTGGTCAAAAATGAGAACACCCTTTTGCAGCTGCGCAGAAAATAACAAACTTCTTCAACTTTGGTTTATGTTTTGTATTAATTTATTTTGTATAATGTATAAAAAACTATTATTGAATGTAACGACGGTAACTATACTCGTACCCATATACAGGCCGCTCCAAGCAATTTCTCATGTAACTCACACTTACTCACCTCACCACATAACTCATTTTTACACTACACGAGATAATTTTAAAAATATTACATGTTCAAAAGTTTCATCGTTATTTCTTCCAGTTACTTTACACTTTGATTACTTTCTAATTGAAGCGCGAATTATAATCAGAATCCTACGTCCTATCCACATTAGAAATGGCTAATCATATTGATCTTATCGACGAAATTGATAGCACAGACATATTCTTTAGCACTAAACACAACCTTCCTGAACAATGCGTGAAGGACCTCGGAATCGTTAAAAATCAACTTACCATTGTACACCAAAATATTAGAAGTATTCAAAAAAACTTTGATTATTTTACATTATTTTTAACAAGATTAAATTTCCTGCCTGATATTATAATACTTTCTGAATGCAGACTTAATGATACAACTCCTTAAGGGGATTACCCCGCTCAAATCCCAAAAACACTGTAACTTTAAAGAAGATTGTAGATGAATCCTCTCGTGCGTTTTCCATACAAAAAATATATGATATACTTAAGGTTATCACAAATACATTGTATTGTTTAAAATTTTAATAAACTTTCCCAAATTTGCAAAAAAAAAATATTAAATGGGGCCTTTTTCAACGTAAATTGTAAATTTCCTCTGTAACGGCTGAATAGTTTGGCTTGAATTTTTACCATAAAATGTGTAATGACGTATTTTACAATTTGTATTGTTTTTTTTTTCTTATTTCTTCTCATATTTCTTAAAAATGAATAAAAACCCGAATCCTTACCAATACCCCGCTGAAGCACCCCCGCTACGGCCTGTGACGCGTACTCGGGAAGCGATACATCAGTGTCTCGATGACTCTTGTGACGGGTGGACTGTACGCGCGTTATTTTTTCCAAATAAAAACTAAAACTAGTCGTTTTGAATGATTTTTGAATGAAATCATATTGTAAATAGTATAAACATAATTATTTCGTAAAAAAACAACAGAAATTATGTTTGTAAATATATAAAAAGTAGTTTGTAATTTCGTTTAGTTTTTTGAACCTATCATAGAGTAAGCCTTAGATGAATGATTGGTTTCGCGCGCTCGACTAGATACCGCTGTCGTACTCATCAAATCGGCTACTAAAATACTATAACTATAAATAATTAAATTAATTTAATTTAAGAATTAATTTGAATTTAATTTAATTAATTATTATTTTTTTTTAATTTAATATAATGTAATTTAATTTATACATAATAATTTAATTTAATTACATGTAAATATAATATACTATATCTTTAATATATATCTAATTAAATTAATTGTATTAATTATATTATTATTCTATTTTATTAAATTCAAATTAATTCTTAAATTAAATTAATTAAATTATTTATTAATTTAATTTACTTAATTATTTATTAATTTAATTTAACTAATAATAAAAAGTTGAGAGGTGTCAAGGGACATAAAAAAATATATAATATTGAGTTTTTTTATTTTAATTAAATTAAATTAATCATCAATTAGGTAATATATTAATTAATTTGATTAATTAATGTATTTATACATTATCAATTAAATAAATAATAAATATTATATTAATTAAATTAATAAATAATTTAATTAATTTAATTAATATAATTAATAAATAATTTAATTAATTTAATTTAAGAATTAATTTGAATTTAATTTAATTTAATTACATGTAAATATAAATATAATATAGGTACCTATATCTTTAATATTTATATTTAATTTAATTAAATAATATAATAAAGCATCAGCCATCGGCCGCGGCGCCGAGCCGTGCCGTTCCACGGCGCGCCGTGGTGCGGCACGGCGCCGCGCCGTCAGCCGGCGGCGGCGCCGCGCCGTGCCGTTGCACGGCAAACGGCGCCGCATACGATACCTATTCAAATATGTACCCAAATAAATATCAATCATTATTTACCTGAAGTATAATATTATAATATAACATAACAAAGTACCATATACATATTATTATAAATATTTGCATGACATATTTGTAAGTAGTGACCCTAGTTACACTAGCTATCGCGCGCCAAAACGGCGCGGCGCGGCAGGGCTTCAACGCGCGCGCGCTTCGTTTGCGTTGGCAACGGAGGCTCGCGCGACTTGATCTTTTGTGCGCCGACGCGCGACGCGCCGACGCGCCGGGCCCCGCCCCTTTCTTCGTTTCGCAAATATGACGGAGGCTAAAGTTCATGTTTGTATGATTATAGGTATAAAAATATCAACATATATTTTCTTGATATTATGAATAGGTAAATATGTTTACGTCGAAAAAATAATAATTAATTAATTAATTAAAATAGTTTATAAATAATAGTATGTAAAATCGAAATCTTTCACTTTTATGCTACTTTTTGGATTTTATCTTCTCTTATATATAAAACTAGCTGTACCCGATGCGTTGCAAATGTTGCAATGCAATTTTTTCTACCTAGCACCTGCCTACTACCTACCTACTACCTACCTACTACCTACTTACTACCTACCTACTACCTACCTACTACCTACCTACTACCTACCTACTACCTACCTACTACCTACCTACTACCTACCTACTACCTACCTACTACCTACCTACTACCTACCTACTACCTACCTACTACCTACCTACTACCTACCTACCTACTACCTACCTACTACCTACCTAATACCTACCTACTACCTACCTACTTACTACCTACCTACTACCTACCTACTACCTACCTACTACCTACCTACTACCTACCTACTACCTACCTACTACCTACCTACTACCTACCTACTACCTACCTACTACCTACCTACTACCTACCTACTACCTACCTACTACCTACCTACTACCTACCTACTACCTACCTACTACCTACCTACTACCTACCTACTACCTACCTACTACCTACCTACTACCTACCTACTACCTACCTACTACCTACCTACTACCTACCTACTACCTACCTACTACCTACCTACTACCTACCTACTACCTACCTACTACCTACCTACTACCTACCTACTACCTACCTACTACCTACCTACTACCTACCTACTAATTTTTCTCATACAAACTCTGCCACCCCTTTTAACCCTTTTAGGGGTTGAATTTCCAAAAAATAATATGCCTATGTCCTTCTCATGAGTGCAAACTATCTACATACCAAATTTCAGCAAAATCGGTTGGGTGGTTTAGGCGTGAAAAGGTAACAGACAGACATACAGACAGACAGACAGAAAGACAGAGTTACTTTCGCATTTATAATATTAGTGTGATTGTCGTGTCACAATGTTAGTTACCAAGTTACCATACTCCTCCGAAAGGGCTTGACCGATTTTTATGAAATTTTATATGCATATTTAGTAGGTCTGAGAATCGGCTACTATCTTTTTTCTTCTTTAGCAGCTTCATTCATAGATTTGAAGTGCTTTATCCCAGGCATTGGAAGCAATGTCGTGCCGTTTTTGGTACATAGGCTCAGTCATCACGGGCAAGTCTAATGCTGATAGCAGTTCCTCTAATTGTGAATACCCTATACCAACTGAAACTGCACCCGCAACCGCTGCTGTATTAATATCTAAGTCGCCAGTGATATTACAAAGAGAAAACTTCTCTTTACACATCAAACATTCTAATGTAAACTTAGAAGTCAGTCCAACACGTTTTTCTCCTATAAGTTTCAAACTTTGTATACCACAATTAAAAGCACCATGCCCGCCTATTTCTTGTACTTTGGAAAAAAAGTAAGCTATATCTATCACTCGTCTTCCAGATATATTTTTTATTTCTGTTTGTGATTCTTCTTCAATAATCAAATCTGGTAAATGTTCTTCATCTTGTTCAACCTAAAAAGAATTGCTATAGAAAAAGGTCATGTCAGCAAAGATGGGATACCTATTATAGATGTGGTTGTAGACGGATGCTGGAGTAAGAGGTCTTACAAAAAGAACTACTCAGCACTGTCAGGAGCTGCTGCCATAATTGGAAGATACACAAAAAAGATTTTGTTTCTTGGCATTAAAAATAAATACTGTAGCATATGTACGCAGGCTCTTAATAAAAATAAAAATCCTAGATCTCACCAGTGTTTTAAAAATTTTACGGGATCTTCAACTGCCATGGAATCAACAATTATTGTGGAAGGGTTTAAAGCATCTATTCAAATGTATGGTCTGATTTATGGTCGCCTCATTTCTGACGGAGACTCTAGCACGTATGCGAAAATTTTGGAAGCAAGACCTTATCCACAATTTACTGTTGAAAAGGTAGAATGTAGGAACCACCTTCTAAGAAACTTGTGCAACAAATTAGAAAACCTGACCACTGATACGAAATATCCAATAAGTTTTAGAAAATTAATCACAAAAAAACGCATCATGAGCATTAGGTCAGCAATACGAAAATGTAGCAAAAAATACCACGACTCGTTAGAAAATCTAGATTTTAGCACTCAGAAACTTTTCGAGGACATCCAGACTGTTCATTTACATGCCTTTGGTAACCATACCAAGTGTAAAACCCATTTTTGTAACAGCCCACAAAATGTAGAAATCCTACCGCAAGCTTTTTTTACAAGTTCCTTATGGCAGAAAATATGTTTGTTTATCAATACTATAGCAGGGCATTCCAGAAGTCTCGTTCATGACGTTGACAGTAATATCGTGGAAAGTTTTCACAGCGTGGTGGCCAAATTTGTGGGTGGCAAAAGAGTGAATTACTCGTGCAGGCGTGGATACCAAACTCGATGTTCAGCGTCTGCAGTTAACTTTAACACTAAAAGAAAATCAGTTACTATGTTATTTAAAACAATTGTCGGGCAAAGTCCTAAGGGCAAAATTAACACCTTAGATAACAAGTATCACAGAAAAAGAACATTATTCAAACATGTTAATCACAAAAAACGACAAGTACATGTCACCGCAAATAAAGATTATGGAGAACAAACCATAAAGCCCGATGTGAGCGATGCGATGCTAGAACAAATGAAGGACAACTTTATATCCAACTTAAATAAAAGTGAGGAAGAAAGAAGACAAATTGAAAGGCAAACAATTTTGCAAAGCGAGTCAAGCGAATGGCTAGAACTCCGGCGGTCCTTGTTGACGGCCTCAAACTTTGGAAGAGTTATTAAAATGAGGCCTGATACTAGTTGTGCCAGCATAGTTAAACAACTGCTCTACAAAATAAACATAGATGCTGCGCCTGTACAGCATGGAAGAGAACACGAAAAAAAAGCGCTAGATCAGCTGTCTATACAAGAAGGTGTGGAAATTAGACCATGTGGACTTTTTATAGATCCCGAGATTCCATATTTAGGAGCTACACCAGATGGGCTTATTGGAGAAGACTCGATAGTAGAGGTGAAATGTCCTATCTCAGCGCACAAGATAGGACTAGACGAAGCAATAGCTCAAAAAAAAGTAAATTTTTGGGTTAAAGATAATTCGGGCAATTTGCTAGTTAATAAAACCCACAATTGGTATTACCAAGTTCAAGGGCAATTGCATGTTACTCGGAAAACAAAATGTTTATTTGGAGTATGGTTCAATGACTCAAAGCCTCTGAAAACTGAAACAATTATTAGAGACGATGATTTTTTTGAAAACAAAATGAAAATAAAATTATGTACAATCGGGGACATCCACGCCTTATCACCTTACCGTCGAGAAACAGTTTGACGTCGCTTGCGCTCTTTCTAACGCTCTAGCGACGCGGTGACGCCTCCTTATTTCTGATTGTATTTTAATATAGAAATTGCCAGTGTCATTGCAAACGTTGAACACTGTGCACGAGTGAAACATTATATCGTATTAATGTTCGTCGTCGTCGTCACTAAATACTACGAATGTTTTGACGACTTATGCAATATGTTTCTCTTATGCAAATATTTTCATAAAAGTGTGTTGTCTATTATGTAAACTAGAAATGCTAGAATATTAATATGTTAAGATGATTATTTTTTATTTGATTTTGTAGTATATTTGAAAAAAAAATTAAATGTAGAGTAACTAAAAAAGATAGATTTGCTTACAATAATGCGTTTACATCTTAATATATATAAATCTCGTGTCACAATGTTTGTCCTCAATGGACTCCTAAACCACTTAACCGATTATAATAAAATTCGCACACCATGTGCAGTTCGATCCAACTTGAGAGATAGGATAGTTTAAATCTCAAATTATAGTCGCAATTTTAAGAAATTGACGCGGACGAAGTCGCGGGAATCAGCTAGTTTAATTATGTAATTTATCGTTATTTTTACTCGCCTGCCAAGGAAGTGTTAGGTTTATTGCTCGTGTCTCATAATAAGTTTCTAGATTTCTTTTTTTAAACGTCTGGACAGATTTAGGTTTTTTTAATTATTTCTATGGGTGATTAAAACAAAATTGGCGATTTTTTTACTACACCTATCGAGTGCGTTGTCAACACATAGTTTTTATAAATGACTGGCCTGTTGGTCTAGTGGTTAGTGACCCTGTCCGCTATACCGGAGGTCGTGGGTTCGATTCCCACCCAGGACAAATCTATGTGTTATGAGCACAATCATTTGTTCTGTGTCTGGGTGTAATTTATCTATAATATGTATTAGAAATATATAAGTATGTTTATCAGTTGTCTGGTTACAATAAAACAACCTCTGCTTACTTTGGTATCAGATGGCCGTGTGTAAGATGTCCCAGGATATTATTATTATGTTAAAGTATTATTTTAAATGTTGTTTTTTTAATTTATGCACTTTGTTGCATTATGTTATGTTTTAATGTAATTTGGGTTGAGAAATGAATTAATATTAAAAACTAGTTGGGATTTTTATGCTTTTAACAGCTTGTTTACTAAATAGTAAAATTGCATCAATACCAAAATTTAAATGTTATTATATTATTTGTTGCCTAACTTTAAGTTAATACATATAGGATGCATAATGCATTTTACTACTACTAAAATACTAATTAGATATAAACTTAAAATATCTGATTAGTATTTTAATGCTATTTTCTTTTACTAAAATCACCGTTTATACTCCAGTTTTGAGTTTTACAACTCTATAAACCCAGTATCTGAACCTTACCACTTTTCCTTGTGTGTGTAGCAGGTATTCTTTTGAATGGAGTCTGGAGTATGAATTTTGTTGCGCCTTTAATTGCCATAGCAATATTTTTAAAGTTTGCATCTACATCTAGGACAACTAGCTAATGACAAGAAGTAAACGCGCAATAAAGAGACGTTGCTGGTCGGTCAACGTCTGGCTTGAAGCATAAGCTAAGCATATTATCTAAGCATATTATTATTTAAGTAAGGAATACAAAAATAAAACCAAATTAGATACTTCAAAAATATATTTTTATTTACTAGATTACTAAAAATAAATGAGAGCTACCGTTATTACGCTCACCAGTAGATGCCTTTAGCGCGTCAGTTGCTGCCTACCAACGAACTAAACTAAGTTAATATGATCGTAATTTTGGATATCAAATTAGACTAGCTCCATTGGTGGCGAAATTGCTAAAGGGGCTACGTTTGACGATGTAGTAATTTTAATATTACCTACACTCCTACTACTGCAGTAGGAGTGTAGGTAATAGTAATAGCAATAGCAATAGCAATTTTACTGAATCCATAACATTTATAATATTTATTTACCTTATTTATCAAGATTAAGAGGGTTTTAAACAAAAAAAAACTATATGGAAGTCGGGAATGCATTTTTAAGTGCCGAGGCCAAAAGACGGTTCGTAATCGAATTAAAAAGTGATACCTTGTATCAACAAGATATTCTGGCTCAATGGTTTGACAACCAAAATTATATTTATGATTTTAGCGTCGGTCTAACTATCCGAGCAAGACAAACAAAAGGTATATTTCTGTCCTTTTCTAGCGCATAACGTGCGCAGTAGATAGAACGAGAGCTGCATTTTGTGCATTACATTACAGTTCTTGAGTAAACTTGAACGATAACAATAAGCTGTCGCGAGCAAAACTAAACTATTTGCTAATGATTTTAAGGTTCATATTAAGATGTTACTGTTTTTTTAATGTTTCTTATAGATTGTTTGTAGATTTTATTTTGGATCCGACGTCCATTTAGTGTTTTAATGTTAAAATACGATAGTATATAGTAGTAAGTAGTATATATTAACAATTCGAATTAAATTATATCTTTAATAGAGAGGCAATAAAATCAGAGGTGAATAAGAAGATTATTGATGGAACTTATAAAACTACTTTAAACCGTCAGGGGCCTGATATACCTAGAATGACGATTGAAATATAATAAGACTGCTAAGAATTAAGCATTATGCTACAATTATATTACATATCCTCGTCAGACTCAACGACCTAATTTAATAACTGAAAGTTAAAATAATTAGTAGGTATACTGCGGTCGAAGAAAGTTTTAAAAACATTATAACGCTCCCAATAAGCCAACCGCCAAATCTCTAGCAAAAGTCTCTACCTATATAGATAATATTATTAGTTTTGCAGGCTTTCTGCTTTTCTTTTTAATGTTCTCCTCACTGTTCGCATAGAAAAGACAAATTGTCGATCAAAGGTCTTCGTTGGAGTAAAAGGTTCGCCTTCATAGGTTCTCAGCATCCGCTGTCGGTCTTCTTCGTCGATGAAAAATCGTGACCTCACTTCGCGCGGGCAGTTATTTAGTCTGCCATCCTCTTCCTACCGTCTTATCCACAGCCTTACTGTAAGAGCGCTGCAAACAAAATGTTTAAACAATGAATCCATACATAATAAAATTCTAATAAGTTTACAAAAACATGACGTTAACAAGATGTTTTATATTTTATTTTATACTTGGTTACTTATGTAGAATACAACAAGAGTAGGTTAGAATTGGGGGTTCTGTATCACTTGCTCTCGCTTCGCTCGAGCCGTGATACAGAACCCCCAATTCTATTTCGGTCCTACACAATATCTAGCGATTGTATTATAAGAGCGTCTGCATTGGATTGACTCATGCGCTCGCGCGCCGACGACGCGACGAATGTCGACCGCTCAGATTGCATTTATTTCATCGGGTATCGGCGCCTATCTGATTTCGATGGCGCGATGCAGTACCTTGCAAATAGTTATCCCGTCTGTTCATTTAAACCCACAATACAATAAGTGAGTTCTGTGTATGTTATGACACGTTGCCTATCGATGCGGTCGACTGACTGTTGACTGTTTTGAATTGTAATCATAATAACTTATTATATTTACATCGAACCAACTTCGTAAAGAAACTTATATCTTAAATGAATGCGTTTGATATAAGTGGAACTCTGTAATTTTATTGTGTTATAGAACTTTTTTTTTAGCATCTTGGACATTTATTTTATTGAATCATTACGTATTCTTAGTACTGAACTTTAATTGTTACCATGAACGTGCTGACTATCCAAGTCCCCAGAACTATCGCTATGTAACAACAAAAGCAGATTATCTATTCTTAATCAGAATCAGAATTGTTTATTTCTTAACGATGTTATTACAGATACAAGATTATTATAGAGTATATACAAAGCTAAGATCAGCGACATTCTATCTTACAGAATGTAAATAATTATATTACTAAATTATAATGTTTATAAATGAATGAAGTTCGATCATGGTCTATAGATTTAGATAATCTCAGAAGTCTTTTATTGAGTAATCACTTAATGTTTCAGTTAATTAGGCAGTGATAGCTTAGTGGTATGACCAGGTACTGCTAATTCTTAGGTTGGTGATGGAACTCAAGGCACTTCCGACTTTTCGAAATCATGTGCACATAAGTAATTTATTCATGATCACTTGCTTAAACGGTGACGGAAAAAACATCGTAAGAAAACCTGCATTCAACGCAGCTAGTGTAGAGTACTAATCTGTGCTGGGTTCGGGTGGTAGACTATGACCTAAGCACTCTCATTGTGAGAGGAATTAATGGAATGATGGTAAATGTTTCATTTTATTATATTTTATAACGATGTAAATTTTGGAATA
The DNA here is from genome assembly GCA_905475315.1 of Autographa pulchrina. NCBI lineage: Eukaryota > Metazoa > Arthropoda > Insecta > Lepidoptera > Noctuidae > Autographa > Autographa pulchrina. The sequence goes on along the minus strand of FR997761.1, from coordinate 8,869,427 downwards.
AGAAATAACTTCGCAATCGGGCAGTATACAGCATTATGATGTAGGCGCAATAACTCATAATATATAATATATAACATTTTAATTTGTATATTTATTTTTTTAATTATTACTGAACAATTATGCGCTGCTTGAGTATTTAACAGACAACGTATGAACACATTATTATTATTAGGGAGAAGGTAAAGTATTCATTAATATTGTCACTAAAATACGAACTTAAAATATATAAGTGCTATAAATCTAAACACAAACAAAATATCTCAATATTAAACTATACAGATAATTTTAATATTATTTATGTAACATTTTCTTTTCACTTTATGTTTTTACGTACTAAATAAAGTATAACAGGCTTTAAAACGATGCAATTCTTAGGAACCACGTTCTGTTTAACAACGTTTTATTTCCATAAAATATATTTTTTACGTTTTATCAATAAAATATTTCGGAGTTCAATTTATAAAAGTCAATTTTAATGTTAATATGAAATAACCATTTGTAGTTGGTCTCTATATTTGTTTATGATAGAGAGATCATTTGTATGCAAGTACATACGATTACCTTATAAAAATTTCGTCTCAGTTTTCATCGACAGCGTGGCGCCATATAATATATCCCCCTAAAATGGCAAGTAAAGGCGAAGTTATAATTGAGTACGAATGATGTTTAAAATAATAAGTGATTATAAATCTTATGTACTACATGCATAAGGATTAAAAGTGTATGACAGCATGTATGACTTATTTTAAATAAACTATAACTTATTATCATTTCTCAAGTGTGTATACCGTTTTACAATTTGGGGGGTATAAAATCAGTGTCATTCAGGATCATCTCACAGAACATTTTTAACAGCGCATTCTGCAGTCAGTTCTATAGATTTACATCGTTTAATCAGTGTGTTTAATAAATAAAAACAGTAAGTATGTACGTGTCATTTAACTCTATCAATTTTGTGATCAGTGTGTGCGTACGGTTGTGGTCGCGTCTCATGAGCTCAGAGGTCGAGAGTGTATTTAGTGAGAGTGATTTTATGAGTTCGATTCCCAGGCAGGAAAATAGCTTGTCTGGTCAGAGGAGTTTAATATTATCATGAATGGGTGGCGGGGTGATAACAGTTGTAACCAAATGAATTAATGTAAGTAGACCTGCTTTTCAATGTTTCACAATTTTGTTTTATTTCAGGTTTTCCAATCCATTTGACTCCGACACTGAAGTGATCCCTATATCACAAAAGCGGAAGCCTTCAAATAAGCCTTCAACCCCTAAGCCGTCCAAGCCGAAGGCAAAATCTAAAAAACGGGTGCAAGAACAGCTGTTGCCGGCTGCTGCCGGAAGTGAATCTGAATCAGAGGCTGACCTTCCGACTGCGTCTGCCTCTGCGTCTACATCTTATAAAAAGAAAAGAAAACGAGTCATCTTCCCTGATTCCGAGGTAAATTTATTGTTATTTAATAATTAATGTAGAAAAACAGACCAAACTATTTTTACGTGGTGGTGTAAAGCATAGTTACTACTAATAAGTATGAAGTCTGACCAAGTGTAATTGGGTCAAATTTATAGAACAATTTTATAGCAGCTGCATGAAGTTTAACTGTACCGAAAAAAGGGCAATGTTATGAATGTTATCAAAAGTTTCAAAAGTTTGCGTCTACCTAATAACTTATAATTTGTCAAAGGAGTTTTTTACGGTTTATACTTTTTAAGATCTACATGATTTAATTTATATGTGCTAATCCGAAATAAATACATTTTAAATGAAGAATGCTTATGTCCTGAGATATTATTATGATGGCTCAAAATAATAATAATCGTCGGTTTGTGTCCCCAATACTCACTCATTGACCATTTAATTTAATAACCCATTAATTGGGCTTGATGATTATCATGAATCATCAGACTTTGATAAAATTAGGTATTTATTTTGAGAAATTGATTTGTTACATTAACTAATGTATATTATTTTGTTTGTTTCCAGGATGAAGAGCAGCGTGAACCAATTCGAGCAGCTAAGCTGAAGAGCTACCTAACTCGGCGAGTGGGTTCTGGTTACACTATGCAAAGTGACCCCACAAGACGAGGAGAATTTTATATTGAGGTCCGCATCTCGAATTGCCAGGAGTTGGAGGCTATTTCAACCAACCGCTGGAAACATTCACTGCTATGTTTCAAAACAGCAGTGAATGACGATAGCCCAACTTGGAAGGCGGTTACTCAGTTGGTTGGAACAGTTAAGGAGGATTACTCCTCCATCCAACCAATTTTGTACCCCCAAAATCCTTTTTAAATATTTTATCATTATAATTTTTAACTATTTTATATTTAGGAATATTATCGATACTGTACAAATTTTGTTGTCATATTATAACCTAACCATGTATTTTTGTATTAATTACTATAAATAAATGCATTGCTCTCTTACATAATCTATTCGTTCGATAAAAACGACCATATAACTATAAACTATAAATAAGTTAAGATTAAATAATAATTTTCATGTATTTTCTTACAGAATCTACTTAGTAGATAAAATAAAATACTAAATTAAAACCTAAAAATAAAAACAATACAATATTTTATACTATAAAAAATCTGATTAAGAAAAAATAGAAATACCTACATAAAGCTTTTCTGAAATTATTCAAAATGTTTTTCTGTCAAGCTTGTAACATTAACGTTCACAATTATTCTTCTCACAAAAAAACCAACATCCATAAATCTAATAACCTCATAAAAACGCAATTTGATAATATTCGTATAATAGCTTGTGCTTTTAAAAACAAAATAGTCAGTTATAAAATAACCCCTCAAAGTTTTACTATTACTCCTGAAAAGTTTTTATCTGAAATTACAGACACATGTTGCTATCTAATCAAAGAGTTATTAAAACAACACGTTTCTTTAAAAGTCAATTTCGAACTTTTTGTTTCGTACAATTTACCTAAAAATAACGAAATAAGTCTTAAATCATTTAACACGAGATATACAATTATACTTCAAAGCACAGATATATTATCCACTTATCAAGCATTTGCGGAAAAAATATTAAATAAATGTTCAGAGTTCGAACTAAGTGAGTCAGGGTGGACGATTGAATCCATAAGTCATTTAGAAATTAATTTTGTTAAATACAGTCCTTTGAGAGCCGGTTCTTATTTAAAATTACCTAAGCGAATTCAAAATACAAAATCATGTCTAAACATAGTCAATAAAGACAATTACTGTTTTCTTTGGAGCATTGTAGCTTATTTGTACCCAGCAATGCATAACTCAAATAGAATAACATCATATCCTCACTATTTAAAAGTGTTAAATATAGCAAACATGACATTTCCACCCAGTTTAGACGATATAAAATTATTTGAAGACTTAAATCCAAACGTAAGTGTTAACGTCTATGGTTTGGAACAGAATGACTATGTAACAGGACCATTATATAAAACTTTAAAAAGAAAACTTTTTCATGTTAATTTACTTTATATCAATAATAATGGTAAAAGTCATTTCTGTTTAATTAAACATTTTAGTAAGCTTGTACACAGACAACTTACAAAACATAAATCTAAAATATATTTATGTGATGAATGTTTTATGTATTTTGAAACATCAGAAAAACAATTGAATCATAGCTGTGCAAGAGTGCAGACTATACTTCCCGAAGAAAACTCAAAACTCTGCTTTTCAAATTTTAATAGGACTCAAAGAGTTCCAATTGTTATATATGGCGATTTCGAAAGTCTATTACGGGAATATTCTGATAAAAATAAGTCCCCATGTGTTGAAAATATACAAATCCATGAGGCAAGTTGCTATGGATATTACATTTTTTGTCAGTCTAAACCAGAATTAAATAAGTTTAGATCATATAGGGGGCCAGACTGCTCCAAAAAGTTCATTGAAGCTATAAGTCGGGATGTAATAAGACTTTATAAACTAATGTCAGAGATAAAACCCATGATAATTAACAAAGATCAACAAACTGCTTTAAAAAATGCTAAACAATGTCACATATGTAAGAAATCATTTAATGATACTGACTCAATTGTTGCAGATCATGATCATTTCACAGGAATGTATAGAGGACCAGCACATAATACATGTAATTTAAATGCAAAATCTTGCCCATTTATACCTATCATATTTCATAATCTTTCTGGCTATGACTGTCATTTGTTTATAAAGGAGCTTTCAGCTGTTTGCGGTCGTATAAATCTCATTCCAAAAAACAAAGAAAAATATATTTCATTCACAAAATTTATCCCGATTGATAAAAAAAATGTAGCCCAGTTAAAGTTTATAGATTCTTTTAATTTTTTAAGTTCAAGTCTAGATAATCTAATAAAAACTATGAAAACGAAAGATTTTCAAAATTTACGAGAGTTTTTTAAAGATGATTATTTATTTAAATTAGCATGCAAAAAAGGTGTATACTGTTATGATTACATCAATTCATGGCATCGGTATAAAGAAACTGAATTGCCAGATTCATCAAAATTTTATAATAAACTCACATCCCAATCTATTTCGGATGAAGATTATAATCATGCATTAAAAGTGTGGAATGCATTTAATATTTCTAATTTAGGGGAGTACACAGACTTATATTTGAAATGCGATGTCCTACTATTGTGTGATGTTTTTGAAAAGTTTAGAACGATGAGTTTACAATATTATAACCTTGATCCTTGTTATTATGTATCATCTCCCTCATTGAGCTGGGATGCAATGTTATTATATACTAAAATTAATTTGGACTTAATTTCAGATATTGACATGTATCAAATGCTAGAAAAAGGCATAAGGGGTGGCCTTGCCCAGTGTTCTTTAAGATATGCAAAGGCAAATAATAAATACCTTCCAAATTACAACAATAAGGAACCTGATAGCTATTTAATTTATCTTGATTGCGTAAATTTATATGGTCATGCTATGATGCAACAGCTTCCTACTCGAAACTTTAGGTTTTTAAACGAAGATGAAATTAATAATTTTAAAGTAATGCATATTTTAAATGATAGTAAAACTGGATTTATTTTAGAAGTTGACTTATGGTATCCTTATAAAATTCACGAAGCGCATTCGGATTTACCATTTGCCGCTGAAAAATTTGCTTCCCCAGGTAGTAGAAATGATAAACTAATTGCTAATCTCTATGATAAACATAAATATATCATTCACTATGTTCATTTAAAAGAATGTATAAAAAATGGACTTATTTTACTTAAGATATATAGAATACTATCATTTGAACAAAGTGCATTTTTGGCTCCCTATATCCTATTGAATACTACTCTCAGACAAAAAGCGTCTTCCGATTTCGAAAGAGACTTTTTTAAAAAACAAAACAACTCTATATTTGGAAAAACTATTGAAAACAAAAGAAAACAAGTAGATGTCAAACTAGTAAATGTATGGAAAGATATTTATAATAAAACTAACAAACTTTGTGGAGCTGAAAAATATGTAAGTGCTCCAAATTTCAAAAACTTATCTATATTTTCTGATTCTTTAGTAGCAATTCAGTTACAACAAACGAAAATCGTGCTTGATAGACCAATTTACATTGGTTTCACAATATTGGAATTGGCCAAGACTCATTTGTATTCGTTTCATTACTCTGTGATGAAACGTCTATATCAAAATCGTATTCAACTATGTTATACTGACACAGACAGCCTTTTGTACTTAATATATACAGAAAATTTTTACGAGGACATGAAAAAAAATATAAAGTACTTTGATACAAGCAACTTTGAAAATGGAAATCAATTTAATATACATAAAGCTAATTCTAAAATACCAGGATTTTTTAAAGATGAAATGGGTGGTGATATTATATCCGAGTTTGTAGGTTTAAGAGCAAAATTATATTGTATAGACTCACTGGCTTCTTCAGTTATCAAAGCAAAAGGGGTAAAAAGGTCGGCCGTGAAAAAACTAGATATTAAAAAATATAAACGAGCTCTACAATACAATGAATGCTTAAGAGATGACATGTGTATTATAAAGTCGAAAAATCATAATATTTTTACTCAAAAAATTAATAAGCTTGTTTTGAGTAGGGATGATGATAAAAGACAAATAATGGAAGATGGTTGCAAAACTTTGCCTTGGGGGCATCATAAAACAGTATTTTAATTAAGTGTCATATATAAGGACGAGTTGCACCATTTAACTATAACGATAACAAAGCCATTAACAGTTGTCAATTCGTCGAATTGTCCAATAGGCGGCCGGTTCACGGCTGGTTATGGTTTAGTTATCGTTATAGTTAAATGGTGCAACTCACCCTAAGATTGCAATGCATTAATTTAAGGTAAATAAGCATAAATGTATAAGGCTAAATGTATTTTTATATTATATGAAATAGAAGATAAATATGAAATAAATGATTTGTATTAAAAAAAAAGGTTTTTAAATTGAGTTATTTTATATATTCCTCTGACTGTTAAAACAAGTCAAAAAAAAATGAAACACAGTAATAGGTGATAGTCATAACATTTATTATTATATTTTACAGAAATACGTCCCTTTTAATTTTTTTAGATATACCTATTTATATAATATATAATTGGCTTACTTATATAAAATTAAATTAAAAACTATTAAAATAATAATAACAAAATAATAATTCTTGACAGTCTTATTAACTACAGTATAAGTTTAATGATACAGACTATGACTAATTAATAATTACTGCACAAAAATGACTTAAAACTATTCAGGGTCACACAATTTTTTCCCAATTTTTTTAATAAGGGTCTCTGTCGCTTCCATAATATCATCATAAGTTTCACGTACCACATATTGCACATTTACACACGCATTGTCACTATCACTATAATCGATTTCATTCTTAGAGTCTTTTAGTTCATGTACTTCTAATTTAATTAGATAACCTCCATCACCACCTCCCCCACCACGACGAACAATGTATGATGATGTTGATGATCCCAATGAACATTTTCTCTTTTTTTTTTTCTTTTTCAAGATTTGAGCTTGATCAGTTCCAGTGAGCAGCTTTTCATTGTCAACCCTCTCATTCAATGCACCTTCAAAATATTGTTGGTAGTTGTAGCGCTGGGAGTAAAAAAATGGGCTAATTGTAGGATTTTTATCCAGGCCCTCAGAGTTCCACTGCAGAAGAAATAAAAATTAATTACAACAAGAAAAAATATATTCATCTACTCTCATAAAATAAAATAAAACAAAAAGATTACCTACCTCGCGTAATTGGGGTTGCCCAAGTTCGACAGAAATCACATTTTCGTTGTCCAAAATGCTCGGGCTGTAAGATGGTGATCTTGGTGTGAGTGACATAATTCTGAAAAGAAATAACTGTTTATAAATAAACAAAAAATATATTTATTTATTATTTTTGGCTGACTGATTATTATTCCAATACTTACCTTAATACTGCAAGCTATTATTAAAATCGTAAACAACAGCGTATGGTCCTACTTTGACTAGCTACTGCAATGAAGTGAGATGTTTAATTACATACAATACAAATAAGTTCTCATTTCAGTTATTAGTCACAAAAATGTAAGTAAGACGAGACTATCATCTAAAATTACGATGCAGGTTCAAACCCGTTGCTTGACTACAGGGTGTACTCACTGCACGTGTTACATTTAATAAAATATATTCATATATAAAGGATAGTAGGAAATGAAAATAAGTATTAGGCAAGATGAAGTTGGTCAAACAACCCATAACCCTGAACGTGAATAATATCAATTTTAGTAACTCCGCTCGTCAGATAAAACATAGTGCTTTATTGCCTAATACGATTCGCTGCATAATATGCGGACCCTCGAACTGCGGCAAAACAAACGTCATGATCAGTTTATTGCTGCATGAAAATGGTCTTAAATTTAAAAATCTTTATCTTTATTCGAAAACTACTTTCCAGTCAAAATATCGTTTCTTAAGTGAAGTATTAAGAAGAGTGCCTCAGATTAAGTTCTATGAGTTCAATGACGATAAAAATGTCATATCTCCGAGTGAAGCTTTACCAAATTCTATATTTATATTTGATGATGTTGCATGTGAAAATCAAATAAATATCCGTAATTATTTCTCTATGGGTAGACATAAACAAATTGATTGCTTTTACTTATCTCAAACGTACTCAAAAATACCGAAACAGTTGTTACGTGATAACGCCAATTTTCTTATAATATTTAAACAAGATGATGTGAACTTGAAGCACATCTATGAAGAACATGTCAATTCAGATCTATCATGGAATCAGTTCAAAGATATTTGTAAAACAGTTTGGAGTAACCCTTATAATTTCCTTCTTATTAACAAAGATTCACCTTTGAATAATGGAAGGTACAGACAAAACTTTGACACATATTTAAACTTTGAATGAAGATGTACCTACATATAAAATGAGTTCTGCACAAAAACATTTTTAGTGTTATTCTTTTCTTAGTTGAAAACAGTTGTTATTACTTAAGATGGAGAAAAATATTAAAATGGAATTGATAAAGTCTGTTGACTCTATAAAAAAATAAAATAAAACAAATGAAAAATCAGGAACATACAATGAACATGTCACTTGATAAAATGCTAAAACCTGTGACAGATCCTCTTAAAACTCTAGTTGATTCAAATGTTGAAAGGAACTTGGAAAAAACAAAAAATATGGAAAATTCAACCTTGACTCATTCCGTAGAAATGGAATCGAATGAAAATAATGCTATTTCATCTACAAAGTTCAATGATTATTACGAACCAAAACTTAATTCTGCGCAGTTGTTGGAACAAAATCCTAAAAGTGATTTGCTGGATAATTTAGACATTTCATTAGAAGGTGATGATATCCACGGTATTTATGATGGTGTTAATATACCATTCGGAATAAGAAGTGAAAACAGAACTTTACTGATGGGTAATTCAGTAGTATCATTTTCTAAAATTGATAGTTTAAATAACGATACTATAATTTTAATTAAAATCGGTGATAAAACTTACAATTTCACGGCTGGCCTGAAAGAACTTTTACTACGAAGAAAACCTGATTTAAAGTTGATATCGAACAAAGATAAACTTGTCTATAAGGATATGTTACATTATACAAATGCACATAAAAGAGATTTTAACCCTAAAGGTCAAATAAGAGGTGATAAAAGTACAAAATATAGGGAGATAATCAGACCATTATTTTCTGAAACATCAAACGATAAAAATGAGCCTAAAGTAGGAGGAAACTTACCAAAGCTAAAAAAATATAAAATTAACACTGATTTAGTATATTGGGATGATCCTAATGAATTGGTTGAGAGATTAAAGTTATTAGTCGCTTCGAGAGATGCTGGCAATACAAATCATGATAATGAAATTTTATCTATAATTGAAGAATTAAAAGAAGCTGACATAATTAAGGAATAAAAAGTGACAGTGACAAGATTTTGATTCAGTATTACCGACTTATTCATCATGAGCATAAGCAAAGTTCATCACTGAATTAGCTTAAAAACATAAAATTTACACTTTTATTTTATGTGTGCGAGTTGAAGAGAGATATTAAGAGTTGCCCAAAAAAAAAAAAAAAAAAAACAAACATCAACATGAGCAAAGCAGATGTGGTAAATGAAATTCATAAAAATGCAAGAATAAACTTTCCTCGAAGACGTGTTATTATGAAAGACATAGATGATTTATGGCAAGCAGATTTAATTGATATGCAATGTCATGCCCATGAAAATCAGAATTTTAGGTTTATCCTTGTGGTTATCGATACATTTTCCAAATATGGTTGGACTTTTCCTCTTAAAACCAAATCCAAGGATATCGTCTGTGACACTTTTAAGACGTTGCTGGACAAAGGGCGTGTTCCTAAAAATCTACAAACTGATAATGGAACAGAATTTTATAATAATAAATTTAATAAACTTATGAAATGTTTTCGCATTAACCATTATTCAACCTTCTCAACAAAAAAAGCCTCAATAGTTGAACGATTAATTAGAACATTAAAGTCTAACTTGTACAAAGAATTTAGTTTAAAAGGCAACTACAATTGGATAAATGGCGCTCTTGATGATGTTATTTTTAAATACAACCATACTTATCATCGAACAATTGATGAAATTCCTGCAAATGTAGATAATACTAATAAAAAACGAATATTAGAAACATATGTAAAGTCTGAAAAAAAAGTTGGGTCGAAAAGTAAGTTTAAGGTGGGTGATTATGTGCGTATCAGTAAATACAAAGGAACATTTGAAAAAGGGTATACGCCCAACTGGTCGACAGAAATATTTAAAATTCGAAAAATACAGAATACAACTCCTATAACCTACTTGATTGAAGATGCAATCAGATGTCAACCTATTTTAGGAGCATTTTATGTACAGGAGCTTCAAAAGACAAAACATCCTAACGTATATCTAGTTGAAAAAGTTTTAAGACGTAAAGGAAATAAGGTTTTAGTTAAATGGTTAGGATTGCCTTGTGCTGAAAATAGCTG